>CM053594.1:47805496-47882772 GCA_028646575.1 Pseudocheirus occidentalis
CCCCGCGCCCCGCCAGCCGCAGCTCTAAGACTGGGACTCCCCCCCCCCCACTTCTTGGGGCTGGGGCAGGACTCAGGCAGACGGAGGAGTCAGCTGGAGGGAGGCCCCTGTCTAGCGCTGGGAGCCGTCTGGCCGGCCGCTCCCCCGCCCTGCAGCTCCGGCTCCCCAGGAGGAGGGGGCGGGGTGCTGTCTGCACAGACCCGCCTTTTGTGAGCAGTGCCCGCCCCGGCACACAGAGGCCCCTGCCGGGCACCAGGCCAAGCCCCAAAATAGCCTGCCTGCCCGCCACCCGGGAGCCCGGGCCCAGTCGGCTGCCCTGACCCCACCGCGGACTCTCCAGGCCGCCACCGCCCTGGGCAGGGCCTTGGGCACCGTGGAGAAACCCTAGGGGCAAGGCAACAGGCCCGCGGGTGTGCCCATGGATACATGTGCTCGCGTCCTCTGCAGAAGCACACCCCCGTGCACATCTGCATACCCTGGGATACGATGTCCTCATCTGAAAAATTACAAGACGATCCGTGTAGGGCAGGCACGCACACACGTCTGAGGCCGCGGCCCGAGCTGCAGAGAGAGGAACTGAGCGTCTCCAGACCCAGGCCCCTCGCGTCAGCTTATCAAGACCTTGTGCCCCAACTCTGCCACCTAGAAAATGGGGGCAGCCATTGTCGCATTGGAAAACAGCCTCAATCTCTGTCCAGCCTCAGCGATCTCAGTGTGGAAAGTTAGAAACTGTAAAAATCTCTCTCTGAGTCAATACACACATGCAGCTACAGCTCCTGGTTCTTTGACCCATAAAGTCCCCTTTTACAGATGAGGAAACTGAGGCCCATAGGGGTGACATGATTTTAGAAGAGTAACAGAGCAAATGAGCTACAAGTAAATCTTCCTTCTCAGATTCCTGACCTGGAGACATTACTAAATTTACCCCTGCTGCCCCAACTGCCCAACCCTGGCCCCACCTGGGCCTTTCCCTGTCCACCCCCTCACCCAAGCAAACACACAAACAAAAGCCATACACCCTGTTTTTTCAAAGGCCTTCCCAACAGTGGGGATGAAATCGGCCCTTCCACCCTGGGGTCCCTTCTTTTGCTCAGACAGGAAGAGCTGGGGGATGGAGGGCTGTGGCATTGGTGGCCCCTCCTTTCTCTTCCCCCTCCCTCTCTGAAGTTGGCCACTACTGCCCATCTTCATGCTACTCTTGGTTCTTAAGGAGGGGAGGTTAGAGGTTGGGGTGGAGGGGCAGGTAGGCAGGGCCAAGGAGCCACCTGGCATTGAGGCCTTAGAGTAGTGGGGGAGGGAGGGCACAGGCAGGCGCTGTCTGGGCCAGGCGCCAGACAGCAGCTTCCCTGAAACTGGGCACAGCAAGCAGCTGAGTCAGTCTTCCGGCCCCACCTGGCCCCAGGCACTCTCGGGCAGGTGGGGCAGGGAAGGTGATGCCAGGGTGCAGGAGGGGTATCCTTCTCCGACTCCCCAGGGTGCCCAAAGGCACATACAATCACACACTCTCAGGAGTGTACTGTGCACAGTACAATAACACACTCACACACAGCAGAGACATGAATTATATACACATGGACACACAATATAGATTCATGCCCATAGGTGAATGTTTGCACACGCATGCATGTGCACATAAATGCAAAGTCGAGCCTGCCTGCCTTTTTATACATGCAGTTTGCACACAATGTGCAATAATGTATTTACTAGTGTGTACTTACCCATATACATACCCATGCCCTATACACGGGCACACACATTAAACAGACACATTCATGTGTGTATAAGCATGTGTATGTACCACATGTCCTGTAGTATATGTCTTTACTGGTTACAAAGCGCTTGCTTGACTCCTAACTACCCAGGGCAATAGGCAGCATGGGAGGAAACCTGAGATTCTGAGGCAAACTTAATAAGTGACCAAAGATCTGGGTTGAAGATTCAGTGCTGGGCCCAAACCCAGGCATATACAACCAATACAGGCACAGTCCCTGGGGCCTCCCAGTCTTAACTCTCCTAGGGTCTATTCTTTCTCTCAACTACAAATGGCCTATAACAGAAGTGGGAAAACTTTGACCTTGATGTGGCCCTCTAGGTACTCAAGTGCAGTCCTCTGACTGAATCCAAACTTCACAGAACAAATTCTCTTTATAAAAGGATTTGTTCTGTAAAGCTGGAACTCAGTCAAAAGGCTGCACCCAAGGACTAGAAGGCCACATGTGACCTCCAGGCTGCAGGTCCCCCACCCCTGGATAAGGACCCAAGCCAAGAGACATCCTTCTCCCCTTCCCCCATCTCCTGAGTTCATAGACTCAGAGTTTCTGGCTTAGAAGAGTCCTTGAAGGCCATTGGGGCTAAGTTCTTCATTTTCCAAGTGAGTCATTTTCTTAGGGCCACAGAGCTAGGAAGCATTCCAGGCAGGATCTGAACCCTGGGTCCCCATGACTTCAAGTTCAGCACCTCTCCACAGTGTGCTGTCTCTGGAAGCATGCATGGCTCTGAGTCAAGAGACTTGAGCAGGTCAGTTAGACCTCTGTAAGCTTTAGCTTGCTCCCCTGAAAAGTGAAGAGAATAATTTTTGTACCATCCACCTCCTAGGACAGCTTGGAAATAAAAAGTGCCAAAGAAAAGATTATTATCATTGATGCCATACCCTGATCTGTTCATGGGCCAAACCTCAGGGTCTGGTCCTTAGGGAGAGGCAGAAGCAAGACGCTCTGAATCCCTGCCCGGAGCCATGAGGTCAGCCCTCCCAGAGGGTTCTCCATGATCTCCAGGGGGACTCCTCAAGGTCTGGGGCCTCCAGGGGGGGCTCCTCATGGTTTCCAGGGGGCTCCTCACAGCCTCTAGGGGGGCTTCTCACAGCCTCCATGGGAGCTCCCAGAGCCCTGAACCAGGCACATGCCAGAGCTTGGAAGAGCATAACCTGCAGGCTCCTTCCAATGAACCCTTCTCACTCTACTCTTATCTGATTTAGACCCTCCTAATCAAGGTGACAAGATTTTTCTTATCAATACATTAGATCAAAGTCTGACCAAGGGTCATTGAAGTTAGGGGTAAAATCTTAGAGGCTGACTGAATCCAAACCTTTCATTTTACAGTCAAGGAAACAGGCTCAGAGTGGGAAAGCTAGATGGCCTGGAGGATGGAATGCAGAGTCAGGAAGGCCTAGGTTCTAATTCTGCCTCAGACACTTCTAAGGTATGTAACCCTGGGAACATCCCTTTCCTTCTCTAGGCCTCAGTTTCTTCATCTGTAAAATGGAAAGGTTGCATTCACTAGTCTCTAAGGTTACTCCCAGCTTTATATCTGAGACCCTAAGTGATTTCCCCAGGGTCATACAGGTAATTGAAGTAGAAGAAGTAAGAAGGGAACTTGAGCCCTCTGATGCTAGGGAGGCAGTGTGGAAAAGGGGAAAGACCATGGCGGGGGACCTTTCTGGAACAAAATGCCCCTTCCTAGACACGACTTTCCTAGATGAGGAGAGGCAGCGAGGTGATGGTGAGTGTTGTTGCTGTTGTCCTTTGTTCTCAAAGAGGACCTGACATCAGGAAGGTCATGCCATGAGATGTGAGTGAAGAGGATTTAAGTGAGGCAGGACTGTGCAAGGTCACCAGGCTCACTTTCTCCTCCAGAGCCATCTGGGTCCAGTGGCCAGATCAGAATGACTGGAGATGGCCCCTCGAAGCTAGGTGGCAGAGACCTGGACGTGGTGTGAAGAAGACCCGAGGAGGAATCCTGCCTCAAGCCTGCCATGTTAGCTGTGTGACCCTGGGCAAGTCACTTAACCAGTCAGCCTCCATTCCTTCACCTGTAAAATGAAAATACCAATAGTACCTGTGAGGGTCAAATGAGAAAACACAGGTGAACCTCAAAGGGCTCTATAGATGCTGGCTATTAGTATTATCAATATTCTCCAACTGCCGTTGGTCTCAGTTTTCTGTAAAATGGGGATAATAACAAAGTTTGTGAGGGTACAGTGAAATAACATGCGTAAAGTGCTTTGCAAACCTTAAAAAGCTATATGAATGCTAAGCTATTGATATTATCATTTATTATTATTATTTATCATTTTTAAATTATTATTAATAATATTCCTCAAGGACAAGAACTATCTTTGTGTCCCCAGTGTTAAACACAATGATTGGCACAGTCATGCTTTTCCATTCATTTGTTCATAGCTTCTGAGGACCGATTCTAGCTCCAAATCGAGAACCTTATGATATAATGTTATTATCCCCGACTGCAAATGTGGGGCTCTTTCCAACTACACCAGGTTGCTCAGCTCTAATCAAATTCCTCTTTTGTTTTACCACCTTCCATGGCTCCCTACTGCCTGGAGAAGAAAATCCTTTGACTGGAATGCAAGTCCCCTCACGGTCAGTCTCCAACCTCACTTGTCTGCTCCTGCACCTCCTTTACATGCACCCACCCTTTGTTTCCATGCTTTTCCATTCCTCCTGCCCCATAAGCCCCTGGTTCTGCTGACTTTGCACTTTCAGGCTTTTTCTTTTGCTTTTCATGCAGTGTCCTGGTCCCTGCCTGCTTGCTGCTCTCAGTCTGTCTAAGCTGCTTTCACCTCTGCCTCTGGAGCTGGGTGGTAGGCCAGGCTCCTGATCTCATGTCCCAGGGAGCATCAAGGCAGAGGCCTGGAACAGGAACAGAGGAGGGGGGTGGTGGTGCCTGCAGGGATGTCAGATGGGAGAGGGCGGGGCGGGAGGATCAGCTAGAGGGAAGGTGTCTCTGGGAGGCAGACAGGCAGACAGCCACCCACGGAGACAGACGGACACACACACACACACACACACACACACACACACTGTCAGGCAGACACCCACCCACGGAGACCAAGACACACACAGACACAGACACACATGTGCATGCAAAGACAGATGTTCACACACACATTCAGCTGCACACAGAAACTCTCATCTCCAAAGGCTTCCCCCCCTTCCCACAGGCTGTCTGGTGAGCTGGCTCTGCTGGTGTGAGCAGGGGCAGGAAGGAGGGACAAAGCTGATGATTCAAGGTTGTTCAGGGGGCAACCAGAGGGGAAAATACTCCCTGGGACCACCTCTTTGAATTGTTGGTCAGTGGGCATCCCCTTCCCTGGCTCTGAACTCACCCCGGCTCCATCCACCACCCTGGGAAACTGAGGTACCAGAGCAGAGGAGAAGAGATAGCAGGCAGGAGCTAGAGGGGCATGAAGTTAATTTGGGTGGTTAGTAGAAGCAAAGAGGGAGACAGAGGTCCCTCCTTCTGGATCCTCTTCTCCTCCCGTAGACCCAAGGGGCGTAGGTTCCCAGGGTCCACTGAGATAGAGAGTCAGGCTCATTCTCAGAAAGAAAGCTAATTTCTCTTAGGGACATGGGATCCCAGGCACATTCTTACAATAACTCATTTCTATGTTTTATAGTTTACAAATGAAAGGCAAATGAAAGGCTTGCCCCCATCTACATATTGGGAAACGGAGACCTGGAAAGAGTTAATGAAATTAACGATTAATCATTAATCATTAATTTAATCAATAAACTAATAAAATATCTAATAATGTTAATAATAGCTGACATTTAGCTAACCCTATATGAGTTGCAAAGTGCTATGCACAAATTATCTAATTCAATCCACATACAACAACCCCTTGATTAGGTGCCATTATCATACCCATTTTGCAGATAAGAGAACTGAGACTCATTAAAGTGGAATGACTTACCCAAGGTAACACGGATAGGTAATGTCTGAGGCAAGCTTTAATAAACCCAGGCCATCCTGCTTATCAATCCAGGGCTGCTTCTCCCACACCAGAGTTCGTTTTTCTCAATAAATCAAGAGACAACAAGTATCTATTACATGCCATTGGATCAGGCACTGTGCTGAACACTTTGGACACCAAGAAATGAAAAAAAAACATGGTTCTTGACCTCAAGGAGCTTACAGTCTGATGGAGGAGACATCATATCTCTCATTATAAAATCAGCATCAACATACATACACACATACACACACAGCTGTAGAACTTTTGGGGATGAACATGTTGGTACACAGAGGAAGGGTGGGAAAAGATAAGGGACCAGGGTGCCCCAAGGGAGAAGTGCCCAGCTGGAAGAAGCCACCCAGACTCAGGGCCTCTTGGAGTTGGAAGGGACCTTAGAGGTCATCCTACCCCTTCCAATCCATTCATTGCACAGATAGAGAAACAGAAGCCCAGAGAAGGAAAGGGCTAAGGCCCCCAGGCTCTTGCTTCTGGAGCAGACTCTCTCAGAGCTCAATGCCCTCCAGAGTGCCAGCCTCAGGAAGCAGGTGAGCAGGAAGGAATGTGATGGCATCAGTGTGGGGGAGGGGACTGGTTTCATTCTGACAGTTCTGGGGGAGAACTGGGGGCGGGTGGGGAGAAATTTATTGGAAGAATGGCCCCAAGTCTCCTGTTTACTGGTTGTGGTGGGGAAGGGAAGGAAGGGGAGGTGATACCAGCTCCAGCTTAACTACCTTGACAGTAGGTTCCTCAGCCCATGCCTGAGTGAGAAGTGGGCGACCAGGTGGAAGGTGGAAGAAATGAGCCACGTGGGCAATCATAAAACACTGATGGTAAAGCCTTGATACCATCCACTATGTGGATCTGAAGGCAGTAGTTTGTAAAGCTTAAAGGAACAGGGACTGGACTGAATTTTTGTTAGGAAACTCCCAGGTGAGGAAATTCCTCTCAATGAAGATTGTCACCTTCTCCAAAACTTGGTCTAAAAGCAGGAATTCTTAACCTGGGATCTCGGAAAAAATTTTTTTTAATCTTTTGATAACTGTATTTCAATATAATTTATTTTCTTTGGAATATTTTATATTTTATTTTATGCTTTTAAAATTATGATTCTGAGAAGGGATCCATAAGTGTCCCAGACACACAAAGAACTCTATTGGGAGTTTGAATGACATACTAAGGGTCACAGGGCCAGTATGTGTCAAAGAGAGGACCTGAACCCAGGGCCTTCCTGGCTCCAAGGCTAGCCTTCTGTCCACTATGACACACTGCCTCTAAAAAGAACATTACATGAAATGTGACTTATTATTGCCTATAAATAGGGGTGAGGAAGGTGCATAAAGCATTTTTTCTAAATGGCACTTATCATTATTCCAGCCTGTGGCTGCTGGGGTATGAGCTCTGGGTGTGGACAGAGCTGGCCATTCTCCAAACAGAACTCTCCCCTCTGCTGCCAGGCCTTGTACAGCCAGCATCCCTGCAGCCCCACCTTAGCCCCTCAGGAGAGAACAGCAAGTCAAGTACATGAGCCCAGATGTGTGTCCCAGCTGTCTTAGGGCATCCTGACCCAGTCACTCTGTTCCCTAGGCTAAGGGCAGCAGCTTTGGGGACTGGGCCAACAGGTCAGTCTAGAATTGAGGTCAGAGAATCTGGGCTCATGTGAACCAGGGTGTTTTTAAGCACCTACTATGTGTCAAGCAGGGTGCTAGGTGGGGGGCTACCAACACAAAACTGAAAGTTCTTGCCCTCCAGGAGATTACATTCTATGGGGGCATGTGTAACATATTCACAAAGGAAATTTCCAGGGAGGGATGAATCAAGGTCTCGCTGAGGTGGCCCTTGAATTGAGCTATGGAAAAGGCAAGCCACGGTAGTTTTTGGTCATCTTTCTGAGCCTACTTTCTTCATCTGTAAAATGAAGGGAATGGAGTGGAAAAGCCTTTCGGGTCGCCTTTTGGGTCTTCAATCCCTGCTCCCCAAGCCCTGCAGTCCTCAGTCGATCAGGCACAGGAAAGCCTGCAGCTGGGCTTGTTCCAAGGCTGGTGGCTGTGGGTGGCTCTGGAGCTGGCGTCACAGGTTTCCTGGCTTCTTTCCTTTGGGGGGTGGGGATGATCTCATTGGCTGGAAAGGTCCAAGCTCAGAAAGATTAGGGTGAGGGTTCCCTCCCCAAGGGGATTTCCCCATTGGATGGATGGTCCTAGCTGTGCCCCTAGCAGGAAATTCCAGCCGGCCTGGGCCTGGACATCTCCAGATGAGCAAAAAACAGCAGCCGAGAGTGTTCTCTCCAAGAGCCCAAAGACTCACTCTCTCCTTTATGAGCTTGGCTCCTCCCCAGCCCTTAGTGCCGCTCAGATCTATTATTCAACCAACGTTTTTCTGAGTTCCTTCTCTACATGAGCCCTAGCAATAAATAATCACCACCACCATCTACATGGATTTTAACAATTGCTCTGAAAGTCAGGACCATAGGGTATTAGAGAGGTCTAAAGGATCTTATAGATCATGTAGTCTGAGCCCCTAATTTTACAAAGGGGGAAACTGAGGGCTCTCGGGGGGGGGGGGAAGGGGCTTGTTCAAGTTCATCCAACTAGTAAATGCCAGATGCCCAGGGCACTCAATGGAGCACTCTTCTTATCCTAGAGCCCTGTGCCCGCCTGGAATGATTCCCCTCATTTCACAGATAACAACAGGGGAAGTGAGTCGTCCTGCAATCTAACAGTATTCTAACTCAGATCCGGGACGTCTCCTTTCCAGACTGTCTGACCATACCCAAGGGTCACGGCCAAGTCCGGTCTACAGGACGCGCACAGCACTTGCGGGAGAGCCGGGATGGGAGGCTCTAAGAAGGGAGAGTCCGGGGGGCCTGGACAGGGGAGTGCCCGGGTCCTCCGAGGTGAGCCCGGAGGCATCTGGGCTGACCCACTTGGCAGCTGCTTCCAGGGTGGCCTTTCTCTCCCCTCCCCCTCTGGCCTGCTCTGGAACCCAAGCAGCCCCGGAGAAACCTGGGGCTGGGGGAAGGGGAGGAGGGATGGGGAGTCTCCGAGATGCCCAGTTTCCTTTCTGCTGACGCCAAAGGGGAGGGCCCTTCAGCAGCCAAGAGGCTAAAAATAACCCAGGGAGGAGCTGGAGATGCTATTTTTAGCGCCGCTTCTCCTTTTGGGTTCCCTTCCCTTCCGTCAGCAGCTTTTCCAGGGTGGCCAGGGGCTCTCCTGGCCCAGGGCCCCTCCCCCACCGCCCACTTCATTCCTTCCCCCACTCCCTGGGTGTCCCCGCTCCCCCTCCTGGCCCGAATCCATCCCCACAGGGGGCTCTGAGCAGGCCGAGTGGGCCGTCCTAGGTTCGCAAAGTGCCTTCTTTACAGTCAACCGGCCACCCTGGTGGGAGGGGACGGGGGGGGGGGGCGTTTGGAATGCAGGGATAGTAATACCCGTTTTACAGATGAGGAAAACTGAGAGTGGCGGGCTTGCCCAAAGGCACGCCCTGAGTCGGTGTCAGACCGAGGGATTTGAATCTGGGCCTCCTTCCGGACCCCTGTTCCCTGGTGGGTGGGTGGGTGACGTGGCCTTGGGTACCCTGGCTGCCTCAAGACATCCCTCTTCCCCTCCCCGTACAAAATTCTTCTCCCCGCCCTGACATCATTCTCCAGGTCTTTTGTAGTTGAGTCGGTTTCTATTTTGGGAAGGTGACGGAATTTTCCCACATCTATTTTTAGCTTCTTCCCTCGGTCCCCGAGGAATCCTCCACCCTCTTCCTCGGGGCCCTTCCCCTGGTCAGATGGGGCCACCCCAGCCCTGTGGGGTTGCCCTTAACTTCTTTCGGGGCGGGAGGGGGCCTCAGCCCCCCCTTTTCCAGAGCTGGGGGGGAGGGGAATTCCTGAGTTCCAGGTGAACAACGGGACTCGCCTCCCAAGAATCTGCCTCCAGTCGGGCTGAACATGACTTGGCAGAACGCAATGCCCTCCCTCCTGCCGCAAAGCGCTGACCTTTTTACCCCCCACAGCACGTGCTACACTCCTGACACATGTTTCACTCAAGGGACGGGAGCTGGGATCCCAGCGACATCCGCGTCCCCAACAACAAAGCATTCCGAGCCCCCCCACCCCCATGGGCGCCTCTAATTCCCCCAGCCTCACCCCTTCCACCAAAATTCGACATTCGGTCAGGATGGGAAAACACCAGCATCCTGCCCTCCCGGGACCCGCCATCCCATCCCAATAAAGCAAAGCTACCTCAAATATCCCTAGCCCTGAAAGATCTCTAACCACTTAGACATCAAAGACATCATGGCGTGTGGAGGAAAGCTTGGACTTTGGAATCAGGGGACCTGGGTCCGAAACGTTCTTCGGAACCACGTTTTCTCATCTGTAAAATCAGGGAGTTGACCTAGCTTGTCTCAGAGACTCCTCCAGGGCTCTGGAAGGTCTAGAAGTCACTTTGTTACAGAGTAATGTGAAGCCTGATAAGAACCCTGGGAGGGGGCAACAGTTACTATTATTATTTGTATTTTAAAGAAGAAGCTGAGGCTGAGAAAGGTTGAATGGCTTGCCCACAGTTGTGCACTAAGTATCTGAGGCAGGATTACTCAATATTCTAACCCAGCCTTCCGTTTTCCAGTGGAATGCTTTTTCCATAGTATCAGCAATATACCCAGAGTCCCCAACCAAGGCTTGTGTTCCCAACCAAGTATGGTCCAAAGGGTTTTCAGTTTCCTGTCTACTATACCATAGGGTCTTTCAGCAATTATTGGCTCTGACCTAATTTTACTAACGGGTAAACGAAGACAAAGTAATGGGGTAGCAGTACAGGAAGGACCTTCCCAGGGGCTCAGGGAGTGGATTATATGAACACTTGACCTCTTTTGGTGTCCTGTAACACTCCCCCAAAGTTATATCCTAGAACAAGGAAAACCTAGAAGAGAGGGAGGTTGGGGTATCCCCATGGATAAATTCAGGAGTTCCTCTTTTACAGAAAGCACCTGATTGATGGGGATTTGAACCTGGGTGCCAGTCCCTGGGGGTAGGAAGGGGCATGCTTGTTCTCAGCTGCTCCTGTTTCTGATGTCACATGGCATGGCTGTCACCCTGTGTTTTGTCACTGGGGTTCCTTTTTCAGAACCCACATTCCTCCCACTCCCAACCCTGCGGGGGGAGGGAGGGTCAGGCTTTCCAAGCTCAGTCACTGGAGAGAAAAATCTGTGGTATCACTCATGGCCCCCTCCTCATGATTATGTGGGTGGTCTGTCTGCCAAAGGACCAGAAGCTGGAGCAGGCCTCCAGCCTCCTCATGTACAAATCCGTGGCCTGGATGTTCTAGGAATCTAACCCCGCCTGCTCCCTGCTGTCCCTGCTCTTGTTGCTGCTTAATAAGCCTATCCTCATAATAATAATAATCATGAGCATTGATACAGGGCTTTAAGATTCACCAAGCGCTTCACAAGTATTATCTCATTTGCTTCACACAACAACCCTGGGGAAGTGGGTCCTATTATGTTCCCTATTTAACAGCTGAAGAAACTGAGTGGCTTGCCCAATTCCCATAGCTAGTAAGTGTCGGAGTGGGTTTTCCTGATTCCAAGTCCAGAGTGCTTTCCACTGGGCTCCTTATCAATGTTACCAGGAGAGAGGCCATTGTTGATGTAGCAGGTGCTGGGATCTCTGCTGTCAGCCCTGCTGCTGGGGGCCTACTCTCTGCTCTAGGCTGCAGGTCTGACTGTCAGGGCACCAGGTGCTCACACTGGCAGGTAGGGAAGGTGCTACAGCTGCAGCTGCTGCCCTGGGCCTGGGAAAGCCTAGGATGGGGGGGGGGAAGAGAAAGATGTAGCAGGGGAAGGGGAGGCCCAGGAAGAGCTCTAGGGGGAGATGTAGGGGACATGGTAGGGTGACACCCTAGGAGGGGAGAGCAAGGAGGGCATGAGAATCCTGAAATATTGGAGCTGTATGGGCCTCAGGGACCGTCTGGCTCAACAGTTTTTTTTTTTTCCAGTCATATTTGACTCTTTGTGGTCCCATTTGGGGTTTTCTTGGCAGAGATGCTGGAGTGGTTTGTCATTTCCTTCTCTAGCTAATTTTTTACACACAAGGAAACTGAGGCAAACAGGGTTAAGTGATTTGCCCAGGGTCACACAGCTAGTAAGTGTCTGAGGCAGAATTTGAACTAAGGTCTCACTGACTTCAAGTCCGGCCCTCTATCCACTTGGCTACCTAGCTCTTGTTCTACAGATGGGGAAACTAAGGCCTGGAGAAGGGAAATGGCTTGCCTAAAATCGCACTCCAAATAAGTGACCAGGATGGGATGTTAACCCAGCTCTCCAAATGCAAATCCAGTGCTTATTCTGTTTTTGTTTTTATTCCCGGACCTCAGTACATGGCCTCATATAATGCATACTAGGCGTTTAATATATTGAAATAAAACGAGAGGCTATATAGAGAAGGAAGTAGATGGTTAGAGGAGACCCCGGCCCAGGCTGGTGGGGGGAGAAAAAAAGAGCTTCCTTTGCCCACCCCTCCCCCCCAGGGGTCACCTTATACAGGCTTCCTAGCCCTGGACAGGAGATCCTTCAGAGCATACAGCCAGCAGGTCACAGCCTTCCCCTCACCCTGAGTCTAGACCATCAAAGAAACAGACAGATCCCAGACAAGGGGTCAGGCAGGGTTAGAGGCAGGAGACAGGACAGATCGAAGGGGGGTCAATGGGGGAGAAATCTCTAGGGTGGCCAATTATTTGTCCCCAAGGATTCCTGGGGGTTGGGAGGGAGGCAGGTATCTGGGGGAAGCTACAGATTCAATGAGAGGCAGGAGATAGATAGCCCATGACTGGAAATGGAGGGGCTGGCAGTGGCCCGCACTTCCCTTTTTCAGGGAAAGGAAAACAAAGACGCAACCCTGGTTTCCAGACTAAATTTGGTAGGGCTGGAAGGCAGCAGATAATCCCTTTTCAGAGAAAAGGGCAGGAAGAAAGAGAGGAAGTCGTGAGATCAGGCGGGCAGAGGGTGGAGTGCCACTTGTCACCAGGTTCCAGGCTCCTCTGTTCTTTTCTCTTCTTCCTCCCTACATGGGACAGATTCAGCCAACCCTGAAGACCCTTCCACGAAGTGATTCCTCACTCCAGCATCCCATTCCCAGAGATCCCAGGCTATAAAAAAAAAAAAACTACTGCTCAAGACTTTCTTCTCCCCAGGATGCCTCTCCAGGCTTCCCTTCCATCCTATAGCATCTCACCAGCCTTTATTTACTGGACTCTGTGACCCTGGGCTAGTCACTTCACTTTGCCTCAGTTTCCTCATCTGTAAAATTAATTGGAGAAGGAAATGGCAAAGTGCTCTAGTATCTCTGCCAAGAGAACCTCAAATGGGGTCATGAAGAGTCAGACATGACTGAAAAATGACTGAAAAATGAGAAACAACTGAACACACACACATACACATGCACACACACACCACCCCTGCACACACACATACCATCCCTGCACACACACACACACACACTCCATCCCTGCACACACACACACACATACACACACACACTCCATCCCTGCACACACATACACACACACATACCATCCCTGCACACACACACACACACACACACCATCCCTGTACACACACACACGCCATTCCTGCATACACACACACACACATACATACATACACACCAGCACCTGTCTACAGGGAGTTTTGGATCCTGGGGGACCTTGGGTTCACATTCTGGCTGGGAGAAGTAAGACATACAGAAGAGAGAAGGAGGTACCAGGTAACACAACTGATGGATCAGTGAGACCCGACAAACATTTTCCAGGCACTTACCAAGAGCCAGGCCCAGTGCTGGGTCCTTGGGTTACAAAGACCAACATGAAAAAGCTCCCAAAGGAGCTTACATTCCATGGTCCAATCCCCCAAAGAGTGATATAGAGGAGGGATTCCAGGAGGGAAAAGTCACCTCAACTTATACAGGAAGAGTCAATGCTCAGTAAACACAGGGCACACAATGAGCATACAACTTGGGGGGGCAGCTAGGTAGAGCTGTCAGGAGGATTTGAGTTCAAATACAGCCTCAGACATTCACTAGCTGTGTGACCCTGGGCAAGTCACTTAATCCTGTTTGCCTTGGGGGACAGGGAAGAGCATACAACGTGTAATGTCCAAGTATGAACTTGGACAAATCACTTCTCTTTGGGCCTCATTTTTCCCATCTGTAAATTGAAAGGAGTTGGATTAGGTAATCTTCAAGGATTCTCTCTAGCTATAAAATGTATGTGATCCTATGGAGAGAAATTGTTAGAGATGGAAGAGGTAGAGAGGTCCCACCCCTTCATTTTAATGAGAAAACTAGGCTTAGAGAGTTCCTGACTTCACTTAGGCAGGAGGCAGAGGAACAGGGATTTAAAGACAAGGCCTCTGGCTCCAAATCCATCACCATTGCCCCATGATGCGGATGTGGGCTAGATCACTGGTGTCCAACTCATAAATAAGTTGGATGATGCTAGAGGATGGGAGGGGGCCTGGGAAGCCTGGAAAGGCATCCTGGAGAGAAGAGGGTCTTTTAACATTTTTTTAAATTATAATATTTTTTTCATTTTTTTTTGAGGGGTGGAAGGCAGGGCAATTGGGGTTAAGTGACTCGCCCAAAGTCATACAGGTAGTAAGTGTTAAGTGTCTGAGACCAGATTTGAACTCAGGTCCTTCTGATTCCAGGACTGGTGCTCCACCTAGCTGCCCTGAGAAAGTCTAGAACAAGAATTTTTTGTTTTTGGATAGCCTGGGGCCTCTGGGAATGGACTGCTGGATCAAGGAATCACAGAGTTGACCACTGTTGAACTCAAGTTGATACAGGATCACTAAATCATCCATAGAGATCCCTGTGGGCACAGGTTCACATAGAAAACCATACATTAACATTATCTATGTTTTGTTATATTTTTATTTATTTTGTTAAATATTTCTCTACTACATTTTAACCTAATTTGGTCAGCTATACATGCCCTAGGCTCTGTATTTGACATCTCTGGGCAAGACAATTTAAAAGTCAGGATGATTATGAACTGATTAAGTGATTGGACTTCAGGAATAATTAATAGGTTGGTGTCAATTTTGGTTGGGGGAGGTTTCTAGGGGAAAGACCAGGAATCTGTGCTCTGGAATATTTTCCTTTTTATAGGTAATTAGAGGGCCAACCATGGATTCAGGAAGTTGTGTTATCTAGTTGTTTCAGTCATGTCTAACTCTTCATGACCCCATTTGGGATTTTCTAGGCAATACAGGAGTCATTTTCCATTTCCTTCTCCAGCTCATTTTACAGATGAAGTAACTGAGGCAAAGAGGGCTAAGTGACTTGTTCAGGGACATACAGCTAGTAAGTGCCTGAGGCTGGATTTGAGCCCATCACTTTATCCACTGCATCATCTAGCTGCCAAAGGATTCAGGAAGAACTGAGTTCAAATCTTCAGTTCAAATCTGAGTTCAAACACTTACTAACTCTGTGATACTGGGCTGGTCAATCAATCTCTGAACCTTTCAGATCCCCATATCTTTTTTGGGATAATAATAATAATAAATAATAACGATAGCTAAGATTTATAAAGCACTTACTATATTCCAGGCACTGTGCTAAGCAAATAATTTACAATTATTACTTCATTTGGTCCTCACAACAACCCTGGGAGGTAGATGCTGTTATTACCCCCATTTCCCAGATGAAGAAATAGGTAACAGTTCATTCCTCCCCTTACCTTATACCAATGAAGTTGATTTTTTGAACCCTAGTATAAGACTTCACATTGATATTTGTTAAATATCATCTTCTTAGATTCAGCTCAGCATTGTAGCCTGTTGAGATCTTTTAAGCTCCTGTCATCCAAGGCATTAGTTTACAATTCAAAAGGAATATATATATATATAAATGGATGAGATTTTAGACTACATTAGAAAAAGGCATAGTTCCCAGCACCAAAGTGGTGATAATTCCACTATACTTTGCAATATAGATATGTTTATGGACCCCATTTCGCACATTGCTCAGGGAAGAAGGAATCTTGTTCCCCAGGGGAGTTTCCCTCGACTACACTTCCCAGAAGGCTCTGTGTTAGCCCACAGCATTGGTGACATCAGTGGGGATTTGGTGAGGATGTGCTGCATCATGAGAGGTATAAAAGTGTGGCAAGTCTGGTATGGGTGGTGAGTACACTGGTGGTAGAGAGGAGGGAGGAATTGGAGACAAGAAATACCTTCTACGTGCTCCCTGGCTGGGAGTGTTTGGTTGGCTTTAGTTCAAAGGAAGGTGTGAAAGGGTGACTTTGTGCAGAAAAGATCAGGTGGATTGCCCTTGGCCATGGGGCCCTGAGCTCTGGCATCCCATGATGTTGATGGCTGCAATTCCTAGGACCAAAGATTTCAGTGCTTCTCTGGTCCCTAGGAGGCAGTGGTCTCCAGCTTGCTGCACTGACTAAAAATCGAATTGCCTGAGGGGTTTGGGAGACCAGTCTTCAAACCAGGTGCCATGAGTTTGATCTGACTATATTCCTCTTCTGTTATGGTGAAGACCCAGAGGAATTAAATGGGGAGGTAACTAATGGTTCCTGGGAGACACTGGAAAAGGCCATGGAAGGATTAAGGGAATGTTTAATACCTGGTTCGATTCTTGTTCTTTATCTTGCTATTGTTGTTGTTTAAATCAAATGTCTCTTGCTTTTGGATTAATGTGGCATTGTGGTCTGCTGCATACAGTCTTGGTGATCTCAACAACTCCCATGAGGTCAATGATCTCATTGGAGATGACTTCTCAATCCAGTCAGAGACCGTGATCTCCGTGAGAGAGCCAAGATGATTGTTTTGCCTTTCTTTGTACCTCCAATGCTTAGTAGGTGCTCCAGCACATAGTAGGTGCTTAATAAAGGCTAGCTGACTGACTGACCAGTCTCTCTCTTGTGCTCTGGTCCCATGTTAGTAACTAGGCATCTAAAAACTCAACATATCTGAAACAAGAGTTGTCGGCACGATCATCATTCCACTCCCCTAGGTCTGCAATCTCAGAAGCACCTACAACTCTCCTTGTCAATGCCATCTCCACTCTTGCATCTCCCCTTTTTCTCCACTCAGGCAGTCATCACCTAGATTCAGGGTCTCATCACCTTTCACCTGGACTATTGGGCTCTCCTCTTGATTGGTCTCTCAGCCTCCAGGCTCCCCCTTCTCCCATCCATTCTTCATATGACAGTCAAACGAATATTCCTGATGGCGTGCCTCCCTTGTTCAGAAGACACTAACATCTTTCTATTGCCTTTAGGTTAGAGCATAACCTCCCTGTTTATCATTTAAAGCCTTTACCGAGGCAATACAGACTCCCTTTCTAGGCTTACTTCACATTGATGTCTTTTACAGTCTCCGTTTTCAAATCAAACTGGCTTCTCTGTGGCTGTTCCTCATTCCCGGCATTCCGGTTTCCTCTCTGTGCCTTTGCTGAGGCTGTGTTCCATATCTGGAATGTACTCTTTGCTTATCTTTACCCCTTGGAATCCTGAGCTTCCTTCAAAGTGCAGCTCAGGGGCCACCACCTACAGGCAGCCTTCCTTGATCTCCCTGGTTGCTAGTGCCCCTGAAATCACTTCTCATGTGTTGTTATTTACTTATATGTATATGCTTTCTTCATTAGAATGTAAAATCCCTTTAGGGCAGAAGTGATTTGGAGTGGTCTTATATCTCCATTGCCTAGCATGGAAAGCAAGCAATAGGGTGCTTGCTGGTTGATTGATTGGGATTCAAATGGTTGTTTTGAATAGATAATGACCCAATAGTACTCTACACCTGCTTGTGGTTGGGGGTCTTGTGGGTTACAGTTAGGAAGGACTGATGAAGGGCCATCATATGAAAGAGGGCTCAGCCTCATTCTGCTTGGCTTCAGAGGGCAGAAGCAGGCATGTGCAGATGGGCCAATGTGGGTTGGATGGCAGGAAAACCTTTTCTGACAGCTTCAGAAGTCATCCAAAAATAGAACGAATTCACTCAGGAGTTCTCCCTTCCTGGAGGTCTTCAAGAAAAGGATGGGTGACCTTTCATAGGGGAAATTGGAAAAGGAAATATGGTTCAGATATACGCTTCCATCCATGTTTGACATTTGGTGAAACTGAGGTTGATTTGCCCTTTGTCACATGTTGAGTTTGATGGCATGACCAGAACTGGAATTCAGGTTTCTTAACATGTGGCATAATGAGAGGTGGGGGTGAAGGGGAAGGAAAAGAGTGTAGGATTTTCAGTCAGAAAACCCGGGTTTGAATTCTTCCCCTGCTACTAACTGGCTGTGTAACCTTGGACAAACAGCTTACTCTTCCTGGTTCTCCATTACAAAATGAGGGGGTCGGCCTGGATCAGGGATTATTAACCTTTTTGTGTGTCCTGAAAAAGATTTTTAAATGCATAAATACAGAAGATATTAAAGGAAAGCAGTTCTATTGAAATAGTTACCAAAATATTCAACAAAATCCCAGACTCCAGTTCATGGACCCCAGGTGAAGACTCCTGGACTGGATGATCCAGGCTCTACTCACTTATAACCCACTGTGTCCTGTGTCCCCTCAGGCCCTGTTCTTGGTGCTGGAAGCTCATCTCATTGGAGGCACTCATACGGGTCAACTGCTAACAAAGCAGGAATGTGCCTTTCCAGATCGCAGGTCATGCATTGTCAAGTGACTGTCACGGGAGTGATTTGGGAGACCAGGACAAGCTGGACCAGTGAGATTTCTGAGGGGAGCTACAAGCCCACCTCACGTAGCCCAGGGTTTGTTGATTTCACCCTCACCCTACCCCCATCAGAGGCAGTCTGCTATATTGGAAAGACACACTGCAGCTGCTTAGGAGACCAGTTGGAAACCTGGTGCCATCCCTTCCTATCTGGTTGCTTTCCTGCTACCTACAAACGTGGCCATGTCTAATCTAAACCCCCAAGCCCTCCCTCTATCTGTCCATCTGCTTGCTGTCATCCTGTATCTCTTCTCTTTTTTGAGGCACCTATAATTAATGCCTTCCCTTCTTTTCATTTTCTCTTAAATTCTATAATCTGCCTTCTGACTTCATGATTAACTGAAATTACTCCCTTCAAAGTTACCAGTGACCAATTAGTGGCCAAATCCACGGGTCTCTTCACAGTCATCGCTCCAGCCTTTGACGCTGCTGATCATTCAGCCTCTTCTCCTTGATACTCACTTCTTCCTAGGTTTTTGTGACATTGTTACACCTCCATTGTTTCTCCTCCTACCTTTCTGACTGTCCCTTCTCCATCTCCTTTGCTGGGTTTTCATCCAGGTCATGGACACTAAACATGGGTATCCCCAAAGTTCTGTCCTGGGTCCTATTCTCATCTCCCTCTGTACTGTTTCACTTGGTGATCTCATCAACCCTCACAGATTCAATGATCATCTCTATGCTGATTTTCAGATCTACCAAGGGTAGATCTGTCTAGGGGTAAACTTTCACCTAACTGTACTCCAACTGCCTGTTGGGTATCTTGAACTAGACGGCCCTTAGGCATCTCAGACTCAGAGAGTCTAAAACCGGACTGGTGATCTCTCCTCCTTTCTCTCTAAGCCTTCTCTTCTTGCTCTTTTTCCTCCCAGTTGCCCCAGCTTCCAACCTAGCTGTCATTTTGGGCTCCTCACACTCCATCTCCTGACTCCAGGCATTTTCTCTGGCCATCCCACATACCCAGAATACTCCCTCTCTTCACCTCTACCTCCTGGCTTCCTTCAAGTCCCAGCTAACATCTCATCTTCTACAGGAAGCCTTTCCTCTAATGCCTCCCTTATATGACTGTAGCTTGATTGTACATAGTTTGCATGTTGTCTCCCTCCTTAGATTGTGAGTTCCTTGAGGACAGGGACTGTTTTTGTCTTTCATTGTTTCCCCAGCCCTTAGCATACATATATGAAACACTCACATACTTTATTGTTTTTTAAGAAATAAATTTATTTATTTTTGGTTTTCAACATTCATTTCCACAAGATTTTGAATTATAATTTTTCTCCCCATCTTTCCCCTACCCCCATCCTAGAACAGCAAGCCTACTGAACACCCCTTCCCCTAATCTGTTCTCTCTTCTACCCTCCCCAATCACCCCCTAACTTTCTAGTAGGACAAGATGGATTTCTATACCCCAGTGCCTGTGTATATTATTTCCCAGTTGCATATGAAAACAATTTTTTTTAAACATTTGTTTTTAAAACTTTGAGTTCCGGATTTTTTTCCTTCTTCTCTCTTCACCCATGCCCACTAGGAAGATAAGCAATTCAATATATGTTGTGCATGTGGAGTTACCCAAATCATTTCCCTAGTAGTTATATTGTGAAAGACTAACTATATTTCCTTCCTATCTCACCCTCCACTTATTCTATTTTCTCCTTTGATCCTGTCCTTTTTCAAAAATGTTTGCTTCTAACTACCCTCTCCCCCTCTTATTCCCTAACCCCTTATTTTCCTGTAGGGTAAGATACCCAATTGAGTATGTATGTTATTCCCCTCTTAAGCCAAATTCAATGAGAATAAGGTTAACCCATTTCCTTTTACCTTCCTGTTCTTCCTTTCTCTTGCCTCTTTTATATGAGATAATTTACCCTAATCTATGTCTCCCTTTCTCCTTCTCCCAATAAATTCCTCTCTCATCTCTTAATTTTATTTTTTAGATATCATCCTTTCATATTCAACTCATCCTGTGCCCTCTGTCTATGTATACATGAACATACATATGCCGAAACTCTCATATATATATATTTATATACACATATGCCCTCCTATACATTCATTTATACACACACACACACACACACATATATTCCCTTCAACTATCCTCATACTGAGAAAAGTCTTATGAGTTACAATTACAATTTTTCTATGTAGGAATGTAAATAGTTCAACTTTAATAAGTTCCTTATGATTTCTTTTTTCTGTTTACCTTCTCATGTTTCTCTTGCTTCTTGTATTTGAAAGTCAAATTTTCTGTTCAGCTCTGGTTTTTTCATCAGGAATGCTTGAAATGCCTCTATTTCATTGAATAACTATATTTTCCCCTGAAGCATTATACTCAGTTTTCTTGGTTTTAACCCTAGCTCCTTTGACGTCCAGAATATCATATTCCAAGTCCTTGGATCCCTTTAATGTGGAAATTGCTAGGTCTTGTGTTATCTTCATTGTGTTTCCACAGTACTCAAATTGTTTCTTCCTGACTGCTACTTTATTGTTTAATAGTATGTATTACAAGTAACAAAACTGCCTTGTTTGTGTCCCCTTCTGAACTCCCTCTGCCTAGGTTTCTTTTTTTTTTTTAATTCTATTTTTTTTTTTAGAGTTTCCTTCTATTTTTTTTTTCATTACTGCTCTGTAGTCATCTTTCCACTGAGCCACACTGCCCCTCATCTAAACAGAGTTAACTGCCTTCCCTTTCTCTACCCTGGAGTCTGCTGTATCTGCCAAGTCAACTCCTCCCTCCCCTCTCAGGATTCTGAGATATCAGTCCTAAAGGGACTGATTTGTACCCCGGGGAAGGGAAGCATCTATAAGATGGGGATCATACTAGATGTTCCACCCACCTCTCAGAGATGCTAGAAACAGGCTCTGGAAAATCAAGCATGTTGGACATGGTAGTATTATAATTTGTCATTTGCAAGGGGTATCAGGTTATGGTCTGGGCATCAAGGGGTCTGGGTGCAGTGTGGTATCTGCTGGAACAGTCCTGGATTCAGAGTTAGTGCCTCAGCTCAAATCCCAGCCCAGCTGGGTCACTTTGGGCAAGTCACTTCCTTCTTAGGGTCTCAGTTTCCTTACCTGTAAGATGAGGGGATTGGACCAGGCCAAGGCCTCTACCATTTTATATCTCACGAATCTCTTTGGCAGCAAGTCTGGTGAAGCCTCTGGATCCCTTCTCAGAATTATGGTTTTAAATAAATGCATAAAGTAAAATACAGAGGGTTAGGGGAAGGGAAGGGAATACATGTTAGTTAAGTGCTTACCATGTCAGGCACTGTGTTAAGCCCTTTACAAATGTCATCTCATTTGATTACAAAGAAAACCAAAGGTTAATAAAAATAAAGATGTATTTTTCTCCCTACAAGCTCTCAGACCTCCTGAAATCCCTGAATGGATCCTTTGGAGGTTATGAAGGGGTCTGTGGACCTCAGGTAAAGAATACCTGGAGCAGGTGATCTCTAAGCATGAAGCTCTGAACCCTTGGATTCTTTAGGCCCAGTTTTGCCACTGACTCCCTGTGACACCTTTCCAGGTCTATCAATTTCCTTCCCTGCCAAAAAAATATCTTTTACTAAGGATTCCTCTGATGCCTCATTGTAGCCTGGTGGTGACCCCCAGGAATCTTGAAAACTAAACTGGTGGGACCCAAGCTCTAGCATATCCTACCAGGCTAGACAAGCTTTGAATATGGGTTCAGGATTGGGCTGTGTATTTATGTTCCAAGGACAAGCCTAGCTAAGGGCTCTCCATTAATGGCCTCTTGGAATTGGGAGGCTGCCTGCTCAGTCATCCTTGGCACCACTGTAGTTAACAATGTAGCTAGGTTCTCATTGTTGTCATAATCATCAGCAGCATTATATTATGCTTTATGGTTTGTAAAATGCTTTCTTTACATGTGTTATTTTATTCTCCTAACAGCCCTTGAAGGAAGGAATTACATTTTACAGATAAGGTAGACAGAAGTGACTTGTCCAAGGTCACAAGGGCAGCTAAGTAGGGCAGTGGATCAGCAGCCCTGATATCGGGAAGAGCTGGGTTCTAATTTGGCCTCAGCCACTTAGCTGTGTGACCCTTGCACAAATCACTTATCCCTGTTTTGTCTCAGTATTCTCATCTGTAAAATGAGCTGCAGATAGAAATGGCAAACCACTTCTAGTATCTTAGGCAAGAAAACTCCAAAAGAGTTGGACACCAATGAAATGACTGAAGGACAATCAAGGTCATAAAGCTAGTAAGTGTCTGAGGGCAGATTTGAACCTAGGTCTGGTGCTCTATTTACTGCACCACCTAGTCCCCAGAGTTTTTGGAAATGGGATGGAGAGGAAGCAGCATACTTATTCTCTTCTCTTGATGCGAAAATATACAGGAATGGCCTGAGCGTTGAAGGGGACGCTCTCTGTTTTAATTAGAAGAGCCCAGTAAATCATGTGGGCTGGATATAGGAAGAGGCTTTCTGTTTACTAATGGGGCAGGACTGCCTTAATTCAAAACTGACTCTTTTCTTGGAATGAAGATGTTGCTTCCATTAACCTTCAGAGCCAGCAGAGCTTAGAATGTTAAAGATAAGAAATAATTGGATGAGAAGAGGACAATGGAACCTAGCAAGAAGGAATGTGATTAGGTGCATGCGATCTGACTTGACCAGCAGTAGTAGATGCAATTTCAAGATCCAGGTTTTCTGGGAAATCTTTCTTTCTACCTCTCTTTTGGAGGACAGAACAGGAAGGAGCATAGTGATTCTACACCTTTTCTGGGGGTGGAAGTATAGAAAGCTACTCTTCTGGTGGGCAGAGAGGCTGGTCAGTGGGTTTTTCTCTTCTTTCTTCCTTTTCCCATGCTTTCTGCTAATGGTTGGGAAGTCTGCGTGATCTCATGCCAACACAGGCCCAAACAGACCCAGGAGAGGTCAAGTTCGGTAGCATGGTTTTTCAGAAATCATTATGTGCCTCATATTTTTACAATTGCCATTAAGGATTTTATTTTATTACATGGATCATTTTGGTAGATTTGAATGTTTTCACTGAGTATGGACTTTCTCCTGGTATTCCATGTGCTTAATAGAACTCACTTTAAATTAACTTTGTCATCACTCACCTAAGAATTTCCTTTATAATCCATGTGCCTGATAGTCCCTATTAAGTATCTCTCGAGCAAAATTGTGTCTTTATTTTGGGACATTCCTCTTCTAGGGAATATCTGAAAGATCCTAAGAGTCCTGGCCCCTAACAGATATATATATGATTGTCCTTTGTTCTCCAAGAGGACCAAAATGATGTCGCTGTCCTAAAGTCAAATTTCAATGTGTCCCACTGTGGCTGATCAGACCACTATGAACTTGGAAGGCTCTACCACAGGTTGGGCACAAATATTCCATCTGAACATTTGGGGTGGATTCTCTAAATCTGCATCTTGAGTTTCCTTTGAGCTGTTTCAGTTCTGCTTTGCTCATAGAGCATGGCACCTTCTCTGATGTGGGCACACCATGCTGAGCAGTCCTGTGCCAGGGTCTCCCATGTCACACAATCAGTTCCAGAGTTCTTAAGAGAGACCTTGAGAGTGTTCTTGTATCACTCCTGATCATCGTGTGAATGCTTGCCCTGTATGAGTTCTCTATAAAATAGTCTTTTTGCTAAACACATATTTGGCATTTGACCAACGTGGCCAGCCCATTGGAGTTGCACTCTCTGAAGCAGAGTCTGAATACTTGGCAGGTTAGTGTGAGTAAGGATCTCAGTGTCTGGTGCCTTATCCTGCCAGGTGATCTTCAGAATCTTTCTGAGGCAATTCAAATGGAAGCGATTCAGTTTCCTGGCATGGGTGCTGGTAGGCTGTCCAGGTTTCACAGGAGCACAACAATGAGGTCAGCACAACGGCTCAGTAGACCTTCAGTTTGATAGTCAGTCTAATACCTCTTCTCTCCCACACTTTCCTTTGGAGCCTCCCAAACACTGAGCTAGCACTGGCAATGTCTGCATCAACCTCTTCCTCTATGCATATATCCCTGGAAAGTGCCAAGGTAACTGAACTTATCCACAATATTCAGAACTTCTCCATTGGATGGAGTGGTGGTGGCTGACGGAGCACCTGTGTTTTCTTGGTGTTAACTGTTAGGCCAAAATTAGCACAAGCAGCATTGATCCATACTTTTTTGCATCTCAGCTTCAGAGGTTGCATTACCATCTGCAAACAGAAAATCATGCAACCCCCTCCCACTTTGGTCTTGGCTTGTAACCTTTTCAAGTTGAAGACTTTACCATCAGTGTGTAGTTGACAGCAGACTTGATAACACAAAGGACAAATTGTCACGGCCATGGCAACTCACAACCATTTGTTAATACATCACGAGTGAGACTTTGATCTTTGTCAATGGAAGGCACATCACTCCAGTGAAACAATGGTTATTTCAAAGCATCAAAGTGAATTCTAAAAAACAGAGCGGAGTCATGAATCCCAGCTAGGCCTGCTTCCCTGAACTGACAGGAGGAAAGGAGGCCTGATGACCCAATGCTTCCCATGTGCTGGCATGATACTTGGTCAGTGGTGCTCACCTGTGGATGGGAGAAGCTTCAGAGCTATCTGATGGGAATTTCACCCAAAGTTGCACCATTTTGATCTTAATTTAACTCCAACAAAACATACATCTTGACACTATAAATAAGCGAGCATGTCTTTTGTAAACAAAAGGAAAAACTATCTTGCCCATATACTTATTAACATTTTCCATATGTGTATGTTTTGTTATGACTAACAAAATATAAATTCACTTAGGAGTTTTTTGTCACCATGTGTTTTCTTAGTCAATGGGTAGCAACAGTACAAGTACTATCATAGCACAAGTACTAAGGAAATTTTTGACATTAAAAAGGGGTTCTCATATTGGGAAGCATTAGAAACCACATCGTTGATCTATAACATGCTTTCCAGCTATGAGCCTCCATGATTTTTCAGACTCTGGTGGTCTCATTGCCTGCTTGCCTCCCTGAACTCTTGGGTCTAGAGGTAGCTGTGGGGCATACGTGTGGTCCATGGCTGGACCCCTCTGGGCTCCAGGGCAGAGGGCCTTGGTCACACCTCCCTATGTTGGCCTTCCAGGGGAATCTAGGAAGGTTCAAAGCTGGATTAAGCAACGTAGCCTGAGATTTTTTCTGTTCACAAGAAGACTTAGCCTAATGGCACCTCTGGGCTCCCTGTCCTGCCACTCAGGCTGAAGCTCCCCTTCCATAGTTTTGACTGCTCTTTTAGGCTTAGAGGGAGGAGGTTGCTTCTCCTCACTCTCCTCCATTTCTTTCTCACCCTAGGACCTCTCATCTCAATAGAGCATAATTTCCCTCTAATAAGGAACTTGGGGGTGATCTACTCCAGTCTCCTCCAAAGGAACTATGCCTCATCCTTCACACTGAGGGCTCCTTAAAGACAGAGGCTCAGTATCCTCCTTCACTCTGGGGATTTTCTGACCACATCCCTTTGTAAGCCTCAGTTTCTCCACCTGAATAAGGGTGTTGACTGATCATAAAATCACTGAATCTTTGAGTTGGAGAGGCCCTCCCAGGTAATTTAGCTCAGCAATCTTACACAAAACCCAACCTTCACTTGATGACCACTGTGGAAGACCCACCATGCTGCATCTCCAACATGGCATTCCATTCACTTTGGGAGAGCTCCTATTGTTAGGAGGTTGAGCTTTTTACTTCAAGCCTAAAGATGCCTCTTCAAAGTGTTGATAAGAGAACTGGTGATCCCATTTTGCCTTGTAGGACCAAATAGAACATATCTAATCTCCTTTCCACATGTGAAAATCTATCAAATATTTGAAGGTAACTGTCTGTCAGGCAGCTAGGTGGCTCAGGGGGTAGAGCAGGGGGCTTGCAGCCAAGAAGACCTGAGTTAAAATCTGGCCTCAGACACTAGCTGTGTGACCCTGGGTTAAGTCACTTAACCTGTTTACCTTAACCTACCAGAGAAAGAAATGGTGAACCATTCCAGTTGCTTGTCCTTCACTCTGGAGGATGACCATGACATCAGGAAGGTGACGCCATGACTTGCAGTGAACTGGATTTAAGGGAGGCAGGGCTGTGCAAAGTCACCAGCCTCACTTTCTCCTCTGGAACCATCTGGGTCCAGCGGTGAGATGTAGATCAGGAGGACTGAGGACGGCCCCTGAACCACTTCGGTATCTTTGCCAAGAAAACCTCATGAGCAGTATTGTCCATGGGGTCGCAGACAGTTGGATGTGACGGAAAGATAACAACAAGCAGCCATCTACCAGGCCCATGGCCAGTCTTCTTGTCTGAAGGGTAGAGATCCCCAGTTCTATCACCCATCCTTCAATGGCACAGTTTTGAGGCCTCATACTCTGCTCGCTGTCAATGTCCTTCATTAAATGTGGTGTCTAAAACAGAACAGCGTACTCCTGACTGGGTACTGACCGGGGCAGGATAAAACTAAGACCAGCTCCTGGGCTTCGGGCCCATCTCTTTATTATCTGTTTTTAAAAATGTCATGTTAACACCAATTTTTTACATTAATAAATGCTTTTTATTCATTCCTCTCAGGCCACATTGAGAGAAGAAGAAAATCAAGGATGAGGAAAGGAATGGTCACCCTATATCCTGCCCCAGTCAGTTTGCACCTTGATATTGTGCTCATTTCTGGACCCCATATCCCCTCTGTTCTTCCCATCCTGATCCCCACCAGATACTTAGTTAGCATGGATGCTGCCATGCTGTGGGCTATTAATCATAAGTAACTCAAGAACATTTTGGCATAAATCTCTTGCCTCTTTTGTGCACGTTCCCCCTAAAGCAAATGTGGAAGCATTTGGAAGAAGGTATTCAGAGGAAGGTGACCAGGATGGTGAGGAGTCTCAAAACCAGGCTACATGAGGACCAGTTGAAGAAACAGCAGGAGGTGTTTAGCCTGGGGAAGAGGGTGCATGGATATAGTATTCTAGGTAAGTCATCTGGTCCAGCTCCCTCATTTTACAATTGAAGAAATAGGACCAGAGAACAATAGATTTCGAGCTATGAGGGACCTTCAAGGCCAGCTAGATTGTCCCCAAAAATGTTCTTCAGGGAAGCTAAACTGACATACCAGAGGTCACACAGCTAGCCCATTATCAAAGGTGAGATCTGGACCCAAGTCCTTTAGTCCCAGGCTAGTGACTTTTCTACCATACTGGGTAGCCAAAGGTCATGTGACCGAGCCTGGATTGAAAGCCAGAGCCACTGACTCCAGATTCAGCATTCTTTCCCCTGTGCCAGACTGCCTCCCCAAGATAACCACCTCTAAGTTGATGAAAGCTTATGGCAAGGAAGGGAGTCATTGGACCCATCCTTCTCAAGCCCAGGGGGCTGATCTGGAAGGAGTGGGGAAAGCAGTGGGGTGGCTCGTTGTAAAGGAAAACTTCTTAAGAATTAGAACTAAGAGTGGAACAGGCAGGCTACAAGGGTTTTTCCTCACTAGAAATTTTTGAGGGAAGGCTGAATGCCCACTTCTTGGGGATGTTTTCAAAGGGGATTCCTGAACTGCTAAAGGTTGGACTGACTGGTTGGCCTCTGAGGTCTTTCCCAGTTGTGATTCTGTGAAGCCTTCCCAGACTAATGATCCCCACCTCTGACCACTGTCATTTGCTCTGACTGCTCATCTAACCTAGAGATTTAGCCAAGTCTGAGGTCTGTGACTTATGTGGGCCTTGTCTGCTCCCTTAGAGATGATGAGCTCCCTGGACAGAAGACTATATGCTGCCTTCTCTCCTCCCACTAGGGTCTCCCAGAGGGCGTGGGTCTTAACATCCCACTAAGGCTCTTGAGGGCAGAGACCGTGTCTCCTTCCTCTTCCTGGGGATCCCTGAAGAGACAGCTACTTCCCCCTTAAGATTGGATGGGGGGGGGCATTTCTGCCTTCAGGCTGAGGCATCATGGTGCAGTGGAGAGAACACTGAAGTCAGAGGACCTGAGTTCAAACATCAGCTGTTACCTGTGTGACCCTGGACATCTAACATCTCTCAGCCTCCTCATCTGTGAAATGAGGGGATTGGGTGGGATGCCTGCTAACGGCTTTTCAACCTTAAATCTATATTCCTCTAATCCTAGATACTGTGTGACTGATTAAATCACTCAGGTTTTTTTAAGGCCTTGTTTTCCTCATCTGTAAAATGAAGGGATTGGACTAGATCAGTGGTTCTCAACCTTTCTAATGCCTCCACCCTTTAATACTTGTATGTGGGTGTATATGCATGTGGGCAGATCTGCCTGGAGATGGATAGAGGAGCCGTGTCTCAGTTCCTAAGACCATTGGAAATAGGTGTTTTTGTCTCAGTTCCTAAGACCATCAGAAATACATGTTTTCCGATGGTCTTAGGTGACCCGTGACCCCTGTGAAAGGGTCGGTCGACTCCCAAAGGGGTCGTGACCCACAGGTTGAGAACTGCTGGACTAGAGGATCACTAAGATCCCTCTAAGCTCTAATGGTGTAATTCTATTGTTGCCTAAACAAGGCTCTTGTGACACGTTGAAGTGATACCATTTGTAGCTCTCATTCTGCATGGTCTAAGGTACTTCCCCATGAAGGAAACTGGTTGTGTTTGTCTTTCAGGATTAAGGATTGTGGCCAGACCCCAAGCCCTGATATTAAACAGTAGTTACACTTCCCTTCCCCAGAAGAAAAAAAAAAACCCAAAGTCTCATTGCTGTCTTGGAAAATGTCCTAGATTGGGATGAGAAGAGTCTGGATACAAGGGGGAGAACCCTGGGCTCAGGAGGGCTGTTTCTGGGGATGGCGGGTGCAGAGGTATCAAAACTGGTAGTGCTCCTGACTGATCTGGACCAAATTAAAATGAAACTGGGAAATATTTAAGCAAAGAGATAAAAAGATAATAAAACAGAGAAACATTTAAAGCAATTAAAACACTTAAAAATGTCGACATACAACCCACAAGGACCTTTATGTGGGGATTCATTTAGAATAGGACCCTGTTTAGATTTGAATTTGACACCATTAGTGCAGGGAAAGTGCCCTGGTTTTTTGTCCCAGCTATCTCACTACCTGGATGTACGATTTTTGACAAGTCACATTGGTTCCTCATCTGAAAATGAAGGGGATTGGACTATATGATCTCCAAGGGACATTATTCAAAGCCTATACAGCTTAAGGCTGGCCCATTTCCCATTAGCCTAACATAACTTCACTCAACAAACACTTAGCACCTATGTGCGCACACCACTGGGACCTCAGACAAATCAAGTCCATCCTCCGGAAAATGAGGACAATAATCTCTGCCTTTCTCTTGCCCAAGGGTATTCTCAGAATCAGGTGAGATAAGGCATGTGACGGCCATTCCAATCCACGAAGCCATGTCTAAATGTAACCTGTCTGTGGCTGAAGTCTGATTGGGGTCGTGGTAAAGGGCTTTGTACCCTGAGGGCAGCCTGGAAACTTAGTCTGAAGAAGAGGCCCAAGCCCAGTTCTTTTGGTGCTAACTTGTCTCTTCTCTCTGGGCCTTCATTTCCCCCTTTGTAAAATGGAGAATCCAAGAAGAGAGTGTGGATGATGCATTCCATCCTCACTTTTGGAAAGAATTACAGGATCATAGAACTTAAGGGATCTTACAGAATGTGTGGTCCAACCCCTTAATTTCACAAAGAGAAGTGACTTGCCCAGGGTCACCCAGTAAAGAGCAGAACCAGGCTTTAAACCCAGGCCCTTGAACTTCAAATCTAGCATGCTTTCCATCATACCCTGCTGCCTCTGGTGCTAGCTTGCTGGGTCAACTCAGAAGTCTCTTCTCCATTCTGGGCCTGGGTTTCCCCACCTGTACGATGACTGTGTGTGGGTGACCAAGGCCTTGCCCCAAAGAGTAGTGTAAGGGAGGCTGCCTTTGGTGCTGATATCCTGTGCGCTGTGGTATGGAGCCCAGGCTGCTGATTCCCCTAACACCTCCCCCCCACCCAAAAAAAGACATGAAAGGAAATGCAGGAAAGTGAAAAGTAAGCCTTTTTTTGTTTTTATTGTGTTATCAATTCACTTTGTAACAACAGTTCCACAAAACAGTTAACACTGTGCGAGAAAGTAGTTGATGGCACACCTGGAGCCCCCCTCAAACGCAGCTTTGTTCCCAGTGCAGGCAGAGGGGAACCTCTCTGTTGTCAGAGTGCTTCCTCAATCAGTCTTCATTAAGCTCCATGGGTGTTTGGCAATGGTACCAGTTGGCAAAGAAAGAAGATAGAAAGAAAAATGTTCGACGCGGCTTCTCAGTGAATTAAATGCTCTGTCCACTTGCTAAGCTCTCCTCAAGGAAGAGCGGTGGTTCTGGTGGTTTTACCTACGGTTTGGAAACTCCTTAGGGGCTGAGCCCAGGTGGTGGTCTGGTGGGCTCTTTCAGCCTTCCAGAAGGCAAGGGCCCTGGAAGGAGGTTTGTCAGAGAGATGGACGAGTTGCCTGGAGGCCTGAGGATTTTGGAACCATGTTGTATCAAAGACAGGCTTTGGATATAGAGCAGGCCTCAAAAGTTTACATCCCTGGAGGTCAAAGGTCATGACCAAGGGGGATTCTTCAATTCAGGGGTTGCTGGTTGGGGGTGGGGAGGACAATACGGCCAGGTGATCTCAATCTAGGCTTAGAGGCAGCCAGCCGTCCTGAGAAGGGGGGGTGGGGTGGGGTATATGTCTTTGTTCCAAGGGAGCCATTGTACTGTCACATGGTATTAACCTGATAATTTCACAGGTTCCCAGGTGGGCCTGGGTGAGAGCCTGCTTAGGCCAGGGCAGGGGGAAGCCTTAATGCCTCCTTGGCCCCTCATCCTCTCTAGCCAGGGGAAGAAGTGAATGGCTTTGCATGTGCAACAGAAATTCCATTTCCCTTCCCTGCTTTCAGTTCCTTTTCCCCAATTGTTGCTAACACCTTCAGAAGCTGGTGCTGGGCTTGGCCTAGGCCACCTGCTGACACTGCCACTGGAAGCAGGAGAGAAGCTACCTCCTTGCCTTTTAGAGAGCACTTAAAAGTCCTAAAGAAAGTCTATTTTTTTTCTTTTTGGCAAATGCACAGACAGAAAAGTACAAGCAGTTACTGTTATTTGTAGTTATGTTTATCCTAAACAAAAACATCTCATCTAAAGTATGAACACTGATTTACTCTTAGAGAGGAGAAGAATAAAAAGTTTGAGGATTTTCCTTTAATGAAAGTGAGTGACCACCTTCTTGCCTCCTCCTGGTTTGAGCACGGGTGCCAGGAATCCCCAGCTTTCCTCACCTCACCTCTCCTTGCCCTAGGCCTGAGGAGCTGGGCACACAGGGGCTGAGGAGGGACAACAGAATATTATGAAGGGGCAACATATGTGGGCTGGAAGGCTGGAGACCCAGCAGCAAGCCCTTTCTGGGCCTCTGTTTCATCATCTGTAGCACATAAAGGCTGGACAAACAATCTCTAATGAGACTTCTAGACCTCTAGGAGACAAGGGTAAGGGCAGTTGCAGACCCTTATTGTGGCATTTGAGAAGCCAGGGATGGAAGAATGGGTGGAGAAGGGAGTGGGATGTGAACCTAGGCCTGTGGGGCAGGAGGTTTGTCAGAGATGAAAACTGCTCAGCCTTCCAGGCCCTGATTACTCCTCCAAGGGACTCATAAAGACAAATACTGTGCGGACAGTGACTACATCTCATCAGAACTTTGCCTTCTACTCTAGAGCGCAGCACTCTGTACAGAACAGGGGCTTAACAAAGGCTGGTTATAGTTATATTGGAACTTGGCAATTTGGAGAATAGAAACTAGCTTTCCACGGTTACCTAGCCCTGTATGATGCCTAGTGTTACCAAGAGACTCATGAGTTCTCATTAGTAAAAGTAAAAAAACCTTCATCTTGGGGTAATTAAGTCCTTGACTTTTAGATGGGACGATGGCTTTCACTGGCTGGAAGTTCCCTGGGAGGCTGTTGGACTACATCTTTCTCCAAACCCTGACCTGGTTTGGGTTCTATCTAGGGTTACTGAAGCAAGAAGGGCAGACCACAAGCAGGGGCAGGCCTGAGGTGAGGAAGCCCAAGGGAAGTGAGAGCTACACCAAGTGGCATCCTATCCACAAGCTACAGTGGCTTTCTGAGGCTAGAGCCTGACTCACATTGACTTTTGGATCTAATTTTTTCCTACCGAATTCCCTTAGCACGGAGGACTGTAGGACTGTATGACTAAGAGCTGGAAGGTCCCTTAGAGATTATCTAGTCCAACCCCCTCACTGTAAATAAACTGAAGAGGTCTCCCCTCCAGGATAACCAGAATGATGTCACTGGCACTTGGACAGGGGTCAGTTATTAGCCAGGGTTCTGCTAGGAAGGGATTCCCTTTAAGGTTTGGCACAACTGCTCACTTCTGGGCAGGAGAAAAAGTGGGACAGTGCCCTGAGAGTTGGCAAAACAAAATGTATTTTCTGGAGGAAGGTAAGCAAGGCCTCCTGCAATACTAAGAAATCAATAGGATCCGGAGAGAAGGTCTCACCTGTGGCCCGGAAGCCCGAGTGTGAATGCCCAGTCAGGTCCATTGGGGATGAGCCAGGGCTTTGGGGAGGAAGGCACTAGGGAGCTAGGACTAGTGCAGAAGGAGCCCTGTACTGGGGAATCAGACTACCTAGGCTCTAGTCCTGGATTTGCCACTTACTGCTTGTGTGATCTTGGACAAATTAGGTCCCTCCTTCGGACTTCAATTTCCCTTTAAACTAAATGAGGGGCTTGGATTTGATGATCTTTAAAGTTTCTTCCAGGCTTAACATTTAGATTCTGAGAAGCATACTCAGCACTTATATTTTGTCTTTTCAAGGGCAGATGGAGGAGGGAAAATCTCATGTTCTATTTCTAAAATTTAACAGGGATACCAAGATGGAAGGAGGAAAAATATACTTACTGAGCCATCCTTGGAACAACTGGGCAGATGGGGTCTTTTCAGATTGCTGACGAAAGTCCTCCTCAACTGGAAGTCCTGGAGGATTTGACCTGCTATTTGTCTCTAAGTCATCCTTCTCTTATCCTTAACCTGTGTTCTGGCTTGGCTTTGAGGAGGCTCCTAAGCCCATGTGAATGGCTTGAAGGATCAGATCAGTGAAGGTCCTGAACTAGGCTGGGGGGCGCTCAGTGAACCACCCTGTGAGTCAGTCCACTTGACTGGCAGTTAAAAGAGCATGCAGTATTTTTTACCAATAAGTCTTTTGATATCCCTAAAAAATGGTCCTTGGGAGGGCCCAGACAACCTTAAGGGTCGTGCTGGGAAAGAACACTGGGTGTGAAGTCAGATAACTGGTCTGAATCTAGGCTCTGGGTAACCTTGGGCAAATTCTTTTTTTTTTTTTTTCAATTGGGCCTAGGTTCTTATCTATAAAATGAAGGGGTTAGATTCAATGAACTTTAGGGTCCTTTCCAACTTGAAATCCTATGAGGAAGTTTAAATGGAATTAAGCAGGGATCCTCAGAGTTTTCCCTTTCTTAAAGCTGGAAAGGGCCAAGGATAAGGTGTTTGGTGGTCTGGTGACAGAATTACCAGAAAACAGCAAACCACCAAGAGTAGTTTTTTCCAGGATTAACAAAGTTCAAACCCAGTCAACATCAGCCATACCTCTTTCTCTCAATGATAAGGAATAGGAAGAGGATCATGGCACCATCCATACAACTCAGTGGTTGTTTTAGCTGGTAATTGGGGTCTAGGATTGTATTATTCTCTCCCAAATCAATACTTTCCCTTGGAAACCATGATGCCAAGACCTGTAGGTAAATTCATCTGTGAAGTGGCCTGATTATCCCAATGGGAGGATTGCCTTCAGTAGAGCAGAAAGAACTGGTTTCTATGTCTTATTCTGCCACTTATGACTTGTACAAGTCCCTTTTCCCCGTTTCCTCTGTAAAATGAGGGGACTGGACTAGATCAGTGGTCCCCAACCCACACTTTTCTGCAAATGGGTAAAATATCTAATTCCACAGGTAGTGGAAAAAGCACTGTATTTGTAGTCAGAAGACCTGGGTTGAAATCTTGGCTTTGTCACTTCCCAGTCATGTGTGACTTTGGGTAAATTTCTTAATCTCTCTGGGTCTCAATTTGAACCTTTGTAAAATGGATTAGATAATCTGAGAGCCTCTTCCAGCACTGAATCCTAAAATCTATCTTACTTCAAATTCTGCAGTCTTAGCATCAAGGCTCAGGAGGAAGGGACTGTGAATGGGGACAAGAGGGTAAACGGGCTTGGGAGGATGAGTCACTGCTTTTGCTTATAGGTTTTAAGAAATAAGATCAAGGTCCCTTGGTAATACAAGTTTTGTGGACAGGGGAATCAGTTGGAGAAACAAGAATTAGATCATCTCGAAGGTCTCTTAGTATTCTATGAATTCTATTGGTCACTTTCTGGAATCTGGCTTTTGTTTTGGCTGGAGGCTGTGGCCTGGCCACCAAGCAAAGGGTTTGGCTGGTGAACGGGGAGGGAGATGCTTCCCTGAACTCTATTTGTCCCCCATCCTTCAGTCCTCCCACACCTCTCTGGAGGACTGCTTTGGACGATAAACCTCAAGCAGGGTTTGAATGCCAGCTCTGCCACTGCATGACCTTGTAGGACATAGACACTTGATTCTGTGGGCCTCAGTTTCACCATCTGTAAAATGAGACAATTAGACTAGTGGATCTTTAAAGCTGCAACTCAACTCCAGCAGGGGAGAGACTTTCTCTGCCTTGTGATAGGCTGTTAGCAATAGCAGCAGATGTGGGGGAGAGGCTGCCCTGTTGGATCATTCCTGGTGAAGAGAAAGAGAATTCCCCAGATCCCTTCATCTTCCATGAGGGTCAGGGAAGTTCAGAATTCTGGCCAGAATGATATTTCCTTTTGTCTCTGCTTCCCCTTTCTTGAAGGTCTGACTCAAGTGGAGCCTCCTCCATAAAACCTTTACTGGCTCCCCTCAGAAGGAAATGTAGGTTCCCTGCAATTTCTGAGCTCCTACGGCACTTGGCAGGGACCTTACCTTCCTCTTGGCTTATTTTATTCCAGTTTATGTTGCTGCTATCTGAATATGTGTCTTCTCTCGTCTACAAGATTTTAAACTTCAGGAGTGCAGGGACCTTTTCTTTTTATTTTGGCACACACCTAAAACTCCGCCTGGTATCTGGCACAAGGCCTGGTACATAACAAGGACTTAATCATTGGCTCTAGGATTGAACTGAAGTGCCTCAAGTTCCATTTTTCTGGGACTTAAAAGGGTTGGTGGGCACATCTTGACCCAAGGGAAAGGAAATGGAGGACACTTAGGGGGCACTTATTTTAGTGTCTTTGACAAAGAATCAGAGTGGGCAGGAGTTTTAAAAAAGAATTGAGCCACACAGTTACTTAAAAAACAACAACAACAAACAAACAAATAACTTTCAAACCCCCTTACCCTCAGAAGCAAAAAGCAATCCTGACCCCACTCCCACCCCCAATGCTCAGAAGACAAGATCAAAGGATTCATCCTGAGACCTCTGCTCAGGCAACAATACATAGAAATCAAGGATCGAGGATGGGCTCAAAGGTTTCCAATCCCCACATCAATACCTCATGCTTCCCCCCAATGCCCCTCCCTCCACACCCTCCCACAAAATTGGCAATACAAGGAGATGGGTACTCCCCAGTTCAAGCCACTGTCTATTGCTTCCTTGATGGCTGGGGTGCTAGAGAGAAAGTGTTGCCCACAATGCAATGGTGGAGATACAAATGCTGTATGTTGTGTGAGCTGGGAAATAGATGCTGTGATCCGTGGATGAAATTCCCTTCCCTATCCCCTCTGCCTCCCTCCCCCCCATCCATGCCTTCATTATCCCTTTATATGATACTGTTGTCAAAATATCCTCCCCTGGTCCCATTTTAGCAATGCATATTTTCCATATTTTTTTCTTTTTTAAATGAAAGAGTAGGTTTCTTTTTTAAAAGAAGGAGCAATTCCTTTAAATCTGAACTCCTGCCAATCTAACCGGAGTTTCTGAATGGCAGGCCAGTCTAAGAAGAATTACAACCTAGGTTCACTTTGACCTTGATGTGAGGGCCCCCTAATAACTGACAGACACCCTAGGTCTCCCTCCTGTCTCTCCATCCACCCTAATTTTGAAACCATTATTTAAATGGCAATAGAGTATCTTAAAAAAAAAAATCAAACCCCTGCCCCTACCCCCTTCCTCCCAGGAACAACAATTAGACTGCTTCAAATTGGTATGCTGACCCTGCCTTGTGGGCATGCTGGGTTTGATTTTCCACCCCAACACAAAGCATAGTGTTTGCCCCTCTTCATGATGATGGTGGTGGTGGTGGTGGTGGTGGTGGTGGTGGTGGTGGTGGTGATGGCTGCGGCCGCAGTGGTGCTGGGGATGTTTTTGGCTGTTGAGAGTTTTTGTGACTTGGGACAGGTTTGGCTTGAAATCGATATTGGACGGGGATGGCCCTGCCAGGGAGAGAGGCTGTGTATGCCCAGAAGGATGGAGCTATAGGATGATGCAAGGCTTTTTGTCCTTGAAGGGGTTCTCTGAGGCAGGCACTCCCACCAGCAAGGGGTCATTCCGGGCGTGCTGTTCACAGTAACTCATGAGCTCTGAGGAGGCTTTGGACACCTGCATGTGGGTAGAGGTAGAAAAGAGCAAACACAAAGAAACAAGGTGAAGGGATGTGAGGATCTTTAGGCAGGGGCTGAGGAACACATTATCCTTCTCCTGGCCTTGGCAGGATCACAGACCTGGAGCTGAAAGGGACCTGATCTAGGCCAACCTTCTCCTTTTACAGATGAGGAAGCTACTATTCAGAGGAAATAAATAACTTGTTCCATTGCACCTATGGCTTACTGGTCACTGGAGGCAGCTTTGGTGCTATGGAAGGCACACTTAGGGCAAGAACAGCAGCATCTTGACAGTAGGTAGAGGGCTGCACAATTCCCCCCTGAGAGCAGGATCAAAGGCACTGGAATGAGGTACAGTCCATCCAATCTGCCATCAGACTAAAGGGTTCTGAGCTGTATGGGGCCTTAGAGCAGAGACAGGCTGAGCTGTCTTTCCACCATCCTGTAGGAGGCAGTGCATTTGGTATTATCATCCCATTTTTACAGATGAGAAAATGAAGTTTCAAAGACGTCCATTGTTACATAGCCAAGAAAGTGGTAGAACCAGGACCAAAAGCCAGGGCTTCTTACTGAAAGTCCTGTACTCTTTCTACTGTATTATGCTATCAAGAACACTGAATGTCAGAGTGAGAAGCCGCTTAGAGGCTATGCGGTCTAACATCCTCATTTCACCAAGGAAGGGGGGTAGTCCTCAGGGAAGATCACTGACTTGCCCAAGGTCACACATGTAGTACGAGGCAGAGCCAGATTTCAAACGCAAGTCTTCTGACTCCAAACCCATTGGTCTTTCCATGTAGTGAGGATCTGAAAAGATCATACAAAGTCCTTTGCTTCTGGAAAGCATTAGCTTTGTAAATGCGAGTTTTGGGGATTCTTCTGTTTTCTCCAGTTTTTACCTAAAAAATGGAGCCAACTCTAGAAAGGCCTGATTTCACTACTGAAGCTTCACAAATGGTTTTTCCATTTGTGGAACAGTAGCTTTTAAATAAAAACAATAACATGAGCTGCCCTTCTCAGGGTCTCCATTTCCCATGATTACTAAGGGTCCCTTTAGCTCCATGATTCTATGTTCTGAGAGACCTTCCAGGTCTGACAGTCTTTAGTCTGTCTCAAGGTTCTTCCTTGATCTGATATCTCATGTTCTGATGTTCTCTTCCAAGTCTGACAATCCTTTGCTCTGTATTCTACACTGACATTCCATGATCCTGGATTTCTGTAGTGGGCCAACCCCTGAGAGTCTCTGGAAAAGAGCTCAGACAAAAAAAGGAAGCAAAATCCTGGAAATGTTTCTGGGCTGTGTGATTTCTTTCAGTGCATGGTTTTGGGGGAGGGACAATGTCATTACTTCTGGTCAAGTCTGTTACAGTATTTAGTTTGAATGGTTCTTGGTCAAATGGAGTTGGGAAGGCCCTTTAAGACTGAAGTAATGATATGCCCTTCAAGTTATTGTGGGGTTCTGCTGAGGTAGTGTGGCATAGGACTAAAAGCTGGTTAGCACTGGGTCTGAATGCTAGCTTGGCTCCACACCATCTGTGTGATCTTGGGTGAGTCAGAAGACTTTCTTCAACTGTAAGAGGAGAGGACTGGACCACATGGTCTCTGAGGATCTCTTTAGCTCTCAAGTTCTGACTCTTTGCCTTTGATTCCATATTTTGGCTCCATACTGGAAATATGACACACTCCAAGCCCAAGAGGGATGAAGTGTTTTCATATCTGGGTTTTCTTTTTCTCTACTCCATCTTACTCTTGCTACAATCTATACCTCAAGGAAATCCCATAGTTCAGTGGCCTGAAGGAAAAGAGTGTGATTAAGCACAAGGACATACAGTCAAGAACCTAGAAGAGGATAAAAAAGCTAGTCCTATTCCCTCAACACCCTGTGGTTTCCTGTTTATGTGCTTCTCCCTTTGTGTGGAATGTCCTGCACTCCTCCCTCCCCTAGGCAGATGCTTGCTTATTCTCCAGTGCCCAACTCCAATGTCAGTTCCTCCAGGAAGACTTCCTTGATCTTACAGGCTGGAAATATTCTCTCTCTCTCCCTCCCTCCCTCCCTCTCTCTCTCTCTCTTTCTCTTTCCCTCCCTCCTTCCCTCTCTCTCTCCCTCCCTGTCTCCCTGTCTCTCTCTCTCTCTCCCCCCCTTTCTAACTCCCTGTTCATATTTTGCCTTGTTTTATTGTTACTTAAAAATGTGTTGTTCCTCCCCTACTAGAGTATCTATCTCTTGTGAGCACTGACAAGGTCTGACTCTTCACACTCCCCTAGAACAGCATGCACGAGGTCTTGCCCATAGAAGATGCTAGCTACATACATACATACATACATACATACATACATACATGCATGCATGCATTTTCCCCTTTTTGCAGGGGAGAAGGCAGGGGAACTCAGGTTAAGTGGCTTACCCAAGGTCACATGGCCTACTGAGTGTTAAGTGTCTGAGGCCACATTTGAACTCAGGTCCTCCTGACTCCAGGGCTGGTGCTCTACTCACTACTACACCTAGTCACCCAGCCACCCCTAAACTTGCTTTTAAACCCTTGACCAACTGCTTTGAGAACCTGAGCCTCCGTTTCATTCTCTGAAAAATGAAAGAGTTGGACTAGGTGACCTAATATTCTGTGTTTTACATTTTGAGGTCATCCCTTCTCATTCTGACATTACATGTTTTATGTCCTAAGGTACTTTTCTAGTTCTGACTTTGTATATTTTAATATTCTAATCAAGTCTAAAAGCCTGTGTTTCTGTACACTAAACTGCTTCAGAAAAGGAAGCACGTCACCATTACCATTAAAATAGGATGCATTAAAGGGAAAAAGGAAGGAGATCTAATACTGCTAGTTGGGCAACTTAGCATTTTGGTAAATGAGGAATTGGCATGAAAAGAAAGAGGTCTCAGACAGCAAGGAAATTGTAGACACTTCACCATGTTTACAAACCAGAGGCCAATCTGAACAAAATCTCAATGTGAGCTGGTCAGCAGTCACTGATGACACTCTAGTCAAGTATCTCACTCAGCCTGATTTCTCAGCTAAAGGCTGCTAAGCACAGGCTGGCTCATCATTCCAAGTCCTCAAGGTCTAGAAAGTGTGTGTGGGGGTAAAGTTGTGGGTGGTAAACCTACTTAATGGAAGTGACTAGGGGCAGGAGGGCCTCAACCAGGTGTCTGAGTTGGCACCTAATTTACTAGGATGAAAGGGGAAGGTTAGCTGGTGCTGGATTTGTCAGGATGAAAGGTGAGACAACAAAAATGGGTCCAGTTTTCCTTGTGAAGAACAGATGAAAAGAGATGGAATGGAGGTGGAGCCAAAATGGTAGAATGGCAGGTATAATGAGCTCCTTTACCCACCTCCCAGAAAAAAAACAATCTCTTCCAAATAGATTTAGAAAATGTACCAGACTGAATTCTGAAGGAGAAATCTGAGAAAAAGTTAGAGTTGAGTCACTTTTCCAACCTGGATCAGAACAGAGAGACAGACAGAGAAGTTTGTGAACACTAGGGATAGGCTCCGGTCACAAGCATCACTGTGGAGCACTCAGGCTCCCAGGGAGAGGTTGCATACCAGGGCAAGAGAAGGTCCTAGATCCAGACTGAGGCAATCTAGGATGTAGGAACAAGTGTCAACTGGCAGCTTTATAATTCACTACCTAGTTCCATGTGGGCCACATATCCCCACAGATGGAGGACTACAGCCAAAGATGGTTTGTTTTCCTAGGGTGATATGAGCAAATTCAGAAGCATAGAGTAGCAGTGTGACTCTGACCCCAGGAGCAGAACAGGGTCTCGGTTCCAGCTTCTAAGCCACTCTGAAGCCTGCAGAGGAGTGATGAGGGCAAGAATCCCAGACCAAAAGGGAGCCTGCATTCTGTCTCAGAACTAGCAGAGTTTCCCAGCTGGCTGAGCATGAATGAGTCAAGCAGCATTCTTCTGTAACCTGGGTTTATATTTGGATCAGGAATTTGTAGACCTCTGACAAGGGGAGACAACAATCAGATTTTGCCCTAGACCAGACCGTTTTGGGAGCACTCAAAGTTTGCAGATCCTTAGCCCTAACTGTTCTTGAGAGTTTGGAAAAATACAACATGCAATACTCCTAGAAAACAGCAGCAAGACCACAAAACCTGGCTTTAGCATTAAACAAATGTTTAATTTGTTTTGAAAACAAAATGTAGGCTGGAGGAATGACCAAACAAACAAACAGAAAAAGAATCCTGCTATAAAAAGCTGTTATGTGACAGAGACATCCAATACACTCTCTGAAGCAGACAATGACTCTGAAATATCTATATGTGAGGCCTCAGGAAAAAAAATCACAGCTTTGGCACAAATTCAAACAGAATTCCTGGAAGAGATAAAACCAAAGTTTGGAAGTTAAAAAAATGTTTTTATAAGTAAAATGAGAGCACTAGAAGGAGAAATCAGAAAAGAAACAAGAGCTACGGAAGAACAAAATGGAAAGGGAATTGACAGATTGGCATAAAAGGTAAAAAAAAAAAACTTTGCCCAATCAGTAAACTTCCTGAAAATTAGAATGGTCCAAATATAAGATAATGACTCCATGAGGTAATAGTAAGTATTAAAACAAAGTCAAAAGGCTGAAAAATAGAAGAAAATATAAGGTATCTCATAGCAAAAACAAATGATCAGGAAAACAGGCTAAGGAGAAAAATTTAAGAATTATTGGACTACTTGAAAGCCATGAACAACAATAACAAAAGGCATGGATACCATATTTCAAGAAATCATAAAATACAACTGCCCAGATCTCTTAGAACCAGAGAACAAAGTAGAAACAGAAAGAATCTACTGATCACTTTCTGAAAGAAATGCCAAAATGGAAACTTCTAAGAATATCAAAGTCAAAATCCAGAGCTTTTAGGTCAAAGAAAAAAATACTGCAAGTCGACAGAAAGAAAGAATTCAATTACTGAGGAGCTGACGTCAGTATTACATGATTTAGCAGCCACCACTATAAAGGAGCAGAGAACTTGGAAAACAGTATTCCAGAAGGTGAAGGATAAGGATTTATAGCCAAGCATAATCTACCCAGCAAGACTAAGTATAATCCTACAGAGGAAAAATGGATCTTTAATGAAAAAAGAGGACTTCCAAGCATTCCTGATTTAAAAATCTTTGACGTTCAAAGACACAAGTTAAGAGAAACATAAAAAGGCAAACATGAGTGAACAATGACAAAAGACTAAAGGTAAACTGCTTCTTTTCTAATATGAGGAGATAACACATGTATTCCCTCTGAACACTATCATCATTAAGGGTCACAGAAGAAGTCTAATTAGACAGGGCCTGGGAATGGTTCTATTATGTCTTGATATACTTAAAAGAAGAATGGAAAGAGAGAAGAAGACACTAAGAGGGGAGGAGGAAAAGGAAGGTTAGAGAGAATGATCTCCCAGCAGGGTATATAAGCAGACGTCTATACAAGCGAGTAGGAGGAGATGAGGGTCAATGGCTGACACACAAGAACCATGATCATTTGAACAAATCAAGGGAGGGAACACCCACATGCACAGAGTTGGGTACAGAAATACATTTCAATCAACAGGGAAACATGAAGGAAAAGGAGGAATTAGAAGGAGGGTAGATTAAGAGAGAGATTAGTCCTAAGCAAAATAAACTCTAATTACTGACATTTAATTACAATGACATTATAAAGACATTTATAGTTCTTTTTGAGGTGGCAAAGGATGGGAATCCAAAGGGGTGCCCAAGAATTGGGGGATGGATCAACAAGCTATGGTATGTAAATGTGATGGAACATGAGCTATTATTCTGCTATAAGAAATGATGAGGTAGGTGGTTTCAGAGAAACCTGGGAAGACTTGTATAAACTGCTGCAGAGAGAGGAGACCAATTTATATGATGACAAGAATAAGATAAAGACAAATAACCTTGAAAGAAGCAGGAATTCTGATGATCATAATGATCAACCATGATTCAGAGGATTAATAATGAAGCATGTTATTCCATGACTGTAGTAACCTACTGCTTGATAAAACTAAAGACTCTAGTTTTAGGGATAAGAACTCACTATTTGACAAAAACTACTGGGAAAACTGGAATATAATGTGGCAGAAACTGGGCATAGACCAATATCTTACACCATAAACCAAAACCAAGTTGAAATGAGCACATGATCTAGGTATAAAGGCTGATACTGTAAGCAATCTGGAGAGCAAGGAATAGCTTACCTGTCATATTTATGGAGAAGGGAAGATTTTATGATTAAACAAGAGTTAGGGAGCATTATGAAATGCAAAATGGATAATTTTGATTACATTAAATTGAAAATAAAGCCAAATGTAACCGTAACCAAGATTAAGAGGGAAGTAGAAAATTGGGAAAGAATTTTTATAACCAGTGTCTCTGATAAAGACCTCATCTCTAAAATATACAGAGAATCGAGGCAAATCTATAAGAATACAAGTCATTCCCCAATTGCCAAATGGTCAAAGGATATGAATAGGCAATTTTCAGAGGAAGAAATTAAAGATATCTATAAGCATATGAAAAATGCTCTAAATCACTATTGATTAGAGAAATGCAAATCAAAACAACTCTAAGTACCTTATCTCTCTGGTGAGATTAGCTAACATGACAAAACAGGAAAATGATAAATGCTATAGAGGACGTTGAAAAATTGGAACACTAATACATTGTTGGTGGAGTTGTGAACTGATTAAACCATTCTGGAGTGCAATCTGGAACTATGCTCAAATGGCTATAAATAAGTACTTTGACTCAGCAATACCATGTCTAGGGCTGTATCCCAAAGAGGTCATACAAGTGGGAGGAGGACCCATAAGTACAAAAATATTTATAGCAGCTCTTTTTGTGGTGGCAAAGAATTGGAAATCAAGGGGATGCCCATCCAGGGGGAATGGCTAAACAAGTTATGGTATATGAATGGAATGGAATACTATTGTGCTATAAGAAATGAACAGCAGATGGACTTCATAATAACCTGAAGAGACTTATATAAACTGATGTTGAGTAAGAAGAGCAGAACCAGGAGAAATTTGTACACAATTACAGACACAAGGTATGTATGACAACTAACTTTGATGGACTAACTTCTCAGCAAAGCAAGGTTATAAGACAGCTCCAAAGGACTCATGATGTTAAGAGATATCCACATCCAGAGAATGAACTACGGAGTCTGAATGCAGACTGAAGCAAGATATTTGCTCTCTCTCTCTTTTTTGTTTTGTTTTGTTTCCTCTTTCTCATTGTTCACTCCATTGGTTATAATCCTCCTTTACAACCTGACTAATGTTTAATGTGAAGGTATTTGTAGATCCTATATTTGATTGCATACTGCCTGGGGGAGGGGAGGGGGAGAAAATTTGAAACTCAGGGGATTGTGGAACCAAGTGTTGTAAACTAAAAGTAAATAAACAAATGAAAAAACTAATGAAACATGTTACCGCACCTCCTGATATAGGTGAAAGACTCAAAATGTAGAATGAGACAAATATATTTTTGGACATGGCTGGTGCAGAAATTTATTTTGCTTGACACTACATGTTTATGATGGGGGCTTTTTTCTTTCCTTTATTTTTCTTTTTTCCATTCTCAGTTGCTGCTAGCTGTGGAGGGTTAGCATGAGATGGAGAGAAGGTGAAATTTTTCTGATTGAAAAAAAAAATTTAAAGAAATTTTAAAGTCAAGAATTTTTTTTTTTTTTTTAAGAAAGGGATGGCATGGCATAGTGGCTAGGATGCAGATTTCGGGACAGGAATACCTGATTTCAAATCCTGACTCAGAAATTTACTGGCTGTGTGCACTTAGGCAAATCATTTAACTTCTCTGTTAAGAGATTAGCCTCCTTAATTGTGAAATGATGGGCTTGGATGGACTTAATGGCTTCTAAGGCCCTTTCCAGCTCTAAAAAACTATGACCCTGTGATTTACTCTAAGGCCAGAGAGCTCTGGATTTTAGTCCTAGCTGTGTATAAAGTTCAGTCTCCTCTCTATATTTGATTTTCCTTGCTATATATAATAAAGTGGTAATCTGGAACCTGCTAATTGTACACATTGGAGGAGTTCATGGGTGTCAGAATCCTAGAATGAGAAGCCTTAGCAGTCACCCTGGAAGCTGGAACTGCCTCCACAGCATTTCCAGGGGGTTATCTAGCCTTTTCTGCACCTTGTGTACAAAGGACATTACCTCTCAAGGCAGGAGACCTGAGGCTTAGTTCTGAGTCTGCCAGGAATACATTTTGATGACTCTGGGCCTCAGTTTCCCCCTTTGCAGAGTAAGGAAATGGAAGGCAGTGAGCTTGCAGGCCTTCTGACATTCTATGGGTCTAGAGTCTGAAGATAGCTCATTCTACTGTGAGGTAGCTCTAAGTGGTCAGAAAGAGTTTCCTTATACTTGGGCTGATCTATGAGTCAATCAAGGCAGCTCTTTGTTCATGAGGGCATTCATGAATCCCTACGTGTCTTATCTTACACAGTTCTTGTCCTTTTCCACCCAAAAATCCTCCACAGAGACTGATACTGCATGGGCATCAGGGCAGTACTCAGGCTGACCATTCTTCACTTTCAGTACATGACTGGCTTTGCTCCTTTTCTGGTCTTGGGTGTCTCGGATGTGGTCATTTAAGTCTCTACTTATGCACCTGCCATCACTGCTCACAGCTATGATGGAACTCTCCATTGTCTTCTAAGCCACCTACCAAAATAGGTCTCCTTTTAAGTTCCTGCTTTCCAGCCTAAGTCAAAGTAGAAGGTTGTCTAGGAACTGATGGTGTTGTTAGGAATGACATTTCATTTCCCTAGATTCTCCACTTCTGGAAAGGGGCTTCCATCAGACATTCTTATTCAACAAAGGAGGGGATGGTGGGATGGACTCAAGATTTCCATGTATTGTACTTCAGAGCACATACTAAGCCTGGGCCAGAGACCTCGGAGGCATCTCATCCAAGTCCTTTAGTTTATGAGATGAGGAAATTAAGACCCAGGGAGGTGACGTGATTGGCCCAAGGTTCCACATAGCCAGTTGGTAGTGTAGCCGGGACTGGAACTGGGCCCCCTGATTAGTCAGTCCAATGCTTCAACTGGGTTAGGATGAAATGGGCAGACTGGAGGCTCCTCCCAGAGACAGGGAAAACTGCTGTGCATCTGTTCCTAATCCAACTCTTCACTGGATTATCTCCTTTGATTTCCAGCACCCAATTTGGTTTTTGTGGGTCTATTTTAAAAGTCGACCATCCCAGACTATAAAAATAGTCTAAAGGCACTGGAAATAGACTCGTGTTGTGGCTACAGCATTTCAGTCCCTCCCCACACCCCCGGCATTTACAGGAAAACTCCTTCCATAAAAACCAGGGACACACCTCTACTCTCGTCCTGGCTGAGTTTGTGATCTGGAAGTTAATAGCTGCTTAGCTATACTTCAAGACTCAGGACTGTCTGCTGTGGGGAGACCTGTAATTTGTTAGGCCTTTGCTGAGCCAGCCTCTTAGATGGTGCAATGCCCCAGAGTCTGGAGTCTGGTTGCTGTTTTTAGGGGCCTAAAACCTCAGGCTGGATTTGAAAAGAGCAAAAAGAAAAAAAAAACACAACAAAAAATTTGCCCCTTTCTCTCCCACTCTCTCTATTCTGCCACTCAGTGCCAGAACGCATTTCATTCTTAGGCTAGCCCCAAGGCCTGGTCAATCACAGGGCTGTGGTTAGGTCATTCATGGAGATCCAGGTTTAGAAATTTCAGATGCTTCATGGGAATTGATTTTTTTCTTAAAGACCCCTCAGTTCAGGGCTGCAGCAGCCCTTCCACCTCCCTTAGTCAGGGATAGAGCTCATCAGCTACAGCAACCATCCACATCACAGAATTCTAGAAGGGAGAGAGACCTCGGAGGCCACCTGGGCCAACCAATCTGCATCTGTTCTGTCACCAGAATGCAGCATGCATTCTTTGTACCTTTGTCAGCTTCTTCTCTAGGTCTGAAATTTCTCTCTTCTCCACCATCACCTTTATCTCTTGAAGTCTTATCCATCTTTTTAATTGTAGCCCAAAGCAAATGCCACCTCATTCTGGAGACTTTCCTCAATGCTTCTATCCTTCCCCGAAGGCTATGGTAACTACCTTCCACTCTGAACATCAAGGTACTGTGCCTCTCTCTGATGCACTTACTATAAATTATTATGTGCTATAGTTTTCTATGTTTGTGTCTCTTCTCACTGAACAATGAGCTCAATGAAGGCAAGCACCAGGTCTTACGTAAACTTTTTCTTTCCCTTAGTACTTAGCAAATAATACAGATATATAACAAGTGTTTGCCAAATACATGACTAAAAGCATGAAACAAAAATGCAAGTATAACAAAGTTTGGGGGTTCAAGGTAACACATTCAGGGTTTGAGGGTGTTTTTACAGCAGAAAGGGTGCAAGTATTGGAAAGGACACTAGGTTTGGCATCAGAAAACCTGAATCCCATTTTGACTCTTTGATTTAGAATCTGCATCATTTTGGACAAGTTACCTAACCTCTCCAATCTCCAGATAACTCATCTATAAAATGGGGAGAAGGCTGAGCTAGGCCAGGGTTTCTTGGCCTTTTTTTGTGATCTGGACCCCTCTGGTAGTGAGTCTGGTGAAGCCTATGGAAGCCTCAGAATCATGTTTTAAAATGCATGTGATAAAATATATGGGTTACAAAAAACTCAATTCAATTGTAACTGAAATAAATTATCAAAATATTTTCAAAAAAACCAGGTATCAGGCTAAGACTCTTTGGATTAGATAATCTTGAAGGGCCTTCTCAATAGGGTAATAAGATTTAGAACTGGAAGAGACGTCAGATTAGTGGAAGCTGAAGGTAAACTGGGTCTTGGTTGAATGGACCAGAGTGGATGAAAAGCAGCAAAGGCTAGACATTCATCCACAAGGCATGGGTGGGGGGTGGGGAAAGAATCCTTTGAGACTCAGATACAATATCCAGGGCCAGCACTTAATGCTCCTCTCTCCCTTCTCTGAACTCCTGTGATCCACACAGTTCAGCCCTTAATGACACACTGTCTGGGACTTGTCTTTAATCATTTCATGTGTGTGTGTGTGTGTGTGTGTGTGTGTGTGTGTGTGTGTGTGTGTGCGTTCTGTCTCCCCAGCTAGAATGCGAGCCACCAGAGAGCAGGGGCCTTGTTTGCTCCTCTTCTCATATCGCTATATATAACCTAGCATAGGGCTAAAACACACAGCAGGCTCTAAATAACAGTGTCACATGTAGCCTTTCAAGAGCTTAAATGCTTCAATAGATATTATTTTATTGTCTCATTATTTTATTATCCCATGGACACAGTCCCCTGCACATAGTCGATATGTAACACGTGTCTCATGAACTGAATTCTCTCATTTGGTCCTTACAGAAGCTCTGGAAAAATCAAAAGGGCACAGACACTTATTCTGACTTTGCAGATGAGTTATAAAGTAGGAATAATTATCTAGCAAGGAAACTAAGGTGCAGCAAGAGGTGGTTCTGCACACAAGCCACCGCGTGAGCTCTCTGATGGTAAATCCTGGGCTCTTTCCAGAAAAACCAACCAAACAAAGAAGTAAGTAGTTAAAGGTGTCTGAGAGAACAGTGAAAGAAAAGTGAAGGAGACACTTTTATGGCTCCAGCACAAACATTTTAATCTAATGGGAGAAAAGAGGGCTGATGTTAACCCCACACAGGCTGAGGCTGAAGTAATCTCTGGTACTGCCATCTGATAAAAACTATGCCATAGCAGAGGGATTGAGAGGATTTTGATCTAAGTCACTCAGGAAGTTGGCCACTAGTCAGGTGACTGGGAACACTCACATCCTCAGGTAAATGGAAAAGTGATACGGCAGAGTCAAAGCAGCACTAGGTTCTGGGGCCTGGGTTCAAATTCTGCCTCTGCTACTTATTAGGCTTGGGATCCAGGGAGAGTAACATGATTATTATTGTCAACAACAACAACATTAATAATAATAATGTGACATTCATATGCTGCTTTAAGGTGAAGCACAAAGGACTTTACATGTATCATCTCACTTAACCCTCACCACAACCTTGTGAGGCAAGTGCTGCTGTTAATGTACATTTCATAGAAAAGAGAACGAAGGCTTGGCGGGTGAGCACCGTAGCCCATGATTAGCAGCTGTGAATGAACACAGCTTTCTCTAAAGTGAGCCCCCTCGTCACTATGGGAGGCTCTCTCTCACTTCCCTCTGGTTCTCTCATCTGGAAAATACACAGATTCGTCTTAATAACCTTGAAGGTCTAGGCCATTCAGGTTCTAAATTCCTAATCCCAAGACCCCAAACTGGGAAGTTTCAGTATCCTCATTTATAAAGTATACTCAGAGGACCTGGGTCCTCATCCTGACTGTGCTTTATGAGTTATGATGCCTGATGCTGTGACCTTGGGTAAGGCCCCCTGGGATCCAGCTGCCTCATCTGTAAAATGAGGGGGTTGGACAAGATTTTACTTGAGGTGTGACTCGAGGGTGTCTAAGACATCCTCATCCTAGCTCAGACATCCTGTGCTCTCTGATCTAAAGTCTCAGTCAGCTCTGATAGTCTGTGTTCTGGGTCTTGACATCCCCTCCAGATCTAACATTTTATGTTCTCAAGTGTCTCCCAGTCTAAGTTGGGAGCTCCCTCTAGTTCTGTTGTTCTACATGTCAAAGTCCTGGCCTGTTTCCTTCTAACCCAACAGTCTAGGGTCTCCGTCCCCTCCCCGCTCACCTTGATCCTCCAGTCTAGGGCCTCCGTCCCCTCCCCGCTCACCTTGATCCTCCAGTCTAGGGCCTCCGTCCCCTCCCCGCTCACCTTGATCCTCCAGTCTAGGGCCTCCATCCCCTCCCCGCTCACCTTGATCCTCTCCACTCCTGCCTCGATGCGGAGCTGTTCCACCAGCTTCCGAGCCTGGGCTATGTTGTTAGTTGTTGACATTGTCTGCCATCAGTTCTAGGCCCAAACTCTTGAGAAAGCTGTTGGGGAGGAAAACACCAAAAGGATACATTGAATTGACTTTCTGAAGCAGTAAAGCAACTTGATCTGGACAGGACAGGGGCGTTCAGCTGGGACTTGTTGAGTACTTCACTTTCTCCCACGTCAGGGAGCAGCACGGAGTCATGGCCTGGGAGCAACCTTGGGCCTTCTTTTTTTTTTTTTTTCTACACTGATTTGAATATTGCTGAGTCCTTCAAGCCCAACTCAAGTTCCATTTCCTCCAGAAAGCCCTCCCTAACTTCTTCAGCTCACTGGAATGCTGTCCTGATTTCAACTCTGAGGGCATTCATTGTCTGCATCTAGTCTAGTCTATCATACACGACCATGTATTTGGTAGCTATCTTTTTATATATACGACTACTAAAACCATCCTTTGAAACAAGGCTGTTTTAACGCTGTCTCTTCCAAGAAGCATTCTGTGATCCCTTTCTTGGGCCTCACACAGTACTACATATTTCTCCCATGCCTTTAAATTCTATTTTGTATTATTTTGTGCACATGTCTTATGTGTCCATCTAGGCTGTAAGCTCTCTGAGAAGCCATGTGTCTTCCCCAGGCAAAGCTGACAACCATGCTTCATAATCAATCAACAAACATTTATTAAACATTCATCTATGTGCCAGGTACTCTGCTAAGCACCAGAGATACAAAGACAAAAAGGAGACCATTCCTGACCTCAAGGAGCTTACATTTTAATGGGGGAAACAATATGTATATGTGTGTGTACGTGTGTGTGTGTGTGTGTGTGTGTGTGTATGAGCATGTGCATGAGCGTGTATGGGGAGAGGGAGAGAGAGAGTGAGAGACAGAGATTGGGGATAGGGGAGGATGGTTTGGGTAGAATCCGCACTTTAGAAAAGGCATTTTGGTAACTGGAGGGAGAAGGAAGGGTCTTAAGACAGGAAGACCAATTAGACTATTGCAGTGGTCCAGAAAAGAGGAAATGAGAGACTGAATGAGTATGGTGATTTTGTGAGTGGAGAGGATGAACACAGATATTTACTAAATAATTGTTAAACTGAAAAAGATTAAGGTTGTAAACTCCTTATGGATAAGAGAGAAGATCTCTGACTTGGCATTTGAGGTAGTAGAAAGAGCACTGGTCTTAAAGTCAGAAGATTGGTGTCATATCCCAAATTGGACAATTATGCAACCTTGAGTAAATAACTTGTATTCCCTGAGCCTTTGTCTATAAAAAAGGAGACAATACCATTTACGTGACCAACTTCCCAAGATTGTTGTAAAGAAAACTTTATCTAAACATAAAATGAAATAAGAATGGAAACTATTATTAATCTCTCCCACCATAGGGCCTTACATATAGTAGATGTTCAACAAATGATTAAGAGTTAAATTACTGCAAGAAAGATACCCAGAATGCCTTGGGGGAACCCCAGCTCACTGACTCTTTCCTGACAATGTGAACCTAGCGCTATGCATGGTGGGTCAGGCCTGTGGTTTGGGGAGCAGGATGAGAAGGTAACTGGAATATTTCTACAGGTCCCAAAGTATGGTCCCTGCTTCTGTATTAGAGAGGAGAGAGACAGGAAAGGTATGAAAGGGAGTGTGACGAGAAGGAGGCATGATCCTGACTGCAGTGTAGAGGAAAGAGCACAGAATTTAGCCTCAGATGAGCTGGGTTTGTACCCACAACTCTGATACTCCCTGTGTGACTCTGGCCAAGTCATTTAATTTCTTTGGGCCTCAGATTTCTCCTCTGAAAATGAGGGAGTTGAACCGGATGACCTTTAAAGCCCCCTCCAGCCATAAAACCCCCCTAGGAACTGAAGGCACTGGGACATGGGAAACACTTGGCTCCCCAGCCCTCTCCCATCCCTTAGGAAGGAGTGTCTGTTGTTCTCCTTCCTTGCTCAGTCACCATGACCCAGCAACTGAATAACCAGTCTCAAGCTAGCTATACTCATCTCCTGCCTACCTGAGGAGACTTCTGGATGATTTCTCTGGGGGAGGTAGGCATGAAAATGACACCCTACGTATAAGATCCAGTGTTGGGCCTGGTTCAGAAATTTCCTTTTCAACAGGAGTCAACTGCACGTGCTGTCATCAAATGTCAAAAAACTTCCAACATTTATTAGCAAGGCTTAACATAGGCCTTCTTATACTGTGTACTCACTCCGTCTGGGATCACTACCTAATTAGTTCAGCGAGTCAACAAGCATTTATTAAACACCTCCTATTTGCCAGGCACCCACACAAAATACTGGAGAAACAAAGAAAGGTGGAAGGCAGTCCCCACCCTCAAGGAGCTCATAGACTAATGAGGGAAATGACATGTAAACTACTATGGACAAACAACCTCTAGATAGGACAAATAGGAAGTAATCTCAGAGGGAAGGCACTAGTGTAGCATCCAGGGGATGGGAAAGACCTTTTCTAGATTCAGGTAGATCTGACTGTAGGTGGGACTTGAAGGAAGCCCACAGGTGGAGATGAGGAGGGAGTGCTCTAAGCATGGCAGACAGCTATGTTGACAGTAAGAAGCTGAAAAGGTAGGAGGGGATCAGATCATGAAGGGCTTTAAATATTAAATGAAGGAGCTGAGAGGGAACAATGACAGCCAGGAGTCTGGCACAATTGGTTTCCTGGCCACAGATTTCTCTCTTACAATCCATCTTCCATTCAGCTGCCAAAGTGAGTTTCCTAATGTCAGGTCCCACTGGGTTATGCCCTACTCCATAAACTCCAGTGTGGCTCCTCCTCCCCTTCAGGAGAGTCCTCTGCTTGGCATTTAAAGCCCTTCCCAACCTGGCCCCTCCCTCGACTCTCAGTGTTCTTCACTTGGCTTCCCATCTTGTACTTTCTGATCCAGTGATACCAGCCTCCCTGCTGTTCCACACACACTCCTTCTCCCATCTCTGTGCCTTTGGACTGGCTATCCCTCATGGCTGCAATACTTGTATTGCCTTAGTTTTCCTGACTTTCTTCCAGATTCAGCTTACATACCGTTTTTGGAAGGAGATTTTTCTGTTACTCCACTTGCTAAAGCTTTCCTGTCTGAGATTACCTTCCAACTACTTTCTATGTATCTTAAGTATCTAGTTATTTACATATTTTGTCCCCCACTAGAAAAGGAGCCTCTTGAGGGCATGGACCCTATTTGCCCATCTTTGAATCCCCAGTGCTTAGTCCAATGCCTGGCCCGTAGTAAGTGCTTAATTAATGCTTGTGGACTAACTGCGGAATTTATGTTCAAAGTTCACCTTGCACTATAAACAGTCTATTTCCTTCTAAGCCCCTGGGAACCAAGGGCTCCACACAGATTTGCGTGTTCTAAGCCACTGGAGCTTTGCCCATCCTTATGGGAAGATATCATGTTTATCTACTGAGCATCTATTACAATCATCCTACAACTAGCTCCTTGTTAAAACAAATCGAGGGGAAACCGACTCAGGCTTCTTCCCCTTACCTCTCACCCAAGATCTTACATCAAACTTTCCACAACAGGGACATGTGAGGGCAAGTGGAAGTTGAGCAAAGGTGCTGGGCTCTCCCTGAACTGATGCCAATGGGCATGACTTGAGGCAGAATGCACCAGCTTTTATTTCCTGTGGGATGGATGACCTTCTCGAGTGCAGTCAGTAGAATGCTTCTGGGGGATGGAGCAAGGGGATTTCTGCCTAAAACTCTGAAATGACTGAGGAATGGTTCTGCCCAGACAGTGAGAGGAACCAGCCTTATCCCACAAGTTCTGAAGGTCTTTATGAGAGGCTGGAGTTTGGGAGGCCCAGGAATGTCTAATGCTTTGGAGACTGTCTTTAGCACACACATTTTTTCATGGGTGGGGCAGGGACACACTCTCTCAATTAACAATCCAATCTCCTACAACAACACGCATGGCTTTTTTTTATAGCACAAAATTGCTCAACGCACTTAACAAGATTTTATTTATTGATCTAATTAATTTTCATAGTATTCCTGGGAGGTGAGTATTAGGCCTATTTTGCTGTTGAGAAATGAAGACAGCAGGATAATAAGTGACTTGGTTCGGGTCACACTTAGAGTTTAGGGATCAAGGCAGAGGCAGCTAAGTGTCTCAATAGATAGAATGCTGGGTCTGGATTTAGGAAGACTCGAGTTCATATCTGCCCTTGGGCATTTATGTGATTCTGAACAAGTCACTTAACCTCTATCTGCCTCAGTTCCCTCTACTCTAAAATGGGCATTATAACAACATCCATCTCCCAGGGAAGATGCTAATATTTGTAAAATGTTTAGCACTAGGCCTGACACATAGTGGGTGCTACATAAATATTTAGAACTTCTCCCCAATGCCAAATTCATCCTTTACCTCCCCAGAGTGTCCCCCAAATCAACATATGATTGAAGAAGTTCCTTGTGTCCACATCTTATTTCTCCTACTGCTGTAGTACCTTAGAGTTTACAAAGTACTTTTTTCCCCCACAAAAACCTTGAGTTAGTGCAAATGTTATCTCCATTTTACAAATGAGAAAGCTGAGTCTCAAAGATGTGAGCTGATGCTACCAGGGTTACACATCCAGTAAGAGCTGAACTAAGAATAAGAATAGGTCCACTTTTTTTTTCACTACACTGTGGCCCAAGTTCCTTGTACCCTGAACCAAAGGATTATGTCTTACGCAGTGCTATACACTGTGTCCTGTGTATAATATATCATATACTTATAATATATTATTACATATAATACTTAAAATAATTAATAATTAACATTTAATAGATTATAATTTATTATAATACTTTAAAAAATTCATCAGTGTGGCTGCAATCTCCATCAATGCTCCAATACCTTAAGAGATGATTTTCACGAATAACGTGGTCCCCAAATCCCACGTCCTGGTCGGCAGCCTTTTGGTGACAAGCCTCTGTCAGACTCAGGGCCCATCATGGGGCCTTTTCAGAGATCTCTCAGCTGCACTGGCAGGACCTGCTAAGGCTCGTGAGAATTCAGGGCCACTTCTAGGCCATGATGATGCAGCAGAGCAAGACTTTTGTGGAGGGTCTTGTGCGTAGTAGGCCCTCAAGAAATGGATGTGAATTTGATAAATTGAACGGCTCTCTAATTGCTGTATTTATGTTGCCTTACACAGGGGCTGCTGTTGACTTCTACCACAGCTTCTCCTGTGCCAAGTGGCACATTTTATTCCCTGACACCAGTCACTGTACACTCCTCATGGGATCCTGAGATCGGCTAGGCAACCTGCCAGTGACATCACCTGAAAGTGACTCATTCCAAAATACAAAGAAGATTAGCATGAGGTCACAAGAAAGATCTACAACCAATATGCCTCTGAGCGGCTCAAGCTGGGAGCTTTGGAAAGCTGACTTTCCAGACAATTACAGGATTGTGAGCTAGGAGGGTCTGTAGTGGTCAGGGAGTCCAATGTCAGGGCAGCCAGGTGGCTCAGCAGATAGAGTGTCAGACCTGGAGTCAGGGAGACTCATCTTCTAATCTGACCTCGGGCATTTCCTAGCTGTGTGACCCTGGACAAGTCACTTAACCCTGTTTGCCCCAGTTTCCTCATCTGTAAAATGAGCTGGAGAAGGAAATGGCAAACCACTCCAGTATTTCTGCTAAGAAAACCCCAAGTGGGGTCACAAAGAATTGGATACAACTGAAATGACAACTAAAGTTTAATGTCTCTCCCTGTTTACAGGGAAGTGAACTGAAGGCCAGAAAGAAGTGAGTTGTCTAAGGGCACAGAAAATTAGCAAAGCCAGCCCTCAAACCAAGGTCTTTTAATCACAAATTCATTACTCTTTTACAGGATGTTATATACCTTGAAGTCCTTAGTGTCTGGAGTGGCAGTATTTTATAGAATAATCCAGAGCCATACAAGTTAGGTAAATAATAACCAAATAGGTAAGTCCAAGCCATAATGGACTAAAGGCATATTTCAGAAATTTTGTTTCTTTTTCCCAAGCCATGGCTCAAAACTAAAACAGAATCCAGGAATCTTAGGTCTTGAAGGACCCAATAATTATGACAGTCAAACTGAGGAACAGGGATGGGAAATGACTTGTCCAAAGTCAGAGGGAGTGGTAGAGCTGGGACATAATAATGGCTGGCATTTATACAGTGCTTTCAGTTTTGTAAAGTACTTTACAAATACAGGGTTTTAAGCTTTAATAGCTCAAAATGCACTAAGATTTGCATTAGCATTATTTCATTTTATCCTCACAACAACTCTGGGAGGTATGTGCTATTATGATCACTACTTTACAGATGAAGGAACTGAGTCAGAAGTTAAGTGGCTTGCCTAGGGTCACAGAGCCAAATTTGAACTCAACTCATCTTCTTGATGCCAGGCCTTTTAGGTTGCCTGCCTTGCAGGCTGGGGCTCTTCATAGTTACTGGTCCCACCTCTATTAGAAGATGTTCTACTTTTTAGTTAAAGTTCTACATGCAATCTGTAAACTCTCCGCAGAATTCTAAAGTATGGAGTCTTTTTTTTTTTTTATAAAAGTCATGAAGATAATAAATTCAAGGAAAAGAGTCTCTTTACCGTGCCTTAAATCACCTAAATTACTAAGGTGGTCCAAATATAGACTTGAGCATATTTTAGCAGACTGACACCCTTCATTTTCTTTGGGAAAGTTAGAATACACCTTAGCAAATTTCTTGGTGTAGTCTCCTTACACTTCCTTACAACAGCTTCTCTGTGAGCTCCAGCCCCAACACATATAAAGGTGACGTGACAGCAGGAGACCTGGGTTCTAGTCTTGGCTTTTCCAATAACTTTCTGCATGATGACAGGCACGCCATTTCCCCTGAGTGTTCGTTTCCTTATCTGCAAGATGACACCAGGAGTTTTTAACTTGGAGTTCAGGGTTCCAGAGGGTCTATGAACTTGGATGGGAAAAAAAGTACATCTTCATTTCAAAATGATTGGTTTCCTTTTTAATCCTAAGAACCATTATTCTGAGAAAGGGTCTGTCCATAGGGTTCACCAGTCTGCTGAAGGGGTCCATGATACAAGAGCAGGTTAAGAATCCATGGACTAGACGGTCTTTAGGATTTCTACCAGTTTTACTGTTCTGTGTTCTAAGAGTCCTTTCAGCTTGGGTATTTGTTAGGAAGTATGGTTCAGTGGGAAGAGGCCTGAAATTGGGGAAAAGGCAAGCCCTGGGCTTGGATCCCACTCTTGATACTCAAATCAATGAACCCTTTTTATGTCTTAGTTTTCTTATCTGTAAAAAGGGGATCAGAACACCTGCAGTACCTCCCTCAAATGAGATAATGTATGTGGAGTGCCTCGAGAACGTGAAAGTGCTTTGTCAAATGTTAGCTTAAAGAATATGTCCCCAATTCTCTTCCAGCTCTGATATTCTAGAATCCTTTTTTGCTTTGGGTAATGCTATTCCTGGGCAGGCTCTAGTAAAGTCCATACTTGGTACCCAGTAAGTGCTATGACTACCCATTTAGCTCTACTGAGCTTCCTTTGATTAGATTTGGTCCAATATTCTAGCCTCTTGAGATATTTTTAGATCCTATAGGATCTCACTGATGGGTTAAAGGTTTAAACCTCTCTATAGTAATTCATCTACAAAAAGGAGGAGGATGGGAAGAGACAGGTGAAGGTGTTGCCAAAATGTGAGGGAGTTTTACTTTGCTTGTGTCAACATGAACATCCCTCAAAAGCAGCAGGAGCTCTAACAAACCTCTCCCCTTCCCTCCCCAGGAAGGGTTAAACTAATGCAGGGGGACAAAGGAAAAGGGAACCAGTCATCCAGAGGAGCAAATTCCTTGTAAGACACCACCCAGAGAACTTTCCATGGGATGCACATGGCACCCAAATGACAGGCCTAACCCAGCCCACAGATGTCCAGGGGAAGAGGGAAGGGATAGAAAAACAATGCCATTGAAGAGCAGCATGGAAGTCTTGGATGAAGTTTTATGACTTTCTGTTCGCAGGGCAGGTTTGCCCATCTGAAAAAGCCAATTGGCATCTCCTGAAGAACTGTGTGTGATATGCAGTGTCTTTCATTAAAGTCCTTTTCTGATGCCTTCTTGGGCAATGGTGGCAGTACTGGGTCCCTGAAAGCCAGGAGAACTTTAGTGGGTTCTCCCACTCTGGGATGGATTTTTATATGGGCTCCTGTGAGTTAGGGAGCGCAAGAAGGATTCAATCTATTTTACAGATGAAGAAACAAAGGCTTAAGAAGTGGCTTGTTCACTGAGTGGGCAAGACCTGGATGATGGGGCTCAGTCATGTACCCAGTAAGTGCCAGGGCCCTGACACCCAGTTCTCTTGACTCCAACTATGAAGTTACCCTACCCAAGATAAAAAACATTTATTAATGAAACAATGATGATGAAGGGCCTTCAAAACAGGTGCTGTAAAGAGTTACTGAAGCCAAGACTTCCCATTCAGGGCTCCTGAACTTCCTTTAATTAGGTTTGGTCCGACAGTTTAGTCTATTGAGATCTTTTTAGATCCTGACTCTGGCATCCAACACGTTAGCTGGATTTGCTAGTCTTGTGTCATCTACGGATCTGATCAGCATGTCCTTGATACTTTCGCTTGTGCACTCACTGGGCGACTGATTGTGCGCTGGAGAGAGTGCTGGATCTGGAGTCAAGAAGACCTAAATTTAGATCTGGCCTCAGACACTTACTAGCTGTGTAACCCTAGGCAAGTCCTTTCATCTTTGCCTGACCCGGTTTCCTGTAAAATGGGCATAATAACAGCACTTACTCACCAGGGTAACTGTAAAGGTCAAATGAGATACTATTTGTAAAGTGTCTGGCAAATCTTAAAATGCTGCATAAATGCTAATTATTATTATTATTATTCATTCAAGTAACTGTTAAAAGTGTTAAACAGCACAGGAGCAAGGGCAGATACCCAAAGCATTCTGACAGAGACTTGCTTCCAGGCTGGTTATCTAAGTCCACTTACCTAGACTACTGCCCGGTCTAGATCTCTACACCACGTCCACAAAGATGCTCTCATGAGACCCTGTAACACACTTTGTTAAAATCTGGATAAAAACCCTGCCCTTCCCATGTTCTCCCAAACACGTCATCCTGTCCTGGGCTCTCTTCTTTTTTTCCCCTCTAAACTATCTCACCTGGTGACCTCATCAGCTTCTATGGGCTAAATTATCATCTATATGAACGTAATTTTCCAATCTGTCTATCTAGCCCTAACCTCTCTCCTGAGTTCCAGTCTCCAAATCACCAAATACCTTTTGGACATCTCAAACTCAACATGTTCAAAACAGAATTCATTATCTTTTTCTCCAAATCCTTCCATCTTTGGAACTTCCCTTTCACTGTTGAGGGCACCACCATCCTCATGGTCATCCAGGCTTGCAAGCTCAGTGTCATTCTCAACTCCTCACTCACACTCATCCTGGATATTCAATCTGTTTTCAGCCTTGTCATTTCTATCTTTCCTAGATCATAAATATATATATATATATGTGTATACATACGCATATACATCTACATGTGATACACACATATGTGTATAAATATAAAGACACACACACATTCTCTTTACTCCCATAGTCACCTGTCTCCAGGACTTCAGCCACATCCTTCTGACTGATTTTCAGCCCCTCCCCACTCCAATCCATCTTCCACTCAGCTGTCTGTCAAAAGTAATTTTCCTAAAGTGTAGATATGACCATGTCATGCTCTTATTCAATGAGCTCCAGTGGCTCCCTGCTGCCTCCAGGTTTTAGTGTAAGATTCTTTTATGGCATTTAAAGCCCTTCACAGCTTGGCCCCTCTTATCTTTCTAGTCTTTTTATACTTTACTCTCCCTCCATTTATTCTGTGTTCTAGGGACACTGGCCTCCTTGCTATTCCTTGCACATGACCCTACTTTTTTTTTATCCCCCAGGCCTGGAATGCACTACCTCCTCCCCTCTGCCTCCTGGTTTCCCTCCTTCAGGACCTAGCTACAAACCCACCTTCTACAGCGGGCCCACCTCACTGCTAGTACCTTCCTTCTGAGATGACTTTCCATGTATACTGTATGTATGAATACATGTGTATGTACATGTTATGTGTATGTGTGTGTATTTGTCTACACATTTTTTTTGCATGTTGTTTTCCGTATTGAAACATGGGCTTCTTGGGGAAAGGGATTGTTTTTGCCTTTCTTTGCCTCAGGGCTTAGCACAGAAGTTAGCACAGAGTTAAGTGCTTTAAGAAATTTTGTTGATTGCTTCCCTAAAGAACAGTTAGCCTGGTGTGACTTGTTCTTAAAAAAATTTCAAAATCACAAGGGGACTCAGCAGCCATCTTATCCAAAGCATATTTGAAATCTCTCTCTCTCTCTTTCTGTCTGTGTCTCTGTGTGTGTCTCTCTCTCTCTCTCTCACACATACACACACACACAAATCCATTTATTGTTCATGTTTGAAAATTTTATGTCTTTCTGCCTGGTGAGCACTAGTATTATCCCCATGTTACAGATGAGAAAATTGGGGCTAAGAGGCAGAATGTCTGAGGTGGCATTAGAACCCAAAGCTTCCTGATTCCAAATTCCCTGGGCCATGCTGTGATTCTCCTACTCAACTGAAAGGATCTGAAGTCCTTCACCATCTTGACTGTTCTCTTCTGAATATTCTCCAAGTCACCCATTTCTTTTCTAAACTGGGGCACACTGAATTAAATACAATACTCCAGATGTGGTCTGACCAGGGCAGAGAACAGTGTGGGACTATCATTTCCTTAGAACTGGATATTGCTTCTTTTTTAGTGTAGCTAGAGATTAATTTAGGTTTTGTGGCTGCCTTTTCATATTCTTGGTGGTCACTATTTTGTTTTCTACTTATTCATTACCCATGCCTTAAATAATGTGTTTTGATTGCATATAACTATCAGACATTATTGATTAGGTTTGTTGAACTCTATTTCTGGAGGCAATATGTGGATTATTTAGATTGGTGCCTTATTTTCTGTATTTAAAAGTTTAGGGAAATTTTTGTTTTCTTTCTTTCTTTTTGCATTATAGTGATGGAATATTCTGACTTGCCATGTTCTTCTGGAAGGGCTAACTTATTTCTATGCACCCTCTCTTCAGGATCAATGTGTCCTATGTATATGGAGAACAAATATTCTTTTTTATCTATCTATCTATCTATCTATCTATCTATCTATCTTTTGCTTTTTTGGAGGGGGGAAGGCAGGGCAATTGGGGTTAAGTGACTTGCCCAAGGTCACACAGCTAGTAAGTGTTACTTGTGTGAGGTTGGATTTGAACTCAGGTCCTCCTGACTTGAGGGCCAATGCTGTATTTGTTGTGCCACCTAGCCACCCCGAACATATATTCTTTTAACGTTACTGCTTTTTGCTTCTCTTCTTCCAGATTATCTTTGATTTCTGTATATTTGTATTTCTAATCTGTAATATCTAATTGATATTTGTATTTCTAGGTTTGTTGCTCATTGTAACAAGATGCTGAAGGAAGGTCAGGGTTAGAAAACAGCAGTAGAGACTGCAGCAGGAGGCTAATCTCTTGAGTTATTGGTTTGTGCACTTTACTAGAAAACAGAAGTTGAAGGGGGAGGGACACTCAGTGAGGGTGTGAAGGACGAGCATTCCATACGGTCAGTTCATAAGGCTGTTTGTTACCTTGTCGGGCTTCTTGCTTCTCATTTGTTTGTGGAAACTGTCATAAGTGTTCCACCTAAGGCACAGGCTTCTTCTTTTGAGGGCTGGGTTTTTTGGTGGTTAGTTTTTTTTTTTTGACAGTGAGGACTGGAGAAAACATCTAGGCCTAAATCTGATTGGTCACATTGAACTCCTTTGCTTTCTTTTTCTTTTTTATACTTTGTTACAAGGGATGGTTCACTAGGTAGGGAAGGAGGGATGGATATATGTGAGAATAAAGGTGAAGTAAGTCTAATGGGCAAGTGTAAAGATGTAATCCTTCAAGTGGAAGGGGCTGGAGACCTGGCTTCCAGAAAGGAATGATGGTGTGTCATGGAAGTACTTTGTTCCTAGAGTTGGTACAGACACTCCATAACTGGTTCTAGTCTGCTAACCATGGGATAAAGAGGCTGACTGTTGAATGGCACATGGATGTAAGTGGGGTGCACTCAAGAGGCACTAATGAGCCAGGTGCCCTCTTTTTTTGGAGGGGGGGGGAAAGGTAGGGCAATTGGGATTAAGTGACTTGCCCACTGTCACATTGCTAGTTTTGTGTTAAGTGTCTGAGGCCAGATTTGAACTCAGGTGTTCCTAACTCCAGGGCTGGTGCTCTATTCACTGTGCCACCTAGCTGCCCCAAGTCAGGTCTTTTCTGATTGGCTCAATTCTGGTGAGGGAGATAGTGATGTAAGGGAAGAATCTAATGTACAGCTTGGCCTCCTCATTCTGCAGCTAAAGAAGCTGGGGCTCACTGGTGGAATGATTTGTCTACCATCTTTTTTAGGCTGAAGTTCCGCAAGTATCCCTATGAGTCTATATCATTTTGCCTTCTATGCTCAGTGAGACACACAGTAACATAATAGAATTTAGGTGAAATGTCAACTGGGATGTTGTACAAGCAGCTGTGACCTACATCCTTTGAAATATAGTTGTTACAGTTTGGGATCATCGGAAAAACAATCTCTTTTCCCTTATGCAAACCAAAAGGTCACAATATAAAAAATCAGGCAACTTACGATTAGAAAGAACTAATACAAATAGGTCAGAGACAACCGAAAAAAAACAGGTGACAGAACAGCAAATCAACATGGCCTAGTGTCCAGAACCTTCCAATCTTTGTACCTTGACAAAGAGAGATTACTTCCAAACTTATGATTTCATAGGTCTAAGGAACTCCTGATAAGAAAATTTACACTACCAATGAAGAAGAATTAATAAGCATTTACAAGAGACTACTCTGTGGCAGGCAGGCAGGCACTGTGTTAGGTACTGGGGATACAAAGACAAAATTGAAACAGTCCCTACCGTCTAGTATCTTATATTCTATAAAGGAAGACAAACTATAACATATAAAGAAGTGTGTATATATAAAAGAAGTACAAGGTAAGTTTTTGGAGGGAAGGGCATTGATAATTGGGAGGGATCTGTGAGCAGTTTTGAAGGAAACAAGAGTCTAAGAGGCAGAGATGAAGAGTTAATCCATTCCAGGTATATGGGAGATCTGGCAACAAGGTGTAGAAATAGGATATGGAGTGATATGTGTGAACAGAGGTGTGCTGGAGCCAGTTCTAACCAGCTTGCAAGAGTTGAGTCATCAAATTTTCAGTGAATATCACTAGAAAACAGCCATTGATTTGTTGTGTATATCCCAGCATTGATCTACAAACAATACTGCTTGAGCTCAGGAGGAGGTTAGTAGAAGGGTCAGGGAATGAAGGCATCACTAGACTAGAGGCCTGGTGACTAGAGGATAATACTAATGTTGATAATGATGATATAACAACAATGAAACAACTGGCATTCATAAGGAGTCTGCACAGTGCTTTACATCCATCATCTCCTTTGAGACTCATAACAGCCCTGTGTATGTAACAGTAAGAAGGTTGATTTGGATGGATTCTAGACTTTATGGAGGGTGGTAATGTAAGATAGACGGTTGGGAAGGTAGGTTGGGATCAGATTGTAAAGTGCTTTAGAAGCCAAGCTCATTATTGGGAAAACTTCATCATCCTTAAGATCCCTGAGCCTTGGTATTCAACCTTATCACCACCCTCTGCCCTTCTGATTGGAGGGTAGAGACACGAGCTCTAAAACCTCCAGTTAATGAGAGAAAACTCAGGACATCTCATTTCTTGCCTGCCTGCACTAACTTTGGGATTTCTTTGACTTTTCCATTATGCCCCCAACTACCTTCCCTCTTCCTTCTCTTTTCAGCTTCCTTTTCCATGTTGTCTTCCCCCATTAAATTGCAATCTCCTTGAGAGCAGGCACTATTTTTTTTTAATATTTGTATCCTCAGTGTTTAGCAGTCACTGGTAAGAAAGTGGGTGCCAAATGTTTATTGACCTACTTGACTGACCAAACAGAAGAGCTTATAATTTTATCATATAGGAAACAGGCTACTATTGGAACTTATTGAGTAGAGAATGACATGGTCAGATTTGAACTTTAGGAAAGTCACTTTGGCATCTGTGTCTATGATAGGATGGATTGGAGAAGGGAAACAATCCAAAGACTGGAGATCAGTGAGGAGGCTACTGCAATGGTCTAGGAAAGAGCTGATGTGGGCTTAGAGGAGGGCAGTGGCAGGGAGTAGAGAGAAAGGCCAGATTGTCATGGAGGCAGAAATGCTAGGATCTGGCAACCAATTAGATATGTGCCAGATGAGGCAGAATGAGAAGTCACCGAGAATACAAAGTTGTGAACCTAGTGGATTAGGAGGATGGTCATGCTCTTGAGAGAAACAGGGAAGTTTGAAGGGAAAGATAATGAGTTCAGATGTCTATAGGGCACCCACTTTGAAACACAGGCAGTTGGAGATTCAAAATTGGAGCTCAGAAGAGACTAATAGTAAGAATGAGCATTTATAGATTGCTTCAAGGTTTGCAAAGTGCTTTACATAAGTTATCTTATATGATCAGACAGCTGGGTAGCATAGTGGTTAAAGCGTTGGGCCTGGAGTCAGGAAGACCTGAGTCCAAATCTGGCTTCAGATACTTCCTAACTGTATGACCCTAGGCAAGTCACTTATATCTGCAGGTCTAATCCTTCTCTTTCTCCAACATGCCTTTAAAGGCTAAACTGAGTTGTAGAAATTGACTGTAAATCCATCAGTCTTCTCCACTGTAAACTAAACTAGAAAAGGAATCTCCTACCTTGTCAAGAAGATTATCTTTGCCAAAGCAGAGGTGGGCCCTTGACACCTGAGACAATGTGAATGTGTCTAGACCTAGGATGGTACCTGGGTACAACCACTGCATACAGAAATGTATCCAAGATAATAGTTGTACAACACCTGGCACATAGTAGCTGCTATATAACTGCTAGCTATTGTCATTATTAGATCCATCCTAGGAGGTCACTGCTGTTACTGTAGATGAGGAGACTGAGGCTAAAGTTAAGTACTTTACACAAGACCACAAGCTGGTAAGCACCTGAAGCAGGGGGAGAGGATTTAAGAGGCAAAGACAGAGCTGAGTAGAATTGGGTGACTTGGCCGAGACTGGGGAGGGTGGGAATGGAGGGCAGAGGGGTAATGGCCTAGGAGAGCATGGAGGGGAAGACAAGGGAGAGGTTTGAGGGAGAAAACAATGAGCTCAGTATGGGACATCTGAGTTTGAATTGAGTATGGGCATTTGGTCTGAAGTAGTCAATTCATCAATAAGCATTTATTAATCACCTACTATTTGCCAGACACAGTGTTCAATGCTGGTGATACAAAGGAAGACAAAAGACAGTCCCTGCCCCCAGCTCCACACTAACAAGCTATGGGTAGAATAAATAGAGAGAAAGCACTAGAATTAAAGGGCCTGGGAAAAGCTTCCTGAAGAAGGCAGGATTTTAGCTGAGACTTGAAAGAAGCCGTGGGGGAGGAAGTCAGTGGGAGATGCATATCTGGGACTCATAAGAGAAATGAAGGATGGATAAATAGATTTTGGAGTGGTCTGAAAAGGGATGACAACTAAAACCATGGGAGCTATGAGGTCACCCAATGAGAAAGTATACATAGAAAAAAAAATCAAACAGATGGGTAAACATTCAGCAACTGAACAGTCCTGGGCTACCTGGGTCCTAGAGACTAAGTGACTTGCCCAAGCCAGAGAGATGCCTTCTCATCCATGAAGTCTCCAGGATCTCCCCCACCTAGAGCTCCCAGAATTCCTTCTGTCCTGGGATTAAAAGAAAACCAAACCAAACCACTCTGTTTGGACTCCTATGCCCCTGTCACTTTCTATTTTGTAGTTAAGCTCTTGAGGGTGGAACTTGAGCATTTATCTTGGTGTCTCTGTATCCTCACACAGGGAGGGCACAGGGTCTTGCACATAGCTGGGGCTGAATAAATGCTTGTAGATGTCAATGGATAACCTCTTCCACTTCTATAGTGCTTTAAAGTTTACAAGCAATTTCTCTTTACAAAAGGTCTGGTAGAGTAGGTGGTGTATGTATTGTTATCCCTGTTTTTACATATGAGGAAACTGATCTTCAAAGAAAACCCTTAATTGGTTTGAAGCACAGAGCACATTTCTGTATGCAGTGGTTGTACCCAGGTACCATCCTAGGTCTAGACACATTCACATTGTCTCAGGTGTCAAGGGCCCACCTAGCCTCTGCTTTGGCAAAGATAATCTTCTTGACAAGGTAGGAGATTCCTTTTCTAGTTTAGTCTACAGTGGAGAAGACTGATGGATTTACAGTCAATTTCTACAACTCAGCTTAGCCTTTAAAGGCATGCTGGAGAAAGAGAAGGATTAGACCTGCAGGATATGGGGTTGGACAGAGTCAGAGGTAGGAGGACAAGCAGAGAGAAGACTTCTATTCCCTGAGGGAAGCCTGCAGAGTTGGAACCAGGCAATCCCTCTGATAGCCAGTAGTTGCAGTAGTAGTAGTAGTAGTAGTAGTAGTAGTAGTAGTAGTAGTAGTAATAACAGTAGCAGCAGCAGTAGTAGTAGTAGTAGTAGTAGTAGCAGTAGTAGCAGTAGTAGTAGTAGTAGTAGTAGTAGCAGTAGTAGCAGTAGTAGTAGTAGTAGTAGTAGTAGTAGTAGTAATAACAGTAGCAGCAGCAGCAGCTAGCATTTATGTAGTGCTTTACGTTTGCAAAGAGCTTTACAAATATTACCTAATTTGATCTTCACAGCAACTCTGGCAATCCAGCACAATTATTATCCTAGATGAGGTCCAGAGTCATTAGGTGACTTGCCCAGGGTCACACAGATGGCAAGTCTCTATGGTCACATTTGAACTCAGGTCTTCCCGACTCCAAGTACAGCACTCTATTCACTGTGTTACCTGGCTGTCAGGGAACTCTGTGCCTCAGGGAACTACAAGAGGACAGAAGGGTAGCAAGTAAGGAGTTCTCAAGGTATGTTGGGAGGACTAGCAATGTGTCCGACAGCAGTAATGGCGAAGGAGTCACAGGGTTGAAGAACATTAAGGAATGGAGAGAGAATATCAGGATAACCATTCTGGTATCCACCAATTAATTCATAAGCATTTATTACATGCCTGCTATGTGCTGCTGAAATAGGTGCTGGAGCTACAGAGACAAAAAAGAGATGATCCCTGCCCTCGAGGAGTGCACTTCCCATCAGAGTATTACTATTGGCAATGTGAGTTATGTAGACTGTGCAAAGCTGAGGAATTGGAGAAGTGATCTTCCAACTGACCTGTCTGAGAGCCTTCCCTTTTTGGGGGAAGTGCTTCTACCCTGGAATAGTACAATAAGTGATGCTCTTTGAAGGGGAAGTTTGTTTAATTATCCAGGAATCTTAATGTTCTTCCCTTGAGAGGATGGCCTTAACCCCAGGGTAGAACAGGAAATCTGGAGGACTGTATAGATCCCAGAGAAGTGGAGACTTTCAGGAGAGGGGAAAAAGTTTTTAGCTATTTATGGGACCAGGTGCAAATCCTCTGTGGATTTTTTTTTTTTGGCTAGGTTAAATAAAGCTTAGCTGCTTGATGTTTTGTTAGTCTGAGAGCTTCAATGAGAATAGAGGGTATTTTCCCCCTTTTTTGTGGAGACTTAGACATGACCCAAATTCTAATGTTCCTGGTGGAAATTTTGGGTGGAGACAAATGAGTCAAATACTAATGGTCCCAGAGAAAACCCTAGGTGGGGGGCATGAGTCAAAGAAAGACTACATTAGAAGTCTCTGAGATCGAAGCTGGCACATGTAAATCTGTGTAAACCTGCTGAGCTGTTTTCCTATGATCCTGGGCCATGGATTACATAGAGTTAGTCAATATGTCAGAACCAGTTCTCTTGACTCTAAATCCCATGTTTTTTCCACTATACCATGCTGATGGGGGCAATGCTTTCAAAATTCACAGGTTCCCAAAGTGGTTGAAACCACCCCCGGTTGGTACTGGAACAATTCAAAGGGGTGGTAGTAGCTTTGGGTGCAGTTTGGGGGTACTGAATAAAAAAAGGGGGGTGGTGGAAACATAAGAAAGGAAGAGAAGATAAAATCTTGAAAAACCATTTGTACATGTTTCATCCGTTGCATAACAGTTAAAGCCATAGTGATTACATTATTTTCCAAATAAACACACATAATGCAAATTATAACCAGTCAGTGGTCAAGTCTGCCAAAAGGTCTTAACAAGAAAGTGTTGGCAGGTTAGTGTGGAGTGCATTGTCGGGAAGTTCAGCTTGCACTGGCAGAAATATATGCATGTAATAACATGTTTACAATATGATACTATATGGTTATATGATGTAATGCTGGGTCATCAAAATTTCAATGCAGGAAAACCCCCCACAAATTTACAATAAATTATTAAATTTAAGATGCATCTTTTTTTTTAAATTGTATTTTTTTTAAATGACACAAAATTTTAAAAAATGTTAAAGAAAGTAGATTTCTAGGGGGGTGCTAAGTAATTTTTTAAAAAAGGAGGCAGTAGGTCAAATAAGTTTGGGAACCTCTGTTTCAAATCAGCTAATGAACTGTGACTGCTGTGAGCAAGGTACTATGGAGGATACAAAGAAGGAAAAGATGGTTCTTGCCCAATAAGAGCTTACAGTTTACTTGGGGGTGGGGCTAGAATATACCTATGTAGACACACAGATGTATGAAAGACTACATATAGTTTCAGAGATTCTCTGAGCTGGAAGGGATGTCAGAGATGAGTGCAAACTGCTCACTTTACGTACGTGAAAATGTGACTTTTCCATGGTCACAGGGTGACTGAGGGATGCCAAGCAGCAAATGCTAAGCACCCCAGGAGGTGTCACGGTGCAGTGGAAGGAAACAGCGGACTGGACTTAGAAGAAGGCCTGGGTTTGAGCTCCTGATCTGCCACTTTTGTTGCTGTCGAGTCGTGTCTGATTCTCCATGACCCCATTGGGGTCTTCTTGGCAGACACTGGCATGGTTGGCCATTTCCATCTCCAGCTCATTTTACAGATGAGGAAACTGAGGCAAGCAGGGTTAAGTGACTAGCCCAGGGTCACCCTGATGGTAAGTGTCTGAGGCTGGATCTGAATTCATGAAGATGCATTTTCTGACTCTAGGCCTGGCACTCTGTTCGTTGCATCCTCTAGCTGCCCTGATTCACCACTTTCTGTGTGGCTACAGGTAAGTCTCTCCTCCTCTATAAAGCTCATTTTCTTCATCTGCAAATGGGAATGATGATCTCTGCCTTGGCTCCTTAGCAGGGGTGTTGTGAGAAAAGTACAAGTGGGCGTTGCTATATCACTCCATGTTCTACACTCAGCCATTTCCAGGCAGGAGGGACACACATTCCTTTTGCTCATCTGTGGACATGTGAGCTCAGATGAATGGTTTAAGGAGTGGTCCCTGAATCAGGACAAAGTCTCCTAGAACACTTTTTGGATTTTTCATCTGTCCCCGTCACCCCCTACCTTGTGTCTATCATACACTTCCCTGTCCAGTAAAATGTAAGCTCTTTGAGGACAAGGACTGTGTCATGTTTTAACACTATATCTCCAAGTTTCTTTTGTATGGTATGTGTAAAATCCAATAGCCTTTTCTCAGTTCCCATTTTCCTTGACCTCTCTGCAGCATCTGACACTGCTGACCACTCCCCCTCCTGGAAACTCTCCTCTGTGTCCCTGTAGTTTCTCCTTTAGAACAGGGACTGGTTTGGTTTTGACTTTTTATTCCCAGTACCTATCAGAATGCTGAGAATGTGGAAGAGATTTAAGTGCTTGATGAATTGAATTTCATTGAATTCTGCCTTCAAACCACCCTTCTTTTGAATATTCCTATTTCTGTTGAGAGCACCACCAATCTTTTTAGCCATCCAGATTTGCAACCCGAATTATCAATTAATCAATTGATCAATAAGCATTTTTTAAATGCCTATTATGTGCCACACCGTGAACTAGGTACTAGGGATATAAGTACAAAGAATGAAATAATCCATTCTAATGGGAGAAACAATAAAGACACATATACTAAGACTTTTTAGATATCCTGTATACATACATACACACATACATACACACATACACACATACATACATACATACATCTCATAAATATAAAGTTAATAAACACACACAAAAATCAGTTAAATATAAAGCAATTTGGGAGGGAGGGTACTACAATTTGGGAGGGAGTTGGGAGGACCAATAAAGGCTTGCGATAGCATTGAGATGTATCTTAAAGGAAGATAAGGATTCTTTGAAGTTTAAGTAAGGAGGGAATGCATTCCAGGCATGTGAGATGGCCAGTGCAGAGACACAGAGATGGGAGACGTAGTGCCCAGCGTAAGGAAGAGGATAGTTTGGACTGCAGAATGTGGGAGGAGGAATGGTGGCTGATGAAGCTGTAGAAGTTAGGGGCTGGGTTGTACAGGGCTTTAAAAGTTTAAAAAGGGGTGGTTAGGTGGCACAGAGCATTGGCCCTGGAGTCAGTATGACCTGAGTTCAAATCTAGCCTCAAACACTTAACACTTATTAGCCCTGTTACCTTGGGCAAATCACTTAACCCAATTGCCCTGCCCCCCTCCAAAAAAAGCAAAAAGCAAAAAACAAAAAAGCTTAAAAAAAGGAGTTTATATTTTATTTAGAGACACTCCTGAACTCTTCATTTTCTCTCCATATCCAAGTCCTGTTGATCATCCTGCCACATCTCACAGATGTCCCCTTTTCACCCTTCACAGAGAGCCCTCACTCCCTTCACTTTGGGGCCTCTCTCTGGAGTATTCTATCACCTCCTGGCCCTGGCCTCCTCGTTGGTCCCCCTGTCTGATCTCTTTCTTCTCTAGTCTACTCTACACATGGCTACCAAACTGGTATTCTTAAAATCAAGGTGTGATCATGCCAATCCCTTGCTTACAAAGCTCTGGTGGCTCCCTCTTGTCCCCAAGCTCATTTAAAGCTGGTCATAATCGCTCTTTCCGTACTGGTTTCACATCATTCTATCTCATCTCTGTCCCAGCCAAACTGGCCTACGTGCTGTAGCTTCCTGTATGTGCTCTGTTACAGCCCATTTCCATGCTCTGACATATCAGGCCTGCTCTCCCTCCTGACCTCCACCTCCTGGAATTCTTAGCGCCCTTCAAGACGTCTCCTTGAATAGTTTTGTGTTTATTTTATATTCATTTCTTTGTGAACATATCATTCTACATCCATCCCCCCTCCTCATAAGTTCCTCAAGGGGAGGGACCAGTGTGCTTTTGTCTTTGTTCCCTGATGCCTGGAGCACAGTAGGTGCATGACAATTATTTGCTGAATTATACTGAATTGAATTAATAAGCATTTATTGAGCTGAACTGAAGAGTGACCTTGGTTGAGTCGGGTGACTTTGGTTCTCTTGGTTGGGGGCTATCACCTCGATTTCTTCCCCTGCAAGATGAAGGGGCTGGACTGTACAATCTTTCGAGTCCTCAGTTCTATCATTTTTTGGCTCAATAACAACAGCAGCTGATATTTCAGAACATTTTAAGATTTGCCAAGTGCTTTCCATATAACACTTCACTAGGAGGAAGGAGCTGTTATTATCCCCACTGTACAGATGAGGAAACTATGCTCTCATCTCCGTTCAGCCTACCGCCCTCTGGCTTCTCAGATGGGGTCTCTGTTAGTGATAGTACAACTGCTGTTTCCCCAGTGTCTAGGGGGTCCTCAAGGCTAACAGTTGCATTTGGGGGGGGGGGGCATTGGGCATAGCAAGGGATGTATTTTTTTTTAAATTTAGATAGAGCTGCAGGAGAAGCTAAAGCACACCCAGGAAGAAAGGCACGAGGTGACCTGAACTTCCTCACGCAACAGGTGTTCTGCTAGAACCGGTTTCTCCAGAGCAGTTGTGAAACCTCCTTTCTTTCATATCTATGAAAACAGAATGGCCTATCACTGAGGAAGACTGTGGTGCCACCTCTCTGAAAATATGGGGATGGACAAAACACCAAGAGAAGTCAGCAGCTGGGGCATCTATTAAGTGCACTGTGTTAATATTTTTGCACAGCAGAAAAACAATTTGCTGGAAATTTTGGGCCTTCTTTGTTAACTGCAAAATAAACTGATCTGGGTTCTGGTCACAATGCCTCCGACACAAGCCTCACGTGAGTCATTTTCCTTTGTTGGGTCTCAGTTTCTTTATCTGTAAAATGAGATAACTGGTCTAGGCCAATGGCGTCAAAATCAAGATAGATACCGATCCCTGAGGGCCCCATACTGACTCAGAAAATCATGTTATCTATGTTGTATTATATTTTTATTTATTTTGTTAAACACTTCCCAATTATATTTTGTGTAATTTTGTGGGAGGAATAGGACTGCCAGCCTTGGGTTTGATACCTCTGGCTTAGATGACCTGTGAGGTGCCTTGTAGCTTCTGATGTGTGATTCTGTGATGAGTATTTCTTAAATTAATGTGGTCAAAACATACTTTGGGGCTTGAAAGATATTGACAGAATGCACAAATACTAAGTGGGGGAAGAATTATGATTTAGAGGAGTGTGAGCAAATTGAGGAGAGACAGGGAATTTTCAAGCAAAATAGAAGAATCTGACTACTTTTATACCAAAAAATTTGTTGTGTGGGTATATTTTTTGATAGCTACATAATTTCACATTCAATATTTTAGAGGCAGTCACAAAAGCCCGTCTCTTTAACACCAATATTCTTCCTCTAATGTTATATGGAACATTCTGATCTCTGAACAATAACAACCACAGGTGACTCAAAGGGCAATGGAATGATGGACGCATGGTGGCTGAAAATAGGCTGTAGCAAATTATACATGAAAAGTGGTGTAAAAAACCTTATCAAGGACGTGTATGACTAGAAAAGCAGGAGGGCTGGGTGCATCCTTTATGGAACACTTAAAGGATGACGTGACAAAACTCACACAGCATCAAAAGGTATGGCTTCATTGTCTTATTGGAAGGACTTTCCACTGAAGTATGAGGTACAAATGTTGCTAATATGAGAAGTTTTTAAAAATAAATTTTCATTTACATAATGTCAAATAGCAGGCCCTGGGAGAACAGAGTTCGGGAAATGATGTACTAGATGGTCTCTAAAGTCTGATCTTCTTTTAATAGTTTGTGTTCTAAGGGGCTTCAAGCTCTGATATTCTAGGCCCTAGGTATGAAGGTTCTTTCCAGCTCTGACGTTACATGTCCTGAGAACTCTTCCAGTTTTGACACTCTTTGTTCTAAGATTCCCATCCACCTCTGTTATTCTATGCTTTTTTCCATAATTCAAAGGCTACATGCATGGCATTTATGGAAAGGAGGCTCTGAGCCAAGATTTTTTTTGGCTCTGACTACCTCTACTGTGCTCTTCAACTGGATTAAGATACAATGACAGGTCAAGTCACTGATCTACAGTAAGTGGGACATCTGCGAGCTCAGAGGGACTTTTGCCTGAAGTGGCTCTTGTGTAAAAGGGGAGCATTCTATGAATCCTTTGAGGTCCCTGGGTTCCTGTAACATTCTTTAAGCATCCCTTGTTGAATTAACACATTCTCTTGCTTGACTCATTAACAGTCCCCCCTCTCTCTCTATTATTTTCATGACGACCCTGTTTTAATACTCAGAGACCAGATCTCCACATTTTTGCTACTATAAAGTAGACAACAAATACTAAAAAGTAAGAGATGAATGACTTGTATCTGGCAGCTTTCACCCAAATTGTCACTTATACTAGGGTAAATTCTACCAGTAATGATAGTAATCATGGTTCTATATTGCTTTAAAGTTTTTAAAGCCCTCACAGGATCATAGAACATCAAATGTCTGATTTGGAAAGGATTTTGGGATATATAAAACTTGAGCTGGAAGGGTCCTTGGAACGTGAAAAATCAGAGCTGGGAGGTCTTTCAGAAGTCAGTGTTAGAGCAAAAGGAACTGAAGTCCATCCTTGATTTTATAGATGTAGAAACTGAAGCTCAGAGACAGATGACTCTCCCAAAGATCCCACCACACACTGATGACAGCTGACGTTAGAACCCAAGTCCTCTAATTCCTGGTGCAATGCTCTTTCCATTACACTGTTCAAAATCAGATGCTGTACTTGTTTAAAAAAAAAAGCATGAACTCTGTTATTATTACTGAGAATAACACCTTATGTTTATAGAGCATAGTTCTCACAATGACCCTGTGAGGTGGGTGGTATATTTTTTTTTTTACTTTTTTTTTTGGAGGGCAGTTGGGGTTAAGTGACTTGCCCAAGGTCACCCGGCTAGTTTTTGTGTTAAGTGTCTGAGGCCACATTTGAACTCAGGTCCTCCTGACTCCAGGGCCAGTGCTCTATTCACTGCGCCACCTAGCCGCCCCGGTGGGTGGTATATTATGATTTCTATTTTAAAAATGAGGAAACTAAGACTCAGAAAGGTTAAGTGACTTGCCTAGGGTCACACAGCTGGTCAGTGGCAGAGCTGTGGCTCAAGGTTCTCTCTTCCCACTCTATCAGTACACTTTCCAATGATGAATCCGAACTTGTTAAGCAGCCTAAGCCAGATGATAACTACTGGCTTCCTTTACAAATTCTCCTCTTATTAACTTGTGGGTTTCCTGGTTTAGCTCCAGCTTTCTGTTTGCTGCCTGTATAACTAACCTTCAAGTCGCTTCTCTCTGGGCCTCAGTTTCTTACTTTGTAGAAGGAAGGTGTTGGACTCAATGATTTCTAGGATTTTCTTTCTCGTTCTCACACCTGGGATCCCCCAGACTCCCTGGCATGTCAGCAGCAGGTGCTTTCTTGGGTAACTGACCACATTCCTGGCTCTCTGTTCTCATCCTGACACCCATCGAGAAAGTTTTTGTTGTTTCTGAATGGGAATGATTGAACACGTCATTAGTAACTGGAGGCTATATGTACCCAGGACAGGTTATGGATCACCAAGTCTTAGTATGGGGTAAAGTGGTCAATGGAGTTGACTCTGAAAAGCCAAAATAAACTGGAAAGATCATTCATTAGAAGGTAAACATTGCCTAGCACAAGAGCCTTTTAAGGAACTTTGCAACAAAGAAGCAAAGCTCTGATAATCCTTTGCTATTACTTGGATGCAAACTGCCTCATCAGTCAGGCAGTGAGAGATCTTAAGCAGCCATTGATCACAAGGCCCAGGATTATAGGCTTCATAGTGAAACATTATTACTACCATTCAATGGAGAAAAAATATGTTAAGTGCCTACTGTGTGAAGAGCCCTGGAATGGGATCTGGAAGAGATACAAAGTGGAGAGAAGTGACTTTGCAGAACGCGCAGTCCAGCTGAGTGCGTATGACACATGACACAGATTATGATCATCCACAGTAACAAAGAAGTTCATTAAAGAAGTGAAGAAAAAAGTGTCATCTGGAGTTTGAGAGAACATTTAATAACTAGGGGAATCAGGAGGTTTCTTGGGGTAGGGAGTACTAGAAGTAGGCTTTAAAGGCTGAGGAGGGGTTCAGCAGGCAAAGAAGGAAGACATCCGTAACAGAGAGTAGAACACAAGGAGAGAAGCACAGCAACAGAGATAAGGCTGGACAGGCAGGCTGGTGATGCCAGATGGGGAAGGCCTTTGTATGTCTAGCAGAGAGCTAGACTCAGCAGGCAATGGGGAGCCCCTGAAGATTTCTGAGCAGAGAAGACTCAGGACCAAATCTACGGATACTTAAGTATTTTAAAGATTGGTCATTCACAGACATGAAGGTTATCTCAATGGATGTAGGTCAAAATCCTGCCAAAATTTAGGAGATGGTCTTTAAGAGTTGCTGTGGCCAAAATTTTCATTGTTCTACATCCAAGTTAGTGGTGGGCCCCTTTTAGCAAGACTGATGGTACCTGAACTGTAGACATGAACCATCTCCAGGCCTCTACTGTACACATCAGGTTACGGTGGCAGTGATGTTAGAGAAAGTAAAGAGCTGAATATCTGCAAGGAGGATACTACACTAATCCACCAAGGCTTTAGTCAAAGTTGATATTGGGGTGCAAAAAGGAACAGGGAGGAAGGACGGGCCGTAAGAGATGCTGCATGGGTCCCTGGCAGTGCGGGTTACCAATCCCATCATTTGACTAAACAGCTCTTTATAGTTTAAAATGCCTTCCCGTCTTACATCTAATTTACATCTTCATTATAATCCTATAAAATAGTAGGTGGGGTAAATATTATTTTACAGATGAGGAAACTGAGGCTTAGATGTGACATGGCTAGGGGTAGACCTGAAATCTGGGCCTTTTTGTTTTCAAGTCCAATAATTTTTCCACTTAACCTCTCTGAGTTTCAGTTTCATCATGTGTAAAACAGGAATGATTTTTATGCTACTTCCCTTACAGGTTTGTTGTGAGGAAAGTACTTTATAGAAAGCATTTTAAAGTGTCACTGAAATCTAAACTGCTATTGTTCTTATTACTACCACTACTACAGTGTGCAGACAGCGGTCCAGAACACTTACTATTTCATGGCGCCAAAACAGAGTAAAAGGTGAGAGAAAAGAGGACATTGGAAAGCTTGGTAAGATTGTATGTACATATTGTATTCAGCCAGTGCAGAGCTGCGGTGGTTTCAGAGCAGTGAGTCAGACCTCGCACTCCCAGAAGTCACTGAGCTTTGTCTCCACTTTGGAGCCTCTAATCAGAACCACCACATCGAGAGGTCAGGATTCCCCAGCTGCTTGGCCTCCTGGGCAAGTCGGGTATTACTAGAAACAGCCGTGGACTTGGAGTCCAAGAATAACTTGGGTTAAAAGTCCCTCATTCTGGCTCTCAATGCTTGTGTTCCCCTGTAAGGCAAGTCAATTCACTTCTGTGCATCTCACTTCCCTCATCTGTAAAATGGGGGTTTTACGAGTCACTAAATTACCTCACAGCCCCGTCATGGGGAAAATGCTTTGTAAACTATGAAGTGGGAACATTCAGAAGACCCGATTCTAGTTCCAGCACTTCTATTTACTAGTTGTGTGACCTCTGGCAAGTCAGAAACCCAGTTTACCCTTCTGCAGAGTGAAGGGTTGGGCTTGAGAGAGGTTTCTAAGGTGCATATGAGTTCTGACATCTCACGGTCTTGAGGGCGCTCTTGGCCCTGTTAGGCTTAATGTTCTGAGGGCCTTGCCCACCTCAGACACTCTTGGCTTCTGTGGTGTTCTTTTTTTTTTTTTTTTTTTTTAAATTTTATTTTATTATTATTTTTTTTAAAGTTAACTTGTTTGTTCACTTT
>CM053594.1:47883272-47930884 GCA_028646575.1 Pseudocheirus occidentalis
CTATTTTTTCTAGTTCTATAAAGTAATTTTTTGGTAGATTGATTGGTATGGCACTAAATATGTAATTTAATTTAGGTAAAATTGTCATTTTTATTATATTAGCTCTACCCATCCATGAGCAATTGATGTTTTTCCAATTAGTGAGCTTCTGTGGTGTTCTAAAATGGAATGCTCAAAGAAAGGAGTTTGTGTGGAGTACTCTTTTTTTCTGGATAAATAAGAAAAAAATCATTAACTTTTTCCATTCTATTCCTTGGCCTGAAAATATTTTTAAAACAACTGAGAATCTTTTCTTGCTTCAGCTAAGGTACAATCTTAACTAGGGAACCTGATTCTTTCTTCAATGACTAAAGCAGTTACAGAGCCAGGAGTTCATCACTCATAAAATCAATGACTACTGTCAACCACTATCAAAAGACAATGCAGATTAAGCTCAACTGTGCCCTGAGCCCAGGACTGAGGTTTGGACTTGTCAGATATCGAGGCTATCCTAGATACAAGTTGATGGTAAAAACAAGTATATTTCATAACAGTTTTACCTTTCAGAATTCAATTCAAATGCTTCTGGGTAGTATTCTTTATCTTATTTTTATATCTTTCATTTCTACATTACTTGCATTTTCAAATACTTCTCCCCTCTCTACTACCCAGAAAGCCAACCCTCATAACATTCCCTCAAAGACAGAGGGAAAAAGGGAGTCCAGCAAAGGCACAGATGTCCTTCTGCAAAGAAAGGAGGGAAGTACATTTTCTCAACTCTTTTCTAGGGCCCAAACTGTTTATTATAATTATACAGAGTTCAGTTTCCACCTTTTTAAATTTTTTCCATTTAAAATTTATAGTCATGGCATATATAATTTTTCTCATTCTGCTTTCTTTACTCTTCATTAGTTCATACAAGTCTTTTCAAATTTCTCTAGATTTTTCAGTTATCCTTTCTTAGGGGAAGTAATAATTTGTTACGCTCATATACTATGCTTTATTTAGCCATTCTCCAAATGATGGCTCCCTATTTGCTTCCTATCCTTTGCTAAATTATGATGTTGTCTTTAATCAATTTTATCCTCTCAGCCCAGAGTAATATTCCTCTTAGGACTGGAGCAGAGAGCCTTATTCATCACTTCCTGCCAACCTGCAGTTGGGATGGACATCATTCAGAGAGCTGGTTTGTGCATCTGGGCTATGGAAGCAGATGATATTAGAACTGCTACATTAGGCCCTTGGTACACAGGACACAGGATGTTTGAATTGGAAGGAACATCATAATACTGCCAATAGTAACTCAAAAATTATTTAACATTTTAAAAATTACAAGCCTTATCTATAAATCTTCAAACTCAGAACACAGAATAGTAGAGTTGGGAGGCACTGGGCACAAAGAATGTCAGAGCTGGCCACACTCTTAGTGTATAGAATATCCAAGTTGGAAGGTTTAGTTTAGAACATAGACTGCCCAAGCTAGCAAGACCTCAGAGGTTAACTAGTCCAAATCCAACCTCCTCGTTTTACAGATGAAGAAAGAGAGCCTCAGTATATCTATTCCTGCTACTTACGGTGAATCTCTGTAAAGATTTCTCAATATAACATTTATGTCTCTTCTCCTCAGGCAATATCACTTTTGCAATGCTGATGTAAGGCTTTTGTGGCATTGAAAACTGCTTCCTTCCCTACAAGTCAGTATGAGCAATAGGGTCTGTTGATGCTGAAGGTACTGGGATGAACCCAAGAGTAAGAAGATAGCAAATCATGATTTAGGTCCTTTGTTTCAAATGAAGAATCTTAATATGGTTAGCACTGGGTCTTTCCCAGAGCTTATCCCATTATCTTGCCTGCAGAGTGAAAAGACGACATTTCTTAGAGAAAAGAGGAGTTTGGTCATTAGTAGCTTGAGAGATTTGGATCATAGAATATCAGACCTGCAATGGGATCTTTGGGGTCACCTCGTAGAACCCTTTCATTTTTTTTTTTTTTGTGTGTGGAAAAGCTGGGCAATTGGGGTTAAGTGACTTGCCCAAGGTCACATGGCTAGTAAGTATCTGAGGCCAAATTTGAACTCAGGTCCCCCTGACTCCAGGGCTGGGGCTCTATTCACTGTACCACTTAGCCACCCCAGAGCCCTTTCAATTTTACAAAGGAAGAAACAGAGGCATGTAGAAAAGAAATGAATGACCCAAGGTTATAGACAGAGTAAGTCAATGGCAGAGCTCCTACTTTAGGGTCCTCTGTATTTATAACACATCAATTCTAAAGGCTCTCCTAGCTTTGACATCCTATTTTCTAAGGGGCCTTTCATTCTAACATTTTATGGTTTACATTTGAAGATTATTTTTCTCTTCTAGAGAGAATCTAGAATCTAAGTATCTCGACTTCTAAGCTCAGTGTTCTTTCTACTCAGTCGGAGCTGCCCTTGGTGAATGTTTTGGCAGCAACAAATGCATTTAATTTGGGTTCCTGGGAGACCTCTTCCCCCTTTGGTGATCTAAGCCTTCAAAGACAGCACCTAAATTGGAGAATGAAACTGCCACCTCAGTGGTATGCATCCTGAGGAGCCAGAGAAACCCAACCTGCCTTGACATGTTTCAGCTGGAAAAACAGAGGTTTAGCCATATGGCTCCAACTGTAGGACAGCACCCCGGGGCCTTCTCCAGAAAGGCTTGTAAGGGCAAATCTTCCTCACAGTTTAGGCACAAGGTACAAACTCCACCGGGTGATTTCCAGCCAGTCAGGAAATTATTACAGTAAAAAACAAAAATGCTGGTGATCCCCCTGGTCTCTGAATTCCTGACATATTTCTCATAGTTGGGAGCAAGCCACTCCCAAACTGCTAGATAAACTGACATCTGAGCAACTGCTGGAACTGTTTTCTTCCCCAAAAGAAAAGAAAGAATGCAATTTCAACGGATGTTTCGGCAAGTTGGCTGATCTGGGTGCGTAAAGGAAAAAGAATGTGAACTATGCAGCCTGCAGTGTTGAGGCAATAGTTTCATTGCTCAAATCCCTGAAACTGAACTAAGTGACAGTCGCCAAGACATAGTCTTCTTATTACAGGAGCCAAAGGGAACCGACTTGGGCAGGACTGGTGGGGAATCCCTCCCTTGCCTCATTTTCTCTAGCTGTAAAATGAAGCTCCTCACTCTGCTCATCTCTGTTCTGAGGCTCCTTTCAGCTCTGACTCTGGGTGTAGGCAAGTCATGATCTCCCCTCTGAAAAATGAAGATAATACAACTAGTCTTACCTGCTTCCCAGGGTTGTTGTGAAGAAAGTGCTTATACTCAGTAAAGGACTAGAGAGAAAGGTAATCTATCATTATTGTTATTGCTAAGCTCCCCGACAGGGCTGACATCCTATGATTTATTGTCCATTTTTGTTTACTAAGCACCTATCATGTGCAAGGGGCAGTGCTAGAGAAAATAAGGAATGTAGGATAAAAAAGACCTGATCATTGTTCCAATGACGCTTCCAGTCTAATCAGGAAGATTAAAAAAACTTCAAGTGGAACTTGCTAAAAATAAACTCTCAGCTATGAGGAGATAACTTGGAACAACCTAACAACTCCCTTCTTTTGTACTTATAGTCTTGTGCAAGAAATAACATAAGATCTCTTGTCATCACAATGTTTCAATCCCGTTCCCCAGACTATGCTTGCCTATGAAAGAAAGTAATATAGATTCATGTAATAGAAAGGTTTCAGACTTAAAGGGTGTACCTCAATTAACTAGGAAAAACCATTACTCAAGGCAGTCCAATTAAATGTACGCAGAATTATATTGTAATAGGATTGTAGAATGAAATAAAGTAATAGAACTTCTGAACTGAGAGAGACAAGAGATTGTCCAGCTGACTTTCTTTCGCTTCAAGGCCTAGGGAGTCATATGACTTTTTCAAGGTCCCAAAGAGAGTCAAAGGCAGAGGTGGAACTAGAACCTATCTTTTGAATTTTAGGTTCCAAAACTGGAATCCAAATCATGAGTCTAGTCTGCAACAATCCTGATAGATTGCCCTTCAGGCATGGTAATGATTTCCCAAACAATATTCTTCTATCTCACCAAACTTTGTGGACTTCACTGCGCCAACATAATGGAAAAGTAAATCTGTTCTAGGTAAATCTCTGGTAGCAGATACCAGGTCTATGCTGATTTTATGAAGAGCCTGCTCTTCTCAAATCTCCCTAATTAAGGTAGACAATGAACTCCCAGCTGCTAGAGAAGCTGAGAAGGAATTTCCATGCAGTAATAGGGCCTATGAGCAAAATGTTCCTGACTATGAGTCAACCCCCATTGGAAGGTGGGCTCAGAGAGGAAGTGGGGGAAAATCTGGCAAGTGAGTGTGCATCGTTTCGTTGGTTACAATGATTATCTTATGCTTTGTTGGCACAGAGAGAGGCTGGGAGGGTGATGGCATTGATGCCTTGTCTCTGGGAAAGACAAAAGCAGGCTCCGTCTTTCTTTAAAACTTCCTGAGCTAGTAGCCTTGCAGTTGAATGAGCTATTGAATTTTTTTCCTCCAAGTGCAGCAACCTCCCAACCTTCAAAAAAAAAGAAGGAAAAAAAATCCCAACAGCTCAACATCGGATTTCTATGGCTGGACAAACAATATTGAGTGAGAAAATGCAAGCTCTTTTCATGGCTGAGGGCTGTGTGACTGCCTGCCATGGAGCACTGGAAAGAGCTGTAGCCTGGAAGTCTAGGTCATCGTCCTGGTTTTATGAAAAACTTGCTATGTGGTTCTGGACAAGTCATTTGCCTGCCCTTGCTGATGACTGGTGACTTATGTAGGAGTTAAATTATACTTGCAAAAGATTAGGAAGCATCTAGGAAAGATTTCTAGGGTTTACCAAGTTTTGGGCAGGTACTTTAAGGACCTAGAAGCACAGATGGTTCAAAAGGTCAAAGGATTTTAGTGCTAGGAGAGGACTTAGAGGTCATTTCATCCAATCCTTTCATTTTATAGATGAGGAAACTGAAGCCTCCAGAGGCCATAAATTCCATGATCATGCAGGTAAGTAGCATTGCAGAATTGTTGTTCATCCTTTGGAAGAGGACCAATGACATCACACACAGGTCATGACTGGCACGTGAATTGGACTTAAGTGAGGCAGAGCTGCACAGAGTCATCAGCCTCACTCTCTCTTCCAGAATTATAGCAATACCACGGAAGACAAAAGCCAAGATGACTGGTGTTGGCCTGAGATGAAGTGGAAGATCTTGGTATCTCTGATGTCTGACCAAGTTCTAAGCAACTATTTCAGTCGCTTTCATGACCTTTGGAACAAACTGGATGTCTACCCCAAGCATGTGAAACATAGCAGGATTAGAGTCTAAAAGACTGACCCTAAAGCTAATGGTCTCTTCAGACATTATTCAGCCTATGGTGTAGTCATTTGATTCAATCCAATAATTATAAAAGTGCCCACTGTGTGTTTGGTACTGTCTTAGGTGTTGAAGATACAAAGATAAAGTGAAAAAGAGTCCTTGTCACTAAGGAATTTATAAAATTCACAACTGCTACTTTTCATGAGAAGTGAAAAGCAAGCTAAGTGGATGATGTTGAAGAACAGGATTTAGATTTTTGGATCATGGCTTAAGATATGGGAAAGACAGGCTTTTGACTAGAGATGAAGTGCATCTAATGAGGCTACAAAGAACATATTTGCTGGAAAACTTGTGGATCTTACCAAAAAAGCTTAAACTAAAAATGAAGGCAGAAAGAGAAAAGGGATCACATACAATTTCTAGGGCAGATACAGTCCACAGAAAGTAGCAGATACGATACAGGAAGAACTACAATAGAAATGTCAAGTATTTCTGTGCAACAATGTCAGCTATGGGATAGTAATAATATTCCTGGCCTCATATGAATTCAGAGTACAGATAATTCAACCTTCACTCATTCAATAATCACTTGTTAAGGTTCTACTGTGTGCTAGGTACACTGCTAAACCCTAAGGGAAAAAAGACAAAAATGAAACAGTTCTTTCCTTCAAAGAGTTATATTCTATTGGTAGAAATAATGTGTATAATAAAAATACAAATTAATTTGGGGGGCAGGGAACACTAGGTACTGGGGTCTCCAAAAGGCCTCTTGTTGTACTGAAGATGTACTTTGAAGGAAGTCAGGGATTCTGTGAGGTGGAAGTGAGAAAAAAGGTCTGGGTAGGTTAATGAAAATGCATGGAGATGGAAAATGGGACAATGAACATGAGGAACAGGAAGCAGACAAGTCTGGCTGGAAAGTAGAGTTCATGAAGAGTGATGTTCAATAAATCTGGGAAGGCAGGCTGGAGCCAGGTTACCAAGGGCTTTAAATGCTAGTAGTTTGTGTTTTGCCTTAGAAGAAACAGGGAATCACAAGAGTTTCTTGAGTGGGGCAGTGCCGTGGTTAGAAATGTTTTTTATGCTTTAGAAATATCATTTTGTTGATTGTGGGGATAACAGATGAGAGGGGAAAATCTGGAGGTGGGAGACCATAATTTGCCATCAGAACAGTCCAGCTAAGAAGTGATGAGGAGCGGAACTAGGGAGGCCAAATGCATGAGCATAAGGGGAAGTATGGAGACCTCCTGGCTCTCTGTCCAACCAGGGGCCCCATTTCTTACTCTGGACTGCCCCTTCTGCCTGGGATTCTCTCCCTCCTGGCTTCCCATACTTTCTTCAATTCTCAGAAAAAGTCTCACCTTCTGTTGGTAAGCCAAAAAGCATTTATTAAGTACTTACTGTGTTATGTGACAAGCTGTTTCACTATTTGGTAGCTTCAATAAGGTAAGCATAAGAGAAGCCGATAAAAATGATGTTGGAAAACATGGTTTAGGAGTAAGGAACGAAACAGACTAAAGGTTTTATTCAAGAACCATACAGAAATCTCACGTCTATATGTCATGCATACTGTTTTCAAGCACATTAGGAGGTGCTCAAAAATTGGTACCAATTATTTCTAACACACAAGAAATAACTGGTTACTGATGTGACAGTCATTTGTAAATAGACTAGTAAGAGCGAAGATAAAAATCAACGACAATTTAGAAGAATAAACATGAGACACGGTATGCTACTAGAATAGCTGATCCATTTAAATGAGCTGCTGATCTCGCCTCCCCCCCGCCCAATGAGAAACTGGCAAAAGAGCCACATACAATTGCCACATACAATCCATCAAACAACAAACATTCATTAAGCACTTGCTGTGTTCCATGTAGTATGCCAAGTGCTGTGGGTATAAAGACAAAGCCAAAACCATTGGACCATTCTGCACAGTGGGCATGAGTAGGAAGTTATGTCTGACCAATGAAGACCGCTGCAGGAGAAGCAACATAAAGTATCTTATTAGACAAATATATTACCAGAAGGAGGTGGTCCAGTTATGCAGATGGATGATAAACGGGAACTGATGGTGACTTCTGGGTCATGTGACCAACAAGATGGAGGGCCAGTCACTTTCTCTGATCCTCATGATTGCTTAAACTTCTTCAAAATAGGTATTTTGTGTAAAAGGTAAAATGATTTCAGCAGCCTCCACAGTCTAGAAAACCTCAACAAAGTAACACATTGCTGAGCTAAGAGCAGAGAAGGCTAATCTTTAATTCCAAGTGTGGTCACTGGGCCCCTCCTCCTTCACCTGCCACCATAATGGGCAATCTGCTGCATCATTGCTCAATCAGAGAGCTGAGGAACGAGTCAGGTCTGAGGTGAAGAGGACTGGCAGCCAGCTATGACCAGTTCTATGTCACCACGAGTCACTTCGGGTAGAGACCGAGACCAGCAAAATGTGAATTGACTAGTGTGGGAGGAGACTGAGACAGCTTTGAGGTTCAGCTCCCATCAAAGGGGAAGAAGTAAGAGTAAGAATATAAGGAAAAAAATGACTGAAATTACCAAAGGTCTCAGAAGGAAGACACTAAAATAAAGCCTCAAACACAAGCAGATAAACCATCATAACAGAAGAGAATATAATGAGATAATCTAAATGAGTCCACACATCTATGAACAAATGTTGCAAAACAAAGGAAAATGAATCAACACCTGGTGGGGCCTGTGGATTCTCAAGAGAGTATGGAATGAGAGCAGGGTGTTCTCTTCTCCTCCCCTTTCCCATCCTCAATATTCCATCTCCCACTCTGTGCCTTTGCACGAGATGTCTCCCATGTCTAGACTTTTCTCCCTCTTTATCACTAGCCTGTGGGCTATCTGTCCAGCCATTATCTTTCATTCTCACTCCATGACCAGCCCATCTCTTTTTCTGGCTGCCATACAGCTTTATAATACATCTTTTATGCCACTTTTTGCTCACAATTCATTGTTGATAATATACAGCAACCTATTTCTGCCCACTATTTTCCCCACTGGCATTTGGATCGCTTTTGCAATTCTGATTTCACCTGTATGTGTTTTTCCTTGATTGTAGCTGAAAGGAGAAGCTGTCAGAAATCCTTCCATTTCACCCTCTCACTTCTTTTTGTCTTTGCTTTCATTTAAAGTGAGAATGTCAGGACCAATAGAATTTAGTTCCTCCAGTAACATGTTGATTCCTTGGCAACTGAACAAGGATAATATATTGAGTACCAACCACTGAATGTTTACAGACAATGTAAAAACTCTGAAACTTTGATGGGGGCCATTCTATATTTTTCTTTGTTTTTTGGATTGCTGTGGCCAAAGAATCAATGGTTAGTTGGTGTGTTCAGCCCACTATAAGCCTCTTTGCGAGGCTGGCCCTCAGAAAGCTGCCAGCTGCTGGGCTTGCACTTGAAGGCTTTCCAGCACTGCAGACTCTGCCAGTTTGTGTTCGACTGGCAGAGACTCGAAGAACTCAGGGTTTCCTCCATACCTCAATGACTACATATGATATCCACCTAATGAATATTTACCGAATTGAAATATCTGTCCATCTACGTTGGCAGCTTTTAAGAGAGGTTGGATGAATACTTGTTAGGGACATTGTGCAGGGAGTTCCTATTCAGACAGGGTCTGAAATATATTCCTGAGGCATCCTGAGGGATGAGGGAGTAGGTGTGTACTAAAAGTGATGCAAAAGCAAAAAGAAAAAAAGAAGAGAAAAAAGAACAGAGTGCTAATGAAATATTTCAAAAGAAGAGAGAAGAAAATCAGAGACACAGACAATGAGGAGAGTGTTGGTACCGTTGTATTTCAGTTTAAAACATACTTAAAAAAATCCAAGCTGTATGTAATAGGTTTGAGTTTTCATATATAATCTTCTTTTTCTGTTCTCATATATGGAAATTATTAGGTTGATATTTAAATTAACAATAAAAATAAAATGCATATGAAAAAAGCTAAAGAAAAAAATCTCTTCTACCTTTAGGTCTCAGATACCCCAAACATAAAGTGAATAAAACATTCCATTCATCCTACCTAACTCACAAGGACTTCATGAGGATCAAATCAGGGAACTGAAATGAAGGTATTTTTTCACAGTACAATCTTGAGACAAATGTTAGCTATTATGTTGTTGTTGCCATTATTATTAATGACAACAATAATACTAAGATTGCCAATAGTCTAGGTAGAGTAATGAGGCCTGGAACTAGCTTGGTGGTAGCTGGAGTAGGTAGAGTGGAGGAGGCTGATGTGAAATCAAGTAAAAGTTTGCATCCCTAAAACAATCACCCATTGGTCTTTGTTCTACTTTCTGGGGCAAATCCCTCTTCCACGTGACAGACGGAGACAGTCTGGGTGGATGAAACAAGGATAGTGGACAAGAGACAGAAGGTAGAGCCTCTTCTTTCACCTGTTTTCTGCCAAGGAGAGTGGTTTTCTGATTGGTAAGGACTGTGGAGACGTAGCAAACACTGCTGTTGGAGGAAAAACAAGCAATGCTTTGCAGGTCCTGGCTGGGCTGGGAAAGTAGTAGGTGTGGGAACAGAAGATGAATAGTTCATAAAACAGGATAAGTTAAAAAAAAAAGACTTTCTCCTCAGGGTGATTGTGAAAGGCACAGAGGAAGCATTCTTTTACCCAAATCTCCTTTGAATCTTCTTTCCCATAGCTTGATTTAGACCAACTAGTTTAAGCTATGCATGCTACTAACTAAAAATTTATTATCTCTCGGGGGGGGGGGGTAGTCTTGTCTGTGAACCCAAAATGCCTTTTCCTGGAGTCATTACTATCTACTCTGAGTGGTGCAAAGGTAACTCTGTCTATAGCAATAAAAAAAATCAGAAATGGAAAAACTCCAGAGCAAGGTTTCTTATCCTTCCCCCCCACCCCCATTTTGGTGAAACCTGTGGACCCATTCTAAGAAAAATAATTTAAAATGCATAGAATACAATACATAAGATAACAAAGGAAGTTAGGATATATTTATATAGAGTTGGCTTCATTTACCCGAACCAGACTAAGTTTGGAGAGGCAGGGAGGAATAAGGCACATGTCTCGTTGCTTTGCTTTGTGTGAATGAATGAGTATTTCACCAGTTTTTCATGTGCTACCAATAAATATCATAGTTTGATTAAAAAAAAAGGTAACAAAGGAAACTAATTCTAATGAAATACAGTTCTCTCTAGCTCTATTCCTCTTTATATGAAAGTTTATGGAGCCCAGTTAAGAGCCTTTGTTCTACAGGAATCATGAAATCATAATGTGGTAGGATTTGAAGGAACACAATGGAAAACGGTGGGATGGAGAAGTAGCTCAGGAAAGAAGAAGGGGTGTGAAGGGGTTAGAAGGCCTGTGTTCAGATTGTGTCTGAGTCACTCCCTAGCTGCCCTGGTTAGTCTTAGTACCTCTCCCAGTCCTCCTTAATCTTAGTATCTTTCTTTTTTCCTAAGACCACCCCTAATTCATCCTGCCAGTGTCTTGTTTGTACAAAGTTGTATCCATGTTGTCTCCCCCATTAGATGGTGAACTCCTTAAGAGCAGGGATTGTTTGCTTTTCTTTGCATCCCAAGCATTAGCACAGAGCCCATCACATGGAATGCATTTATTAATAAATGCTGGTTGACTACGTGACCCTGGGCAAGTCACTTAACATCTTTGGAGTCTCCCGTCTTCTCCCAGTTCATTTGATTTCTCATTTGTAGAATGGGAACGTGTAAATTTCAAAGCACTGCAGTAAGAAAGCATGTTGTAAACCTTAAACTTCTACATAAATGCAAGCTATTAGAAATATTAGGAGGGGATTTAAAATATAAACAAACGTAGAATGTTAGTCAAATCAAATAATGAATGTGAAAGTGCTTTCTAACAGTACAATTGCTATATAAATATCAGCTATGCTCACTGTCATTGTCATTATTCTAAGTCGTGCAGGGCTGGGAAATTTTCTGTGTTCTGAAGTCCTTTCTACCTCTGTCATACTGAGTTGCAAGGTCTCTCCCTGCTCTCTAACTCATTGTTTTGTGGTGAAAACTCAAAAGTTCCAAAGAACAAAGCCTACAAGGTAAGACCTTCCTTGCTCCATGAAGCCCCAAGTCTGCTCCAATCCCAGGACAGCAGATATTTCCAGCAGGAAAGAGGACGTGTAGGACAGAGAGCCTGTTGCCACGAGGGTACAGGCTGTTCTGCTTACTCCTGAGAGGGCTCTCTGTGGGTTTAATTTATTATACAATAAAATGTTATCAACAAGTCCTCTAATTCCAGTCAATTGCTTATTTCATTCTGAGGATTCCTGGATCATATGCAGCAATAGTGGCAGCAGAGGAAGCACAAGTTAATTATTTACCTCCCCCAGTGGCAGAGTTGGACTTCAGAGGAATGGCTTTGTGCCAGTCTGTTCCCCCTTCCTTAAGGTTTTGGATGACAGTGGGTGCCAGGTGGATTGAGTGCCTTTGGGTCAAAGCCAAAGCCCTTTCAGACAATTACTACCTTTGTCCCCCAAACCATCAGGTACCGATTCCTTTTCTAGCTTGCTTCACAGCCCCGAGTTGGAGCCACAAACACACAAAGTTCAATATTTGCAAGGGCCTATATTTGCTTTGGCTGCCTATTATGCCTCTGAGATCTCACATCCAAATAACATTTGCTTTGTCATTCAAGGCTCTCCAAAGTCTAGTCTATATCTACATTCTCGATCCTATTTCTAATTCCCCTGCAATTCCTACACTACTTCCCTGTTATGGCCAAAATGGGGTTCTTCTGCGAACTCTAAATTTGACTTATTCAATTTCTTTGTCCCTTCCTGGAAGCAGGGCACAGTGAAAAGAATGCGGGGCGGCTAGGTGGGGCAGTGAATAGAGCACCGGCCCTGGAGTCAGGAGTACCTGAGTTCAAATCCGGCCTCAGACACTTAACACAAAAAAGAAAACTAGCCGTGTGACCTTGGGCAAGTCACTTAACCTCAACTGCCCTCCAAAAAAAAAAAAAAAAAAGAATGCTAAATTTGAGGTCAAAAGATCTTGGTTTCATAGGTTTCCAAAGTGGGCGATACTTCCCTCTAGGGGGCACTAGAACAACTGGGGTATTGGTGGTGGGGGGTGGTGGTGGTAATAGTTTCAAATGCCACAAATTAAAATCAAACCAAACCAAACCAAACCATTAAAGGGTTAAAGAAAGTAGATTTCCAAGGGAGTGCTGAGTAAATTCTTTTTTTTTTTTTTAATAGGGGATGGCAGGACAAATAAGTTTGGGGACCTCTGGACTTTAGATCTTCTATCTGTCCCTAAGCAATTCTGTGAATTTGGATGAATCACTGTTTTGGGCCTTAGTTTGTTCATTTGTAAAATAAAAGTTAGATTTGATCAAGGGTTCTCAATCTAGGGTCTGTGAACTTGTTTTAAAAATATTTTTATATGTATATGTATGTTATTGTATGCATTTAAAAACTTTATTCTGAGAACGTATTCATAGATTTCACCACAGGGACCCAAGGGGTCCATGGCGCAAAAAAGTGTGAGAACCACTGAACTAGAAAATCTTTTAAGGTTTCTTCTGGTTTTAAGTCCTATGATCCTCTACTCCATACAGAATGAAATCTTTCACCAAGAAGAAGCAATGAGTTGGGAGGTACCTCAGATAAAATTCATAAAGAAATAAATTAGCAATAAAGACAGCTCAGAATATTATAAATTAAATCCATGATGGAGGTTTCTAAACAAGTAGAAGCTGTGACATATTAAAAGATCTTAACACAAAAACAATGAAGTAGAGGAAAACTTGGCAGAAGAGAAGCAAAAGGCAACAATGTTAAATTGCTAAATGAATTTGACATAGGCTAAAGCAGTGATTCTCAACCTTCCTAATGCTACAACCCTTTAACACTTGTATGTGGGAGTATCTGCATGTGGGTGGACCCACCTGGAGATGGATAGAGGAGCAGTTTCTCAGTTCCCAAGACCATCGGAAATATGTGTTTTCTGATGGTCTTAGGCAACCCCTGTGACTCCTGTGAAAGGGTTGTTCAACCCCCAGGTTGAAAACTGCTGGGCTAAATAAAGGAACTGACCTTGAAGACAAGAGGCATAGATATAACTTAAGAACCTAGGTCTTAGACATGTGGACAAAACAAAAAGAATCTGAAGAATCTTATAATGGGACAATTTTTTAAAAAATCTGAATATCATGATTCAAGCAAATAATACTAGAAAATTGTCCAGAACTTCTGTACAATAAAGTAATAATTAAGAGGATCCACAGAGTATTCCAGAAAAACCTACGCTTGGAAAGCACCTTAGAGGGATCATGCTTTATATAATTTCAAAATGTCAGAGTTGGAAGGGATCTCAGTAGTCATAGACCAATCTACACGTGGATTAAGAATTCCTTCTACAATAACCTCAACAAATGGCTATAGTGACTCTGTTGGAAGACTTCTAACGAAAGGGAAAACTAGCAACACGTATCACTTTTCCACTCTTGTGACCAGCTCTGGTTTTCCTTACATCAAACCTACATCTGACTCTCTTTAACTCCCATCTATTGCTCCTAGTTCTACCTTTTGCCCTTCCAGTACCTGAAGATAGCTACCATTTTTCCCATTGAGCCTTCTCTTGTCCAGGCTGAACATGCCCTGGTTTTATCAGTGTAGTCTTCATATGGCACATTCTCTGGCTCTCTCTCATAGTACCAGTTGCCCTCTTTTATTGTTTTTTGGTTTTTTTTTTTGCTTTTTGTAGGGCAGCTGGGGTTAAGTAACTTGCCCAAGGTCACACGGCTAGTTTTTTGTGTTAAGTGTCTGAGGCCGCATTTGAACTCAGGTACTCCTGACTCCAGGGCTGGTGCTCTACTCACTGTGCCACCTAGCCGCCCCGAGTTGCCCTCTTTTAGACATGTTCAAATTTGTCTACATGTTTCCTAAAATGTGGCAGTCAGAATGGGCATGTTGTGGACAGATGTAACCCGAGCAGGGCAGAGTATAGAGAACCATGTCCCCTCTCCTCCTTGACGTGCACATTCCAAATGCAATATAGCACAGTGGTTGCTTTTTTGTGTCATATCGCACTATTTGTAGTTCACTAAAACCCCCAGATCTTTTCAAAGAAACAATTGTCTAGTAGTGTCTTCCCCACATAAATGTAGAACTTTACTTGATCTATATTAAATTTTGTCTTAATAGGTTTGGCACATTATTATTCAGCTGTCAAAATCTTTTCAGGTGTGAATGAACTCTGCCCTGCAGAGTGCTCTTTGTCCTCTCCAGTTCTGTGTCATCTGCACATTCAAAAGTTCATCTATGCCTTTGTTCAACTAACAGATAAAAGGGCTGAACATCCCAGGGCCAGGGAGAGATGAGGGATCAGAAGACAGGGCTGAATGAAGCTTTATCAGTCCCTAGCTATGGGACTGGGCAAGGCAGTTCTTCTCTCTGATCCTCAGTTTTCCTGTTTGAGGACAATACTAATACTACCACCTCCAGGGGTGTTGCAAATTGCTAATGATAAAGTGTTTAGAGAAATGTAGTATTGTTAATTACTAATTATAATAATGTATCTTTATTAGACTTATTACTGATGATGATGATGTACCTTTCAACTTTTATATTTTGTGTTCTAAGGTCTCCTCATATCAACATCTTCAGAAATCTCTTGGGTTTTTTGGTCAAGATAGGGAAGTAGAGAGGTAGGTTGGAAGAAGGAAGGAAGGAAGAGGGAAGAAAGGAAGCACTGAAGTGTCTACTCCTGCTAGGTGCTGTGCTAAGTACTTCACAAATATTATCTCATTTATACATTCATACTAAATTTTTAAAACACTACAAAAGTGGATCTATGTTAAGCTATGCTTAATAGGCTCAGACCCAAGGCCTTGTTTGTGGACCCATTTCAGTTATTTGTATTACCTCTCCACCCATGGCTCAATTTCGAGAGACTGTTTAAAGAATCATGACAATGGCGATTTGATAGTTGCTCAGAGTAGAAGAAAACCCTACTATATTCAGTCAGTGCAGAGCTGCTGGTGGTTTCAGAGCAGCAAGTCAGACCTCAAACTCCCAGAAGTCACTGAGCTCAGCTCCCACTCTGGAGCCTTTAACCAGAACCACTACATCCAGAGGTCAAGACTCCCCAGCTCCTTGGCCTCCTGGCCAAGTCAGGTATTACTAGAAACAGCCGTGGACTTGGAGTCCAAGAATAACTTGGGTTAAAAGTCCCTCATTCTGGCTCTCAATGCTTGCATTCCCCTGTAAGGCAAGTCAATTCACTTCTGTGCATCTCACTTCCCTCATCTGTAAAATGGGGGTTTTATGAGTCACTAAACTACCTCACAGCACTGTTATGGGGAAAATGTAAATGTAAAGTGCTGTAGAAATTGGAACGGTTCTAACTACTGGTTAAATTTTGTGCCATACTCTCACTATGACCTGGCTTTCTTCTCTAACCCCTTTAAACCACAGTCTCTCTTCTGTCCTCCAATGTTTTTCATAGGGTCACAAGTTTTTAAAAAGGATCTCGAGTTAGAAGGAAACCTGGAGATCAGCTAGTCTAATGCTATATTTTACAAATGAGAGCTGAAGGGACCTTCCTGAGGTGGCACTTCTAGTAAGTTAGCAGAGTGGGGATGCAAAGGCAGGTCTTCTGACCCCATAGCCAAGGTTCTTTCCGCTCTACCTCCAACACACCAAGCTGTGTGAGAGCTAAGGCAGCACATAATGTAGGGGGCAGGGATGGCACAACCTCTAAGCAGTGGGAGACCAGGTTCTTCTGAGCTGCCCTGTTGTTACCCCACAAACAGATGCCTACAGCACAATCCTAGGGGCATTGCTAACTGGTTTATGGTGCATGACAACACTGTGTGTGCTTGCTAAGGGTGAAGACTTTACCTTCAAAGTTCCATCCTAAGGAACACACAGGTGGAAAGGCTGTCCTATCATTTGGGGATTTTTAAACTTGGAGACAGCCTGCTGCCTTCATTAGCTGTCGCTCAGACTACCTCTCAACCACCTCCCAACCCTCTCCTTCCAGCACCAGTCCCCCAGGCCACCCCACACTACTTGCCCTTGAATGGCCAGCTCAAAGTCCAGCTCTTTTCCTGGGTCTGGTGCAGAGATCCATTCCATAGGCCCCCGCCGCTCAGCTTGGTTCAGCCTTTAACCTGGACTTCAGAGCCTTCCATGATCTGGCTGTAATCTTCCTAGCCAGCCTTATTTCCAACAGTCCTATCCTAATTCTACACTCAAGCCAAACCAGATGATTCATCAGCTGTGATCTCCTGCCTCAGTACTTTTGCCCACCATGCTTTCTATACCAGAAACATATTATTATTGTTATACCTTTCAGATGTTCGAAGCCCTGCCTTTTTTTTTAGGTTATATATGCATGGTCATGCAAAATATATTTGCATATTGGTCATATTGTGAAAGAAAACACAGACCAAAGAAACAAACCTCAGGGAAAAAAAAGTTAAAATAACCTCTCCCCCCAAAATCAAGGTAAAATAAAGCAAAAAAAGTATGCTTCTATTTGCATTCAGACTCCACCAGTTCTTTCTCTGGAGAAAGACAACATATAATAGTCCTTCGGAATTGTCTTAGGTCATTGTATTGCTGAGTATAGCTAATTCATTCATGGCTGATCAACATATAATATTGCTATTACTATGTACAATGTTCTCCTGGTTCTGTTCATATCACTCTGCATCAGTTCATGTTACATCTTTCCAAGTTTTTCTGAAACCTAACTGCTCATCATTTCTCATAATACAATTGCATTCCATCACAAACATACACTACAACTTGTTCAGTTATTTCTCAACTGATGGGCTCCCTTCAATTCCCAATTCTTTGCCATCACAAGAAGAACTGCTATAAATATTTTTGTATATATAGGTTCTTTTCCTTTTTAAATATGTTTTTGGTATATATGTGGTCTTTTCTCCTTTTTTATGATCTCTTTGGGGAAAAAGACAGCAGTGGTATTGTAGTGTCAAAGGGTATGCACAGTTTTATAGCCCTTTGGGCACAGTTTTATAGCCCTTTGGGCACAGTTCCAAATAGTTCTCCAGAATGGTTGGATCAGTTCACAACTCTACCAACAGCATACTGTGTCCCAATTTTCCCACATCCCTTCCAACATTTGTCATTTTCCTTTTCTGTCATATATACCAATCTAATTGATGTGAAATGTTATCTCAGAGTTGTTTTAATTTGCATTTCTGTAATCAATAGTGATTTAGAGCATTTTTTCATACGCCTATAGACAGTTTTGATTTCTCCACCTGAAAACTGCCTGTATATATCCTTTGACTATTTGTAAACTGGGGAATGACTTATATTCCTATCAATTTGATTCAGTTCTCTTTATACATGAGAAATGAGGCCTTTATCATAAAAACTACCCCTTTCACTCTGGAAAATCTGTGCCTCTCTAGCAACTCTAGTGTCTTTTGGATAATGTCCTAAAGATGTACTTACAAACCACAGTTTTAAAAGATTACAAATCTGGATCTATATTAAGCTCCAACTACTGAAGTCTTACCATCATCTCCTACTGAAAAGACTTGGCTCATTTTTGATCTCCTTATATAATCACAGGACTCAGAGCTAAAAGAGATCTTAGATTACCTAAATCCTCTCAGTTTACAAATATGGAAACAGAGGCGAGAGAGAAGAAATGGCTTGCCCAAGAGATCACAGAAAGATAGCATGGACTAGTGTGGCAAGAGTTCAGGACCTGTAGTCAAAAAGACCTGGGTTCAAATCCCATCTCAAACAATAACTTAGCTGTGAGACCCTGAGAAAGTCACTTAAACGTTCTGTGCTTCAGTTTCCTCATTTGTAAAATGAGAGTTTTGACTCAATGGCCTCTAAGTTTCCTTCTAGCTCTAAATCTATGATCACACAGGTGGTAAGTGCTAGATCTAGGATTTGAACCCAGGGCCATGCTCTCTCTCAACTGAAAGTGACCTCACCCTCATCTGACCTGAAGCACCTTGTTTGTATTTCTCATATTCTAATTTGTATTATTCACGTGTGTGTGTGTCTTCTCAGCCCTAACCTGACTAAGCTCCAGGAGGACTGCTCCATTCCTATCTATAGCCTCCTGGAGTCCCACACAACAGGAGGCATGCAGTAAATATTTGTTGAGGTGTGACTCTTACTACTCGCTTTCTAGAAATGTAAGTCACATTGTTAACGCATCCTGGTTACGGTGTAATCACCCAGAAGCAAAAAGTACAGGTACAAACTGAAGCCGGCTAGCTGGGCGCAGAGTAGCTAACTGAAGAAGCAAAACAAAACCTAATCAATAAGTAGAAAACGGTCCAGGCATGACCGCGGTAATCCTGGGGGACATGGAGCAAAGGAGCCACTTGGGGAAGCCCGCAAACTTCTTGAGGCTCCAGCGTTCCCCATGCTGCAATTCCAAGGGCATTCAGACCTGACAGGATGAGTCATCTGACCTTTTGTACACATAGCAAAGAGCAAGAGCAGGCTCCCACAAAGCTCTCCCTGAAGAAGTGAGCGAGGAAGTGGGAGAGGAAGAAGCCACTGACTGTGAGAGAGCAAAGGCAGGGGGCATCACTGAAAAGCAGTCTGGGGTTAGGACTGGTGTGTGTGTGAGAGAGAGAGGGGAGTGAGAATAGGGGGGAGAGAGTGAGAGAGAGCGAGAGAGAGCAAGAGAGAGCAAGAGAGAAAGGGAAGGAGAGAGATGAGAGAGAAAGAGAGAGAGGGAGAGAGGAAGAGAGAGAGAGAGAGAGAGAGGGAGTATAGTCATTTGTAATACATAATAAAGAGGATGACTTTTTAAACAAACTAAGCAGAAAAATCTGCAAAATGACTTGTCATATTCCTTGGAGGTGTTATTTATTTGAAAAAAATCAGTACCATTCTTTCCAAATCTATAGCTCCCATCTCAAAAACGAGGGCCCAGTGAATGGCCTTAAAAAACAGGAAAATGGCAGAATGGGGTGGGGTGAGGAGAGCTGGGGGAAGAAAGAGTCCTTAAGAAATGGCTCCCATCTAGCAGCATCATAGGATTTATAGCTGGAAGGGACCTTAAAGGTCACCTAAGATAACTTCCTTCTTTACAGATGAAGACAAGGGAACCCAAAGAGAGAAGGTAACTGTGGTGCCTAAGGTGACTCAGAGAGTAAGTGTGGCAGTGCCAGCACTGGAGTCTAAGTTATCAGACTGCCAAAGTAATGCTGTTCACACTATCACAAACTGCCAGCAAATTCCTGTGAATGAGCTACTGCCCCTCCTCAATGCTTTTCCTTTCACTGGACTGCCCTGGTACAGGCAGGCAGACTCATCCTGTTTCAAGGTACAGAACAAAGGCAGCTGCAGTCTTTCAAGTGGGTGGACAGGTTTCAGGCTGAGTCAAGGGTTTTCTAGAGCTAAGGAAACAAAGGCAGGAAAGCCACCTCTCCTCCACATAGAACAGCTACAGCCCAGGCTTGGCTGCCAGCAGAACCTTCTGTCATAGAAGGGAATCACTGGTGGTATGACCTTGCCTAGGTCATCTCTGTTTGAGGCATTGCTGCTAACATCAGGATGCCTGGTGAAGCTTTGGTGGCTCGAAGGAGAGAAGGTAGCCAAGGTGTGCTACCCACTAAGGAGGTACAGTGGCTAGAGTACTGGGTTGGGAGTGCAGTCAATCCCCACTCCTGTCATTTACTGACTGTGTGGCCCTGGGTGGGTTAAGTGCTCATTCTATAAAGATGATTTTCCAGAGCTATATATTCAGCCCCAGTCTCTAGCCTCCATCACCAACTGCCTTTTGGACATCTCCAACCAGGAGTCCTTTGGGTATCACAAACTCAGCATGTTCAAAGAGAACTTCTTTTTCTCTCCAAACTCCCCTCCTCCCATCTTCTTTATTTTGCTTTTACTGCTCATCATCCTCCTGTAAAGTAGTTCACAGCCTTGGTTTCATCCTTCACTCCTTATTCTCACTCACCCCACATAACAAAGGAGTTGCTAAATCTTAGTTGTTTTTCCCTAGACTACATCTCTGGGATAAATCCTCTCCTCCCCACTTACACAGGCACCACTCTACTTAAGGCTCCTGTCACTTCTCACCTGGAGTAGTGTAATAACTTTCTCATTGGTCTCTCTGCCACAAGTCTTTCCTCACTCCATTCATCCTCCACACAGCCACCAATGTGATTTTCCTAAAGCACCAGTCTGACCATGTCACCTTTCATTCAAAAAACTCACTGGTTCCTTATTATCTCTAAGATCAAATAGGTAGGCGATGTAATGGATAAAGTATTATACTTAAATGGAGACAGGAATTACTTAAGTTTAAAGCACGTCACTTGACCTGTTTGCCTTAGTATTCTCATCTGTAAAATGAGTATGATAACAGCACCCACCTCCGAGGGGTTGCTATGGGATAAAATGAGATAGTATATGTAAAACGCTTTGCAAATGACTATTACTGTATTCAAAGTGCTTTCTTCTTGACTCACAGAGGCTGGCTACTATTTCACTTCATAAAGAACTATCCTTAGGGCATAGCAAACTGTGGTTAATTCTATAATTATAGAATACTTAGAACCACAGAATCTCAGGGCTGAAAGAGACTGCAGGTCATCTGGTTCACCTCATTTCATGCCAGAATCTCCTATACATTATCACTCTCAGGTGCCAATCATTCAGTCCCTGCCTGAATACCTACAGCAACAGGGAGCTTATAACTTCACAAAGACATTGATTGTCCTAGCCTCTGTGCTACGGAGGTCACAGACAGAATTATAGAAGGGACCATAGGATATAGAATATCAGGGCTGGAAGTGGCCTTAAAACATATTAGTTTTGGAACGGTCTTTAGAATGAAATATCAGCTGTAGAATGGAGACCATCTAGCACACTGCTCTAATTTAGAGCTGAGGACTCCCTGTTGCATGGACCAGGTGTCTAGAGTTGCACAGAGAATGGGGTAGCAGCAGCAAGGGCAAGCCCTAGTGTTGCTGAGACCAAGGATCCAGGTGACCAAGGATCTCTGTAGGGCCTTTCCTCGGGCCACATCCTTTGGACTGGGATTGGTCACTCTCTCCTCCCTAGGTTTTCATGACCCTGCTCTGTCCTTGTCCTTCATACAAGCATCATCATATTCCACCTCTTATGTATGGGTGTAACTAAGGACTCTGTCCTGGTCCCTCTTCTATCTCTTTCTCTTGGCATTCTCTCTCTTGATAATCTCATCCATTCCCGCAGATTCAACTAACTTCCTATACAGATGACCCCCCCCAATAATAGCAGCAGTTGACATTTACATAATACTTTAAGGTTTGCAAAAGTACTTTTGAGAAGCTGTCTCGCTTGGACTTTGCCACAGTAGGAGGTAGGGGCTATTATTATTATTTCTATTTTGCAGAAATTGACATTTAGAGAAGTTGTGACTTGCCCAAGGTCACATAGCTACTAAGAAACTGAGGGTGGTTCTCAACCCAGATGACAGACCCAAGTCCAGCCCTCTCTCTTAAAATCTGCTTATGCAGCCCTCATCTCTCTCCTGAGCTCTAGTCCCACATATATAACCATCTGGATATACCCTAGGCACATCACACTCAACAGGTCCAGGACAGAATATCACCAAGTCTGCTCCTGATTTCCATCTCTCTGTTCAGAGCACCACCACTTTTCTAGTCACCCAGTTTGCAACCCAGGAGTCCTCCTTATCTTTTTACCTTCACTCATTCCCCATAATGAATTAGTTGTAAAACTTCATTGATTTCACCTCTTTAATATCACTTCTTTCCAGCCCAGAAATTCTGCGACTCTGAGCTGCCATAAAAGGCAAGGAGGGCAGCCTAATCCAGGCCATCATTAACTCAACTCTCAGATGAACTACTGCAGTTGTCTCTAAACTGATCTCCTTGGATCTAATCTCATCCCTCTCTGATCCATCCTCCCCTGTGTTCTTTTTAAAAAAGACATTTTTTACTGAGATCTTTTATCACTTATCAAAAGGGAATATCATCACATTTATTTCCAAACAGGTCTCTTTCCTCTATCCTACACAATGGACACGTCTTGCAGCAAAGAATAAAAAAGAAAGAAAAAAAGCAGTTTCATCAAAACTAACCAACAGATCAAATAACTCTGACAATATATGCAGCACTCCAAACCTCTTTTCTTTCCCCTCTACAAAGGAGGGAAGCAGGTGAATTTTCTTACCTCTTCTCTAGAGTCAAACTCTATCCTTAAATCTGATCATGTCACTCTCCTGCTCGAGAAGCTTCAGTGGCTCCCCAGGGCCTTGCTTTCTTTGATCTTTAAAGCCATTTCCACAATCTGGCTCCAGTTTATCCTTCAAGGACTCTGCGCTCTGGTCACACAGGCCTGGGTGTTGGGTGTTCTCAGGACACAACACTCTATCCCTGTCGGTGCCAAAATGGCACAGACTGTCATCCATGCCTGGAATGCGCTCCCTCTTCACCTATGCCTTCTGGAATCTCTAGTTCCCTCTCCAAGGCTCAGCTCAAAGGCCTCTTTCTTTAGGAGGTGGGCCAGGAGGCCCTTCCAGATTCCTCTAGCACTGAATGTTCTCCTGAACACCACTAGTGGCTAAGGGCCTTCCCACCACTCAGCATGCAATGCTGTGTATCTGTGTACAGCAGGGGCTATGAAGGCCGGCACCATGTCTTATTTAAACTCTGTTACCTCTCCCATCTGCACACAGTAAGTAGTTAATAAATGTTTCTTGAAGTTGGAAGCTACTTCCTTCCCTGCCCTTGCCTTTTGTGACAACTCAGTACAATGGAGTTTGGTAAATGTACTGAGTGCCTTAGATGGTGTTTTTCCACATAGACTAGACTATTCCACAAGACTAGAAGACTGTTTCTGGAAGAGCTGCAAAGACACTGAAGGGAGGTGTTCAGAAGTACTGTGAGCATCCATAGATGGCCTGTCACTGGTTGTGGCCAGATGACAATGGAGGAAGGTTGATACTATAAGGGAAGAGGCCATGGTGTCATTTCTACTTTGAGGCCCTCTGGCCCTGTGAAAGGGCCCTAGTCCAGGATCTTGCTTGTTTTTTTTTTCTCTATTAATGAAGGAGATCAAAGCTTCTGATCTTGTAAATTTGGAAGGTCAGGAGGAGATTCCAGTGTGCAGGCATTTCAGAAACAGTGTAGCACTGATGCCCTGAGGAGAAAGGAGTGAACTTCTAGCCAGCGGAAGCTGAGAGGATTCATATGGAAGTCATTCTGGAATTAGACATGAACTTGGTGAGACCAATACTATGTAGGAACTGAGCTAAGCCTGAATGTGGGGACTGTTCCCCCACCCTCACTCCTAGAACCGAAGATGGGGTAAGGAAGAGTAAGGCCCTAAGGTGTCTTACTGTGTGTGTGTGTATGTTTATCCATTTGTTTCTGCAATATCTTCAAGATAATAAGTGATTAAATGGAACTGTGGTGCTATGTATACCCCTAAGAGTAGTCTCTGAGAGTGGGAAGAACACAAGCATTGGGGGGGGCCTCAGCTGATAGCACTAAAAAAGCTACTCCAGCCCGTGAGTCACCCCCTGGAACTCTGAGCCACAAAAGTAGGAAGCTATGTTTCTTGGAGAGAGAGCCGGGGCACATAGGCTACAAGCATATAGGCATTTCAGAGTCAGAAGCACTCTGCGGCCACTGGGACTAATGTGGACTGAGGAAGAGTCCCTTCTATAATACACATTTTTGTATTGTCTTTTTGCTCCCAGATCTTTAGTGAATGGGAACCTAGTGCTTCCTTAGGCTGCCCATTGTTCTTCTGGAAAGCTTAATTGTAAGAAGGCTTTCTTTACACCATCTAAATCTACCTTTTTTGTAACTTTCAACTACTGCCCCTACTTCTGTCCTCTGGAGCTGTCCTGTGAGGCAGGCCTCTAGCTGCTCTAAATCAATGATTTTAAGATCTTAAAGCTGGTCTCTCTTAAACACTTGGCAATGACCATCTGTCTCTCTAAGGTTCTTTCTCCAGGCTAAATATTTATTCCCTGAATTCAACTCCCATATTCCCACACCTAAACCTTTGTTTATAACATTTCCCTCTACTTAGGTTCCCTCTGCTTTCTCTGTTCACTTGAATCCTGGCCATCCTTCAGGGTCCCTGTTGGTCCCTTTTGTGCAGGCAGCCTCCTGCTTGGCCACTTGGACCCCTCCTCTAAGCTAGCAATGCCCTGACCGGTTGTCTCACTTGCTGGGCCTTTTGTGTGACTGCCTTAGGTTAGTGCGGCTTCTTTTGGAAAGAGGCTTCTTTTCTAATTAGATTGGAAGCTGGGTGAGATCAGGGTTTGTGTTCTTTATCTTGTGTCTCCTATGAGGCTGTCTTATACATAGCACATATGTACTGAATGATCTGTGGCATCATCTTCAACTCTCCTCTTGGCGCCGATGTCTAACTATTTGCAAAATCCTGTTATATCTACCTTCCCTACCTATTTCTGTGCTCCCTTGTCTCCTTGGGTCCAGTTCTCCTTTCCCCCATTTTCCTAATACACAAGTATTATTACACAACTCTCCTGCTCTAAAGTCTTCACTTACTCCCCACTACCCAGAAGAAAACATACAAAGTCCTCTATGGCCCTTCATAATTTGGCTCCAGCTTCCTTCCAGGTTTACTGCACATTATTCTCTTTTGTGTACTCTACGTACCAGCCAGCCAGAACTACAGGTTCAGATGGCTATTTCCCCACCTCTATACACTTGCTCAGGTCATTCCTCATACCTGGAATTCAGTTTAATTCAATGGGAATTCATTAAGTGCTTACTATATGTGAGGCACTGTGCTAGATAAGAGGGATATAAAGACGAAACAAATAGTAGTCCTTACCCTCAAAGAGCTTATATTCTGTTGTGGGGCTATGACAAATGGAAGTAAATACAAAGTAATTTGAAAAATGCACTTTTTCCTTATCTCTGCAGCTTGAAATCTTTCTTTTTTTTCAAGGCCCAGCTCGGACCTTCCTTCCTCCATCAATCTCTCCCTTCCTCAGATTTCCCCAGAGCATTCTGTATCTTTAGTATCTGCCATATTCTGGCTATTTTCATCTTAGCTGAATATGGCCCATAGCAGATTTTAAGCTATCATGTTGTGGTAAGGACATCAGAAATAGGGAAGGAAAGAAGGATGTGAGTGTTTATGAAGCACCTATTGTGCTTAATTGTGCTGGGCCCTGTGCCAGGTGCTTTACAAATATTATCTCATTTTGTCCTCATAACAGCCCTGAAAGGTAGGGGCTACAATGACTCCTATTTTACAGCTGAAGAAACTAAGGCAGACAGAGGTTAAGGGACTTGCCCGGGATCATACAGCCAGTAAATATCTACAACTGGATTTGAACTCAGTTCTTTCTGATTCTAGGTTCAGAGCTTTATCAGCTGCTCCACTGGCTGCCTCAAGGGCTCACAGTACCATGTTCTAGAGCTGGAAGGGGCCTCAGAAGCCATCTAGTCCAACTGCCTCCTTTTACAGATGAGGAAACTAAGGCCTGGAGGTTGTGAGTTGCTGAAGGGTATTAAGGTAGTGCCAACAGTGGGACTGGCACTAAGGTCCTCTGATTCTAGAGCCGTTGCTCTTTCAACTGTACCCCATGTTAGCTATGTGACCTTCACTCATCCTGTGCAAGCTCTGGTTTCCTCATCTTTAAAATGGGTACAATACCATTGGCACTGCTTGCTTCATAGGGGTGCTGCCAGGAAATGCTTTATCAGGTGTCGCATCCATGTGAATTACTGGTGTTTTTCCTCTTTGTAACCTGAGCACCCAGCACAAGGCCCTGTACATATTAGATATTTAATGAATGTTTGCTTTATTGGGTTGATGTGCATTGCTAAGCACCACCTCGGCTTACCATCCCCAGGTCTTAGCTGCTTTGACTTTGTCTCCTTGGGAGCTCTCTCCCAAAAGGAACATGTTGGTTTTGGCAGTGAATTAAAATTCTGTGTGTGCGTAATAAAAAACTAACAAAGTTGTAAAGATAAAAGACCTCAGCACTCTTTCACCTCATTAATTTGAAAACCACATTCATAAAGTACCCTTCCTTCAATCCTTCAAGCCAGCTGGGTGTAGATGGGTTAGGCTGGGAAGTGGGGTGGGATGGGGGTGTTTAGCAAAGCCGATTTCTAGCCCCAGATCTGCCACATCCTGGCTTGGTGGTCTTACATAAGTCTCTTCCCCACTTGGGGGCTTAGATTCCCATAAAATTGACTAAATCATCACCCCACAGTCCTCTTAGCTCTATAAGTCCTTAAGGAGCTTGTGTTCATCTGTCCAAATGGAGAAACTGAGGCAGGAGAAAATCAGTATTAGCGAGAGTTGGGTTTGATCTGTATTCCCTTTTTCTTTTTTTTCTTTTTTTTTTTTTTTTTTGCTTTTTGGAGGGCAGGTTGGGGTTAAGCGACTTGCCCAAGGTCACACGGCTAGTTTTTCATGTTAAGTGTCTGAGGCCGGATTTGAACTCAGGTACTCTTGAATCCAGGGCTGGTGCTCTATTCACTGCGCCACCTAGCCGCCCCAAGTATTCCCTTTTTCTTAAAAGTTCTCCCCTCTATTGTTATCCAGCTGGGTAGAACAAGAGGAACGTGGACCTAGAGTCAGAAGACGTGGGTTAATGGCTATGTGTCTTTGGAAATTCAATGGCCCTTTTCTGGGTCTTATTTCATTATCCCTGCTCAGGACTGTATAAGGAAAGTGCTTGGTACATTGCAGAACAGTATAGAAACGGGAGCTACTGCTATCATTCATTCAACAAACACTGACTAAAAGGAGTCCATTAATAGCATGATCACAACACCTAAAGGATATTAACAGACTTATTTATTGCATTCTGCTACTCTGATCTGCAGGAAGAGAAGAGAAGAGAGGAGGGAAGGGGCCAGGAGGGGACGGGAAAGGGAAGAGAGAAGCTCAGAGGTGTGAGTTAATTCCTAGCAAAATACCATCTGCGGACAGAAGGTGTGTAGGCTTGAAGACATTAAACACCAAGTATTTCCATCCCACAACAACAAGAATAGCAATTTACTCACATCTGGGAATGACTTGACTGTACCCATTTCTTACACTCAGATTCAAAATAGAATAACTGTCACGAGGCAAATTAACACAATTTAATTTAAGCTGATGAGATGCCAATAAAGCTCTGATGTAATGAGAACTCCAAAGTCCCTAGCATGAGGGATTTGCTAGGGAGGAATAGCTTTCTTAGTATAGTCATTAGCTGAGCAATAGTGTGAGGGCAGCCCCATGGCTCTGCAGAAGTCAAGCCACTCCGTGGGTTGGGGCTTGTAGAAGATTTGGCATCTGCTGTAGTGGTGGGGTGGGGGAAAGGAAAAAAAGGGGGTGGTGGTGAGGAATGAAAAGTCCAAGGAGCTGAATTTCACCAAATTCTGAAGTTTTTACTTGTGGAAAGTAAGTTCACTGTGAATGACATCAGACTCACAAGTTACAATGCTGCTATTGTGAGGCTCTGTGCATAACAAGCTATTGTGGCATAGCTGCCATGGGAGATTGTTGAGACCCCCAGTGCAAGGTTGGACCGGTAGGGGAACACTAGCACAAGCACTCTGCAGGCTCATGGGTCCTTTGGCATGTACTGTGTATTTTTCCCTTCTAGCAACTAAGTTAAAATCTCACTCAAGAGAGGGGTCTTAGACTCTCCGTTGGAAAGGGCTTCTGAGGGCATCCACCTAGACCAACAACTTTAACAGGAATCTCCTCTGCAATGCATCCCTAACAGGGCATCATAAAACCTAGGCCTGGAAATCTTCTGTGATGGGGAACTTTTGGGCAGGGAAAACACTACCACCAGAGCTTAAATGCTAGCTCAGATTGCCCCAGATTACATCTGTTTTATGTCTTAGGCAACTGGCTAACTGGATATTAGGATGTGTTTAGTGATACTGTGGGGGGAGTTAATTATAATGTATTAATACCATTGCTACCAAATACTATTACTATTACTGCAAAATGGAGAAGTAGGGTAGAATAGAAGACAGAAAAGTGACTTTCAGCGTTTGAAAGAGATGGCTTCAAATTCCTCTCTGATACATGGTGATTGTAAGCCTGGGTAAGTGACTAAGTCTTAGAGGACGGTCTGGTTTGCCTGGAGTCACAGAGCACCTCTGCTAGGGCCCAGAGCAGAAGAGTTTCCTTAACCGGAGCTCTTTGTACCAATGAAATAGCAGATCTAGTCCAAAAAAAAAATGGCAAAAGGATGCTGGTCAGGGACAAGGACCACAGTCTCCTGGTTGCTCCATAAACTGTTACTGTTCCATCGTTTTAGTCCTGTCCAATTCTTGGAGACCCCATTTGGGGTCTTCTTGGCCAAGATACTGGCATGGTTTGCCATTTCCTTCTTCAGTTCATTTGACAGATGAGGAAACTGAAGCAAATAGGGTTAAGTGACCCGCATAGGGTCACACAACTAGTAAGCAAATGCCTGAGGTCAGATTTGAACTCATCTTCCTACTCTATCTGCCTTACAAATAAATCCCTAGACACTGGGAATTTTCACTCTTTCCCATGTGCCTAGATTGCTCTCCCTCCTCATCTCAGACTCCTGGTGTCTCCGGCTTTCTTCATCTACAATCCTACCTTCTATGAGATTATCTCTGATTTAGCCTATATATAATTTTGTTTGTATGTAGTTGTTTGCACGTTCTCTCCCCCATTAGAATGGGAGCTCCCTGAAGGCAGGGGCTGTCTTTTGCCTTTTTTTATATCCTTAGCACAATGCCTGGCACATAGTAGGTGCTTAATTAATATCTACTGACTGACTGAAAGTTGTATTGGCTATGTCTGCACTCTCATTTGTACTGTCTTGGAAACCTGATGAGTTGCTGACCTCTTCTTCCATGCTTGCTAAACACATATACCAGGTACTATGCTAGGCATCTGGGAACATTAAGACAAGAACAGAGACAATTTTCCCCCTCAAGTAGGTTGTATTCTCTTATGGAAATGGAATGTGTACATAGATAAATAGATGATATATACAAAATACACACAAAGTCATGGGGGGGCTGTCAGCTGAGCCTGGAAGAGATCTATGGGGCTGAAGAGGCAGAGACAAGGAGGGAGAGAACCCCAGTCATTATTATCTTGTTTTATAAACATTCTGGTGAATGTTTTTTCCTTGACAAGGAAGGAAGGCGAATCTCTTTCAGCCGAGGGATAGTATTCCTTATCCTTTGCTGCTCATTTCCAATCAATTATGAAGCGGTGCTGATTCCAGCTTCTGTCTGTCCCCTCATCTCTAATTCCAGGGCCACCACCCTAGCAAGGGCTCTCCTTTCCATCTGGCTAGACTAATGCAGTATCATTCTACAAGGTATTCTTCTCCCTTCTCCCCAATTCCAATCAGCACTTTATATTGTTGCCAGAATAATCTTGGTGCATAGCTCTGGCCATGCCATGCCTTTTTGAACCTTTTGCTCAAAAACCTTCAGTAGTTCTATAATTTTTCTTGAGTCAAGATCAAATGTCTCAGGCTAGGATTCTAGGTTCTCTATAGTCTGGTACCACCCCATCTATCTACCCAGTGATATCTCATACTACAAAACCTCTGTTCACTCCACAACCTCCCACCAATTGGAAAGCACCCTAACCACAAGCCCAGTATTCACACCTATCCTACCTTTCTGTTGCCACTCATATTGTTCTCTAGGTCTGGAATGCCCTCTTCCCCTTCACCTGTTAATAATAATTTGTTGCTATTTTTCAGCTGTGCCTGCCTATTTGTGACCCCATTGGGGATTTTCTTGGCATAGATACTGGAGTGATTTGCCATCTCCTTCTCCAGTTCATTTTACAGATGAGGAAACTGAGGCAAACAGGGCTAATAGTATCACACGCTTCCATAGCACTTTAAGGTTTACAAAGTACTTTCTGCATAACAACCCCATGATAATACAAGTATTATTATAACCCAGTTTTATAGCTGAGGTCAGAGAGGTTAAGTGAACAAAGCCACATCACCAGTAAGAGTTAAAGTTGGATACCAACCTAGATTTCCCAATTCCAAGGTCCATCTGCTTATACCTTGCCTTTCCCTCATCTCATATTCTGCAATCCAATGATACTGGCCTCCTTGCTGTTCCCCAAACAAGACAACCCATTTTGGGACACCTGGTATTTTCAACAGTTATCCCCAAAACCTGGAATTCTTTTCCTCTTCATCTTTACCTCAGCTTCCCTGGAATCCTTCAAGACTCCACTAAAATCAGAGTTTCTCCAAGAAACCTTTCCCAATCCCCCTTAATACTTTTGACTTCATTCTGTTGATTATCTCTGATTTATCCTGTATATATCTTATTTATCAAGAGGTTCTCAAAAGTAGAGACTTTCTCCCCTTTGTTTGTATTTCTGGCACTGAGCCTTGTACCTGGTACATAGTAGGCTCAGTAAATGCTTGCTGACTTAACTCCCCATGAGGAAGAAGAGCTCTGTATATTCACAGCTTGTGTGTAGAGTGAGGTGATGCTGTTCAAAATATTACAAGTGGCTAATTCTTGGTAGTTAATTCTTTGAGTTTTTGCCCTCCAACTCAAAGCATCATAGAAGGAAACTTGGATGTCATCTAAATCTTAGCTGAAGCTTGAACCCTCACTACAGAATCATAAACAAGTGGCCATCTAGTCTCTGCCTAAATACATTCAGTAATACTGATTGCTGAGAGTGCCCATTTCATTTTTGGAACCTCTTGGGAAAATCCTTTTAGAATAAGCTAGAAATTAAGTGAAGGTCTAGGATTCAGTCCAGACTCAGCAACCATCAGGACATCACTGACAGTACATTCTCAAGACTGTGCTTAATACTCCATTCAAGTACAAATGGCAGTCAGTGTGGGCACCTCTGAACTTACTCGAAAAGGCTTCCGGCCTGGCTATTTCTCTCTTCTAAGTTTGCCAACATGGAGGTAAGAACATGAAGGTAAATGTTTGTTTAAACTCAACTGCCTCAAGCTTCCCCTTTCTACAACCACTGGCTTTGACTGCCTCTGGGTGGTTACATAGTGAGACAAAAACATACAAGGGCACTTAAATCAGGTTTTCTGTACATTTCTGCCAAGATACATAACTGGTTTACTCCAAGTGGATGATAGGACTTTGGAGATCATCTAGTCCAGCTCCCTCAATTTATAGATGAGGAAACTAACAGGTAGAGATAGTAAATAACTTGCCCATGGTTGTAAGATAGAGATCCAACTGTAAACCCCAGGTTCTTTCTGCTGCTCCATATCAGTCCTCCTGCATAACAATAACTGTTAAATGCTAGGAACTGGAGATGATCTTTTGACCCCTGGCTACAGAAGGCAATTTCTCCAAGTTTACTGTGGAGGAGAACAGTTCATTGGTTATTACTGATAACTGCAAAAATAGTTTGTGTTATTCTTATGCCTTCAACTTAGCTCATAATAATGATATGTCTCTACAATTGACAAAATTCTTTCCTCTCAACAGCCCCGTGGGAAGGGTAGTGCGAGGTTTATCACGCATGCTTTAGGCTCAGAAAGCTGCAACGAGTTTCTCAGGCCAGCCAGCAGTCATAGGATGTTCAAGTGAGAAAGGACTGTAGGGATTGTCTCACCTAATCTAATTTTAGAGATGAGGTAACTGGGGTTCCTGGAGATGAAGTCAGCCAAGGTCAGATACATAATATTTGAAGTAAAAAGCTCCTTCAGAGACCTTACTCTATAAACCTGGGGATAATCATTTATTTCAGCTTTGGAGCTGTTCCTTGGGGCAGCGTCGCCCTGGCTGGAGGATAACGATGGAGGATAACTGGAGGATAAATAAATAAACCATCCCTCAACCTTCCATAACTCGTCAGATCTCAAACTTGAAGGCTTGTTCCATCTGGACCCTGACCAGGACCAAGGTTTAACCACAACAGGCATCTTCCCATCTGTCTTGATCAATTAACCAAAAAGAAAAAGTACTTATCAAGCTTCCTTTACCTCCAAGACCAAAGTCCTCAACAATCCCTTCTCTGGCAACGACTTCCATTTCGAGCTTAGGGAATAATAGTCATACTCTATTACCACTGCTACTAGGCACGACAATTTATTTAGCCCATGGCTCTGCTCAGAATCTCAATGATTCAGTCATCAGTCACCTAGCTAAGCTAAAGCTCCCTTCCCAAGCCAGCACTCTTTGCTTTCTTATAACCATTCATGCCAATCCCATCCCTACCATGACTCTGTTCCAACTCTATTCCCCCCCTTACAGTTGTATTCTCTGGGGCTCCACTTTGTTGTTAACAAACTACTCTTCCTATTAGACCTCTTATTTTCAAACTCTTTCCATCATCTCGAAGTCACGGAAACCAAGCTCTTCCCAGAAGATCCTGCCTTTCTGATCATCCTTTCGAGTACTGGACATATCTTCTCTCCTGTTCTCAAATACAGTGAGTCAGGAAAAGGGGAAGGCATGCTTCTTACTTCTCATATACACTTTCAGGATTGGCCCCTACCACTGTCACTCAATGACCTCTCCTCTCCTTTGAGATTTGCTTCAACTAGGTCTATCACCCTACCCAGATCATGGAAACCAACATCAGCTGGCTTCTAGACAATCATCCCTTTTTTTTCAAGAAGGGGTTAAAGGGATAATCCCACCTACTCAAGTTCAGCACTACCTCATAGTTTTCTTCACCAATCCAAACCATGTCCTTATACTTCAGATCTTCAATTTATATCTTGACATCTCTTCAAATAATCTTGTTTCCCAGTTTATCAACCTCTTCAGCTCTCATGATCTGTACTTTTATTCTACTTCAGCCACATACAAGAATGGTCATATCTTTGATCTCATCATCAGCCTCAATTGTTCAGTCCCCAAAATGAATTACTCCCAAATTCCTCTAAGCATAGACTCCTGTCCCTCCAGCTCTTCCTTTGACTCACAGTGGAACCTTTTGGGTCTATCACCTTACCTTAGTCTACAAGTTTAATTTTACCCGTCTTCTACTCTTAGATCTTTTGCTCCACTGAACTATCTTCCCTCATCCTTTTTCAAACTCCAACCCTTAACAGCTCCTATCAGGTGCCCCATCAACATCTAGCCCTTCTACATATGCACTGGACATGTAGCCCCTCTCATCTTCTCCAGTACACTACATATACAAGCATTCCCTTTTGCCCTGAATCTTCAATCTCTCCCTAACCACTGGTTCCTTCCTTACTGCTTTTACATATGTCCAAGTCATCCCTATCCTTAATAAATCTTCACTATGCCCTAATAACAATACAAATATGTTAAAGCTTATAAAGCTTTACATATGCTAATTTGTTTGATCATGCTCTCAAACTCTCATCCTTTTTTTCTCTTCCCCTTCTTAGCCAAACTTCGTGAAAAAGCTTTTTATACTCATGACCTCAACTCCCTCTCCTCTCACTCCTCCGCCCTTTGCAATCTGACTTCTGACCTCACTCAACTGAAAATATCAAGTTATCAATTATCTCTTAATTGCTAGATCAGATTGGTTTTTCTCAGTTCTCATCTTTATTGAGCTATCTGCTGCATTTAACATTATTGGCTGTCTCTGGAATTAGGAAGATCCAAGTTCAAATCTGGCTTCAGATACTAGCTATGTGACCTGGGGCAAATTCCTTAATTTCTGCTTGCCTTAGTTTCTTCAAATGTAAAATGAGAGTAATAATAGCACGTAAATCACAGGGTTGTTGTGAGGATCGAATACGATGGTATTTGTAAAAACTAAGTATAGTGTCTAGCACAAGTAAATGTTTTTATTGTTGAACACCTTCTCCGCTTGGATAATCTTCCTCTCTGGATTTCTGTGCCACTCCTTTCTCTTGACTCACCTCCTACATGTCACCTCTTTCTTAGTTTCTTTTACTGGCTCATCATATGTGTCATGGCCCCAACTGTTCCACAACATTTGTCCTTGGGCTCTCTTCTCTTCTACTTTTATGCACCTTCTCTTGGTATCTTCATTAGCTCCCAAGGTTTTGACGAGCATCTCTGTGCAGATGACACCCACAGACAGATAGACAGACTCAAGCCCAGGCAAGAGACTAGGATCTCTACCTCTTTATCTCCACCTCTATCTCTCCTCAATCGCCTAATGGACATTTCCAACTGAAGATATTTCAGTGTTCAAAAATGAACTCATTATCTTTCTTCCAAACTTTTTCTAAACTTCTCTATTTCTGTCAAAGTTACCATCAGGTCCTACTCTCTCAGGTTCTATCTCTGCAACATTTTTCACATCTGACCCCTTCTCTCTACTCACACAGCTTTCCATCTTAGTTCAGGCCCCCATTGCACATTACCTATATTATCATAACAGCCTCCTAATTGGTCTCCTGCCTCGATCAAGTACCTCATTACTCTACTTCAGCCTACACACTCTTGCCAAAGTAATTTTCCTTAAGTGTAGATCTGTCCATGTGATTGTCCTATTTAATCAACTCCAGTGACTTCCTAATGCCTTTGGGATAAAATATAATCTCCATTGCTTAGCTTTTAAAACCCTCCACAATATGACCCCAACCGATATTTCCAGTCTCATTTGACATTTCCTCCTCCTCAATTCTATGATGCAGCTAAATTGGCTTTCCTCTGTTTCTCCCATGATACTCCATCTTGAGACCCTCCCTGTGCAGAGCTCTGCACTGGCTGTTCCCCATGCCTGGAATGTACTCCCTCCTTATCTCCAACTCAGGGTCCTCCTCTTCCTTTAAGATGTAGCTCAAGTACCACTTTCTACCATGGAGCTTTTTCCCAACTATTCCTATCCCCAATGACTACAGTCTTCCCTCCCACACCATCCTGTAGCTAACTACGTTGTTGTTGTATTCACTTCCTATTTATGCCATATATTTTTATACTTCTTTCCCTCATCAGAATATAAGCTCTTTGAGAATGGTTGTTTCATTAAATATCCTTATATCCTCAACCCCACACACCCTTTTCTCCTGGATATTTTCCCTTAACAGGTGCCTGGTCCACAGCAGTCACTTAATAAATGCTGAGAGAATGAGCTCCCTTCTCCAGTGCTGTTCTTGCGATTCTTCACAGCATTGGAGGACATCACACAGCTGGTTTTCCCAGGCTTCAGGGGCTCTCAAACTTGTGCCCCAATGCTCCCACTCTTTACTAATGACTCTCTATGGCATTCACTAGAAGGCAAACACCTACTCCACCCCTTTCCTTCTTTTGAGGAGAGGACTTCACCTTCACCTGAAGTCATCTGTCACAAGATCACAATAACCTTATCTCCCACTCTTTCTTCCTTTTGCTCAAGGCTTAAAGGGTAAGGTGCCTTTGCCAAAGCCAGCCCTTCTACCTGTGCCCTTGTTCCCATTTCCTTCACGAGTTTGTACCTTTGAGCTCTTGTTCCTTTGATCATGCTCCCTCTTTCTAATTTTCATACTTGCCTTACCCATTTCTGCCTACCAAACATTCCCAGTTCAACCTTATTCTTTAAAAACAAAAACCCTCTACTTTTATCCCACCAGGCTCTTGATTTATTGTCCTACAGCTTTCCTTCCTTTCACAGCCAAACTCCTAGAAAAAGCTGTCTAAACTTATTGTCTCTACTTTCTCACTTCTCAGTCCTTACCTCTATGCAATATGGCTCTGTTTTCACCCCTTGACTGAAACTGTTCTCTCCAAGATTGTCATTAATTTCTTTACTGCTAAATTCCATGGTCTTTTCTCAGTTCTGATCCTTCTTGCCTTCTCTGTATCATTTGACAGTGATGACCACCTCTCCCTTCTGGATTCTCTTCCTTCCCTAGTAATTTCTAGGATAGTGCCCTGCTGTGGTTCTCCCAGTTCTCCTCTGAAGAATCACGATTCACACTGTAAGATCTACGCATGGCTGTACTCTAGGCTTCTGTCCTGGGCCCTCTTCCCTTCTCTCTTGGTGATGTCTTCAGCAGCCATGGATTCAATGATCATAAAAATAATAACAGCCAGCATTTATATCGTGCTTTAAGGTTTGCAGGTCACTTTATAAGTGCTACCTCATTTGATCCTCATAATAATCCTGGGAGGAAGAGGCTATTATTAATATTAGGCTATTAGCCTAATTCTACAATTAAGGAAATTCAGGCAGACAAGTTGTGGCTTGCTCAGGGTCAAATAGCTAGTAAGTGTCTGAGCCCAGAAAGATTTTAATTCAGGTCTTCCTCCCTCTAGGGCCAGCACTCTACCCATGTGCCACCTAGCTGTACCTATGCAGGCAGCCCACACAATCAGCCTTCACCTCTCCTCTATTAGGTCCAAAGAGACTCATTATCTCTCTCACTAAACCCATTCTTCCTAATGGCCCTAGCTCTGTACAGGTCACCACCATGCTTCTAGTCTCCCAGGTTTGCAATCTAGGGTAATCCCCTACCTTTTACTTTCACCTCCCCACCCCTACCCACCATACATTTGGTTACCATTTCTTATCAATTCTCTTTCCTCAAAATCTCTTGCATCTTCCCAGTTGTTTCTACTCATAATTCACAAACACCCTAGCTCAGGCTCTCTTCACTTCTTCCCTAGACCTTTGCAATAGGCTCCCTGCATCCAGGCTATTCCCAGCCAGTCCTTGTTCCATATAGCTGCCAAACTGATATTTCTAAAGTACGTGTCTGACCATGTCACTCTGATGCTTAAGAAGCTTCAGTGGCTTCTACTGGCTCTAGGATGAAGTACACATTACTCTGTTTAGTATTTTAAACCCTTTATGATCTGGCTCCAGCCTATCTTTTCCAGCTGATGACACATTACTCTCCTTCATACATTCTTTTGGACAAAATGGTCTATTTGCTATGTTCCCTATATATGGCATTCCATCCTCTCCCACTTCCACACCTTTGCATAGGCTCTGTGCTGTGTTTGGGACAAACTCTGTTTATTTCTACCCTGGCTCCTTTGAAGGCTCAGCTCAAGTACTATGTCCTTCTGAAGGCTTTCACAGTCTTTCAGCTGTCAGTCCTTCCTCCCAGCAAATCCCTTTATGCTTATTTTGTACAAAGCCCAACATCGTGTTAACCTGCAAACACGATGGTATTCTTCTGGTAGAATGAAAGCTCTGTGAGGTCAGAGACTGTTTTTTGTTTTGTTTTGTATTTGTATTCCCAGTTACTAGCACAGTGTCTGGCACACAGTAGGTACTTAATAAGTATTTTTGATTGATTAGCAATCCTCCAATTCCTATTCCTGCATTACAGCTGAGGAAACTGAGGATCAGGGAAGGGAAGTAGCTTACTCAGTCATACAGCTGGTCTTAGAGAGAGGACTCATACTCAGACCTTCTGACTTCAAGGCCATTGCCCTTTTCCTGTATCATCCATAGCCTCTTGCAGTGAACAAAGTTCTCTCTTCTCCAGATGAGGAAACCGATACTCTGAGAAGGTATTTTCCTTTCCAAGTGTCATGCAAGTTCACGTGCGGCAGCAGGTTGAAGGGGCTTGGCAGAAGAAGCAAAACACAAAGTGTATGTATGTGTGTTTGTGCGTATGTGGATGTGTTTTGATGATGGTGATGATGGAAAATTGTCAGCGCATCCATGGGATCAGAAATCAAGTAAACAAATAGAAGATACGAGAAGGCAGAGTACGGCACATGGTTCAAAGTCCTTGCAAACAGCTGGTAATCAGGATAGCTTTCATGACCTAAGGGAAGAGGGCTAGGACCATGGCAGGACAACCGTAGAGCCTGTTGAACTTCCTTACTTCAATAGATCTTTGATCTCATAAATATTTCTTTTTCTTTGCCCCTTCCCTGTGCAAACTGTGACCCATGCACATCTTCTTATGTTACTCAACTTTTGTCCATGTTCTTCATTAACCTCTCCATGGAGTCCACTCTATGTGTGCAAAGTTCTGGAGGAAGGCCCCTACATCCAGCAAATAAAAGAGGAGCATGCAGGCTGTCCGATGACCAGCTCCATCTCCCTTTCCAATCGTATGGCTTTCTGAGGGTATCCTTTATATTGCTTCTGTGAAGTTCTTTGATGGTTGTTTAAGCAGTAAGGAAATTATAGAGGAATGAGCCCTGAATTTGGAGTCAGAAAGTCCAGGTTAAATCTTATCTCTCTCTAGCATTATGACTTAGCCAATAAATTTAATTCAACATTCACCAAGAACCAACTACATACATGACTCTGTGCTAGAAGCTAGAGACAGAAAAATGTTGGTCTCAACAAGGAGCTTATAATCTACTAAGGAGTGAGATTTTGTGCGTGGGTGCGAGTGTGTGTCTACACTTATACATGCTATTAATTATAATACGAGATTATGGTAGGTATTGAGAAGAGACAAAATGCTATGGGGAAATTTGAAGAGGATTTTCCAGCCAAGGGAAGATTCAGTGAAGTCTTTCGTGGAGGGGGTGTTACCTTAAGTGGGCCGGGAAAGAAGAAAAGGATTGCCACAGGTAGAGATAAAAAGGAATGTTTTCTAGGTACATGGGAACTGCCTAGGAAAATGTAGGTAGGTGAAAGTTGACAGAACAAAACAGGAGAGTGGTTATTAGTCCAATTTGGCTAAAGTGCAAAGAAGGGGATGGAATGATGTGAAATAGGGTTGAGAAGGTAGGCTAGAGACAAATTGTGGGCTTAAAAAATGAGAGAGTTGGACTAAAAGATATCTAAGGTTCCTTAGAGTCTATAATTATAGAAAAGGGAAAGCTCCCTTTATTATCTTTTTCATAGGATCACAGGATCATAAATTGAGCATAAATTGAGCACCTTAGAGGTCAACTAGTCTAACCCCTTACCTGAGATCACACAATCAGCAGTCAGGATTTGAACCTAGGTCCTCTGGCTCTAACTCAAGCATTTTTTTCTCCTGGACTAGAACTCAGGTCACCTAATTCCCAGTCCAGTGTTCCTTCTACTACAATCACACTGCCTCCTCATACATAGGAGAGGCATTATATTATTAGGGAGAGATGGGAACCTTAGGAACTCTCCCCTACCAATACCATATGTTCCAGGGAGCTGATCCTCTGTCTGAGTCTTATTTAGATGGCAAAGAAGTCCCAGTGTAGGGGGATCTCCTAACCCAGAGGAATCTCATTTTCCTTGATCATCAGTTTTTCACAGTAATTCCCTTTAGCCAAAAGACCATTAAGAGTCAAAGGATTCTGGGGTTCCGCAGAATCCTGAGATAAATAAAAGCATAATAATTTATTTCTTCAGAGTCACCTTCCAGGACTCAGTAGTGATCCTTAGGACTGATTGTACTCTCCTTCAGTCCCAGACTGACCCGACCTTCTCACTCCCATGACAGCCAAACCCATTCGTGCCTGGGGGCCTACAGGTGCCAGTGACTAATGGCTGGCTAGGTAGGGGAGAGGGTACATGGACTCAGCAAGGTAAGACCCTGGCAATGAGGCCCTCTAGGGAAGTGGCAGATGTTGTATTACAGCTCCTTAGCCTAGAGGTGCTTGGCTGGCCCCCAGAACTAAACATCAACATACTGGTCTTTCCCACAAATGTTTTGGAATTTGCTTTCCCAGGAAGCCTTTTGAGTTCATAACAGTACGTCCTAACAAGGAGTGTCAACGCCAATGTCTCAACATGAACGCGCTGAGCTGAGTGCTTGGATCCCAGCAAGGGCTTCTCTGCCAACAGCACAATGCTGATGTGGAAGGAGAAAACAGCAGCAGCTGCCAAGATCTAGGCGGGTTCAGGCTAACTTTGTCACTGTAGCCTGACTTCCCTTGGGTCTTAGGCTCACACAAGTCATTGTTCTCCCAAATTTATTTTAGACTGGTCATTTTAGGTCATTTTAGACTGCTTAGAAACAATGGCAATGCCATCTAAGAACATCCAGGGACTCCCTGATGCTTCAGACTTTAGGCTAAAGCGATTTGGTGCAGAGGAAGAGACAGATGAGAAGAGGTATTTCTTACTGTAACAGGGAGAGTCTCAAAAACAGTATTATTATTCCTCTCTCTATGACCTGTTTAGAGCAAATAAAAAGACACATTGCATAAGTTTAGAAAACACTGAAGCTGGAAGGGTCCTTAGAACATAGGACAAGGGAAAGCAGGGGTGAGGAAGGGCATTAGAAACCATGATGTTTGCGCTTGAAGGGGCTTTAGAACCCAGAATGTCAAACCAAAAGGGTCTTTAGGGACCTTAGGGCCTCATCATTTTACAAATAAGGAAGTAATATGAGGCACAGAAAAGGAAAAGCAACTTGTCCAAAGCCAAAGATTAAGGGGACTGGACTGGAGCCATGGTCTCCTCAGTCCAGGGCCCTTCCCACCATACCAGACTGTCTCTCCAATGGCATTTTGTTTATCTATGGAAAAGCTGTCTTAATTTTCATGCCTGCAGCAAACTACCGACTCTCATATAGTACTTTTGACATGTGAAAAATACTTTACACATTATCTTGAGTTATTTGTTTGAAACGATCATATCTGAACCCTATTTGAAACCTCACAATCATCCTGTAAAATAGGCACTAGAGTAATTATTATCCTTATTTCATAGATAAGAAAACAATTCAGTGACTTGCCCAAGAGCATAGTTAGTAATGTGAGAGGCAGGATATGAACCCAGGTCTTTCTGACTACAAGTCAACTAATCCACTGATTATCTGCTTCAGCATACTGCTTCTTTACAACTTCAGAGGGGAAAATTGGCTGAAGGGTTCATAAGTACAACATCTGTATTAGTTTGTAAGGAGAATAATGTCTTAAGTCAAAAACAGAAATTAATCACATCTTTTGTTACCCTGGTGAGTTTGTCAAAAATAGTTTTTTAAAAAAGCATCTTTATTGCCCTAAATGTAGCCTCTGGCAAAAGAATAACACCAGATTCATCTGTCCCCTTTGTGACTTACTTTTGGGGGTGTCTGAGGGGTAAAAAGGAAATCAACACATTACACAAACATCACCCCTGGGGCTGGTGTCACCATGGAGCAACGGCTTAGCTTGACTGGGCTCTGCCTTGTGCGAAAATAAAAGATCATTGGTGCTTTCTCCTTTGAGCATGGATTTCAATTTACAGCAAAAGCAGAAGGAGAAAAGCATCAGGGTGTTTGAAGCTTACACCAAGTTGGCCTCCTTCCCTCAAACTATGTCACCACCTTTTGATTGTCTAAATCAAGCAGAGGAAGCCTGGTGTGGCTGAAACAGCATTGACTTCAGAGGCAGGAGACTTGGATTCTCCTCAGTTTTCTTTCTTTCTTTCTTTTTTGCTTTTTGGAGGGGGAAAGGCAGGACAATTGGGACTAAGTGACTTGCCCAAGGTCACACAGCTAATAAGTGTTAAGTTTCTGAGACCGGATTTGAACTCAGGTCCTCCTGACTCCAGGGTTTGTGCTCTATTTATTGCACCACCTAGCTGTCCCTAAAGCATTTGGTTTTTTGTTTGTTTTGAGGCAGAAGGCAATTGGGGTTAAGTGACTTGCCCAAGGTCAAACAGCTAGTGTGTCAAGTGTCTGAGTCCTAATTTGAACTCAGATCCTCCTGACTCCAGGGCTGGTGCTCTATTCACTATGCCATCTAGCTGCCCAAATTTTCCTCAGTTTTCCCTTCTGCCAAGCAACAAATTTTATTAGGAAGCTTCTAAAGATTCACTCTGTTGTAGTAGAAAGAAAGAAGGCCAGATCTGGAAGCAGGGCCCTGGGTTCAAGTTCTGGGTGGAATCATATGACTTTGGGTAAATCACTTAACCTGTCTGAGCCTAGCTCCCTGATCTGTACAATAAGGTGGTTAGGCTAGGTCATTTTTCCAGATCCTGTCTAGTTCTAAATCCAATGAACCAGTGATCCTAGATCACCTGGGTCCGAGCAGTCAGACTTGAGAGACAACCTGAGTCACTTGTTTCCCTTCTTCTCTAATTCTTGCAGGCTAAGCTGTTTAGTCCTCACTGCCCACTCCTGCCTCACATGGCTATCTGCAAGAACTGCAGGCAGCTGAAAGGTCATGTAACAGTTATGCTGTGTTTTTTCTTTCTTTTTGAATACATGCCCACATTCAGTTCTGAACAACTGTGTGAATCAACTTACTTTGCTTCTGAGAAGCAGTCAATTGCAGAAGACACATATACATGCGTCGTTCTTCTCCAGTGGTTTTTGCTGAAATCTGGTTGAAACTATCTACTAAAGTCCAGCTGACATCTCCGGGCTACTGGAAAGGGAATTCCTGTGAAGCTCTAGGGGGGATTAAGGAGAGGGGATCAAAGATCCAGGAGCTGGAAATTATTGTTTCATATCCCTTACAATGCCTGGTACTGGTTTGGGCTCACAGAAAATACTCAAACATTGGATATAGCCTTAAAAAGAATAGTTCTTCCTTCAACAAGTGTTTACTAAGTACTAATTCAAATATCCTTCACTAAAGTCTGGAGTGCCAAGTTGACCCTGGGCTCTAAAGGACTGTAGCAGAGAGCAAAAACTCTTACATTTGGAAAAGTTTTGAATAGGAAAGGTTTTGAAGGGTAGTGATTGACTATCTTTCATTAAAAACAAAGAAAAACAAACAACATTCTAGTGACAGAAGAAAGTGTGTCACCTGACTGGCCACCAGGGCATGATTTTGGGGGGAGGGTGATACAACAACTCATCCAATACTCCATAGAAGAGATGTAGAGGGTTTTGAGAAATGGGTCTATGGAGGGAGTATCCACACTGATAGGATCACAGCTGTTTTGAAATACTGAATACTAATACTAACAATTAGCCATTATACTGCAGTTTTAGATTTAGGTGTTTTCCTTAAGATAACCCTGCAAGGTAGTTAGTGTAAATATTATTATCTCTGCTTTATAGAAGAAGAAACTGAAGGTCAGAGAGTCACTTGCCTAGAGTCATAAAATACACTGATGAGGAAGACTTGACCATGTTATTAGAACATGAAAAGTGGAGTAAGATGAATGGAAAAGAAAGCACAAGTCACCTGATCTAATCCCAGTCTAATGTTGTTCTAATAATAATGATGATGATGTATGTAATAAATCATCCAACGTACATGGCTGATACCGAACTGTATGAAAAACACATCAAACAGCTCACTCATCTTGCAGAGTTTTTCTCTACTGATACAAAAATATCATTTGGATTCAAGAAGTATAACATCCTTAATGCACACCAAGGACAAAGAGTGACAGAAGACTTTGAGCTTGAACCCAGACATCAAAGTGAACTAATGGATGAAGGCAATATCTACAAATACCGTTATTTCCTTCAGGCAAAAAACATTGAGTAGTTGATCTCTAGATGGTGCCTGTGAAATCGGTGAGATTCATGAATGGAGTCAAAAGGTTCTCCATAGGCACCTTCTGTATGAAGTCAGCCAACAATACTCTAAGAAAGGAGCAATGAACAAATGGCTGAGTTGGTGGATTTGTTTATGGAAATAAAAAGAGTTTATGCTGGCAATTCAGGACAAGTCATTGCTCCTAGAAATTATAGGAGGACAGATAGAGAGGGAGGTAGATAGAAAGAAAATTTAAACATCTCTTAAGCATTTAATATGTGTCTGGCCTGTGCTAAGGGCTGAGGATAGCAATACAAGCAGGAAAGAAAGAGCTTACATTCCATTGGTGGAGAGGACCCATAGAGCGGAGGAGGATGAAGGAGAGATACTGTGGCTGTGCCATGCCCCTCCCTATCCCTCACAGAACTGCTGTGGAATAGCCCGGCCCATAAGGCAAAAGGTCACCATGGTGGGGATCAAGGGAGTCTAGAGACAAAGCCTGGACTTAGTGACAAGAGTAGATTATGCAAACATTCAGAGAAGCTGGGCAATCAATCCTAAGAGGCATCTACTAAACACTGAGTTGGTAGATAAAAAGATAGTTCATAAAACTCATTTTTTTCTCATGGTTCAGATGATAAATCCCTGTTCTACCATCTAAAGACCTCAAAACATCCTGGAGAACTCAACGAATAAGCTGAACTGAAAGTGTGCTGTTATCACAGACCCCAATTGTTGCCCCCACTCTTCCTGATATAACATTAGTCTTGAAAAACTTAAGAACAAGGTTCTTAATAAATGTTATCATATAAACTGCTCTCCAAACTACAGGGAATGAAAAGCTTTCAAAACATGGAGACCTAGCTGAGAGATCAACCTCTTTTGAGAACAGGATGAAGTACTGCCTATCATTTCTGTTGTCCTGTCCGCCACTGGGGTTGTACCCAAGGGGCTTTTACTGAGTCTAGGATGAGGTTACATTCTAATACTTGGATGCAATCTCCAAAAGCAGTTATTTTACCCACCTGTGTCAGAGTCCATTAAATTAAATATAAAATAGTAGTAGGACAACAAGTTGTCCCATTTCTGTTTGAACTCCGTAACATAATATGAGTGACATGATGATGATGATGATGATGCCCTATCATCTCTAGACGGGATTACTACTCCAGTAGCCTCTTAGTTGGTCTCCTCATTGCCTCTAGGATAAAATGAAACATACATTTCTTTGGTGTTTCGAGCCCTTCACAATCAGCCTCCAGCCTCCTTGTTCAGGTTCACTGCACACTATTCTCCTCCATGGATGCACAATGTATTCTGGACAAACTTGCCAGTCTGCTTTGCTCCACATGTAACGTTCCAGCTCTTGCCTTCGAGGCCTTTATAAGGAAGCTGTCTGGCTCTGCCCCTTAGGAGAGTATTCGCCATTTCAAACCAGTACTAATCCTAACCTCATCCCTGCCCCCAGTAAAATGTAAGCTCCTTCAAAGCAAGGACTTTTAAAATTTTATCTTAGTAATCCCAATACCTAGCACAGTGTCTGGCACACAGTAGGAGCTTAATAAATGCTTCCTGAATGATTAATGAGCCATACAACTTGCATACTACATCTTACACCCATGATTTCATTAGATCCCCATAACTCTCAGAGGCAGGTACTACAGGCATTATCCCCACTTTACACATAAGGGACATGTTTATGGTCCCATCCCTAAAAAATGACAAGATGCGGAACAAACCCAGGTTTCTCCCGACCCCAAGTCCAGTGGAATCTCCACTACACCAACTGCACTAAGTTAGGGCCATAAGACACAGGATCATATATTGAGAGCTAGAAGGGACCTTGGAAAGCATCTAGTCTACATTCCTCATTATACAGATAAGGGAATTGAAGAGACTTATCTAAAGGACAGAGGTACTGAGTGTCAGATGTATGATTTGAACTCTGACTCTAGATTAAGAGGTCTTTTCTTTTTTAAATTAAATTAATTTACTCAGTTTCTTGTTTATATCATTCATTTCCATGAGATTTTGAGTTACACATTTTCTCCCCATCTTTCCCCTACCCAACACCTCAAAACAGCCATCCCACTGTATAACCCTTCCCCTAATCTGTTCTCTCCTATGTCCTCCCCCTCGCCCCTCTGACTTTCGGTAAGGCAGGATGGATCTCCCTACCACAGTGCCTATACACACACACACACACACACACACACACATTTTTAACATTTGATTATAGAACTTTAAATTCTAGATTCTTTCCCTTCCTCTCACTGTCAGGACAAGCAATTCAATACAGGCCATACATGTGTAATTATGAAGAACATCTCCACAGTGGGCATACTGTGAGAGACTGATTATATGTCCGTCCTTCCTATCTCACCCTCCCCTTGTTCTATTCTCTACCCTGTCCCTGTCCCTTTACAGAAGTGTGCACTTCCAGCAATCCTTCCCCCCACCCTGCCCTCCCCTCCATCATCCCACCTCTCATCCCCATTCCCTCTACTCTCCTGTGTGGCAAGATACCCAGTTTAGAGTTTATGCCATTCCTTCCCTAAGCCAAATTCAATGAGAGTAAGGTTGACCCTTTCCTCAAGGGGTCTTTTCACGGCAGGAATGCATATAAATCCAGCTTGTCCTTTTTTTCTCTTCCCTTCTTGTGGTCCTGAAGAACTTGATTTGCCCTCCAATCTGCCTTGTGGAGGTCCTATTTTCACTGATGGCCTCACTTCTTTTTTTGTTTTTCGTTTTGGAGGGTGAAAGGAAGGGCAAGTGGGGTTAAGTGACTTGCCCAAGGTCACATGGCTAGTAAAGTGTTAAGTGTCTGAGGCAGGACTTGAATTCAGGTCCTCCTGACTCCAGAGCCAGTGCTCTGTTCACTGTGCCACCTAGCCTCCCTGATGACCTCACTTCTTTAGATTCTAGGGTAGACTTTAGTTCTTGCAACTTATTTGTAAAGTTCCTTTTCAGGGACAGATTTCCCAACCCTAGTCCATAGTGAATGAAGATCTTAGTTTGATAGCGCTGGACCCTTGCCTAGTGTTTAGAAGTGTCTTTTTGTACATTCCCCTGTTGGTAGATTCATTTTGTCATAACTGTGCTTGTCTTTAGCTCAAGCTCATCTCTGGCAAGCAAGCACAAAGGGGAACACTACGAACAATTACACTAAGTACTTTTTATAGGTAGAAAAAGATCCAAGGCCAAGAGGAAAAATAAATCCATATAAATCTAGAGCAATTGGCCCAATTTTACAATTCTCATTCAAGCAAGATTAACCCTGTTTCTCCCTCCTAAAGTCAAAATACAAAATGTGCTTTGGAGGAAGATATAGAACAGTCCCAGGAGCTTCTAACAATCTACCTTTCTCATCTTCTCTCATGTACTGTTTATAAATAGACTATACGTTTGAGCTCCACAGGATTGCTGTCCATCTTGAATGAATGAAAATAAATGAATAAAGCATTTATTAAATGTCTACTATATGCAAAGCCCTGTGCCAAGCTGAGGGTACAAAGAAAAAAGTCAGACAGCTTCTGACCTCAAGGAGCTTACATTCTAATGGAGGCTACAATATATATGGAAGAATTCATCTCAAGTCAGAAGGAAAAGTCCCCTGGTTCTTAGGGCATAGCAGTAAAACAGATATTCTCTTCTTTCAGGTCATCTCCACTGATTAAATCCTATCAGTTTCTGACGTTGAACCATCTGACAGTCCCAAAGGCTTGGGTGACAAGACCTTTCTTTTCTGGGTCTTCAGTGGCTGTGGCTAGACCAGCTGCCAGGCTGCATCTCCACAAGGTTTGCTTCCCAGATCGATGGCTGAGGGTAGTAGGCTGGAGGCCTTGATATTCCAAAGACTCTTGGACCTAGGCTATCTCTATCAGATTTAAGAATATCTTTTGAACATATGTCCTCTGAGTCCTCATAGAATTATAGATGTAAAACTAGATGGGGCTTTTTAAAAAATATTTTTTAAATTTTGTTTTCTTGTTTACAAATGAGATTTTTGAATTACAAATTTTCTCCCCATCTTTCCCCTGCCCCAACCCCAAAACAGCAATCCCACTGTAAATCCCCTCCCCCGATCTGCTCTCTAACTTTCTGGTAGGGCAGGGAGGGTCT
>CM053594.1:47931384-47978122 GCA_028646575.1 Pseudocheirus occidentalis
CCTAGGAATTTTCTCTTTGGGATCTTTTTCAAGAGGTGATTGGTGAATTCTTTCAAGTTCTATTTTGCCCTCTGGTTCTAAAATATCAGGGTAATTTTCCTTGAGAATTTCTTAAAGGATGCTTTCTAAGTTCTTTTTTTGATCATGGCTTTCAGGTAGTCCAATAATTTTTAAATTGTCTCTCCTGGATCTATTTTCCAGGTCATTGGCTTTTTCAAGGAGATATTTCAAATTGCCTTCTATTTTTTTCATTTGTTTGGATCTGTTTAATAGTATCTCGATTTCTCATAAAGTCATTTGCTTCCATTTGTTCCACTCTAATTCTGAAGGAATTATTCTCTTAAGAAAGCTTCTGAGATTCTTTTCCCATTTGGCAAATTTGACTTTTAAGGCATTCTTCTCACTGGCTTTTTGGGCCTCTTTTACCATTTGAGTTAATCTATTTTTTAAGGTGTTATTTTTTCAGTCAGGTTGTTGATTCTCTTTTCATGATTTTCTTGCATCATTCTCATTTCTCTTCCCAATTTTTCCTTCACTTCTCTTATTTGGTTTTCAGAATCCTTCCTAAGCTGATCTGTGGCTTGTAGGGAGTCTTCATGTTTCTTGGAAGCTTTTTGTGTGGGAGTTCTGACTGTGTTGTTTTTGTCCCATTCCATGCTTTTAGTCTAAGGTTCGACTGCTGTTCTTACTTTGCTTCCTTTGCCTGTTCACACTGGCCAGTCAATTACTTGCCTTTTTAGCTCTGTGGAACTCTGCTTCCGGAAGGGAAAGCTCTGCCCCAAATCGCTGGGGTTTTTGCACATACCGGAGCTATTGAGAGGCTGTTGCAGCCCCCACCAGCTTTGGCTCACTGAAAATGCACCCCAGCACCACCACCCAAGACCACAATCTGGATCCAGGCCGCTCAACTCAAGAGCACTTAGCCTCTGAATGATTGCTTGGCCCCCCTGCAATCTGTAGGTCAGGAGCCCTGAAGCAGCCACATGGAGGCAGCTGCAGGGCTGCCGCTTCCACCACTTCCTTGCTCTGAAGGCAATTTGGCTGGACTGCTTTTCTCCCCCTAATTTAGCTGAGTTCCACTGACCTTTCATTTTGTCCTTGTTTCTTATGGATTGATAAGTCTGGAAACTGCCACAGCTGTTGCTTATCCACTCTCCTGAAGGCTCCAGTTGTGGCTCGTCCTGGCTACCCCCAGCCAAGCTGCGATTTCAGGCTGGGCTGGTTTCAGCTCCCAGTATGCTGTGAGCTGCCTTCAGCGGGAGATGTGATTTTTGGAGCCCTAAAATTTGTTTAGAGTCATATTTTATGGGTATTTGAGGTGGCTATGTGGGAGCTGCGGAACCTTGTTGCTTCTATGCCGCCATCTTGGCTCCACCCCCAAGCCCAGCATTCTTACCTACTATACCACCTAACTACCTCATTATACCTGATTTTTAATATCAGAGAAGGACTGACTGCCAGGTACCTGTAAGAGTGATACTTCCAATGGATTTATATTCCAGAACCAGACCAAAATTGGGACCTGAGGGTGTTGGTGAAGTTGCCACACATCTCTCCCTCTATTCTCTTTGTGCGAGTCCCACCAGTGCTTTGAATTCTCTCAATAAAGTTAGCTCAATTTGTGTATGTATCTATGATTCTATTCCTTAAAATCCTAGACTTGACTGACAGGCTTCAATGTTTACAATTCTTGAAAGATTTACAAATCTTATCTCCCTCCTGAAACTGTGAGTCATTCAGCAGTGGAGGCATCTGGTAGGTTAAACTGGGACCTAATGTACTAAAGAGTATAATAAGAAAGAAAGTTTCTTGGTTCTTAAAATTATAATTCATCTTTTTAAAGCTCTATAACAATGCAATTTAGGCCCTGCCATGACCCTGAGCAAGTCCCTTCTTCTGTTTCTTGTCTCTATAGAGATAGATTAAAACTCTCTATCTCCTAGGGTTATTGGGAGGAAAACTCTTGTAAAACTCTTTCGGTTATTCAAAGAATCACAATATTTGTGAGTTGGAAGGAACCCATATACTAAAGGAAGTTTCACCACCAATCTTCTCAGTTTCACAGATAAAGAAATTGAGGCCCAGCAATGTTAAGTAACTTGCCCTATGATTCCAAAGTCTATGGTCTTTCTATTACACCATCCAGCCTCCTGGGCCAGTCTCCTAGCCTGCCAAGACAACAGGAACATGTTTAACTACATGCTTCCTTTTCTAGATATATATTTGTACTTATTCACTTTATACTTACGGTATGCGTGTGTGTGTGTGTGTGTGTGTGTGTGTGTGTGTGTGTGTGTGTACGTGTTAGGTGGTACAGTGGATTGAGTGCCCAGACTGGAGTCATCTTCCTGAATTAAATTCTGGCCTCATATATTTACTACTTTTGTGATCCTAGGTAACTCACTTAATCCCGTTTGCCTCAGTTTCCTCATCTGTAAAATAATCTGGAGAAGGAAATAGCAAACCGCTCTAGTATTTTTGCCAAGAAAACCCCAAATGGGGTCACAAAGAGTCAGACACGACTGAAATGACTGAAAAACAAGGACATATATATATGTATAAACACACAACACCTATACTTATCTTCTCCATTAGACTGTACTCTTCTTTCAAGTTGGGATTGTTTCATTTTTTATACTTATATCCTCGGCATAATATCTGGCATATCATAGGCACTTAACAAATGCCTGTTGCTTGTTTAAAACTGACTGACTGATGGAAGGGAGGACAAGGCACCTCTAAGGTAACACAAGTTTAATGTGACAAAAAGAACTCTGGATTTGGTTTTGATGGCTGGCTCTGGGGCCTAGTTCCTTCAATTGTAAAAAAGGGCATTATACTAAATGATCACTAGTCTTTTTTAGCCTTTCACCAGACCCTCCAACAAAACAATATTCATTGTCCTTTTAGAAAGAGACACTTCACCCAGGCATTGGAATGGCCAGGTAGTCCAGCTGGCTCCTTGGCATCTCAGGCCTGAGGACTATCCTCCCTTTCCCCACCCACAAGTCCTTAGTGCTTCTCTCTAATTTGTTTTGCACTTTCCTAACTTGTTTTTAAACCTTCCTCAGTACAAACCGGGCAGCTCTAGTTGCAAGTCGGGGGATGGGCAGTGAATTCCTGTGGGACTGCTGGGTCAGTAACTGAGTAGAATCTATTGAGTCATTTGTCTCCATTTAAAATAGTGGTTTTTTCACTGTTTGGTTGGAGATAAGACAAAAGTGAAAAGGAAGTAAGAGTGAATGTCTTTAGGACAGAAGGATAATTTTTCTTTGGGGATATGGAGTAATTCGGGAGTTATATACGGCTTACTGAAGTGATCAGTGCCATGGCTTCTTCCTCTGTAAAATGAATGGGTTTGGCTAGGCTGTATTTTAGTAGTAAAAGCAGTGACTTTGGAATAAGAAGAACGAGGTTCAAATCTTGGCTCTGCTCTTTATTAGTCCGTACATTTGTCTTCCCTTTGGGATCTCAGTTTTTTCTTCCTTATCATATGTGGGTGGAACTATGCGATCTCTAAGGCCCCTTCCAAATTTCTCCTTCTGTGCTGCCACATGGATATTTTCAGCATCCCACACATACATGCACACTTCATACAGAATGAAGTTTGTGTGCTGGACTTGAAATTCTACAAATTGCAAAATTCTACAATATTTTAATTAAAGAAATATGTATTGAACATTTAGAAAAGGAAGCAGTGATCACACATTGCTTCCATGAATGCCTAAGGAACAGTTCATGCCCAACTAGTCTTATGTACTGGGATTACAAAACTGATGGATCAAGGGAACGAATGCTGTGTAGAAATAGTAGATTTCAGCAAAGCCTTTAACGAAGGTGTTTTGCTAGTCTTTCGGAAAAGATGGAGAGATCTGAGCTGGACAGTAGGGTAATTAGGTAGATTAGGAAATGGTAGAACAATCATGATCCAAAATAGCAGTAATGAATGGTTCTGTGGCATGTGGGAAGGAGGTGCCCAAAGGCCTGTTCTCGGCCCTATACTATTTAACATTCTTATCAGGGACTTGGTCAATGACATAGAGCATATTCTTACAAAAGCTGCAGATTACAAAGTTTGGAGGAATACGAACAGGATAGTTGAGTCAGGGTCAAAAAATATCTTGACAGGCTGGAAAAGGTATGACTTACTGCCCAAGCCAGCCAAGCAACCTCGCTAAACCCCAATGTTTTCCTCTAAAGAACTGAGAGATTGGATGATCTCTAAAGTCTTCTTGATGATGGATGATCCTATGAGTTTAACAAGATTAAATTTAATAGACATACATGTAAAATCTTCTATATTTGGCTTCAGTACAGGAGTCTGGCCTAGGCTTTCTCTGTCCCCATGTTGTCCATTCCTGGTTCATGTTCACACCTGCACTCCTGTGCCCCCTTTACTGTTACTCCTGTTCTCCCTTTTGCCCCTGGGCTCTTTTTCCGGATCCCTTCTTCTTCACCCTATCCCACTCCTAACCTGTATCCGGTTCTTCTATGTCTGGAAACTTCTAGAAACCAGTTATCTAGCTGATTGTTGATTTCCTGCTTGTGACCTAACAGATCAGAAACCAATTAAACCCACATAAATGGAGCTTATCCCTCTGAACCTAGGTTTCTTTGTCTCTTAAAGGGGATAATAACTCTTATACTACTTAGTTCACAGAATTGTTGCATTTTTTTTAGGTTTATAAAGCACTGTGAGGTAAAGTGGTATAATGTTTATTATCCCATTTGACTGATGAAGAATTAATTTAAGAGCCTGATGTGGAAGGGGCCACAGACCATAAAACAGCAGAGCTGCAATGACCTTAGAATGCAGACCATAGAGTACTGGAGTTGGAAGTGACCTTAGAACACAGAACCTAACAGAAGAGAATTGGAAAGGCTCTTAGAATGTAGAATATACAATTCTGGAGCTGGACATGGCCTTACAGCATCAAATAGAGAATGTCAGTGCTGAAAGGGACCTCAGCAAATATGTCCAGGCCATTATGAATACATCTGTGACCTTTTGGTAGGCTGAGTTTGTAATAAAAACCTTAAAAATGTCTTTTAATGTGCAAAAATAAAAAATTCAAATGTAGCAACAAGAAAATAACATCTTGTGACCATTACTATCCTCCTCCCATTTCTTCATACAAATGCTAAATTTGTTCCCATTGTGGATATATTTGGAAAGAGGCTTGAGAGAGGGGAATGAATAAGGTGCCCACAAAAACTCAAAAATAGACATGCAGTGAATAGTCAGACCTCGGGCTTCCAATCTGTGCCACGGAGCTACAAGAATGAAAAGGCTTGTTTTGGAAACCTCCTTACAATGAAGGCCGAAAGGCAGCCGATGACTACTTGGCACAGATTGGGCCCATTAAAAGCAATTATGCGGCAACAAGAAAAGGCCAGCCTGTGACTATCCGGCCTGCGAGGCTGTGTGTGGTGGTGTTTATCGCCTGAGCTCCCAAGTGTGGGGTGGATGACTGTCAAATCATGTGAAGACCTGCAACCCCCGGGATGACACTGGGCAACAGGATCCCTTTTGAGCAGGGACAGGGGAAGGGAAGCTGAGGTCAATGCTCTTCTCATTCTTTTTTTCTTCTTCCCGTTACACAGGAAGCCCAGTCATGTTGGCTTGGCACGAGTTCAAGAGGTTAGCTAAGGATTTATGGGGGTGAAGTGCTAAAAAGGAGAAAGAAAGAAAAAAAATCTGGGAAGAAATTAAGAGTGGAACCAGAAAGGCCGGTAAAACTCTGCTCAACCTGTGGCTGAGGGCCTGGCTCCATTTTTTTTTTTTTTTTTTACAGCAGTAACAGAAGTCAGGCAGCTTCTTGCATGTTCTCCCAATAGGAGAAAGGAGAGGAGAGAGGCAAGAAAGAAGCCCAGGAAAGGGGAAGAGGGCAGCAGAAAGAATAGAGTAATACCAGCTTAAGATAAGCATGTGAACAGTCCCAAGCAAGAGATAGTAATAATATCTCACTAGATTCAGAAAGACCTACTTCTAAAAGGTCTTGGGGCAGCTGGTGGTGCAGTGAATAGAACTCTAGGGCTGCAGTTAGGCAGACCTAAGTTCAAATCTGGTCTCAGACATTTACTAGCTGTGTGTCCCTTGGCAAGTCACTGAACCCCCATTTATCTTAGTTCTTCATCTGTAAAATGGGGGCACACCTGTGGATAAAATAACAAATCACTCCTTTTTCTTTCCCAAGAAAATCCCATGGAACAAAGTCCATGTAGAGTTGACTAAATGCATGAAAAACAGGAGCTTTGACAGGGGTTAGGAGTTCCTAGAGGCAGAGGTGAGGAGTAAGAGCACGCTGCGAAACACTGATATTAAGATAAGAAGAGCCAAGAGAACAATTTATAAAATAGCAACAACACTGTAAAGACAAATAACTCTGCAAGACTTAAGAACTCCCATCAATGTAATGACTAACCACAATTGCACAAGATCAATGAGGACAAATGTTACCTGCCCCTTGACAGAGAGGGGATGGGCTCAGGACAAAAAATAAGCAATAGGCTTTTACATGACCAGTGTAGGAATTTGTTTTGTTCGACACACCTTTCTTAGTAATGGTTTTTGTTTTTTTCTTGGGGAAGGGAGGGGGAGAAAATAAATGCTTGTTAACTGAAAAAAAAAATCTAAACTACTGGTGTTTAGGTGATTATCATCATTGTAGCTCCCATTTCTATAGAGCTCTAAGGTTCACAAAGCACTTTGCTCATAGCAGCCCAGTGAGGAAAAGAATAAGCATTATTACCCCCATTTTACAGATGGAGAAACAGATGAAGGCTCAGGGAGATTGACAGGCTTGCCCTCCTGCCCTACCCCTACTGCTCCCCTTCTTGACTAACAGAGTGCCATATGTGGTCTGTTATATCCAGGGGGTTCCCTTAATACTTAACTTTACTCCTAGCCAAAATAACCTTCTCTAGAGTATCCTTCCCCCTTCCCTTGTAGTACTGGAGTCATAACCAAACCAGTACTACCATTGTAACCAAAAAGGGTGTACTAAGCTATTCCCTTGTGGCTTCCCAAGCCAAAAATATCCTTCGTTGGCTACTACTCCCCCACAAGTGTTGCTTTGCTCTATTACAATATAAGATCCTTGAGGGCAGGGACTGCTTTCACTTTTGTATATATATACCTAACACTTAGCATAGTGTTTGGCACATGGCAACTCAAATGCTCAAATAAATCATTCATTCATAAAGTAAAAAATGACAATTTGACTTGTACCCTTGTTTCCTGATTTCAAACTCAAGGAACTGTCTGTGTCCCTGATACACCCAAGAACATTGGCCATGTAGGCATGCATGGAGTCAGCTTGGTGTGTTGGTTTTTGTGTGGTCATAGGGCCTTTCTCTTCAAATGAAACTTTCATGGAACCCTTTGCTTCTCACAACATTTTGTGGAACTCTGGACATTTTATAAAATATTTTTTTCAGTTTAAAAAAATGATAAATATTTTAATAAACATTTTATTCATATCTTTTGATTTTACATGACCTTCATTTCCCAAGCCCATACTCCTATGAGAGCCATCCCTCCCAGCAAAGAATAAGCAAGACAGAAGACAGCTCAGCAAAGCTGCCCAACACACTGACTAAAGCTGACAGGAGATACAAAGTTCCACACCTTGTAGCCCACCTCTGCACAGATGTGAAGGAGCTACATTCTCATGGAGAACATTGTTTAATACAATCATGGTCAGTCCTCAGGTGTGATTTTTAAAAAAAAACTGTAGCTATAAATAAATAAGGTTTTAGCAACTTTTTTGAGGATATTTATTCAAATCAATAATATTACAAGCAACTCACCATATTTAGTGACAAGGTATGAAAGTGTCGATAAACAGAGGAGATATGGCTTCAAATACCAGTGTGACCTGGTAGCTAAAAAAGTTAATGTAATTTGGGAGTGACATTCTAAGAGCCATAGATCTCAGAACAAGGAAAGTGACAGTCAAATAGTTCTCTGCCCTGAACAAATCACGCTCTGCTTGCTGTACTTAGTTTTGGACACTGTTTTAGGAAGGACACTGAAAAGCAGCAGCACAGCCATGACAGTGCAATCCAGATCATGAAGGGCCCTGAAATCATGCCACACAAGAATGGGTTGAAAGAACTGGAGAAGTTTAACCTAGAGAAGAGATTTCTAAAATCATACATGCATACCTTCTGTATTTGAATTCTATTTGTGAATTTTTTAATGGCTGGAGTCTTGGTTATTAGCCCTTTTGTTTATTTTCTTTAAATTTCCTGATTTTACCCAGTTATCTATAAAAGGAACTGGTATGAAACATATTTATGATACAAAAAAAATTAGAATGAAATGGACACTGGTTATTTTACATTCATTCCACTAAAAGAAATAAACGATCAAATTGTCTTGGGCTAGATACCATAGGATACATCAGAAAACCAATTTTAAGTAAATAAAAAGCCAACTGTAGGGCCATGTGATCGGTTTCAATCAATTTCCTATGAATCTAAACAGCTGAATGTCTATGGCAAATGAGTACACTACAAAATCATCCAGTCTTAATCCTTATATTCTGCATTGTTCCTCACACCCCACCCCACCCCCCATTGATTTCCTATTTCATCTCTACAGAAGCTATTCCAAACTGTATCTTCTTAAATCTCTCCTGCCACCCCTCCTCTCCTCAATCTCTCAGCTAAGGACTTTGTCTCACTTAAATGAGGAAATCAAAGCACAACATAAGCACCTTCTTCCCCCTTCTCTTCAGCTCTATGTTCCTGGTCATCACCTTCCATTCTTTGTACCTTTCCCCCAGTTTCTGACAAAGAGAAGGCCCTTTTGGCCAAGACCAACCCCTGTGCATGTGTATTTCATCTCATCCCCTTCCATCTTCTCCACTAGGCTGCATCTTCACTCATTCCCTCTTCTCCAGTCTTCAAGCCTGTCCCTATCTACTAGGTTTTTTCTCTCTTGCCTTCAAGGACGTCCAAGTCTATCCCATCTAAAAAACAGTCACTACATTCTGTTATCTTCTCGATCCATAGTTCCCCCTGCCTCCCCCCCTTTTTTTGCTTTTTTTGTAGGGGAGAAGGCAAGGCAATTGGGATTCAGTGACTTGCCCAAGGTCACACAGTTAGTAAGTGTTAAGTGTCTGAGGTCAGAATTTGAACTCGGGTCCTCTTGACTCTAGGGCTAGTACTTTATTCACTGTGCCACCTAGCCACTCCTCTCCTCCCTTTCTTCGCCAAACTCCTTGAAAAAGCTATTATGCCCAATATCTCCATTTCCTTTCTTTTACTCACTCCTCAACCCTTGGTAATCTAGCTTCTGACCTAATCAATCAACTGAAACTGATCCCTTCAAAGTTAGCAGTGAAGCCTTAGTGGACAAATCCAATGGCTGTTTTTGATCTGAATCCTTTAGACCTCTCTGCCACCTTTGACACTGCTGATCACCTTCTTATGGATATTCTCTCCTGGGTTTTTATAGCACTGCTCTTTCCTGTTTCTCCTGTTTCCTACCTGTCTGACCACTTCTCAGCTTCCTTGTTGACTCATTCCCTAGATCATGCCTCCTAACTGTGGGATATTTCCCAAGCTTCTGTCCTAGGTCTCCTCTTCTACCCCTACATCTTCTGGCAGTGACCTCATCAACTTCCATGTCTTCACCTAACATCTCTATGCAGACAACTCACAAATACACATGGATGCAGCCCTGATTTCTCCCTCAAGCTTCAGTATTGTAACACCTGCATCAACCTACTGGGCTTTTCAAGGGGATGTCCCAGAGACGTATCAAATTCAACATGTACAAAACTGACCTTATTATTTTTCTTCCTAAAGCTTCCCTTCTTCTAAACTTCCTTATTTTTGTAAAAAGCACTGCCATTTTTCCAGGTTCTCAGGTTTATAAATTTAGCATTATTCTCATTTCCTCCCTTTCGCACTCAACACATCTAATCAGTTGCCAAATCTTGCCATTTCTACCTTGACAACATCTCTTGCATCCAGTCTCTTAAGGCAGTTAGCACCTTAGTTCAGGCCCTCACCCAGTTTATTGTAGCAGTCTCCCAGTTGGGCTCCCTATTTCAAGTCTCTCCCTTCTCCAAACCACTTTATCTACCTCTGCTTAAATAATTTTCCTTATATGTATATCCATCCATGTGATTCCCCAATCCATCAGTACCAGTGGCTTCCTATTGCCTAAAATAAAGCACAATATAAATTCCCCTGCCAGACAAAATCTGGCTCCAATCTATTTTTTAAGTCAAGTCAGGCATTTATTAAGTACCTGCTGTATGGCAAGCATTATGCTAAGTGCTGAGGATACAGAGAACATAAAAAACAGTCCTTGCCCTCAAGGAGGTCACAATCCAATGGGGGAGACATATATAAACAACTATGTTTGAACAAGATATACAAGGAAAAATTAGAGATAATCAACAGAGGGGAAGTCCTAGCATTAATGGGGTGGGATTTTAGCTGAGACCTGAAGGAAGGCAGAGAAAGTAGGAGACAAGATGAAGAAGGATAGCATTTCAGGCATGGAATGAAAATGCAAGTGAAAAAGCTGGTAAAAAAGCATCGAGTTGGGAGATGGAGTATATTTCTAGCCTCTTTAACATTATTTTCCTTCCCATACTCTGAGAATCATGCAAGCTGGTTTTCTCTTTGTCCCTCTCACTTTTCAGCGAGAGAAGAATGGTCACAGAATAGGCATAGTTCGGAAACCACTACCACAGAAATCTGGAAACTTATGCATTCTTAAGTCAACAATACAGAGGTATAGAACTGCAGACAATTTGGCATGGTCAAAAGCACTGGACTTCAATTCAGAGGAGGCATCTTTCTTCCAAAACTGACTAACTATAACCATGGGTAAGCCATTTAACCTCTCCTAGTCTCGGTTTTATCATCTGTAAAATGAGGGTAGCAACATCTCCAGTTCCAGACTCAAAGAGGTGCTGTGAGGGCCAAATGACAATGCGTGTAATGCATGCAAAGCTTTTGCAAACCTGAAAATGATATAGAAATATTAACAGTATTATTGTTGCTGTTCTTATTACTAGGAATAGGAGGCAGTGTAATGTATTAACAACACTGGGACTGTGGTCAGGAGAACTGGATTAGAGCCCAGACCTTCCAATTATGTATGTGACTTTGAATAAAACACTTTCCTTAAGAACGAGTTTCATCATATGCTAAACAAGGGGGTTGGACTAGATGACTCTAAGGTTCTTTCCAGGGATAATATTCTATGTTCTAAAGTTCTAAGAACCTCTTTCTCTGATGTACTATGTTCTAAGATCCTTTCCAGCTCTGCATTCTATGTTCTAAGGTTATGTCCAGTCCTCAAATCCTATGATTCTATGGTTATTTCATCCACTAGTCAACTGATGGGGAAGAAATAAACATCTCCCTTTCTGATAAAAACCCGATCACCATACTAGTTTAATGGCCTTGATGGCTTAAGAGTATTTCTGGGGCTTAGTCGATCCTGGTGGAAACTTTACAAATAGGAGCTGGGCTCCTGCTCTTCCAGAGCTGAAAATAAAACACTCATCTTGGGAAAGCTTTTCAAATAAAATGGCTATTGTTTCATAGCAATCTTCAGGTTAAGGGACGGAACATGTTGCTCCTTCTCAGGCCAGAACAACAGGCTGACATTACTAACCCAGTTCCAGAGATCTTGTGCATGATGCATACTCTGTGACTCAAGATCAGTGTCAACAGCACTGGAAAACACAGAGCTTGGGGGGGTGGGGTGATAAAGACATACAGGCCAAAAGGTGCTCAAGGGGAGCAAACATGCAGCGATGTTTCAGTTGCAATCATGTTGTTCCTTCCCTCCCTATCCCCACTCCCACCAAAAACTTATTTCTGGAAACTGAGTATGCTTTTGAACAGATCCAGGGGATACCAAACTTGGAACAATGATGGAACTTAACCTGAAATGCATCCGAAAACAAAAGTCAAAAGGGATTTTCTTTTGACCTTTGTATAAAATGCTAGTCCCTCCCATTCTACTAGAAACCAGGGAAAAGGCTTTCTTTTGCCAGTAGCCGATACTTTACTGTGGAAAGCTAGCTGTAAGAGGGACTGAAGTGTGCAGGAGGAACACAAACCAGAAAAACACAGAATTTAGAGCTAGACAGAACCCTTTCAGTTTAAAGATGAGGAAAATGAGAGAGAAAGAGAGAGAGAGAGAGAGAGAGAGAGAGAGAGAGAGAGAGAGAGAGAGAGAGAGAGAGAGAGAGAGAGAGAGAGAGAGAGAGAGAGAGAGAGAGAGAGAGAGAGAGAGAGAGAGAGAGAGAGAGAGAGAGAGAGAGAGAGAGAGAGAGAGAGAGAGAACGAATTTGCCCAGGGTCACAAAAGCACAAAACTATTAGGAGTTGAACACAAGTCCTATAACAACAAATGCAATATTCTCTCTGTTATACCATGCTGCTGTTTATGGGGAGAATAATAATTCAAACCCAGGAAAGGGTACTTATACAACTAAAGGCAAAAAACAGTTTCATATACAATCTCTTTTTTCTGTTCTACTTTGTATACAGTTATGTACACTTTAATTTGATGTCTGTTAAGATTAGAATAAAAAAGAACAACCAAACTGCACCAGAAAAAGTGAGGGGGACGTGGGGAGGAGATGGTGCATGCATATTAGGAACTGGTGACAGCAGCAGTGTAGACTCCTAGAATGAGCATTGGACTTGGAAGGCAGAAGACTTGGGTTCTGAGTTCTAGCTCCAGCTAGGTTACTTGGAGGAAGTTACTTTCCCTTCTCTAAGTAATCCCCCCCCCCCCAATCTAAATATTTGGAATGTTGTTAAAACCAAATGTGACAGTGCTTGTAAAGCACTCTGTAACCATGAAGTACTTGTAGAAATATGAAAAACTATTACTGGGACCATAGAACTGGCAATGTGGTAAGTCAGGCAATACTCACCCATCCCCTAGAAACAAAACAAACCCATACAGAAAAACTCCCCATCACAGACTTGTTAGGACACTTAAAATTCCATTTAACAAAAGGATAATAACTCATCTGCAACTAAAACTTCAGTGTGAAGCATTTTCTCCAAAAAACCCAATTGGATCTAATTAATTAGGGAGTTCCTTCTAACAATGTAGTTGGCAGCCTATATGTTGCCCACCCTGTACAAACAACTCCTGTCCAAAACTTTCCAAAAGTTTTTCAGTCACCGAAAAGGGGAGGGGGAGTTCACCCAACAGGCTGGAGGTTTTCTTTGCTTTCTCCTGGCACGGAGAGGGTTCCAGGGGAACATTTTGGCTGGTCATTCTTGTTAACATGACCTGCCCTTCTTTTCTTCATATCGTACAATTCCTTGATGAAGCGTTTCATAAGATTCTTTTCAAATTGCTACTCCATGTCAAAGGGAAAAGAACAATAAATAAGTCCAAAGTTGGACTTAATGGAGGACAGACTTAGAATTGGTTGGGTCCTTAGAGATTATCTAGCTCAGTTCTCTTGTGTCATAGATTGGCAAAATGAAGCCCAGGTAGGTGAAGTGCCTTGCTTATCTTACGGAGCCAGGCAAGAAGGACCCTGTTCCTGATTCTGGACACAGTGATCTTCCTACTATGCTATGCTATCCATTGAGGAAAAGTCATCTGGGAAGTCCAGAGTAGTACTGGGGAAGAAGATCTGTCTCTGCATCCTGGGGAGCAGTAGCGAAAATGTCTGGGAGAGAATTGTCAACATAAGGGTTTTGCCTTGGACTTATTGACAAAAATAATCATAATCCACTTTTCTATAGAGCTTTACATTTTTTTTTTTACTTTTTGCAGGGGGGAGGGCAGGGCAATTGGGGTTAAGTGACTTGCCCAAGGTTACACAGCTAGTAAGTATTAAGTGTCTGAGGCTGGATTTGAACTCAAGTCCTCCTGACTCCAGGGCCAGTGCTCTATTCACTGCACCACCTAGTGCTTTACAGTTTTACAAAGCACTTTCCTTACAATGGTCCTATAACGTTAGGAGTGCAATAATTATTACTCCCCATCTTATGGATAAGAAAACGGAGACTAAGCGAACAGGCAAAATGTCCACTCTCAGGATCACATGAAGCTGAGACTCAAACCGAAACCTTCTGACTCTCAGTCTTATGCCCATTCCATTATGCCACATTGCTACTAAATAATGATAGCTATGATTTAAGGAATGCTATAGAGTCCATAAATGCCCTACATACAGGAGTAGTTTCTGTGGTCTTCATGGTCTTGGTAATTAAATGGGAACTCCTATAAGTTTTTGCACAGAAAGTAAAATGAACAGGGTCATAATTAGGAAGACTACTCTGATGGCTATATAAAGGATGAACTGGGAAGAGAACTGATGGGGTGAGAGGAAATTAAAGATCAATCCAATAGTCTGGGTGAGAAGAGCTAAGGCCTAAATCAGGGTGGCTACACTGGGAGGGGAGAAGAAGAACCATCAAATGCTATTTCGGACTCAGGAATGACAGGACTCCCTGAGATAGGTAGTACCACTTAGCGCCCTTTAGACAAGGAAACTGAAACTCAGAGTGATTCTCTCTGAAAACAGTAACCATAGCACAGCAGTACAGCTCTTTCTAATCCTATTCTGAAGTCCACAGAAGGAATGAGGAAGAGAAGGACCAAGCCCTAGTGGTCAGGGAACCCATACCAGCGGACTTCAATTCTAAACTGTAGTCTGACAGAAGGTGAATGATGTCACGGGCTGTCAGGAGCTCGTCACTACTTTTTATCCAAAAGGCTGGAGCTTGAGGGAAGTAATCCCACCAGCACATGGGCACAAGGCAGGGAGACAGCTTCTGCATGCTTCCCACACCTGTGCTCCAGCTGAAGACTCATCAGAGCTTACTGAAATCATCAACAAAGAAAGGAGGTCACATGTCCTGGTAGCTTCTGCTCAGCGAACAGAAGACATGATGACACAGGCTTTCAGGTTCACCATGAACTTGTACTCTATTCGGTTTCACTTCTACTGGGTTAGCACGACACTAAAAGCTTCATTTTCCCTCAAGTCAAGCAACTGAAATGTTTTTATTTACAAAAGGGAATTCTAGTTTCTGTGTGGACTTGGGTTATTTAGACTCAGCTCACTTCAGCTTAAACTGAAAATTCTACTCAGCAATGAGTGCAATACATTTAGCAGCAGTATCCTGCAGAAAAAAGAATCCTGGGCTCTTGGTAATCAGGAGAACCAGGATTGAGTCAAGCAATTATTCCCAGTGGGATCATGGGAAAGTGACTTTACTTCATTGGAGCTCAGCTTGATAGGTGATGGGATCTTACACAAATATATAAAGCCCCTTCCTGCTTTGATAGTCTGTTTTTGAAAGAGCTTCTTATCTCTGATAAACAATGTTCTAAGGTTCCTCTCCTGTCAAGACCTATTTGGATCCTGACTGACATTCAATATGTTTATTTTTCTTCCAGCTTTGGATCATCTGCAAATTTGATAAATAATGGCAACTACACCTTTGGATAATTTTTTACTAAAAAATTTGAATAGGAGAGATTTCTGTGGGGGTATTTAACTAGAGCTCTCCCTCCAAACTGACCTCTTCCCCATCAATGTCTACTCCTTGGGTCCGGTAATTCCACTAGCCCCAAACCCACCTAATTGTAGTAGCATATAATCCACACATCACCATCTTTACTATAACAACAATAAAAGAAATTTAGTCAAACATTTTGATGAAATCTAGATATGCTAAATTTACAGCATTCCATGTTTGGTTTTGCTTCCTCTTTCCCACTATTCATTCCATCGGTTACAATCCTTCTTTACAACCAGACTAATGTTTAATGTGAAAGCATTTGCAGATCCTACACTTGATTGCACACTGCCATGGTGGGGGAGGGGGAGAGGGAGGGGAGAAAATTTGAAACTCAAGGGATTGTGGAACTGAATCTTGTAAACTAAAAGTAAACAAATAAATCAATAAAATTTTTTTTTAATTTCCCAATTATATTTTAATCTGGTTCAGGCTATACTTGGGAGTGTTGTGGGTCATGTGTGACACCTCTGTTCCAGGGGATAACTGGCAGAATGGCTAATTGAGTGCTATCTCCTTAAAAGAGAAATATATGTGCCAAATAAAACAAAAGAATTATAACTAAAAACAGGAGAAAGGAAAGAAATCCTCACAAGGAAAACTTGACAGGATGACAGAAAGACAGAAAATAAACAAATGAAAAAAAAAAGTTTCAATGTAATAAATAAACACTAAGAAGGTACCCAGGTGGTGCAGTGGATAAAATGCTGAACCTGGAGTCAGGAAGATCTGAGTTTAAATCTTGCATCACACTCTTATTAGTTGTGTGATCCTAAGAAAGTCACTTTATCTCTGCGCCTCAGTTTCTTCCATTGTAAAGTGGCACCTACCTCCCAGGGTTGTGAGAATCAAATGAGATAACATTTGTAAAATACTTAGCTTAATGCGTAGCACATACGAGGCAATGCTTGTTTCCTTCCTTCCTATTGAAAGAGCAGCAATAACAACAACAAAAATCTCCAAAAGTAAGGAATAAGACTACCACAATAATAATGCCTTACTGGAAGGGTCATTCATTCAGTCAATAAGCATTTATAGTCTACTATGTGCTAGACACTGTGCTAAGGGAGAAAGGAATACAAAGAAAGGCCAAAGACAGCCCCTGGTCTCAAGGAGCTCCTGGTCTAATGGGGAAGAAAACAGGCAAACAACGATGCACAAACAAGATATATACAGGATCAATAGGAAATAAAAGAGGAAAAGAACTAGAATTAAGAGGAATTGGTCATTTAGAATCTCAACAAGAGATAGAAAGGCAGAGCTGGCATCCATAAGAATGTAAATAAGAGTGATAAAGGAAAATCACAAAAACCAGAGAACTGACAGTGAATAAAAAGACAGTGGAAAATCTTAATAAAGCATCAGACTCTTTGAGGAATGTTCATTTAGAACAAAAACAACTCAGGATCTAAAGAATAAATAACAGAGCAAAAGAAAAAGGAGCACTAGTGGAAGAAGACTCTGGATAGCTATAAAAGAGAGAGGTAGAGGATATGAATTAGTAAGATGATCCAAGAATTACTTGTTTCCCAGAAAAAAAAGATGAAGAAACAAAGGGTTGGAACATAACATTCTAGTAAATCACACTAAGAAATTGCCCAGAAATACCAGAAAGAGAAGGTAGAGTGCAAACTGCAAATCTATAAGATGCAACAAAAATGATCCCTAATTTTAATTGACTGATAAATGTAGTTAAGAAATCATAAAATTTAAATAGCAAAGAGGAAATCTTGCCAAGAGTCAGGGAGCACTAAATTACTTAACAAAGAGCACTAATTTGAATAATTTGTTATTATTTTACAAGGACAAAAAACGAAAGATGAGGCTGAAATGAGATTTTTAGTGTAAAAACAAGGGAAATTGACTTGTCCAGCGAAATAGCTTAAATTCCAAAGCTGAGAATACCCCTTCATGAAAAAAAGACAAATCTTCAATGATGTCAGAGAGTTTCATTTTTTCTTTCTGAAGAAATCAGTACATCTGCTATACAAATCCATCAAGCAGCAGAAACTTAACAAGATAAACAAGATTTGAATATAAATAATTAGTAAATGATAAGTCCTTGTTTATAGTTTGAAAGAAAGTGATAGTCTTTGAGGGTTAAAAGCTAACCCTTATATCTTTTATGAAGGTTCAGCAAAATAAAAAAGTTAGAATTTTGAGGCAAGAATCTGGTTGAAAAGGAGACCACAGAACTGGACCTCCATACCTGGAATATACTCCATCTTTATCTATCCCTCTTAGAATCCTTAGTTCCCATAAAAGTTAAACTTAAGGGTCATCTACTAAGAAAAGTCTTTCTTGGTTGCCCTAAGTGTTAGTGTTCTCCTCCTCATCAAATTATCTTGTATTTACTTACATGTCTACATGTTGTATCATTTAAGAAAATGTAACTATTTGAGTACTGGAACTTTCTATTTTTGTATTTGTATACTTGACACCTAGCACAATTAATGATCACTAGATTGATTAAGTTATCTGGAAAACTGAAGAGGGGAATAAGCATTTATATAGTGCTTACTATATGCCAGGCACTGTCCTAAGTGCTTTATAAATATCATTGAATTTGATTGATATTTGAATGGGGAAAGAGTGATGTGAATTATTACATTTAAAAAATTAAGTGCCATAAATAGTCAATCAAAGATGTGGGGTTGTAGTGTGATTTCTAAAACATACCCTTTCTTGGAATGGGTGAGGAAGGTTTAAAAAAAACACAACCAAACAATTATATCAATAAAAGTAGAATCTCAGGATTTGACTCGGGATATGTATGAACATGAGTTCAGCGATTAAAATTGGATTGCCATAAGCAAGATAGGCTATATGTGTGCTAATTTTTAAAAAGTAATATAACAGAATACGATAAAGAGAAAACCAAGCTTAACAATTATAACCCTGAGTATTAATGATTTATATTTACCCACAACATAGAAGTTATAAAATGGATTAGTAAAAAAAAAAACTCCAATAGTCTGATGCTTAAAATAAATATACTAGAGCATAAGATATGAAGGGATAGAATGATAGAACGAAATCCATTATGCTTCTACTGAATACAATAATCTGAAGTTACAATCATGATTTCAGATAAGTAACAGCAAACAGAGATACCATCTAGAGAGATAGGAGAGGAAACTATATTATGATTGAAGATAACACAATGAAACAATATCATACTATATATATATGTATATATATACACACACACATATAAAAATGTGTGTGTTTATACACACACATACGCTGTTGGTCACAGCAACTACGTTTTTAACAGAAAAGTTAGCTAAAATGAAAACTACTCAGATCAGGGATTCTTAACTTAATAAGAGATCCCTTTGGCAGTCTGGAAAAGCCTATGGATCCCTTTTCAAGTTCACAAGAATTTATGAAGTGCTTACTATGTGCTGAGTACTGTGGTAATCGCTGGGGATACAAAGGATGTAAAAAATTGTCCCAGCTCTAATCTAGTGAGCTCACAATCTAATGGAGAGATACAACTATGTATAAACAAGATATACACATGATAACTTGGAGGTAATCTCCAAGTCTGGCCTCAGACACTTACTAGCTGTATAATCCTGCTTAATTAATTGCCATTTAATGTCAGTTAAAGCCATTTAATTGCTCTTTGCCTCAGTATATTCATCTGTAAAATGGTGATAATAATAGCAGTTTCCTTCCATGGTTGTTTCGAGGATAAAATTCGACATTATTTGTAAAGTACTTTCCAAGTCTTAAAAACAATATGTAAATGCCATTAATATTAGGGGTCTTTGAAATCTTTAAGAACTCCTGACCTAGATGATAACTTTTAAAATAATTATTTCACATTTCGACATCAGTGCTTCACAAATTCAACAGAGACACAGCAATGAAATTACAGAACTGAACAGGATTTTAGAAAAACTGGACATTGGAAGTATGGTAACTTCTTAGAATCATCACATATTACTCATTTTTCCATGGAACTTTTATAATTAAAAAAACCCTCATCAACAACAACAAATAAAAACAGAAAACAAACACAGCCTTTACATATCATTGTACAATAATAATTATAATCAATAAAGAAAATGTGAGCAAAGGATTGACTTAAATAGAATCTATAAAAATTCTAAATAATGGGGCAGCTAGGTGGCGCAGTGAATAGAGCACCAGTCTTGGAGTCAGGAGGACTTGAGTTCAAATATGACCTCAGACACTTACTACTTACTAGCCATGTGACCTTGGGCAAGTCACTTAACCCCAACTGCCCTACTTCTGCCTCCAAAAAGCAAAATAAAATAAAATAAAAATTCTAAATAATAACTGCATGAAAAGATCAAATCCTAGAAACAATGAAAATATATATTAAAGAAAATGATAATTATGAAAGAATATATCAAACTTTATGGCGTAAAGATAATTCAATGTAAAGAGAATGCTTATTTCCCTAAATGTACTGACAAATGAGAAAAAGAAAGGAATACTTGATTGAGCATGTAATAAACTAAAAATCAATAGATCTTGAAAATTAAAAGCAAGATAAATGGAGGTTATGATTTTTAAAAATTGAATGAAAGAAAAAAATATTTTTAAAAAGCTAATAATACTGATAAAACATTGGCTGATTTGAATTAAAATAAAAAGGGGAAACAAAATTGTCAACAAAACGAGAAAAGATAATAAACAACAAATGGAAAGGAAATAAAGGAAATTATCAGAAAATACTATACTGAATTGCATGACAACAAAATGGAAAACTTAAAATAAAATAAATGGATATCTAAAAGATGATTAAATACCCCAAATATAGCAAACCAGTCGAGATATAATGTAAATAATACAACTTTGGAGAAATTAAGCAAGTTGTACATCAACTCCTATAGAGAAAAAAAAATCCAGGACCATCCGCATTTCAAAATGATTAATACTTTGACAGAGTTTATACTAAATTGAAGAAAAATAACAGTATAATATACACAGTGTTTTAAAAAATCAAGAAGGCACTCTACCAAACTCTTTCCATAAGACATTCTCTAATCTCAATCAGATAAATCAGTCATCAATGAGCACCCATTAAGTACCTATTTTGTGCTAGGCATTGTGTAAAAAATAGGCAAGTGTGCTAAGGGATCCAAAGAAAGACAAAAGACAGTATCTACTCTCAAGTTCATAATCTAATGGAGTAGGGAGGGAGAAGAGGAGAAACACATAAATAGCTATATACAAAAATGCTACGTACAGTATAAATTAGACTTTTTTTTTTTTTTTGCTTTTTGGAGGAGGGAAGGCAAGGCAATTGGTGTTAAGTGACTTGCCCAAGGTCACACAACTAACAAATGTTAAGTGTCTAAGGCTGCATTTGAACTTGGGTCCTCCTAATTCCAGGGCCAGTGTTCTATTCACCACACCACCTAGGTGCTCCTTAAATTAGTGAGAATTAACAGAGGAAAGGAATCACAATTAAGGCACATCAGGAATGGCTTCTTGTAGAAGGTGGAATTTTAGCTGGTTCTTGAAGGAAGCCAAAGAAGCCAGGAGATAGAGATGAGAAGAGAGATAATTTCGGGCATGTGAGAGAGCAAATGAAAATGCCAGTCTCTTGTTTGAGGAACAGCAAGGAAGATCAGTAGATTGCACAGTACATGAAGACTAGGGATATAAGATATACAAAGACCAGAAAGATGAGCAGAGGAAGGGGAGAAGAAGTTTTGAAGGGCTTTGAATACTCAAGGAGTTTGTATTTGATCCTAAAGTTTACTAACTAACGTGTTAGTAACGGACAACAAAGATTACTTTGGCAGCTGAGGATGTACTGGAATAGAGGCTTGTGGCAGGGAAACCAACGAGAAGGCTATCGCCATAATTCAGGCATAAATATTTTAAAATGATGGAAAAGTAAAGCACAGAAAGAGAGTTAGAGATGGTAATAATATTAACATGCATTGAAACAAAAATATTAAACAAAATATTAGCAAAGAGATTATGGAATTACATCTAAAAGTGAATTCATTATGATTCAGCTGCATTCATTGCAGAAACTTAAGGATGATTTAATATCAGGAAATCAATCAGCAAAATAAGTCACATTAATAACAAAAACTGTGATTATCAATAGATGCAGAGAATGTCAATTAAATGCAGTATTTACTTATGTTAAAAACACATCAATATTAGAATGAAACAATCTTTCTTTAAGACAATCAAAAGTACTTATCTAAAGTCAAGAGCCAGTATTATAATTTGTAATAAAAAAAATCTTATTCACAAATTTTCCCAGTAAGATCACTAAAGAAGCTAGAATGCCCACTGTCACCATTGTTATTTGGTAGAAATGATAGCTAAAGCCAGGAGACAAGAAAAAGAAACTGAGAGAATTAATGTTGGCAAAGAGAAGGCAAGATTGTCTCCGTATGTGGATAATATGATGTTTTACTTAGAAAACCCTTGAGAATTAACTAAAAAATAAAAAATAGCAAAGTAACAGTACATAAAAATAAATGCAAAAACTTACTAGTACTTCTGTATATTACTAACAAAACCCAACAAAAGGTAGAAGGAGAAATGCCATTTAAAATAACAAGATTCATTAAGTATCTGGAATTTTACTTATCAAGATATACATAGGATTTAAATAAATATAACTACAAAAGAATTTTTTTTACAGAATTAAAGGAAGATATCCAGTCAATGTTTATGGTACAGTTACAAACAATATAGTAAAAAATGATGCCACTATTTAGCTTATAGATTTAATGCCTTCCTCCATACAGAGGAACAAAAAGTCAATACTAGATAAACAATTAAAGAAACAGAAATGAAAGGAGGGGTTGGCATTTCTAGATCTTAAATTAGATTTTAAAACATTAATGATAATACTCTTTGGTACTGGATTTTTAAAAATGAAAGGTGATTAGTAGAATATTTTAGATGAGTAAGACATAGAAGAAAACATCTTCAGTAAGTCTTTAATAAACCTGAGAGTACAAAACACTAAGGCAAGAACTCTATTCAACAAGAACTGCTGGGAATGACAGATAGCAGTTTGAAGGAAAATGGTCAAGACTAGACTAGACCCTTATATCATATACCGCAATACATTCCAATAAATGCATAATGACCTCAATATAAAAAAATCACACCATAATATAATCAGAGGGAAGTGGCAGGTTTTATCATGAATAGTGAAAGGAGGATAGTTAATCAATAGAGAATATAGATTGAAACAGATAAGTAAAAAATTAAAAAGTTTTTGCATAAACAAAATCAATGCCCCCAGATTAATAATAGGATTGGGAAAAATCTTTGTATAAAACATCTCAGATAAAGATATATATTCCGAATCTAAAGGGAATTGAAACATATAAGGCTAAGGGGGCCATTCCTCAACTAACAAGTTGTCAAAGGAAATGAACAGTCTTTAAGGGAAGAAATTCTCTCTGAAAAAGTGCTCAAAATTACTACAAATTGAAAAAATGCATGTCAATACAACTCTAGAGCATCAAACTGGCAAAGATGGTATAAAAATGCAAAAATCACTATTGGTTGTGGAAAAATGAACACACTCATTCACTGCTAGTATAGCTGTGACATTGTCCAAAAATTTTAGAAAACAATTTGGAATTATGTAAGAAAAGTTACAAAATTGTACATACCCTTTGATCCAGTGATTTCACTATTGGTTTTATCCCAAAAGAAGCAAAGAAGGTTATTGACAGCAAGAAAAGACTAATCCATACAAAAATATTCATAGCAGCACTATTTGTTAGTAGCAGAAAAATCAAAGTAGTTTAAGTTGAATTAAGATTATGCATAATGATTAGGCAATAGCTGAACAAACTGTTGTATATGAATGTAAGATACATTATCTTATTATAAAAACACTGAATGAAGTTAAAGTAAAGAAATTAAAGAAATGATGAAGTTAAAGAAATATATGGGAAGACTCATGAAGGAATTCAGAATTAGGAAAGCAGAACCGAAAGAATAATACATAGGGATTATACCTACATAAATGATGATAACTTTAAATTGTAACAAAACTCAGATAAAAAACAGTATTTCACATTGGTACTAACTTATTAAACTATACACCCTTTCTTAAAACAAACTATATAAACTATCAAGGCTGCTTTACACTATTTTGTTTAAGTATTTTGTGGAGTACAAATTATGGCAGACTGAATTATGAATATTGAGGTTTTCATAGTGTGGAAATAAAATTTAACAATAATATGTTTACATATACACATATTCTAAAACATTGACAGGAATAAAGGTCAAAACCACCAGCCTATATTTTGATGAGTCTTCTTTGCTACCATAGCCCCTATGTAAGTTGACTCAGGCATGGGACAAGACGCCAGAGGAAAATGGAAGGCTTGAGTTAAGCACCACATTCCATTCTCACAAAACCAACTGGTAAGCCAAGAGACTATGGAAAAGACTTGGGCAATTTGAGTTAATCTCTCCTGTTGGTGGGCTAGCCTAAGAATCCAGTTGTGGACTCTTTGGCAAGGAATAGATAAAAGACAGTTTCAGGATTTTTGTGAGGGCTACTCAGACAAACTCTGAGGAATTTCCTTGACATTTTTTAATCTCCTTGCCAGCGGTTTTCAACCTGTGGGTTATGTTCAATTTGCAACAATGAAAATACATCCTACATATCAGATATTTACATTACAATTCATAATAGTAGTAAAATTACAGTTATGAAGTAGCAAAGAAAATAATTTTATGGTTGGGGGTCACCACAACATGAAGAACTGTATTAAAAGGTTGAGGCATTAGGAAGGTTGAGAACCACTGTCCTTGACAGTTTCCCCTGTCTTTTCCCTTGTTTCCTTTTCCTTTTCCCTGTTTCCCTTGTTTCCTACTACTTTTAAAAGTTTCCCCTACTTTTACTTTCTTGTAGGCTGTTTTTTTTCTTTTTTTTTCCTAAACCACCTTTCAGATGTCTTTACCTTGGGATGTCTGAATGTTTTTACTGAAAAATTGTTTATCTGACCCCTCAGGCTTTCAGTGACCTATTGTACTAGATGTGGAAACAGGACTGACTGGGGACATCCACTTAAAGGCTGATGTCCTCTCAAATACCCTTGTTTCCCAGTTCATGAATTTCTTCAGCTCCTATGATTTGGATCTGATTCACTTCACCTCAATCACATTGAGAGATGGAGTCATACACCTGATCTCATTATCAGCTCAGAGTAACAATTCTACACTCACAATCCTGACATTCCTCTGACCATGACATCCTACATGTTTCCCTTGCCCCGTGCCTTGCCCCTCCTAAATCTTAGTCCTCAGCGCAGTACCTTACCCTGCTTTCCCAAGCTGTCACTCTTACTCTGGTCTCACTTTTCTCCCCTCAGAATTTTGACCCTTTAGTTAACCAGTTCAGTTGTCTTGTCCTTGATCCTTGAGTCTCCTGCCTCATCATCGTGTCCTTGCTCCTCCCTTTCTAAATAGGAACCAAAATTATGTCTGCCATCTGCTTTCTCTGCTCCTGCGTTAGGTGCTAGATTCACTACAAAGTTACATTATTCAAATGAAATAAGCCCTCACTGCTCCATACCAACTCTTTTGTTATCCACATTTTCTATCGATGCTCCACTGCTGTTTACCTTCTCTTCCCTCCTTGGACCACCTACACTAGTGGCATCCGATTCAAACAGAAACTGCAGGCTGCATATTGGCATAGTAAACCACAAATTAACATTATCTATGTTGTATTTTTATTTTTAAAAACATTTCCCTTGCATTTTAATCTGGATCAGTCTCTCTCCAGGGTTTTTTGTGCTTCTTGGGAGCTCAACATCTCTTACCTACATCCATCTCCCCTTTTCTTCTCATCAGGGAACCTTACCTCACATATCCATGAAAAAAATCAAAGCTGTTTCAAGCTCCCTCTTCTCTCCAATTCAGGTCACTTCAACATCATCTCCCATTCTCTCCTCCTTTGCTCCAATCTTAGAGTAAGAGGTGTCCTTTTCCTTGTCAAAGCTAACTCCTCCATTTGTGCCCTTGATCCTGTCTATACCCGTCTTCCAGGAGCTTAGCCCTTTAATTCTCTTTTCCCTCTCCCCAATTTTCCTCTTCCCCCTAAAAGGTTCTTTTTCTATTATGAACCAGATAAACATAAATAAAAATGAATATTTCCATGTAAAAGTACAGAGAAGACTATGTTAAACGGTGCATCTCGATTACATATTAATTGCTTTAAAAAAAAGGCCATGTTAAATTTAACATAGTAGTAACAACACTGCTTTGTTTCCATTGTACACTTCCTGTTCTCTCTCTTCTGGGTATGTTTTAAATGCTTTGTTAACCTTTCTTTTTTGCATCTCTATCATTACCCTACCCTTTTTTTCTCTCTCTCCCTTCCCCAAATGAAAATCCTACTTTGGAATGAATATAGTAAAGCAAAACAAATTTGCACATTAGCTGTGTCTGAAACTAGACGTCTTATTTTGTCCCTATAGTCCATCACCTACCTGTCAAGAAGTGGTAAATATGCTTCATCATGAGACTTCTGGAATAATAAATGATTAGAGTTTTTAAGGCTTTCAAAGTTTGTGGGTTTTTTTTTTTAACAATAATGCAGCCATTGTATAAATGATTCTGGTTCTGCTGACTTTACTCAGCATCAGCTCACGCAAATCCTTCCAGGTTTCTCTGGATCTGTACCTTTATAATTTCTCATGGTGGAATTCTATTTCATTCCATTCATATGGCATCATTTGTTCTCCATCTAATTTTGAACCTCTCCTGTGCCACTGGCCCCTTTCCTATTGCCTATAAACATAGTCAGAACTTCCTACTCCTTAAAAACTCTTCACTTTACTTAAAAACTCTTCCTTTCAAGTTATCATCCTACATTTCTCTACCTTTCCCCAAACTCCTAGAAAAAGTGTCTATACTTGTTTCCCTCCATTTCCTTCATTAACCCTAACTTTTTAATCCCTTGAACCTGATCTCAGTCCCCATGACTTAACTAAGAATGCTTTCTTTAAGGTCATTAACATGTTCTTCATTGCCATTCTTCATCATTCTTGGTTTCTCTATAGCATTTGGCAATTATTAATCACTCCCTCCTTCTGGATACTCTCTCTTGCCTGGGTTTTTACAATGCTGCTATGTTCTGGTTTCATTCCTCCCCATCTGATCAATCCTCTGCAGTCTCTCAGTTTCCTCCTGTGTAAAATGAATAGGCTGGACTCCAGGACTTCAAGGGTCCCTTCCAGTTCTAAATCTGTGACCCTTCGATCCCTATACCAAGGTTCTGTCCTGGTCCTTTCTTCTACTATATCTATAAAGCTCCTCAGTGATCATCAGTTCCTACACATCCACCTGTCTTCTCTATGCAGATTACTCACCAATCTCTACAACTAGTCCTCATCCTCCTGAGAGCCAATCCTGAATTTCCAATCACCTGCATGGTCCACAGGTATCTCAAACTCGACATATCCAAAACAGAACTCATCATCTTTCCCTCTAAACCCACCTCTCTTCCTGACTTTCCTATTTTTATAGGAGGCATCCTCAACTTTGCAATCTCATTCCTTCTCATACACAGTAAGTTTTCAAGTCTTGTCAATTTTACATCCTCAGTATTTCTCACATCTACCCCTTCACTCCATTCATGCCATAACTACCCTAGTTTAGATACTTATCACTTTTTGAGTAGATTAGTGCAATGGCATCCTTGTTGGTCTCCCTAATTCTAAGCCTTTACCCTCTCTAAGCCACCTTCCAGAGAGCTGTCAAAGTGCTATTTTCAAAGCAAAGGTGTGACCACATCACTCCCTGATGAGTTGCTTTAAGACACCCCACCCTCACACACGGGCATGCGTGCACACGCACACACACACACACACAGGAAAAAAAATCACCTTTATTTGGCATTTAAACCCTTTAAAACATGAATTTATGTTTTATATGAATCCAGCACCCAAAGCAACCTATCTTTCTAAGCTGAAATTGGCCTAGTCAATGATTCCCGTGTCAAACATTCCTCCTACCTGACTACTTTTTCATGAACTATCTCCTATGCGTGGATCACTCTCCCAACTCACCTCTGCTTCTCAGAAGTCCTAGCTCACTTCAAGGCTCAGCTCACTGGCTGGGTACTTATATACTTCTCTGTTTCTGTCTCTCTCTCCCTCTCTCTGTCTCTACCCTATCCATATCATATAATCTACTTAATAAGTTCTAGTGGCTCCTAATTTCTTCTAGGATTAAATATAAACCTATCTGCTTGGCATTGAAAGCTCTTCAAAACCTAGGCCCAGCCTCATCATACATTACTCCCATCCATGATCCTCTATAATCCATCTAAATTGCCCTATTTGCTGTTGCTCACACAAAACACCATTTCCTGCCTCCATGATTTTGCACTGTTGTCCCCAAGGATCGGAATGCTCTCTCCTTACTTCCATCTCTTAGAATCCTTGCTTTCATTAAAGGCTCAGCTCAAGGACCATGTTCTGCATGAATCATTTTCTGGTTCCTTAGATACTAGTGCCTATCCCTCCAATGTTACTTCGTATCTGCTTTGTTTGTATATACCCACCATATACCCATACGCTATGTATATAGGGTCTCTTCTTTCAGAATGTAAGGTCCTTGAAGGCAGGGGCCATTTTGCTTTTGTTTAAGAATCTATAATACTAGTACAATGCCTGGCACAGAGTAAGTGCTTAAGAACACTTAAATTCACTGGCTGGTTAGGGGTGTTGTACTTCCCCGCCTCTTCCTCCACTCCCCCCCCCCCCCAGGTAGGGTTTGTTTTACTTTCATTCTTGTATTCAAAGTACCCAGCACAAGGTGCTTCAGAAATGCTTATTGGCTGATTACTCTGTCTTCTTCCCTTTTTCAAAAGGGGGTACATTTTGTCTCCTATTCTAAGGACATCTCTACCTTTCTCTGATTTTAACAACATCACCGACAGTGACTCAGATGTCAGATCTGCCCATTTTGTCGATTTCCTGGGATATGGTTCACCTGGGTCTGGTAATAAACTCATTGGGGGACACTGTATATAGCACAACCTTTTCATAAATCTTGACTGTGCCGATACTTTGGATCAGTGTTTTCTAATCTGAAGGTTGTTCTCCTTAACAAAAGTGGAGCTGGTTTACCTTTTCTCTGCTGTCCATTATCATCATCACGTTCACCTCAAGCAGAGGTCCTCTTCCCATTTTGATTTTCTTCTTGGCTTCAACAGAGCCCCAAAGCCCTTTTTTGGTATCTTTTACACTGGCTGCCAACCATAGCTCATTCTGAATTTTTGTACTGATACTATTATTACAGGAACCTTCTGCTTCCCTGCATTTTATATTTATCCTGTTACATGTTCTTGCTGCCATCATCAACATGCCTATTTTAAAAATCTAAGCTGATAATTCCCTGCACATCTACATTGGTCTCCTGAGGCAGTTGCCTTTTTTCTGCTGCGGAACTACTTTTACATTCCGGATAGCTTCACATTTCTCTTGGGCCAGCTCCTCCTGTATAATTTCAGGCCACTGAGTCTTGATTATCTTTCCTCATTCTGACATTTTATTTCCTAAAGTTCTATTTAGCTCAAACTTTTTATGACAATTTATATTTGAGGCAGGGAGGGCAGAAAGACTCCACTGCCTAAGCCGGAGCCTAATGCATAGCAGTGTGCTCTGTTGCCACAAAATGTACACAATGGGGGTAGGGAGACTGGTGTGCAAGTGGCTATCAATTATTTCATTTATGGCTATTGTCAGACCATTTGTGTAAGTGTATAAAGACAAAAAAAGATGCTGCAGAGCAATCCTGTTTGGAGTGGTGGCCTTCCTTCCCACTCCCAAACACAGTTTCCACTTTCTGGGTCTTCTTAGTACTAAGGCCTTTCTGGGGTGAGTTTTCATAGAACGCCCACCTCCCTTTCACAAGATGTTGCCTTTGCAAGCAACTAACTGGACTGAGGACTTCAGAAACCCAAGCAGGTGCTTGGGAATAAGTAACATTCTCAAAAGGTAGATTGATCAGTGCAACTAAAAGCTTTTTTTGGTAGTGGAGAAAATAATCTTTATTTGACTGAAATCAGAGACAACCTTCCAAAAGCAAACTTGTAGAAACAGATTTTGTGTCACAACTTCTTTTTCATAGGAATGAATATTGCTGGTTAACTGTGATTTCACAGGGGAGATTTTGACATGATTGTATTATGGTACCTGAGAGAAGAGACTCACTTGCTCTAAACATGCACATGCTAGTCTTCACTTATTGGATAGGATGAGAATTCAGATGAGTAGTACAAATAGCGTTTTAATCAGATACACATACTGGTAGCCAAATGTGGAGGGGGAAACTGTAGTCCCTGCTGCCACTGACCAAACTGAATGACTTGGTGTCCCCTAAAACATAAACCAAGCTTTTTTGCCTTTAGACTTTTGGTGACACTCATCAGTAAACTCTGGAAATGCTTTCACCATCCTATCTCCACTCAAATTCTGTTCACTTCTCTCATTGAGGCTCTTTCCTTCCACATTAACTGCTTTCCCATGCTGATCAAACCTCTACCCCGAGGCCTCATTTTTCTGTGATGATTACTTTTCTGGGCCACTTCTCCTCCTTGTCAAACCTTGGCCTGATGTGGCCTAGCTGCTTCCCAGATGCTTTTTTTTTTAACATGTTGCCTTCTGTCAACATAGCCTCCTTGAGGCTAGGGACTACCTTGTTTGAACAGTGCCTTATAAATAGTAAACACTAAATGCTCGCTCTGTCTGTCTGTCTGTCTATCTATCTATCTACCTACCTATCTATCTATCTGTCTGTCTGTCTGTCTGTCTGTCCGTCTGTCCATCTTTTTATGTGATCTTGGTCAAGATGATCATCTATCTTTCCGTGCCTCAGTTTCCTCAGCTGTAAAATCAGTGGGTTGGTCTATCTGGCCTCTGACGTTCCTTGCAGTTCTAGATCTGTGACCCTATGACCTCTAGTGAGGTGGAAATACTTTTACTGTCTCCAGAGGCAGCTAATTCCACCTTTAGCTAGCTCTCATTTTTTGCTTTTTGGAGGGGGGAAAGAAGGGCAATTGGGGTTAATCGACTTGCCCAAGGTCACACGGCTAGTAAGTGTTAAGTGTCTGAGTCCAGATTTGAACTCAGGTCCTCCTGACTCCAGGGCTGGTGCTCTATTCACTGTGCCACCTAGCCACCCCCTCATTTTTTCCTTACACTGAACAGAAACTCGTCTTTTTGCAACTTCTAACCATTGCTTCTAATTCTGCCCTATGGGTCCAAGCAGAACAAAACTAATACCTCTTTCAGGGATTTTTCAAACCCTAAAAGATAATTACCATGTCTTCCCTAAGTCTTTTCTCCAAAAATAACATCCTCAGTTATTTCAAGTGATCCTTATAGGGCCTAGTTTCCTGCCTGCTTCTGGCCACTCTCTATCAGTAGTCTTTTTTTCCCCCTTTAATTAATTTTTAATATTCAACTTTTGCTTTTATAAGATTTTGAGTTCTAAAATTTTCCCCCCTTCCTCCACTCCCTCCTCCCCAAGATAGCATACAATCTGATATAGGCTATACATGCATGATCATATTAAACATATTTCCATATTAGTCATATGAAAAACGAATCAGAACAAAAGGGAAAAATCATGAGAAAGAAAAAGCAAAAAGCAACAAAAAAGGTGAAAATAATATGCTTTGATCTGCATTCAGACTCCACAGTTCTTTTTCTGGTTGGGAACAGCATTTTCCATCATGAGTCTTTTGGAAGTATCTTAGCACTGCACTGCTCAGAAGAGCTAGTCTAACAAAGCTGGCCATTGCACAATGTTGCTGTTACTGTGTAAAACTTTTTCCTGGATCTGTTCACTTCACTCAGCATCAGTTCATGTAATTCTTTCCAGGTTTTTCTGAAATCCACCTGCTCTTCATTTCTTATGGAACAATAGTATTCCATTACATTCATATGCCACAAATTATTCAGTCAATCCTCAACTGATGGTCATTCCCTCAGTTTCTAATTGTTTGCCACCACAAAAAGAGCTGCTATATTTTTGTACGTGTGGGTCTTTTTTAAAAATGATCTCTTTGGGATACAGACCTAGTAGTGGTATCTCTGGATCAAGGTATATGCACATTTTTATAGCCCTTTGGACATAGTTCCAAACTGTTCTCCAGAATGGTTGGATCAGTTTATAACTCTACCAACAATGTATTGGTATTCTAATTTTCCCACCTCTTCTGCAACATTTATCATTTTCCTGTTTTGTCATGTTAGCCAATCTCATAGTTGTGATGTGGTACCTCAGAGTTGTTGTAATTTACTTTTCTCTAATCAATAGTGATTTGGATCATTTCTACATACAACTACAGATAGTTTTAATTTCTTCATCTGAAAACCGCCTGTTCATATCCTTCGATGATTTGTCAATTGGGCAATGACTTATAGTCTTATATATTGGACTCAGTTCTCTATATATTTTAGAAATGAGGCCTTTATTAGAGAAGCTTTCAGCTTCCCTTCTAATCTTGGTTGCATTGGCTTTGTTTGTGCAAAACCTTTTTAATTTAATGCAATCAAAATGATCTATTTTGCATTTCATAATGTTCTTCACCTCTTGTTTTGTCATAAATTCTTCCATTCTCCATAGGTATTTCTTGTTCTCCTAATTTGCTTATGGTTTCATCCCTTATGTCTAAGTTGTGTACACATTTTGACCTTATTTTGATATATGATGTAAGATGTTGGTCTATGCCTAGTTTCTTCTGTGCTGTTTTCCAGTTTTCCCAGCAGTTTTTGTCTAATAGTGAGTTCTTATCTGAGAAACTGGAGTCTTTGGATTTATCAAACAGTAGATGACTGTTGTCACTGACTACTGTCTCTTGTGTACCTAACCTATTCCACTCATCTACCACTCTATTTCCTAGCCAGTACCATGTAGCTTTGATGATTACTGCTTTATAATATAGTTTTAGATCTGGTATGGCTGGCCACCTTCCCTTGCATTTCTTTTTATTAATTCCTTTGATATTCTGGACCTTCTGTTCTTCCAGATGAGTTTTGTTATTATTTTTTTCTAGCTCTGTAAAACAATTTTTGGTAGTTTGATTGCTGTGGCATGGACAAGTAAATTAATTTAGGTAGAACTGTCATTTTTTTTTTTTAGTATATTAGCTCAGCCTACTCATGAGCAACTGATATTTTTCCAGTTATTTAGATCTGACTTTATTTGTGTGAGAAGTGTTTTGTAATTGTGTTCATAAAGTTCCTGAGTTTGTCTTTGCAGGCAGACTCCCAAATACTTTATACTATCTACAGTTACTTATTATGGAATTTATTATCCACTTCTTACGGAATCTTCTCTATCTCTTGCTGCTGTTTTGTTAGTAATAGATACATTCTATATAGAAATGCCTATGATTTATGTGTGTTTATTTTATATCCTGCAACTTTACTAAAGTTGTTAATTAATTTCAAGTAGTTTTTAGTTGATTCTCTAGGATTCTGTAAGTATACCCTCATATCATCTGCAAAAAGTAATAATTTTGTTTTCTCACTGACTTATCAATAGTCTTCTTAAAATGAGGTTCCCAGAATCACAGTGTTCCACATGTGTTCTGACCAAGTACTGTATTTCACTATATAAGCGGCACCACTGCACAGTCATCACACCCTGTTTTTTCTGGTCCAAAAATTGGTTTATAACCTTTCATCATATAATGTTTGCATGGCATAATTCTGTTCCATGCCACTTAAAAGGTAAACAGGGTAGCAACATATTCACCAGTGGCATTTGGATACACATTCATTTCTCACATATTACAAACCAAGAGCCTAGAACTCTCAGTGCACAAGCATTATCAGTATATTTCCAAAAGCCAACTTGCATGGTTTAGAGCAGTGCAGTAGTAAAAGTACTATCACTCAAATCAATGAAGAGCCATAGGTGCAAAGGGGAAGGGGGGTAGGCAGGTCAAAGCTGCCATGAGTAAATCACATGATACAGTAAGACTTGCATCTTCTTGTGCTAGCTAAACTGTACAGTTTGTCTGCCAGTGATACAGTTTAGTACCAAAGGATTTTTAAGTAATAATGGCACAAAGTGGGTTTTCTCTCCCAAAGTTTCACATAATGGTTGCACCTCACTTTTTTGCAAAAAATCTGTCATAAAATCTATAATGATCATGTGGTGAAATATGGTAAGAATACAGGGAAACTATCTGGACTACATCTCTCTTTTTTTTTTTTGGAGGGCAGTTGGGGTTAAGTGACTTGCCCAAGGTCACACGGCTAGTTTTTTTTGTGTGTGTGTGTGTGTGTGTGCGTGTGTGTTAAGTGTCTGAGGCCGAATTTGAACTCAGGTCCTCCTGCCTCCAGGGCCAGTGCTCTATTCACTGCGCCACCTAGCCGCCCCTGGACTACATCTCTTAACGCAGCCTAAGGCCACATTAGCAGCATTATATGCAACAGGGAAACACTAAAAATTTGGCCAATAAATATAGGAATTAAGCAAGGATGTCTCCATTCTCCACTGGCATTTGATAGTGCTAGAAATCCTAACAGTAGTCTTAATACAAGAGAAAGAAATGAAAGGCATAGTGGAATTATCCCTATTTGCTAATGACATGATGAGTTACTTAGAAAATCCTAGAAGAGTAGCAAAAAAAAAAAAAAAAAAAAAAGAATAAAAGCCCTGAGACAATAATGGTTTCATTAAGTAGCAAGATACAGAGTAAATCCATGAAAATTCAAAGTATTTCTGTCTAACAACAAATTTCAGAAGGACATAATAAAAAGTCTCATTTAAAGTAATTACAAACTATACGATATACCTAGGCATACTCAAAACCTGCACAGGTACAATTCCACAACTGAGCCCACGAGTTTTTGGGGAGCCCTGCTGCACTGCTGATTTGTATTTAGCTTGAAGTGCATGAAAATCCTCAGGTCTTTTTTAGACAAATTATTTTTTAGTCATGGACTCTCCAAACTTACATTTATAAATTTGATTTTTTTGAACCAAAGTGTGGGACTTTCTTTTCATCACACTTAAGTTTCATTTTATTAGATCACATCCATCATTCTAACCTATCAAAATAGCTTTGTATATTGACTTTGTCATCTAATGCTCGAAATATCCTTGCAAGGTCCATGTCAAGTAAAAATGTAAGAGTCATCATACGGATTCAGTGAGATAACTGATAAAAATGTTGAGTACAACAGAACCAAGGGCATATCCTTGGGGCATTCCATTAGAGAGATCTCCCTACAAGTTAACATTAAGCCTTCAAAGTGTACTCTTTAGATCTGGTCATGTAGCTATTCAACTTTACAGTGATCTTAGAAATGATTTAGTTCAATCCTCTGCATTTTACAAATGGAGAAAATGAGACCCCAAGAAATTACAAGGTGAAGTGTAAAGGACACTAGATTTGGAGTTTGAGGGACAGGGTTCAAATTCTTACTACTTGTATGACCTTGGACAAGTAGCCTCAGACCCTCTTAGCCTCTTTAGGTCTCAGTTATCTCACATGTAAATAAGGGGGTTGGACTAGAGAAACTTCAAGGTCCCTTCTACCTCTAAATGTCTGGTCCTATGAGATGCCAGAATTGGGATGCTGACTGGACTCAGCCCTGTCTGGCTCCCAGGCACAGCTTCTCCCGCTACATCGTGCCAGCCTCTCCTCTCTAAATGTTACCTGGTCATGTACCCACTGCCTGTCTGGGCAGACAACCTTTACTTGGCATGAAGAATCAGGAGCAGGCTCAGCTGGATCACATCAAATTCTAGGTTCAATCTGAGCACAGTTTTCATTGCCACTTACTATTACTCAATTCTGGAACAAGGCAACACAAGAACTCAGACAGACAAAGAAACCTGCAAATACCCCCACTCATCACAATAATAACCTACCAAAAGACACGGGTTGCCAAAGCGACACTGCTCCTCTAAGCCTCAGTGTCTCCCCTCAGCACACTCTATTCCCTGTCAGACCCCTCCCTCCCTGCTCTATGGTGTTGGCAGACTTAGGTGCCACGCAGTTCAGCTGTTTCTATGCCCTCAGTTAGCAAGGGAACGTACCACAGATAAGGCACTGCCTACATCTTGAGCTCTGAAGCTCCTCATCCTCCCTACAACACAGACCCACAGCACTTCTAGTGCAAACTTGGGTGACCGGACGGCACACAGGAGCTGCTGTAGCCGGCTTTGTTGTGGCTGCTCAGTAATGTCTGACTCTTTAAGGCCTCTCATGGGGCTTTTTCCAGCAAAATTGAAAGAAGGGACAATGAAGGCAACAGAGGGGCCCAGTGGCATAGAGAACTAAAAGCACACTTACCTAGGAGGGATGGGTGGCAAGAAAGAGACTACCCCACAGATTAGAATGACATTACTAGCCAAATGAGTCAGAACCTTGAAGGTCACTCAGACACTCAACAAACATTCATTAAGAACTTTGTGTAAAGCACTTGGCCAGACACAACAGATACAAGAACAGATAAGACTCTCAGGGAGTTTATAATTCACTAGGGAAAAAAGACAGAGATGCAAATGAGAAAGGCAGGCAGCACTACATCATAGTACAGTGGACAGAACACTGGATTCTGGAGCCAGGAGACCTGGATTCAAGTCCTGCTTCACATCCCGGCTACTTGTGTGACCTTGGTCATATCAATTAAATTCTCTGGGCCTCAATCTCTGCATTTGTAAAATGAGAGCTTGGACACTGTGACCTCTAACGCCCCTTCCACCCCTAAGCCCATAATTCTAAGAAGTAGGATAAAAATGAGAGTGAGATAGAGGTAAGGAGAGGTGCAAACAAAGTGCCGTAAGAACTCTGAGGAAGAAAAGGTAATGTTAGCTATGACAGCAAGTGAAGGTCACATGGAGGATATGGTACCTCACCAGATAGGGGATGGAGGCAGAGACAGTCTGAACATGGGTCACAGCATGAGCAAAGGCAAAGAAATGGGAAAGGGGAGAAGAAATGTGTATTGGATTGAACTGAAAAGAACTGATGATGGAGAATACTAGAGTTTTGCTGAAATGTCGTCAGTCAATAAACATTTATGAGCACCTACTATGTGCCAGGCATTGTGTGAAATGCTGGGAACATAAATGCAAAAAAAAAAAGGAGTTCCTACCCTCAAGAAGCTTACAGTCCAAGGGGGGGGACTATAAGGGGTGAGGGAAGACACAGAAAAGGAAGCTGAAAGGGTATGGGGGAGAGGAGAAGGAAGGCACCTCTCCAGGGGACATCAGAGAAGTCCTAACGCTGTACAGCCAGGGGAAAAATGAGATGTCTGACCTGGGTTCCCACCTAAGATGGGGGTTTGGGATTAATGTTCCCCTTCTCCCCTGAATCAGAAGGGCAGAGAGCAGTGATGAAGTGGGGTACTGAGGCTCTTGGGATCTCTCAGGATGTCAAGAGCCTCCTGGGGCATGACGAAGAAGTCCCCACGAGGTACAGTCAGGTGAGAAATGGGATGTCTGACCAGGGCTCCCTCTTTAAAAGGAGCAGGTGGACTACTGGAGGGAAAAAGAACAAGATAAGATGGAAAGGTAGGGTACTACCATACCACAGATGGTCTTGAATGCCATGATCATTTAATTCAGGAGGCAATGGGGAGCCATTGAAAGTTTATGAGGTGGAGGTGGGGTGGCTAGGTGGCACAGTGAATAGAGCACTGGCCCTGGAGTCAGGAGTACCTGAGTTCAAATCCGGCCTCAGACACTTAACACAAAAAAACTAGCCGTGTGACCTTGGGCAAGTCACTTAACTCCAACTGCCCTCCAAAAAAAAAAAGCAAAAAAAAAAAAAAAGAAAGTTTATGAGGTGAAGGGTGATGTATGAAGGCAGTGTGTAAGGAAAACTAGTTGGGCAGTAGTGTGGCACATGGACTGGAAAGGAACTAAATTACAGGCAGGAAGACTAGTAAGAAGGCTATTTCAGTCTTCTAGGAAAGAAGGAATGAGGGCTTGAAGTAGGTAGCTGCAGTAGGGGTGAAAGGGAAGTGAGATATACAAGGACAGTTTCTCCCTTAAGGTACCAGCTGTTCTAGTTCCTCCCATAGGACTGGGTAAAAGGTTCAGAGATGTTTTCAAGATAAAAGGATCCCAAAATGACAACATTCATGAATACCCTCAATTGACTGAGTAATGCTTCAGCTTCTTTCCTCCATGTCAACTGCAGGCCAATATACCATGTATACTATTCAAAGAAAATACTATGGCTTGTTCCATTCAGTAAAAAAAAGGACTCAGAAAATAATAAAATAGGATATAACTCTACATACCTTGTCCCACTGTACTCAGAGTTTTCCCTGTAAGAAAAACAAGAGGAATAATTAAGTATTTTTTTAAAAATGTTACATAGATTACATCTAAAGGACTTTTAAGTTTGCAAAGGCTCAGAAAGGTCAGGTGACTTTACTAAGGTTACACCGCTCATATTGGAGCTAGGACTTGAATCTGTCGTCTAAGCCCTAAATTAGCAGGTCTTTTTATTTTAATTCATCATGTGAAGTCTCCCCTCCAGAGTTCCGTGGTCTCCTAGCCCCAAAGATACAACTCAAACATACCTCTCTGCATGAATGAAGCCTGTTTTTATCCCTTCAACCACTTCTAGCATACTCCCCACTTTATTCTGTAACTACTTAGAGATGTACATGCTTGCAATCTTCTCAGAACAGAATGGAAGTTCGCTGAATGTAAAGATGTGTTGTTCTTTGTACTGGCATCCTCAGTGCCTAGCACAGTAAATGGCACAAAATAGGGGTCTGGTGGTTGTTGGTTGTGAGGTGGAAGGGATGTCACAAATGATCAAGCCCAGTCCCCTCATTTCCCAGATAAAAGGAAGGGGGAAAGGCTTGCTGGGTGTCACATAAGTAATGAAGAGCAAAGTTGCTCTTCTCCCTGCTGTGTGAAGCAAGTCAGAGCTAGAAGGTACCTTTGGCCAGGTCTGGCCAGAAAGCTCTGGTTGATCCTAACAGGATGGGAAGGCCATCTGTACAGACACAGACCGTGTGCTAGCTCTCCAAGAATTAGTCTAGCTTACTGTGGAGAGTCACATTACATAGTTAGGCATCAGCAGATAGACTTTTTTGGCTAGAGGAATTCATAAAGAACATTTACTTAAGGTTTAAAGGGGTCACAATCTGCATCCAAGGAAAGAGGACCCACAGAGATGAAATTATAGATCTTTCAAAGAACTAAAATATGTGAAAGACACAAGAGCCTACATGGATTTAAAAAATGGGACGTCAGAGACAAAAGGGACTTTATGGATCATCTAGTCAAAGATTCTTAACCTTTTTTGCACCCTAGACCCTTTGGAAGTCTGGTGAAGTCTAAGGTCCCTTTCTTAGAATATTGCTTTTAAATGTAAAAAATAACACATATAGGATTACAAAGGAAACCAATTATACCTAAATATAGTTATTAGAATATTTTTAAAATAAGTGTATGGGACCCAGGCCTCCAGCCTTTCCATGTTACAGATGACAAAAGTGAGATTAGAAGAAGAGGAATGACTTGTCTGAGGTCAGACAATTAAGGCAGAACCAGAGCCCCAGTCCTCAGGTTTCTAGTCCTTGGACCCTTCTACCATGACTTAACAGTGTCATTGACTCTTCCAAGCAAATGCCTTGAGGAACTGTAAGGGACTTCCAAGAAATTATTTACACACAAAAGATTGCTCACAAATTACCAGTGTATGGAAAATAGCATTAAGTCTCAAAAGTGTTATAAAGAGCATTAAAAGTAATATACGGGTTTGCTTTCCCCCAAAGCCCAAGATGACAGCCCTGGGAGGCAGAAGGCCTGCATTCTAGCCCTATCTGTGTGGCCCTGGATTTGTCAGCTCCCTGCTCTTTGGCTCAGCACTCTTTCCCATCAAATGGCAATATAATCCCTATACTATACAAGTCACAGGACCTTTGTGAAGAAAGTAGTTTGCAATTGTAAAACAAGACAGAAATGAGAGGTGTTATTATCATCATGTCATCATTGACAGGGAATTCAGACAACTACACAATCAGTTCTTTAAAGAAGATAGTTTTGCACTTTTCAGAAAAACAAAACTCCTCTTACAAAATCTTGTATTATTCCACTTAGTAATGTCTAGTCCCCAAACATTTACAATGGTCAAAGTCCAGTATGTCTAACATGCCAGTTCAAGGGAAAAAACAACAGCAAAATACACCAAAAAACTAGGAACTGAGCCTACAACTGCAATGTGTTGTGTTTTTCCATCTCTGGTTTTGAGTTAAAACTATTTCAGCCACGTGCAGGGATAGACTTAGAGGTGGAAAAAGGCAACCTCTGGAGCGAACCAATTAACCTCAAATGGAAGAGCTGACAGGTCCATGACTACGCCCAGAAGCCAACTGATGCTGCCTGCTGACCTCAGTGGGCGAGGGAGATGAAAGGGAATGGAAACTAAGAACCCCATGATTAGTCCCTTCGGGATGAGTTAGGGAAAGAGGGGAAGGGGGTGGGCTATAAGTCATCTAGTCATGTGTGACCAGGTTCCCTTTCTTCAGGAAACATTTTGGACCATCCCAGGGCCTTGTGATCTCGTTCATAGAGTTGAAAGGGACAGCAGAGATCATCTAGTGGCCAGAGGATGTTAATCTGGGGTCCATGACCTTGTGTGGTTTTTAAAAAAATATATGATAACTCTATTTCAATATACTTTGTTTCTTTTGTAATCCTATGTGTCTCATCTCATGCATTTAAAAACATGATTTTGAGAAGGGGTCCATAAGCTTCACTAGACTGATGACCAAAGGGGCCCAGGACACACAAAAAGTTAAGAATGCCTAGTCTAACCCTCCCATTTTACAGACAAGGACACTGATGCCCAGATAGGGAAGGGACTTGCTCAGGGTTGCAAATGTAGATTTTGAGCTCTGCTTATCTTCCAAATGCAGCACTCTGGCCACCATACTATGCTCCCTCTCTGCTTCCCCTCTGAGTGCTGATGCTTCTGACGGGCTGGCTGTGCCAGACTATATGGTATGTGGTAGATTTTATCTTGTGTTATTTCCCCTTTTTTTCTCGGTTGGTATTTTCTCTCCCCTTGTTCTAAGGTTTGAATCAAGTTGTGCCTGCTTTATGATTCCATCCCTTATTCTTCCAGTATGTGCACACTGCTCCCTCCTGTGAGCTACCTTGAGACTCACTGACCCAACACGAGGTAGTGTAGTCCAAAGGGCAGTGCTGGACTTGGAATCAGGAAGGCCTGGATTCCAGTTCTGCCTCTCGCACTTACTAGATATTGAGTCACTCACCTGTATAAGCCTCAGCTTCCTCGTATGTATAATGAGGACATCTACAGTTTCTCTCTATCTTACAGGGTTTTGGTGAGACTTAAATGAGATAATACGTGTAAAGTATTTTTACAAGTTTCTTTGTCTATAAAATGAGAAGCTGGGTCTCTAAGGGCCTCTCCAGTTCTAAAGCTATGACCCTATGAGAGCACTTTATTAATTATTATTTGGCACTTGTTGTCTTTTGCCTCTAAAGTCTGTGGGATTATGAGAATGTAAGCTCTAACTTTTACGTTCTTTTTTTTTTTTTTTTTGGTGTTTCTAACAGTTTATTCCTCAGGTACATGAGTACAGAGATTTGCCTTTATATATTTCCACACTGTGATGTGGGCTCTGACCTAAAGGGCTTAGCTCGATTTCACTGGCTGCTTCAAGTTTCCCTGTGCTGAAAGACTGGATAATCCAACCAGGGTGGGGGTTGATCTCAGAGACGCCACCTGAGAACCTCAGTAAGTCCAATCTCGGGTCTCTCAAAAGACCTTCCCTTTCTGGGGGTCAAGGTATGTTGGAGCAGAGAAATCGGTGTCCTTCTCTGAGGGACGTTGCCATATCCTTAAACTGAGCCAGCCTGCAGGCCTCCTCTAGTTCCAGCCAGAGGTAAGCCTGGTGCTCCCCACACTGCCGAATTTCCACACTGTAGTCATTCAACTTGACCAGCCAGCAGGTAACTGTTTGGGGCTTGCTGTTGACTGCATAATTCAGCTCACTCTTGAATCCCTCAATGATACTCAGCTGGCTGGCATGCAGGCCAGCTTCCTCCTGGGTCTTCCTAAAAGCTGCCTCTAGGTCACTCTCTCCTGGGTCCACATGACCTTTAGGAGGAGTCCAGTGATGTATTCCATATGATGTTTGTAGCAAGAGAAACTCAATAGCTTTGCTGCCCACGTTGAGAAAACAAGGTCTTCAGAAAATGATAAAGAGGGGGCGGAGTCAATATGGCAGAGTAATTATAACGCTACAGGCTCTTAGAGACACCTCCTAGATTACGGGTGTGGGGAGGAACTTTCTATGGTCTAGAACATTTTCTGGATCTTTGTCATTCTTTGTTATTCAGTTGAGTCCGATTCTTTGTGATCTTGGGGAGCAATGCATGCCAGTGCTGTCCATGTGGTTTTCTTGGCAGAAATACTTGAGCATTTTGCCATTTCCTTCTCCAGTGGGTTAAGGAAAATAGAGGTTAAGTGATTTGCCCAGGATCACAGAGCTAGGAAGTGTCAGAGGCCACATTTGAACTAAGGTCTCCCAGACTGCAGGCCCATGCTCTATCCACTGAGCCACTGAGCTGCCTTAATGTTCTTTGTTGGGTCCCTTCAAGTTGCAATGTAGTATTCTAAGGTCAATTTCTGCTATATATATATATTTTTTACATTCTACCTTCACCTCTGTAGTTCTAATATTCTTAGTTCTAAATACAGAGGGTATCATGGAGATCTGGGTTGAACCTTGGTTTCTTTCCTTTTAAAAAAATGGTCACAGGGCAATATGACCTACAACGTATTTTGAACCCTATTTTTTTCCTTAAAAAAATAAATTTCTGGTGATGTACTTTATTTTTATAGCACCTCCATTCCACAGAACATTCCTCCTTATTCCCTGACCTAGAGAGCCATGTATTATAACAAAAAAAAGAGGGAAAGAAAAATAGTTCAGTTAAAGCAGCTAAGATATGGATAAAGTCTGACACTATGTGCAGATATGCAGTTTTCCATACCCAGAGTCCCTCACCTTTGCAATGAATCAGCATAAAGTGTCTTCTAATATCTCTTTTTTCAGGGGTCAAACTTGGTCATTATAATTTCAAAACATTATTTACATTTATTATATATTCTTAGTCATTGTGTATGTTATTTTCCTGGATTATTTTCCTTATATCACTTTGTATTAGCTCATATGGCTTGCCAAGCTTCTCTGTATTAATCATATCTATCCTTCCTCTTTCACAGTACAGTAATAGTTCCTTAGATTCAGGGTCTTCCCATCTTCTTGCCCCATCTTAATCAGTGGTGAATCCTATTTTCTGCTCTCATCATTGCCATTAACATCTTTTCAGAACCTGAGCTGGGGCAATGCGGCACATGAGGAGGAGAGTCCAGGTGAGCGTGAAGCATTGTTGTGGTCCCTCCTAAAACAGTGGAGTCCTTCTCCAGAGAGAAGATAGAGCTTGTTCAGGGTAGCAACGGGAAAGGTGAGCAGAAGGAAGGGGATTTTAGAGAGGTGCCAGGCACACGTGAAGTGAAGCATGGCTGAGGCCAAAGGAGGTTGTTTTGCTTCAGAAAGTCACCGTTAGTGAGAGGAGCCATGGGGGAGCAGGCTGTCACATCTGTCCAGGAACAATGGCGGTACTAGTTTGATTGTGCCCCCAGCAGCGTGGTTCAAGAGTTCAGAACTTCAAGAGTCAATACTTGCTAGCTGTGTGACTTAACTTTCTAAGCCTAAGTTTTCTCATCTGTAACATGTAAACTATCTACCTCACTGGGCTGTTATGGAGAAAATGCTCTGGAAACCTTAAAAAATTAGAAAAATGTTGAGTTATTGTTATTGTCTGCTTCCTTCTACCTTCAGCCTTCAATATTCTAAAGTATTTGCTAGCTCTGATCCTGTGTTCTAATGTTCCTCTGAACTCTGACATGCTATGATTCTACAAGGGAACACTTACAAGAAAGGTACTTAAATATACTTTACTGCAATATTCTTCAACAGTTTGATATTGTTAAGATCAGTAGAAATATTTTTACAAAATCACAATCTAACACTAAATAATGCTTTCAGGAGGATGGTCAGTAATTTTGGCACAAAGTATTATTTTATCATTACTTTATTATTATTTGTTAGTATTATTATATTATTACCACTTGCTGGTGGGGGCAGCTAGGTGATACAGTGCATAGAGCTCATTGGGCCTTGAGTTGGGAAGATTCACGTTCCTGAGTTCAAATCCAGCCCCAGACACTGACTAGCTCTCTGACCCTGGGCAAATCACTTAAGTCTGTTTGCCTCAGTTTTCTTATCTGTAAAATGAGAAATGGCAAGCCATTCCAGCATCTTTGCCAAGACAACACCAAAAGGGGACATGAAGTATTGGCTATGACTGAAATGACTGAACAACAACAAGGTGTGTGTGTGGGGGGTGGGGGTTGGACTAGGTAATTGGCAGGAAACACACTTGTCAGGAATTCCTCCAGGATTTTACAACACGGTTTCTATAGTGTTTCCCCGCCTTTAACTTTGTTCTATTCAACAAACCTTAATAAGCACTCAAATGCTTGAATTCCTTAGCTCCTCAATCTACCTGACTCCCCTAATCTATTACTTCAGCCAACCTGAGCTACAGACAGGGATGGTACCACTCTTGATTTTGTTACCACCCATAAGTATTGTACTTCTATAGTCAAGAATTCAGAATTTCCTTTATGTTATCATAATTTTTTATCTTTTGGTCTCTCTCTATGCCTCTTAAGTCTACTCTTTATCCTCGCCCTCACTGCCAGTTCATCCATCCCTCAGGGTCATCCCAGTCTCCTTCCTTTCCAATCTTGACTACTACATGAATAAGCTCTATTCTAGACCATCCCCCACACTAGAATCCCTTGATCCCCTGGCCTCTCATTGACCATGTTTTGCTAAACACCAATCCTGGATCACTCAAACCATCTGCCTCCTTGACTCCTACTCATATTCTGCTGAACAGAATGAAGGAAACCATAAAACTGTGCTGACTTGGTCCATGACAAGTTTACCAGAGATAATCTCTGAGGGGGCACTCATTGTAACAAGGCAATGCTATGACAGATTCTTCTTAATTGATCCCATATCCCATATACCACAACAGCTCTTGCAAACCTTTTCTTTTTATCTTGGGCCTCCCCTGCCACTCTATCCTTTCTGCTGAAGACCTCAAATTATACTTCGCAGATGAAGCTGACACCATTTTCTAAGAACTCCCTCTTCCTCAACTCACATCCCTATGACACCTTCCCCCATCTGCTCCTTCACTGAAGTCTCTGATGATGAGGTGGCCCTTCTACTTGCCAAGGCCAACACATCTACATATACCCTTGATCCTATCTCTCATCTTTTGCAGCAAAGTGACTCCATCATCACCCTCTCTCTGGTGCCTTCCATATCTGCTGGTGCCTTCCTGGTGCTTTCCCTGTGCCCACACATATGCCCAGGCATCCCAAATTCTTGCAAAAAGCTTCACTAGAGCCTACCATGCCAGGCAGCCATCATTCTATGTCTCTCCTTCCTGTTCATCTAAAGTCCTTAAAAAAAAGACCTGTCTATAATAGGTATCTCCATATGTTCTCCTCTCACTTGTCTAACTGCTCTGCAATTTGGCATCTGACCTCATCATTACCTGAAACTGTTTTCTCCAAAGTCACCAATCACTGAGGGTCCAAGATATATCCTTCGAGGACCCCCACAGTTAGTGGGCATGACTTGGATGAAGATGTATCAAAGGAAATTGAGAAGGAGTGGTCAGAAAGTAGGAGGAGAACCAGGAGAGAGCAGTGTCACAAAAATCTAGAAAGAAGAGGGAAATGCAGAGTTTCAAAGGCTACAGAGAAGTCAAGAAGAATAAGGACTAAGAAAGGGCAATTAAGAGACTGGTAGTCAGAGAAATATGTGACTTTAGAACAAAAAGAGGTCTTAAAGATCACCTTGCCTCAACCACCATATGACCCTGGGCAAAACACTGTTAAGTACTTTGAACTCATTTATGAAAATAAGGACTTAGGAAGATGGTGGTGTAGAAGCAGAACTCCACAGCTCCTCCCATAATCACCTCAAACACCTATAAAATATGACTCTAAACAAATTTTAGAGCTCCAGAACCCACAAAAGTATAGAGAAACAAAGTTCCCACTGAAGGCAGCCTGACAGGCAGACGGGAAGGGCTCATCACAGGGTACTGGGAGCTGAGACTGGCTTTAGCCTGAGGGTGGCCAGGATAAGCTGCAGCTGGAGAATTCAGGAGAGTGGATCACCAGCAGCTGTGGCAGATTCCAGAGTTATCAACCCATAAGAGCCAAGGACAAAGTAAAAGGTGAACTCAACTAAATCTGGGAGAGAGAAGCAGGTCCAGCTACTGGCCACCAGGGCAAGAAAGCAGCGGAAGTGGCCTCTGCAGCTGCTTTCACATGGCTGCTTCACAGCTCTTGGCCTACAGATTGCAAGGGGCCCAAGTGATCATTCAGAGGCTACACACTCTTGCCTTGAGCTGCCTGGATCAGGATCATGGTCTTGGGTGGTAGTCCTGCCAAAGCTGGTGGGGGCTGCAGCAGCCTCCTAATAGCTCCAGGAGCTGCAAAAACCCCAGCAATTTGGGACAAAACTCTCCCCCCCGGAAGCAGAGTTCTACTGTGGCTCAAAAATCAAATTAATTGAGTGGCAAGATGAGTAGGCAAAGGAAGCAAACCAAACTCAGCAATCCAACTTTAGATTCCTTTTTGGGGGACAAAAAGGATCAAAGCATGGAACAGGAGGAAGACAACACAGTCAGAACTCCTGCACCAAAAGTTTCCAAGAAAAATGTAAACTGGTTAGAGACCATAGAAGAGCTTAAGAAGGATTTTGAAAACCAAATAAGAGAAGTAGAGGAAAAACTGGGGAGAGAAATGAGAATGATGCAAGAAAATCATGAAAAGAGAGTCAACAACCTGACTGAAGGAAATAACACCTCAAAAAATAGATTAACTCGAATGGCAAAAGGGGTCCAAAAAGCTAATGAAGAGAAGAATGCCTTAAAAAGTTGAATTTGCCAGATGCAAAAAGAATCTCAAAAGCTCACTGAAGAGAATAATTCCTTCAGAATTAGAATGGAGCAAATGGAAGCAAATGACTTTATGAGAAATCAAGAAACTATTAAACATATAGAAACAA
>CM053594.1:47978622-47995027 GCA_028646575.1 Pseudocheirus occidentalis
TTTAGAATGAACAATTCAAACTACAGAATGAGTTGAGCCCTAAAATGACCACAATATATGACAAAAAGGGTTTGTTGTTGTTGCTGCTGCTGCAGCTGGCTTGTGTATTTTTTTATTTTTATTTTTTGCTATGTTGAGAAAAGAGGAAAATCAAAGAAAAGGTAGGGCCATGGCTCTGGAATAGGGGCGGGGGGTGATGATTACAGATGACAGAGGGAAGGCAGAATGATTCTTGCTTTCCTTTGCTTCTGTTTTATCTACCAAGGAAAACAAGCTTCTCCTTTTCTCCCTTTATGGTAAACTCATTTGAATCAGGAATTGTCATTTTTCATGCATTTATCACCAATGCCAAACACAAAGCCTTGTAATGTCCATCTATTTTGGTTCAGATTTATGACTTCATTGGTACTGGGAACTCCTGGTGTGGAAACTACCTGCACCCAGGCTCAGCTTGGCAACTCATCGATAACCTCCAGTCTTAAGAAGTTGCCTGGACCACTGAGAGGTCCATGGCAGAGGTCTCTGGTCTCTGGTTACAAAGCTAGGAGGCTTCATAACCAGAACATTAATCTAGGTCTTCCTGATTTCAAGGCTGAATCTTTAATAAATGATTGGTAAATTGAACTGAATTAGAATCTTCAGAATGAAAACAAAATAGAAGAAAACAATCGAGGATCAGACGAACCCCAAGATAAGCAAGGAGATGTGAAAAGAACCACTAGGGCCAGAAGGATTCAAATGACTTCACCAGAACAAACTACATTTTGGATTACTGAGGGAAGTGACAATTGTAATCCCTGAGCAATTGTCATTGATTTCTGAAAAATCATGAGGAATGGAAGAAGTTCTATAGCATTAGAGAAGGACAAATATTTCTATTTTCCAAAACGGAGCAGAGAGAGTCTTCCAACAATAGGCCAGTCAGCCTGACTTCAATTCCTGGCAAAATTTTTAGATGCACTATTAAAGGGATGGTTTGTGATCATTTAGAAAGGGAAAGATCAATTACAAACAGCTGGCTCCACCAAAAAGTCATGCTAGATTAAATGAATTTCTTTTCTTGTTTTTTTTTTCCTTTTTTAGATAATGCTACTAGACCCAGATGCAGCATACCTGAATTTCAGCAACACGTGATGAATCTTATATGCTATTCTAGGGAACAAGATAAGAAATTAAGACTACGTAATTCTATTGTTATACACATTCAGAGATGATAAATGATCAGAATTGATCCATATCACCTGGAAAGAGGTCAATAGCAGCTCTATTCTTGGCTATGTTTTGTTCAACATTTTTACTTATAACTTGGATCAAGACACAGATGGAAAATTTATCAAACTGAACTACATACAGGCCAAAGTGCTTTAAGGTTTGCAAAGCACATTCCTTGCAACAGTCTTGTGAGGTAGGTACAGAAACGTATCATACTCATTTTATAGATGAGAAAAATAAAACTTAGGGGAAGTGACTTGCACATAGTCACAGACTAATGAGTGCCAATGTCAGGCACTGACCTGAAAGACCCCTGTCTTTCACAACACACCATGATGCTTCCAATATGATTGGGGCAGGCTAGAACTTTGAATTCTTATTGAAAAAATGTAATCGTACACACTTCGATTTTTTTTAAATTAACCGCACAAATATAAGTATACAAGTCGCTTAACCCCAATTACCCTCCAAAAAACAAAACAAACAAACAAAACCAAATATAAGCATAAAAATTTTATAGCAGCTCTTTTTCTAGAGGCAAAGAGCTGGAAAATAAGAGGGATCCTCATCAATTGAAGAACAGCTTAATACACTATTGTATACTAATACAATGAAATACTATAGTGCTATGAAAAATGGGAGAACTTATACAAATTGATACAGAGTTGAGAGAGAAGAACCAGGAGTGCAATTTATATAATCATAGCAGCAATGTAAAAACTATGAAAGATTTAAGAACTCTGATCAACACAATGACTATCACTGTCCAATCTGTACTCTGATTCCAGAGTACTAATGAGGAATATTACCCACCTCCTGACAGAGAGATGACAGACTCAATATGTATAATGAAACAAAGATTTTTAGACATGGACAACATAGGAATACTTTGCTTGACTCTGCATATTTGTTGCAAGGGTTCTGGTTGGGTTTTTTTCCCCCAGAGTGAGGAGTATGAGAGAGAAAACAAATACTGTTAATTGAAAAAAAATTTTTAATAAAATCCAAAAATACATTTCAATATACATAGGCAATAGTTCATGCGAAAAGGAGTATAGGATTTCAGTAGATTGCAAGCTCAGTGAGTCAATACTAGTATGACAAAATTGCATGCAACAAGTTTAACATGCTCATAGGCTGCATTAACAGAAGTGTAAGAATGGAGAGGAAAGGTTTTAAATGAGAGAATCAACTACTAACTACTGTACCTACTTAACCCTATACTTTAAGTAAAAACACATCTCAATTGAATTAATCAGTCAGAGGTGTGAAGTGTTTTTGAAGACGGTTTGGACATCTACTAAATCAAAGGCATTCCAACTAGGTGCAATAGCAAGTCTGTTCAGAACGGGTGAATGAGCTGTTTATGTTTTGTGGGGCTTGTATAAAAAAAAACCACCAAGTTAGTCTGGAATTGGGGCTATGAGCAAATGATAAATGAAGGCTGAAGCCTTCTAGCCAAACTCCTTAGAAGGAATTCCTTGGGGGATGGGGGTGGAGAGGAGGGAATGATAGCCCTGGCCCCAGCCTCAGTCCCTCTCCATCCCATTTATAGGGTTCTAAGGTTTGCTAAATTTACATGCATTATCTCATTTGATTCTCATAACCCTGTCAGGTAGGTGCTATTACTATAATCATCTCACAGAAGAGGGAACTGAGACTGAGAAATTAAATGGCTTGCCTAGGCTCACACGACTGGTAAGATCTGCAGCAGTATTCAGACTCAGATCTTCATTCTAAGACTGTCACCCTATCCACTACGACACCTAACTGCCTCCATGAGGAAGGACCCCCTCACAATGAGTACTATTCCAAAATGGAATGAGGTACCTCGGAACGCATTCCTTATCATCAACAGTCTTCAAATCCCAGGATATGGAGATATAAGGGATCCAGCCTAACTTCCTCATTTTACAAATGAGAGAGTTAAAGATTAATGATTAAATGACATGTCCAAAGTCCTACAGGTAGTAACCGAACTCACAGTTGGACACGGATACTCTGATCCAAAGTTCTGTGTATCTACCCCTTTCTGTGCTTCAATTCCTTGTATACTTGCCCTGCCTATATCACTGGGCTCATGTGAAGAAAGGGCTTTTCTAAACCTAAAGTGTTCTAGAAATAAGATTTGTTATTACTATCATTATTAGTATTATTGAAAGAAATGGGGGGAATGATTAGTGCAGAGAACTTTTAAGGAGCATATGATTAGTGTGGTTAATTAGCTGAAGGGCCTTCATGTGGAAGAGAGATTAGAATTATTTTGCTTGGCCCCAGAAGGCAAAATTTGGAGCAGTGGGGATAAGCTAAAGGGGGAGGGGTAATTTCAGGTCAACATAAGGAAGAACTTCCTAACAATGAAAGCTATTCCATAATGGAATGAGTTAACACAAGAGGTTGAGCTTTTTCCATCATTGGAGGGCTTGAAATGGAGACCAGATGACCAACTGTCAGGGATCCTGTAGAAGGCATTCCCTTCTGTTGTTCCTTTCATCTCCAAGAATTCTATTTCCATTACTGTATTTGTTTGTACTCTAGAGGAAACGCTATGCAGAGTATCCCTGACAGAGCCCCTGGGGAAAAGTGACATAAGATGTTCTGGAGAATAAAAGCATAAGGATGCACATATACACAATATGTGCATTAGCACACAGAGAGAAATGAATGGATTTGTGACTCTAAAGATCTCTGGCTCACTATGTTCTGGGAGCTATTCTTCAGCCGAATCTGGCAAAGAACGGACCATTTACAGAGATAAAAACATACAGCGCTAGCCAATGAATCAGCATCAGTCAGTCAGCTAAAACTCTGACTACTAGCAGGAAGTACAAGCTTTCTTTCCTGAAATGTCAGAGTGGGAGGCTGATACACATGAAGCCTCAGTATTGTGCCCTGGTGATTAAGGAGATATGGCTCCTGAGTCCTAGGCCAAGGCCCACATGAACATGTCTCCTACCCACTGTGTTAGACCTTCAAGCATGATAGCTGATTAAAAACTATGATCACATGGTTTGCTAGATACAGAGCAACCAACCATCTCTGGGCTCATTCTCCCAACTCCTACTCCCATTGACAGGCCAGAGCTTCAGAATGTGGTTTATAACTTCTCCCCACATAGTTCTAAGGGAAATCCTGAGGGATTATTCTCCTCACCCCCAGTTCTGTCACTCAAAAGCCCTCATCTGGTGTGCTCTTCACTGATTATCAATTAGCCTAACCAGAGTTACTTAGCTTTTAGAACACACTATTTATTGAGATGATACAGGAAGTACAGTTGTATAAAGAATGATAATCCCCCAAAGCCTGAGACACATTCCCACAGTTATCCACAGGGTTCATAGGGTTCAAATTTAGAAAGCATGTGTGGTCAAAGGTACCTGATTACTGATAGTCATTTTTCCCCATTGTGGAATACTCATGAGGTTCACTTTCTGTTGAGCTATTTGATGGATGGAGCTATTTGCTCCATACATACTCTTATAGAGTCCAAAAGATGCCATTCTTGGATTTACCACATGTCTCTCAGCTCCCAATGCTGATGCTGCCATATGTTTTGGGGATGCTGTTACTAAGCCAATGGAAGCTTTTGACCTTTTGAAATTTACAAGGTTGTCCTCTGTTCAAGAGTTAGGGGTAAAAAAAAAGTTAGGGGTAGGAGAAAGAATACGACACACCGTTGGGCCCCTCTTCCTTTTCCTCCTTCCTGCTCCCCACACCCATTCTCTGCCTGGTCTAGTGGCTGCCTCCTCAAGATGTTCCCAAACCTTGACTGCTTTCTTGTTCAAAACCTTGCTCTAATATTCATAGGCTAAGAGGTATATCTAATTTTTCCAACCAATTCCAATACATTTTCTGTGGGTTGTTATTGCATCCAAATGGCTCAAAAGCACTTCACTTTTCCCAAATTAACTAAGGACTTATTCACGCCCAATTTATACCTTAGATTGCCTCAATAAAGGAGTCTAGGACTTGTCCACACTTTATTTATACCATTGATTAAATGACTGGTTGATTTTGTAACTCAAAAAGGCATTCTCATCTATCGGAGTGTGGAATATCTTACTAATTACCTTACTTATGGAGAGGAGATTTGGGATTTGGGACATCCCTTATATTACCAAAAAAAAAAGGTATCAAGAATATGTGTTGAAGTTTACAGGTAAGCACTGGGAACTTCCCGATTTCCCAGGAATCCAGCTCTTTTGATGAGTCTAACAAATTATGATTAATGCAAAAAGCTGGTAAGGATAAAAAAAAAACAAAAAAAACCCCACCACCCTAGAGGAGGCCCAGATTCTGGAAAGGCCTGAGAAACGGGTCCAACTTTGGGTTTTGCCAGCTGTTCCCTATTTATTCCAGATATTCCCTGTTATTGCTATACGCTATTCTTCACAAGTCAGATACTGAAATTGGGGAGGGAAGGTAGGAGAATAGCGTTGGTAACCTGGGAAATGGTAGCTAAAGACAGCAAATGAGCTCATTTTCTTTGGCACAAGGACCAGTTGCAACAGCTTCTCCCTATTCTGTTGCCATTAAGAGTGGCTGAACAACAGGTGGAGAGATTATGTTTCTTGGACACCACATGTGTTCCTTCCTATGCACAGGTCCTTGTGTAGGAGCTCAACTCTAATAATTTCTCCATACTCCCTGCCTACAGCTCCCAACAGAAAGCACTCACCCCGGTTTCTCTCTTGGGTCCCCTTCCAGGCTATTAATCATCTAGCAGTGTTTCCCAGGCTGATATAGCACCAAATCAGTCCCTCTTCCTCAGCAACCAACATTTTTTTCAGTGCTGCTCAATCTTTTCATACACAATATTCCCAAAATAAAGGGGCAAGCACATTTAATTCACCCCTTTTAAGAAGTCATCAGATTCTTATTTCTGATGCTGCTTTGAGTTTCTTTAAGTCTTGCCTCGGTGCCTTTTGTCATACCTTTTCTTTTATGTAGAATTCTCTCCTACTGTCTATGTGAAAATCTTATATCTTCTTTAAAGTGTGGCTCAACCGCCATCTCCTTCATGACACTTTCCGTAAGCCAAAAATGTTATCTCCCTTTTTTGAATCTCTTATAGCACATATTTTTATTTCTACGTACACTTGCCATAATTTATATTATGGTTATTTTATTATAGAAGCACAGAATATTAGATCTTGAAGGATCCTTTGAACATACAATATTAAGAGTAAAAGGGACCTTAGGACACAGAATAATAAAGTTGGAAGGAACTTTAGGAGAGAGTTTCAAAGGCAGAAGGGCTCTGGGACATAGAATGTCAGTACTAGAAGGGATCTTAGAACACAGAATGTCACTGTAGGAAGGGATCTTAGGACACAGAATATACAGCACTGGATTTGGAAGGAAACTTAGAACCCAGAATGTCAGAATTTTTAAAAACATTTTTATTTAAAGTTTTGACTTCCCGGAGACAGTAAGCAATCAGATATAGGTTAAACATGTGCAATTATGTAAAACATTTCCATATCAGTCGTTTTGTACAAGAAGACTCAAAAGAAAAAAGAAAGAGTGAAAACCAGTATGCTTCAGTCTGTATTCAAACAATATCAGTTCTTTTTCTGAAGGTGGCTAGTATGTTTCATCATTATTCCTTGGGGATTGTCTTAGATAATTGTATTGCTGAGAATAACTAAATCATTCACAGTTCTTCATTAAACAATATTGCTATTACTGTATACAACCTTGTGCTGGTTCTGTTCACTTTACTATGCATCAGTTCATGTCTTTTCAGGCTTTTCTGAAATCATCCTGCTAGTCATTTCTTATAGCACAATAATATTCCACTATAATCATATACCACAGCTTGTTTAGACATTCCCAAATTGATGGGCATCCCTTTGATTTCCAATTTTTAACCACCACAAAAAGAGTTGCCATAAAATATTTTTGTAAAAATAGGTTCTTCCTCCCCACTTCTTTTGGATGTCTTTGGGATACAGATCTAGCAATGGTATTGCTGGATCAAAGAGCACACACGGTTTTATACCCCTTTGGGCACAGTTCCAAATTCCTCTCCAGAGTTGGTTGGATCAGTTCACAGCTCTACCAACTACTGTCCCAGTTTTCCCATATTCCCTCCAACATGCAACATTTTCCATTTTTGTCATGTTAACAACTCTGAGAGGAGTGAGGTGGTACCTGGGGTTGATTTGATTTTCCTTTCTCTTATCAATAATGATTGAGCATTTCTTCATATGACTATAGATAGCTTTGATTTGTCTCAAAACTGCCTGCTCGTATCTTTTTTTTTTAGTTCAACAAACATTTATTAAGTTTATTTAAATGTTTTTTTTATTTTAATTTATTTTCTTGGTTATATCATTCATTTCCACAAGGTTTTGAGTTACAAATTTTCTCCCCTTTTTGCCCCTACCCCCCAGCCCAGAACATTGATCCCACTGTAAGACCCCTCCCACAATCTGTTCCCTTTTATGCCCTCCTCCAACACCCCTCTAGCTTTCTAGCAGGGCAGGGAGCTCCTCCCTGCCCCCGTCCCTGTATGTATTATTTCCCAGTCTTGCTCGTATCTTTTGACCATTTATCAATTGGGAATGATTTTCATTTTCATAAATTTGACTGTTCTCTTTTATTTGAGAAATGAGACCTTTATTAGAGATACTTGTTGCAAATTTTTTCCTGGCTTTCTGCTTTCCATATAATTTTGATTATATTGGTTTTGTTTGTGCAAAAACTTTTAAATTTTATATAATCAAAATTATTTATTTTATATTTTGTAATGCTCTCTATATCCTCTTTGGCCCTAAATTCTTCTCTTATCCTTAAATCTGATAGATAAACTATTCCATGCTCTCTTAATTTGTTTATGGTATATCACCCTTTTTGTGTAAATCATGTACTCATTTTGACCTATCTTGGTATATGGTGTGAGATGTTGGTCTATACCTAGTTTCTGCCATGCTGTTTTCTAGTTTTTCTAGTAGTTTTTGTCAAATACTGAGTTTTTGTTCCAAAAATTTGAATCTTGGGGTTTATCATATACTAGATTACTACGATCATTTATTATAATTGTAATTTGTTCCTAATCTTTTCTAATGATCCACCACTCTATTTCTTAACCAGTTTTGATAATTATCACTTTAAAATACCATTTAAAATCTGCTACTAGACTAACTTTTGCATTTTTTCATTGATTCCCTCAATATCCTTGACCTTCTGTTCTTCCAGATGAATTTGGTTACTATCTTTTCTAACTTTACAAAATAATTTTTGATCGTTTGATTGGTATGGCACTGAATAAATACATTAATTTAGGTTAAATTGTCATTTTTATTGGCTTGGCCTACCCATGAGCAATTAATATTTTCCCCAATTGTTTAGACTGACTTTATTTGTGCATAAAGTGTTTTGTAATTGTTTTCATATAGTTTCTGTGTTTGTCTTGGCAGGTAGACTTCTAAGTATTTTATATTTTCTACAGTTATTTTAAATTAATTTCTCTCTCTATCTTTTGCCACTGGACTTTGTTGGTAATATACAGAAATAGATTTATATGGTCTTATTTGATATCCTGTAACTTTGCTAAAGTTTTTAAAAGTAATTTTAGTTGATTCTCTAGGATTTTCTAAGTATAACATCAACTCATCTTCAAAAATGTATAGTTTTGTCTTCTGATTGCCCATTCTAATTCTTTTCATTTCTTTTTCTTCTATTTCTATAGTTAAGAATGTTAGAATTATAAGAGACTTTAGAACACAGAATGTCAGAGATGGAAGGGAACCTTAAAATAGGAAATGTCAGGTCTGGAAGAAACCTTAGAAAATAGTAACTCAGAGCTGGAAATACCAAGAACATATAATGTTAGAGTTATAAAAGACATCAGAAATCATCTAGGCCAACTCCATGCATTTTTACAGATCAGAAAATGGAAGCTAAAAAAGAAAAAGTGAGTACAAAGAGAAGACAGGAAAAAAGAGTCACATCACTAAAGAACGCCAAACACAGACACTTTCACAGTACTCGACTAGGAGAAGCACAAAATCCCTTTTGAGTAGTTTATAAAATGGCAGATCCATTTTTTATCATTACTGACAAGTTCCAAAATATGATGAAGCCAATGTGTTCCTCAGAATGTCTGTGGGCTCATCAATATTCTAGGCTGGCACACCAGCCTCCAATAAGCAGAATATAAATGCAAATTTATTGGCCCAGTGTGACATCTTTCTCTGGTCCAAAGGAGGAGTATGACACCCAGAAACTTCATCAGAATTCTAGGACTGAAAATCCTGCAGCACTCTGTTCCAGCCCCAAACTACAAGAACGCCATAGCCGCAGGGCTCAAACTCTGTGTTTTCATGTACACTCTCACTTTGAACTTAAGACACTTGCCTTACTTACACATCAAAACTGCAAATTACAACCCAAGGCCCAGCCAGATTCTTATACTCTGAGACTTTAGGCAAGTCATGTCCCCTCTCTGGGCCTCAGTTTCCTCATTAGCAAGTATGACAATAAACACTGACGTTTATATAACGCTTTAGGGTTTGCAAGTGCTTGGCATGTATGATCTCATGTGAGCCTCACAACCACCTTGTGAAACAGGTACCATAAATATTATTATCTCCATTTCATAGATGTAGAAACTAGACCTCAGAAATTAAATAACTTGCTCATGGTCACAAAGCTGGTATGTGACAGAGATGTTTTTCTGACTCCAACTTCAGCACTGTCCTCACTGTAGGGAGGAGACGTGGAGCCAGACTTTGAGGATATTTAGAATTTCTTCCTGTTCAGACAGTCTGTGTTCTAGGGATCCTTTTAGGTCTAAAATTCTATGTTCTTAGTTCTAAATTTCTACATGATAAGATGTATTCCAGTTCTGACATTCTACGCTCTAAGGCTGTGTGTGTGTGTGTGTGTGTGTGTGTGTGTGTGCCTACACGCACATGCACACTTCCAGGTGGGTGTCAAAGTAGATAGAGCACCATGCCTGGAGTCAGGAAAACCTGAGTTCCAGTCTGGTCTCAGACACTGACTAGCTATGTGACACTGGGCAAATCATTTAATCCTGTTTGTCTTGGCTTCCTCATTTGAAAAATAAGCTGGAGAAGAAAATGGCATACTTCTCAGTATCTTTACCCAAGATTCAGTACAACCCAACTCTAGAGTCCTTAGCACCTCAATCAGCTCCAAATACAGAAAAATGCTAGATGTTACAGAATCTGAGTTTGCATTTCATTTTTAAAAATATTGTATCACTAATTCCTCAAATAAGTCAGTAACACTGCTAATAATAAAAAGCTCAATCATTCAATGTATCCTTCATAGGCTTTCTGGTTCATTTTCCCAAAGTGATCTCAGGTCACATCACTCCCCTGTCTACAGCTGCCAAGAGCCTACAGGATAAAGTCCAGACAATTAGGTGGGCAGCATCCAAGACCTTCCTATAATCTGATTCTAGCCTGTCCTTCCAGTCTAATATCCTCTTGCTCTTCTTGTATCCGGTGTTCCAACCAAACCAGTCTACTTCATATTCTCTGAATGACTGAACCCAATCCTTCACTTCTACTGGCTGAGACAAGTGTGAACAGAGATGTCACATTCTGCCTGTGTATCATAGAGGCCTCCCTCTCTCCCTGGATCAGTGAGTGCTTCATCTCCAGAGTTCCTGTCTCCTCAGGCTACTACACTTCTGGTCCAGAGAAACCATTTCCCATCTCTGGAAATGATTAACCCTCCCTCCCACTTCCCCCACTGCAGGAATTCTTGGGTCTTCTCTTCTGGTACAGACAAAGTATACATATAAGCACACTTCCTGCCAATCTCCCTGGAGAGCCCAGCTCTAGCAGCCTAGTTCCTTCAGGGGTCTAGAGCCTTGAAATCCTCCTCTCATCTTCCTGGGAAGTAGGGTGCAGCCAGGAGAAAAAAAGTTTTTTGGAATGACAACCTCTTTAGACCATATTAGACCATAAGCTCCTTGAGAGCAGGAATCTACTCTAGTCATTGTTAATGACTAGATAGGATAGGAACCAGTCTTATGCTCAGTGCCTAAGTGGTACTTAGTAAATGTTTGAGTGCGTGCATTCAGATAATTTAATTTCTTTAAGTTAAACAAAATATGCTTTTCAAAACAAATTATTTAACGTCTCTTGGGAAGATCACAGATCAGTAACTCAAAGAAAATTGGCTTGATTCTAAACCGGTTAAGAAATATATCAAATCCACTCAGAAAATGTATAGAGTTCAACATTTAGAGCTGGAAGAGCCCTCAGAGATACAATGAGGTGGGGTCATGGCTAGAACATAGGACCTGGAGTCAGGGAGGCCTGAGTTCAAATCCTGCTTCAGATCATTTAGATGTGTGACCTTGGACAAGTCATTTATAATCTCTCTATTCCTCAGTGTCCTCACTTATAGAATGAGGACAATCATAGCACCTACCTCACAGGGTTGTGACAAGGATCAAGTGTTAATATACGTAAAACACTTGGCAAAGTTTAAAACACTTACATAAATGCTAGCGATTATTATAATTATCCAAGTGTATAGAGGAGGAAACCTAAGTATAGAGAGGGTAGGTATCCCTCTTGGTCAGGACTAGAACTCAGGGCACTTGAGGCCTAGGCCGGATCTCTTTCACTAGATAGCTTAGTCATGTAGTTGTGTAAAATCTTAAACAACTTTCTGAGTGCTACTCAACATTACACATAGTTCATAAAGCTAATAGCTGCCCATGACCCATTTGTGGAGTAAACCAACAAAACAAAATGTACGTTAAAAAAAACCAAATCAGCTTGATGGCACAAATAATCAGTAACAAAGAATGAAGAATGGCAGTGCTAATATTCCCTGCTGCAGGGACTACGCCTTCATGTGCTTTTTCAGAAAGCTCACCACATCCTGCATCCATCCAGGGGTGACAGTCCATTAAAGCAAATAAAACATTCCATTGTTCTCTAGGCCTAGCTTAAGGGACAGCAGCTGGGGAAAATGCAGCAACATCACTGTTGCTGTAGTCACTCCTGTCTGACTTTCCTAATCTGCCTTCCTCCAGCTAAACAGATATTTCAGTGGGGCAACTGTTAGCTGTCAGTAGCAAGAAATTAGGGTGGAAACAGTCTGTATGCAAGGAAGCAAAATAGAAGACAGTGGAGAGAAAAATGTTCCTTTAAGTGTGAGGCTGGGCACTGTAAAATATGTAAGCTGGATTAGATTTCTGATACCCTTACCAGCTCTGACCTCCTGCATTCTAAGGATGTCACCCTGACATTATGTATTGGTCCCTCCCAGCTTTACCATTTCATGCTCTAAGGTAATGGCGTCAAACTCAAATAGAAATGGTTCCTGCTGGTTCCATATTGACTTAAAAAAAAAACACCAACATTTTCAATTCCATTTCAATGGAAGTTCTGCTGGCCCTAGACTGGGGCTAAATGCAGCCACTTTGACACCCCTAATTCTAAGGTCCCTCTCAGACCTGAGATTACTTATGTAAAAGAAAATTATCTTATTGGATTTTTTCAAGCATAAAACCTATTTAATTTTATCATGAGAATTCAGCAAGAGTTACCTAGGGAAAGCCAGTACACAGAAAGCTGTTTATGTCAGTATAGAAACTGAAATTAATTTTGATTTTCACCAGTGCTTCTGGGGAGCTTTGATGGGTAATCCCCTTTCATAGAAATTGCACTGAGAAACTTCTCCTCATCCTGCTTCTCAGAAAGACACTCAGGCTCTAAAGTGAGCCTTTGTGCCCCACCACCCACTCATCTGGTAGTTTGCAACAACATTCACTGAATTTGGACGGTGCTTCCAATTAGAACTGCAACTGTGAATCACTGTGAAAACCCCAAGGATTTGGCACCTCTACCAATCAAACTAGAAATAAGTATCACTTGTGACCTAAGGCCATCTCCTACCACATCTGCAGTGAGATAAACTTTAAAAAGATTTTTTAAAAATACCTTAAACTACCATATAGTGTTGCTGAAATTAGTAAAGTTAGGAAAACCAGGGCTTTCCCCTCTATCATAACTTAAATGTGTTACCTTCTGGCAATGGAGCATAGGGCTCAATACCAAATGCTAAATGTTTGGTTTTTTTCCAGGATGAGTCAAGGTGACCAAAAATTTTAAATAATGATAATAATAAAAAAAAGTCTGTGCACTAATAATACATAGAGTTCACTGGGTTAACCTGTTCTTCTAAATAACATATCAGTAAGTTCCTATTATCTGACCTTAGCCAAACCACTAATTTGAGGAAGCTTAGCCAGAAGGTAACAAGCAAAATGCAGCTGGGTTTGCTTATACTGCTGTTCCTGAGGATGCAAAAACAAGCATGTTTTTTCAGCATATCAAGTTTGTCATAAAGCATGCTCCAGAGCTTAAAAGGGGAGAAAAATGGCTTAGCATGATGTTCTTGGTTCAGAAGCCAGTGTCTCACAGTTACCCTTAGGACCGATCACATTCTTTTGCCCTTCCTGGCTATCACCCCACACAAACTTCTTTTAGTGCCCCTGATATTTACAGGCAGATAGTGTGGCTCCATAGAAGAACCAAAGGGCTGAGAGTCATCAGACCTGGGTTCTGAGTCTCCTGTCACTAGGCAGCTGAGAGACTCTGAACAATTCACTTGACCTCTCTAGGCATCGTTTCTTGATCTATAAAGTGAAAGCGGTGATGGTGTCTAAAATCCTCTCTGGCTCTAAATCAGTCATCTAGAAAACACTTCTAGTAACCCCATAAGCCAGAAGAAAAAGCTGAAACTTTATTTGGAAACAAAAAACGATCCCAAATACTGGCTGTGTGACCCCGAAAAGGAAGCTTTTCATCTGTCTCCGTCTTGGTTTCCTAATTTGTAGAAGGAAGGAATAGATTAGATGATGTGACAGCTCCAAAATCCTACAACCGCATGAAACTGACTTCCCACCCAAGAGCTCCTTGGAGCAGAATTTAGATTGTTGCAGTCTAGAATGACGAAGACCTGTCATGGTGGCTGCCTACCTTCTCCAGGAACGACCCAGGATACAGAAAAGCAAGGTCAACAAGTCAAGGTATTTCGTGGGCCCCTAACACAGCAAACTTTCTTTACCCCTAGGCTGCCAGTGGGGGATCAACTGAGATATCCAGCTCCTTTGCAGCAGAGGTGGTTGTCTTGTCTCATCCTATCTCAGAAAGGGAGGAGGATTGGGAGAAAAGGGAAAGAAGGGTGAAAAGTAACATAGCTATCAGATAACAGGTTATCTTATGCCAGGAACTCCCTTTTTCCTTTCTTGTCACCAGCTGGCCAAGTCCTCTTTCTTCCTTTATTCAGGAAGTTCCTGAAATCCCAGCTCCTCCATGCAGCCTTTCCTGACTAGAACCAAGGTGGTAACTTCCCCTTGGCTTTGCCTTATCTAAATACAGAGTTCTCATGTCTTCTTTTACTCACCCTTTTGTTTATAAGCAGTATGAGCAGAGAAAAAAAAATGGCTTATGTGCTTCACAATTTACTGAGTGCTTTTCTCCCAACAGTCCTGAGAGGCAAGCAGTGGAATATTACCCACATTTTGCTGATTAAGAAACTGAGGCTCAGGGAAAGAAAACACTCAAGGTCATATGGCTAGCAAATAGTAAACTGGGACTTGAACCCAAGTCTCCTGACTTCAAATCCAGTGCTGTTTCCACTATATCACAATGAAAAATCTTATCATTTGACTGGTTCTCCCTTCCACTTGTTCAGGTCCGTCTTGACTTGTAAGTTCCTAAAGAGCAAGGACTGTGTCTGCTTAATTCACTTTGTCTGTGCATGGTATGGAAGCCCAGTTCTACCTTATTGCATTTAATAAATGCTTGAGATGATGGTATGACTACTATTAAGACATAACCTATTAAGCACAAATCAAAGACATTCACAAAAACCTGTTCCATACACATGAAACCTACTACACACAGATGTTTGGCTGGAAAAAGAGAAAACTTAGGGAGGCCATTTATCTGTTGCAGAGATGAGCAACCTGAGGCTTGAAGGGCACATATGGCCTTGTAGATCCTTAAGTGCAGCCTTTTGACTGAATCCAAATTTTTCAGAACAAACCCAAGGGGTTATTATTATGATATATAATAAGTAATATATATTTATATATAATTTAGCTATATATTTTATATATTTACTGTATATTTATGTTATGTTTATTTGTATGTTACATACAATGTAATACACAAAATATATAATACATATATCTACCTTATATAAGTTATATGTAATATAATCCATATTTATAATAATTTATAATAATACATAATATACAATCATATAAATAATAATAACAACATATACTCTATATCACCCCTAATCTATTGTCTATAGTCCTGTCATCTGATGCAGGATATAGTAGCTCCCTCTTCCACAAAACAATCATTCAAATGTTTGAAATCAGTGATCATATCTACCTCCCCACATCCTATTCAAATCAAATCTCTTCTCTAGGCTAAATATTTCTGTTCCTTTCACTATTTCTTGCAAAACAAATTTTTTTTTTTTTGGAGGCCAGTTGGGGTTAAGTGACTTGCCCAAGGTCACACGGCTAGTTTTTGTGTTAAGTGTCTATGGTCGGATTTGAACTCAGGTCCTCCTGACTCCAGGGCCGGTGCTCTATTCACTACGCCACCTAGCCACCCCGCAAAACAAATTTCTAATGAAGTATTACTTATGATTTCACATCTTCCCCTGGACTGCTTGTGAAGAAGGCTCTTTAGACAACTTAAAGGTCATTAAAAATGTGAGTTACTATGATCAAAGACCAGTAGAATGTTAGAGCAGGATACAGCCTTAGAGGTCATCTAGTCCCAACTACTTCACTGTAGAAAGAAGGAATCTGAGACCCTAAAAAGTTAAGCAACTTAGTTAAAATTACACTGGCTGCCCTTTTCTAAGTAAGTTCCAGTTGGTCGATGTCCATCCAAAACTTTGGTGTCCACAACCAGACTCTGCCCTGAGTAGGATGAGGTGGGAAGTGCATTCTCCATTACACTTCAATAGTTCCTTCCTTTCTCATTAGGTCCAGCATGCTATCTACTATAACACAGTGTTTCTTCTCCTCTCTTGCTGAGGCCATAGTTTGCCTATAGTACTTTGAAGTGTTCTCTGTACCTGGGGAGACTGTTCATCTGCCTTCTCCATTTGTCATCCTAGAAGAAGACACAAGAGTCAAGCCCTGCCTAACCTGAGATGCTGC
>CM053594.1:47995527-48044702 GCA_028646575.1 Pseudocheirus occidentalis
AGATGTGGTTCTCTGGAAAGGGTGGGAAAAAGAACACACTGGAAAACACAGGTGATAAAAATAAAATATAACAATATAATTTTGTTTAAAGAAAAAAGAAAAAGATTGTCTAGCCCTGAACTGGGTGTCAGGGGATCTAGGTTTTAGTTCTGCCTGTTATTATCTATCTTTGAGGCTTTTAGCAAGTCTTCTCTGTAGGGACTGGTATCCTCACCTATAAAATGAGAGGTGGGCTCTGAGGTAAGGAATTCTTTCTAATCCAGACACTGTACTTTCTCTGTTCAGCCGAGTTATTCTGTGTGCCATATTCCTAGGTCCCTTTAAGCTCAGACATTCTATGATTCTAATTAAGTCACTTATTAAAACTCTAGGCTCCAGAGAATGATGAGCCCCTATTTATGACGTTCAAAGCTTCTCCTTGATCTCATCTCACAAACCTTATTGTGCCAACTCCTTGAGCCTTTGGAACTGTCCAGCCTGCTGGACAGCTGAATCATCCTGCCTCTGCCTAAAGACTTATTGGCATCCTTATTCTTTTCTTCCCCCTTTCTTTCCCTTCCAACTCTTTGGCCAATCAAGAAAAGGACAAGCCCCTGGGCTCTCTTGCTGATATGCCTAAACCAGGTAAGTCAGATCACATCACCCACCCCTCCCCCAACAAACTCTAGTGGCTTCCTATTGCCTCCAGGAGCAAACATAAGCTGCTTTCTAGTATTCAGAGCCCTTTATAAACCCAGCCTCTTCCTACCTTTCCAGTCTCTATATACCTTACTCCCTAATATGTACTCTTTGATCCAGCCTTCTGGCTGTTCCACCAACAAAAAGCCTCCATCTCTTGACTCTGGGCATTGTCTCTGGCTGTCTCCAAGCTCTACCTCCTCCAATCTGACTACTGACCTCTCTGGCTTCTTTTAAGTCTCAACTAAGATCTCACCTTCTGTGGGAAGCCTTCCCCAGCCCCTCAATTCCAGTGCCTTCCCTCTGCTCATTATTTCCTATTTATCCTGTATAGAGTTTGCTTTGAATGTATGTTTGCATGCTTTCTCCCCATTAGATTGTAAGCTCCTTGAGGGCAGTATCTCCAGTGCTTAACACAGTGCCTGGCATATAGTAGGCATTTAATAAGTGTTTATTGATTGATGGATTAACTGTCTTGTCAGAAGGAAAAGATTTAAAGGAAGATCATTTAATCCATAGTGACAAAAATAAAGGAAGCCACTAGAGAAATGTACAGGCAGAGATAAGTGATAAGAGTCTGAGTTCCTTTTAGAAGGATGGGAGTGAAGGGCACATGAACCCCAGTAATTTAGAAAGTGGGCCAGGCAGAGAGGCTGGAGGACCCTTTTCTTCCTCAAGAGCTCTGCTGCTCCTGATTCAGTGAAGAGCCTGTACTTGAAGTAAGAAACCCTTTAAACATGACTTGAATTCTAATTTAACTTTATATAGATTATAGAATCATAAAATGTCTGAGTTGGAAAGAACTTTAAGAACCTTCTGACTCCCACATCTTATAGATGAGAAACCTAAGGCCCTGGGAGGTTATGTGACTAGTCTAAAATGTTTATTGATTTGGAGACAGATTTTAGCTTAATAAATGGAAGGACTTTGCAAGAAATCATAGCTGCACAAAAAGAACAGACTGTCTTGTGAGCTAGAGAACTAGATGACCAGAATTGTCTAAGCAGAGGTGAGATGACTCCTTGTCAGAGATGCTGTAGAGGAGATTCCTATATTAGGGCAGAAAACCAGATGACCTTGAGGTTCCTTCCCACTCCTGGATGAGAGAATACAATTACTGGTATCTAAGGAAAATTTATTCCCTTAGCACCTATTACACAATTTTCAAGGATGGGAATTTGGGTTCCCAAGCTGCCAGAACACACCAGTGTAGACCCTGAGCTCTTGTCCTTAAAGGAAAGCTGACAGGGGGTAAAATTTGGGAGGGAAGGAGATGACAGAGGCAAGAAAGAGAAGAGAAGACAATCAGGCCAGTGACAAGGGAGACAGGGAATGGTTTGAAGTGAGAAGGCGTGGGCATGAATGCCAGCTCTGCTATCTACCACCTGATTCCAAATAAGTCACATCCCTGCCTCCGGCCTTATTTAAATGAAAAGTTTGGACTGGATCATCTCTACAATCCTTCCCAGCTGAAAATCCCTTAATCTGGCTCATTAAACGTATAATAAATAGACTGTGGATCATCCATTGGCCCTGTCCCATTCATTTAGGGGGGAATTTCTATAGTGTTTGAATGAGAGATTTCATCACAAACTGTCTTCAAGAGATGAGAATGAAGTGTCCAGATTGAAAAACGTTTTGGGGGCACATCAGTTTAAAAAACAGACCATAGCACTATGTCAAGAAAAGTTACAAACATGGAAAGAGTGCCTCAGGTACAAATCCAGACCTTCCAGGGAACCTTGTTTTTGAATGTTTGTTCTTTTTCGACAGTAGCACCCAAGGTTGAAACTCAGAATCGAGCTTCTTGGAAGAACAAGGTGCTGGTGCCAGGCAGTGGATAGCCTCAGAAAACCCCTCGAGGCTCCCTTCAACCTTCACTCTGTAGCCAGGAAACCAAGAAATTAGACTGGTCATGCACATGCTTTGTTACTTCACCAGCCTTACACGTCTCCAGGGCCTAAAGCAAATTTCCTTAGCAGGATAATATTTAGAACTGAATAAGAACTTCAATATATCTAATCCAACGACCTCACTTTACAGATGAAGAAATTGAAGCCCAGAGAGAGGAGATGACTTGCTTATGGTCACATGACTAGTAAAGAGCAGAGTCAGTGGCCCTCCAGAGCTCTGGTCTCAAGTCGAATGGTCACTGCATTACTGTATATGCTCTCTCTGTTGCTGCACTGGGGCTGTGAGATAGAACAGTAAGCAAGCATCTTGTGGGAAAATCCAAAGGGGAGAAAAAAGGGACAGTGAGGAGGAAAGTCCTTTCAAAATGTTCAAATACTGGATGAATATGGCAGCAGATTGGGGGTGGGGGGAGCTGTCAGGCGGGGCTGGAGGTGGGGGTGGTTATGATGTGCTTTTCTTCCTCGCCTCAGCGTACCTACTTTGTGCAAAGCTCAGTGTTTGGAGGTGGAGGAAATACCAAGACAAAGGAGGGGGCTACCCTGAGGAGCTGAGAGCAGGGTAGATAAGTGAAACATCAAATGGGATTCCCATGATAAGAAGGGCAGCTCCTGTGGTGGGGCAGAAAATGCAACAGAGCTTGAGAGCTGGGTTCAAGTCTTGGTTGAACTCTCATCTTAATGTTTGGGAGAATCTAGGCAAATCCCTTAATCCTTCTCAGTGTCTTCATCAGTAAAATGGGAATAAGATTCCAGAATCAGAGGTGGAAGGGACCTTAGAGATAATCTAGTCATAGATTCAGAGCTTGGATGGGTCTTAGGAGTCATCTAGTCTAAATTTCTCATTTTATAGATGGCCTAGAGAGGCTGTCACAGGTCCAAGGTCACATAACTAGTAAGTCAAAATGGAGAGAATTCAAGTCTAGATCCTCTAAGTTCAGCACTCACAATCCCAACTCCTTCATTTTACATATGAGGAAACTAAGGCCTAGAGCTACTAAGTGTCTCAGTATCACCCCAGTAATAAGTGGCACTGTTAGGACTTGATTCTAGGTCACCTTCTACTTCTAAATCTGTTTTTTCAATCTACCATGTACAATAACCAGGTTGCCTACTTCACAGAGTTGCCAAAAACTCAAATACAATAAATATATAAAATACCTTGTGACAATAATGCACCCTAAAAACATCTATTCCTAAAAAGGTAGTGAGCATCTCATGATAGAAAAAATACTGGTCTTGGTGTCAGAAGACCTGGCTACCAATAAAAAATACTGACCAAAGCTAGATGGTCTGAACTGGAATTCAGCTGTCTGTCTCTATAGCTGTGGGCAAATCATGGCCTCTCTGGGCCTTGGTTTCTTATGGCCCAGTAAAAAGTTCACTGGATCTGAAGGAGGGCTTCCGGTTCAGACTCCCCTCCCACAGCTCATTTCACCTCCCTGGGTCTCAGTGTCCTCAACTGTAGAATTAGGAGTTTGGCCTAGATAACCCCTGAGGACCCTTAGAGATACAGCGTCATGAGCCTGTGCTTGGAGTATCTGTCCTGACATTGATTACCTACCTACCTACCTACCTACCTACCAACCTGAGTGTCAGTGGGCAAATAGCAAAACCCTCTCATGGCCCATCTTCTCATCCGTAAGAATAAGGCTAGGGCATTAGAATAGGCACTATTTCAGAAGTACAGTGTGTGTGTGTGTGTGTGTGTGTGTGTGTGTGTGTGCTCACACATGTGTGTATAGATATATGTATGTAAATATCTTCATATTTCAGAAGTACAGTATAAGTAGATATATATGTGCATGTTTATGTATGTGTGTATATATTCATGTATCTTCCCCTTCCCACCTTTTGTGGAATTAGAGAATCACTTAGAGCACTGAGAAATGAAGTGACTTAACCGAGGTCACACAGCCAGCAGGTGTCAGGGATTTTCTTGGCTCCAATGCTATGATACCACCCTGCCTCTCCTTAAGAGATAATAACACTTGTACATGGTTGTTGAAAGTAAAGTACTTTGTGAACTTTGAAGCACTATGATAATGGAATTATTATTCTCAGAGGCATATGCAATGTTATGTGATTATAGGCAGAAGAGGCTCGCCTTTTAGTGGAAGGTGAGCAGGAATGCAGAAAGGCCTCACAGACTAGGCACATCATAAATGCTGACTGAAGGAGTATTTCAGCAGAATGGGATGTAAAACTGTGAATGGGAAAGGAAGGGAGAAAAGTGCTAGGAAAGCAATGAAGGTACAGGGAACAATTTGAACAAAGAAACAGAAATAAGAAGGTGCTGAATCTGTACAAAGGATAGAGAACAACTAAGTCCCGATTCTTCGGAATCTCACAGTCTTGTCAGGAAGGAAAGATGTGTACAAAAGTAAATATATTTCCATTTGGAATGTGCTAAGTGCATACGCTTACTTTGGTGCTAGGATAAATGCTGTCTATAGGGCTTTAAGGATTACTAAGAACTGTATATGTTACAGGGCGATGGGGACTATTGATGAGGAGATGGAAGAGCCCTCAGAGGTCATCAAATCCAACCCCCTCATTTTCAGATAAGGAAGCTGAAGCCCAGGGAAGGTAACTGCCTTGGCCATACTGTCAAGGGTCAGAGGAGGGATCTGAACCCAGATCTCTTCTGACTCTCAGTCATCCTTTCCATTATACCATGCTACAGGAGATCTGAGGAAGAAATGATTGCCTTCAGCTAGATGGGGGAAGGGAAGGGGAAGGAAGCAAGGAGGAATTCATGGAAAATTCAGCATTTTCATTGGGTTTAAAAGGATGGGCAGGATGTTAATAGAAACTGAAGTATGATGGGAGTTGGGAAAGACATTTGTGGCCTAGGAAAGAGCCTTAGTTCTTTTCCAGTTTGTGACTGTGGTGCTATAGAAAAGTGGAGCATCCTTAATTACCAGGAAACAAGGCCAGAAGAAAAGAATGTGGAAGGTTGCAATTGGAACCACATCCTGTTGGGTTCAAATGAGTGAGACCAGGGGAGATTAGGAAAAGGAGAAGCCATCAATCCTATCTAGGGTAAACAAAATTGCTGGTCACAGGAAAGGGAGGGCAAGAGGTAGAATGTCCTGTGACAAATATAGCCTTAGATCCTGAAAGAAAATGGCCCAGGAGGAAAAAGGTGCCTAAGGTGATCATTTCAGAACCAATTAAAAAAGAAGAGCATAGTATGGTGGAAAGAGCTGTGGACATAGGTCAGAGGACCTCAGTGCAACTCCATAAGCTTCTTGTAAGTACTGTACAGGGGCTAGGGAAGACTTGTTGACTTGACAAAAACCACAATGAAACTTTCAGTCCCTGAATTCGAAGAGCTCACATGCTTTTGAGGGAGACAACATACACAAAGACAAATATAAAATGTGTACAAAACAAATATGTAGTATTTGGGAGAGGGGAAGCCCAAGCCCTGTTGGGGATAGAAGGCATGAGAACGGAGTTCTGAAGAGAGCTATAGTTCTTGTGCCATAGAAAGGTTCCACTCTCTCTCCCTCTTTTGAATGTAGATTTACATTTCTGCCAGTTTCTCCCCAGTGGGGCTCTTCCTTGGACTCCCTTCCAGCAAAGGGGGAAGCAATGCTTCTCCCCCTTCCTCCCAATTCTAGGAGCTCATGGAAGCAGGAACATCATGCTTGCCCAGAAGAACCTCCCATAGGCCTTCAAGTCCCAGACACAGGCCACTGAAGAGTGAGAGCAACAGATGGCCATCTTCAGTCTTGGCAGCCACCTTGTGAGTTCCTGGGTTCCTGATTTGATGCCAGTTATCCAGCAAGAAGTACTTCCTGCAAATATACCATTTCTCAGAGATGATCAAGGGCGAGATCATCCTAAACCTGAAAGGGCTGAAGGGCTATTATGTCTGGCCAGAAGCTCTGGCATTTGTGAGTCACTTGGACAGTGTAGCCCTAAGGAGAAAGTCAAATGCCTACTCAGCAATCTCACCAAGTGCCTTTACTTTTCTGGGACACTGTAATGACATTAATGAGTTATTGTTTTATGTTTTAAATCTTTCTTCTGTGGTAGAAGAAATAAAAAGCTGTTTTATACCTGATATCTATCTTGTACACCAAGTACCTTTTTCTGAAACAGGACTCTGTAAATTCCTTTTTGGGAGACCCTGGATATGAGCCATATCTTAGCTTTATTTTGTAGATTTTCTCTTGGATAGGGGCAGGACAAGTCAGAAAACAAAAAAAAACCCAACCTTGACTCCTCTTTTAGGGGGTCCCACCACCCTCAGAAATAATCTGTGCTCCATGTAAGTACAAAGCAAAATCATCTTGTGGGAAGATGCTCTGTAGGCTGAGAGTCACATACAAAATAATTACAAAAGTAATTCATAGGAAAAGAGAGGAGAAATGAAGGATGCTAAATGCTTTACATGGGCGGAAGACTCCAGTGAAGTCTCCCAGGGATCCATACCTGGCCCTGCGAAGCCCTCACTAGAAATCAGAAGAGGCCTCTTGAAGAAAGCATTTAAACTGAGCCTTTAAAGGAGACAGGGGTTCCAAGAAGCAGAGGTGAAGAGGAAGAACATCTAAGCCTGAAGGTCATGTGTTTCAGGTTCAAATCCTGGCTCTGCACTTTAGGAGCTGTGTAACCACTTCACCGTGGAGGCTCAGCATCCTCAGCATCAGTAAAACAGGGATAGTAACCCTTACAATGCTGACCTCTTGAGTGGTTAGGAAGGTGTTTTGCACCACTTAGAGTACACATGAACATATGCCATCTTTTTCATTAAGGAAGAATGAGACAAGCCCAGATAGAAGCTTCTCGGAGAGATCCAGGAGATGCAGAGCTCACCACGCGCCTCCTCTGGCAACACACTGGCTAGCCTTTGCTCCAGACCCTGCCTGAGATGGAGCCTTTGGATGCAGCCCCTTTGACTCTGGGATAACTCTAATTGTGAGGAAAGTTTTCCTTACCCATAGTCTACATTTGTCTCATGGTAGCCTCCACCCACTGCTCCTAGTTTTACATGTCAGGCTTAAGCAGAGCCCGGCTAGGCCTTCTCCCATGTGCCGGGCCTTCAGACATTTGAAGTCTGCACTAAGCATTCCCCTCTTTACACCAGCCCTGCTCACCTCCTGCAGATTGCCCTGGCAATCATCCCCCAGAGTTTTCACCCACTCTCTGATCTGCCATCGCTCCCTACTGCTGTTCCCTGGTGCTAAGAAACACATCCAAATCTCCCCTGCTGGAAAACTCCCTGCATATCCTCTCAAGCTATTGTTCTCTCTGTCCCCGTCTGGCTCAGTCTCCTTCTCTCCTCTATCAGCCAGATTTCTACAAAAAGCAGCCAACATTCTTGGTTTTCACTGTCCCTCCTCCCACTCACTACCCTGTCCTTTACAATCTGGCTTCCAACCTCATTTCTCAACTGAAACTGCTCTCAGTAGGTCAACAAGCTTTTACTTATTAATCAGCAAGTACTTACTATGTGCCTGACATTTGCAAAGCACCAAGGATATAAAGAAAGGCAAACAGCTCCCATTCTAATGGGGAATAGACACAGATGTAGACAGTAAGGAAAGAGCTGAGTACAAACAAAACATATACAGGGTGAATGGCAAGTAATCTCCAACAGAAACTACAGACCCCATGGTCTCCTAAGTGCCAAGGGCTATCATCTCTCCACATTCACTGTCCCCCTTCTCTCTGCAGCATGGCTCACTGTTGTTTCCCAGTCTAGGTTTCTGTGAAACGGCTCTCTTGAATTCCTCTTCCTCTCTAAGCCTCTTTTTACATCTTCCTTTGCTGCATCATCACCACGCGCCCCCTAAGACTCTGGAAGAGGCCCTCTTCTCTTTTCCTTTTCTGTCCCCTCACTTGACAGCCTCACTGGCTCCAAAGAATTTCATTATCATCTCTGTACAGATAGCTCTCAGATCAGTATGTCTCCTGGGCTCCAGGCCCACATCACCAGCTGCTGAATGGACATTTCAAACTGGATTCCTAAAGGCGTCTCAAATTCAACAAGTTCTTCTCCACACATATCCCTCTTCTAAATGTCCCTCTTACTGTCAATGGCAACATGGGCATCCTTCCAGTCACCCAGGTTCACAACCTTCAACCTCATCCTTGACTCCTCCTTCACTTACTTCATAGAGCCATATAGTTACCGAGACTTGTTGAATCTGTTTCCACATTTTTCACATTTGTGTCTTTCTCTCTACTCACATGGCCATACCCTCATCCAGGCCATCATTGCCTCTTGTCTGGTGTACTGCAATAGCATTTTCAGCTGGTCTCCCCAGCCCAGTTTCTTCCTTCAGGGATCTCTCCTCCACACAACTGCCAAAGGGTTATTGCTCAAGCACAGGTCTCACCATGTCATTAGTAGAGACTCCAGACTGTCTTTCAGATCCTCTACAAATTTTTCTGTTGGCTAGTTAAAAACCTTCTCCACCTGGCTCTGATCTACCTTTCGAACCTGTTCGTATTCTTGTAGAGAAGATGAAGAGAAGTAGATAAGGTAAAAATACAGTTGGAGGAACTGAGTTTGATAGCTGGATTCAAAGACTTGTTAATGGTCCAATGTTAAATGGTGAGAGAACTCCAGTGGAATATTCTAGGGACATGTAGTTGGCCTTGTGCTTTTGAACAGTTTTATCAACAGCTTATGAAATAGTCTCCCTTGCCTTAAGCCTCTCCCTACTCCAGTCCATCTTCTATTCAAAATGTAAAATTGACTTTCCTAAAGCATAGGTCTTTCCATGTCACACGTTCCCCATTTCCCCCCATTCAATAAACCCAACAGCTCCTTATCACCTTCAGAAATAAACATAAAATCCTCTGTTTGGCTCTTAAAGCCCTAAATAACCTTACTCCTTCCTTCTTTTCTTCCATTTTATTCCTCCCCCCATGTATTCCACAATCCAATGACACCAGGCACCTAGCTGTTCCTGGAACACAACAATGAGCCTCCTCACTCCATATATTTTCCCTGGCAGTGCCCCATGCCTGGACTTCTCTTCCTCCTCATCTTTGCCTCCTGGCCTCCCTTGTTTCCTATAAACCTTACAATCCTGCCTTCCCCAGGAAGCTTTTTCTTTCTTTTTTTAACTTATTTTTTTCTCCCTTTTTTAAAAGTTTGTTTATTTTTTGTTTTCAACATTCACTTCCATAAATTTAAAATTTTCTCCCCCTTTCTACCCTTCTCCCTCCCCAAAACAGCATGCAATCTGATATAGGCTCTCTTTCTATATATTCCTAGGAAACATATTTTCACGTTCGTCATGTTGTATAGAAGAATTAGAATGAATGGGAGGAACCATGAGAGAGAAAAAACCCAAATAAAACAAAAAAAAGCACAAGGCCAACTACTTGTCTGCTTGGCTCTGCACTCTGACTCGGGAGTTCTTTCTCTGGATGTGGATGGCATTTTCCCTCATGAGCAGGAAGTTTGTTCTGATCCTCCTCAGTGCCAATGCCTTCCCTCAGTGGATCAGTTCCAATTTATCTGTAGATCTTGCTTGTAGACAGTTGTTGCATGCTCTCTCCCCTATCATACTATGAGCTTCTTTAGAGCAGGAGGTGGTTTCTTGACTTTCTTTGTAACCCTACAAGTTCAGCACAGTTCCTGCTAGGCAGTAGGTACTTAATAAATGTTTGTCGACTACCACCCCCTCAAGCCATTATCTTCTAGGTCTCCACCAAATTATTATAAAAGATGTCAATACTTCCTCTCCTCTCACTCACTTCTCAGCCCTCTGCACTCCGGCTTCTGACTTCATCACTTAACTGACATTGCTCCCCCCAAAGTTCTCCTTCAGTTGCCCAGTCTGATGGTCTTTGTTCAGTTCTCATCCTTCTTGATCTCTCTGTAGCACCTGACACAGTTGGGGACTTCTCTTCTTGGATACTCCCTCTTTTTTGGGTTTTCATTACACCTCCACCTCCTAATTCACTTCCTACCTGTGGGACTATTCTCCTCAGTCTCCTTTTCTGGCTCTTTGTCCATATCATACCCTCTAACAATAGGTGCATCCCCAGCCTCTGTCCTGAGCCCTCTTCTTTCTGCTGTGTTCTTTCAGGCAGTGACTTCAAAAGCTTCCAAGGATTTAATTATCATTTTTATGCAGCTGACTCCCAGACCTCCCTCCTTCAATCTAGCTTTCTTCCACAGAGTTGTCAAAGTGATATCATCTGCCTATATCCCTCCCCTACTCAATAAACTCCAGTGCTCCCTATTACTATTTGGATAAAATTTAAAACTTGTGTTTGGCTTTTAAAGCCTTTAACAACTTAGTCCCCACCTATCTTTCCAACCTTTTGGAATTCTGTGATCTAGCCAAACTGGTCTCCTAGCTATTCCCAATATCTAGCACTTCCTCTACCATCTCTGTGCCTATATGGCAGGTAAACTAGCTAGCACTCCCTTATGCCCTGCATTCTCTCCCTCTCAATTTCTGTGTCACAGAGTCCTCAATCTCTTCACTGTCTTCAAATATCCCAACATACCTATTGCTCAGTCTATTCAATTTTCTCCATTCCATCTCAGCTACATGAAGATGGTCATACTCTTGATTTTGCCTTGACTCACAAGTGACAATGAAATCCAGAAGTCCCTTCTCTAATCATCCCCTTCTATCATTACATTTTTTCCCTCAGCCTTACAACCCCTAACCCTATTCTTTGTCCTCATTGTAACTGCCAGTGCCTCTATCACTCAGTTCTTTCCCAGGCCATCATCCCTGTGCTGGCTGCATTCTCCTCCCTCCCCCATCATCCTTTACACTCAAATCCTTTGACCCCCTTGTCCTATATCACTAAGGACATCCTGCCTTTCCTAACTCTAACCTTGGAATACTCCCACCATCTGTCACTTTTGCTTCTATTCCCATGCTACTAAGTGGAGCTGGAGAAAGTCACAAAACTGTGCGTCCTGGCCAACTACAAATGTATGCTACATAACCTCAGCTGTGCCCTCATTACATCAAGGCGATCCTTTCATATCTCCATAATGGATCTGCTTTCCCACACACCAAACCTTTTCATGCTCTTCAAGTCTCCCATGGCAGGAGACTTCCCCTGCCCTCTCTGCTAAGGACCTCACCTTTTATTTCACTGGGAAAAAATGAGGCCCTTTACTACCCTTTCTTCCCTCATCTCAAATCACCTGGGTATCTTTCCCTCGATGTGTCAACTTCTACATGCGTCCTTGATCCAACCCCATTCCATTTTCTGCAGAAAAGACCCCTATATCATCTCTCTTCTCTAATCTTCAATCTCATACTGTCTACGGGCTCCTTTCCCAGCTACCTACCAACACTTCCATGTCTCCCCTAGACTCAAAAACCCTCCATCTCTGCTAGCTATCAATGTATATCTCCCTTCCATTTTGTGGCTAAAGTCCTTGAGAAGGCCATCTACAACTGATGCCTCTCTTTCCTTTATGACCACTTGTTTTTGGCCTCTCTATGACCTGGCTTCTACTCTCATCATTCAACTAAAACTGCTCACTCCAAAGCCACTAATGATCTCTTAATTGCTAAAACTGAATGGCCTCAGCCCTCCTCCTTCTTGATCTCTTTGTATCCTCTGACCCTATCTATCACCCTCTTTTCTTGAATACTCCTCTCTAGGCTTTCTTAATACTGCTCTCTTCTGGTTCTCCTCTCACTGCTCCTTCTCAGTCTTTTTGCTGGACTTTTATCCAGGTCATACCCACTAGACAGGAGTGTCTCCCAGCTTCTTTCTTAGCTCCTCTCCTCCTCTTCCTCTACCCTGCTTCACGTGGGGATCTCCTCAGCTCCCACAGAGTCAGCCGTCATCTCCATTCAGGTAATCCCAGCTCTACATGGCTAGCCCTAACCTTTCTGAAGCATGACAATTTGCCTCCTGACTGTCTCTTCTCACTTACCATCCTCATACCTGGAATGCTCTTAGTCTTCTCCTCCACTTACTTGCTTTCCAACTTCTTTCAAGACTTTGCTCTCTTCTCATCTTCTATGGGAGATGTTTGCAGGGTCTCTCTCTCCTGGCCCACTCCCCCAAATGCCAATGACTTCCCTCGGAGATTGCCTCCCGCGCACCTGTGCGTGTCTTTGCACGGCACTTCCCCCATTAGGGTGTGATGTCAACCAGGGCGAGGACTATGTTTTTGTCTTTCTTTGTATCCCCAGTGCTTAGCAAGTGTCTGGTATACAGTAAGTGCTTAATAAAGGCTTGCTGATTGCTGACTGGGTGATTTTCTACATTCCTGATCTCAACAACTTTGTATTTATTAGGTATACACACACATGCATGTACACACAAAAACATGCATGCATACACACACACACACACACAATTCTGTTTCCCTCCCCAGAGAAAATATAAGCTCCTTGAGGTAAAGGAAAGTTTCATTTTTGTCTTTGTATTTCCAGCAATTTAGCACAGCACTCTGCACATAATAGGTACCTAATAAATGCTTGCTGACTGATTCAATATGCAAAGGGGATAAAACTTAAGACAGTCAAGTTGGAACCAGATTGTGAAGGATCCTTTGTGCCTTTCACAAAATATGAGAGGTGTAACAGAGAACCTAAATAATATGCAAGAGAAATTCAAGAAGGGGGAGATTACTTCTACCTTAGAGGCAGCTATGCGGCACAGTGGATAGAGCGCTGTGCCTGAAGTCAGGAAGACCTGAAGTAAAATTTAGTTTCAGATACTTGCTAGCTGTGTGACTCTGGGCAAGTCACTTAACCCTGTTTGCCTCAGTTTTGTCATGTGTTAAAATAAGGATAATGTGCCAATAAGTGGCACATAGTAAGTGGCACCTATTAAATATGTTAGTTATTCTTATTAAAAGTTCTTTAAAATGTTGGGGAAGTCACTTTTTTCCATAGATCTCAGTTTCCTTATGTGTAAAATTAAGAGACTGGACTAGAAGGCCTGAAAGATCTCTCTTATCTCTACATCTTGTGATCATATTAAGTAAAGCTGTCAAGACATGGCGAATAAAAAAGGGGGTGTGTGTGAAAAATCAGTTTAGTCCTGGTGAAAAAAAAGCAAAAAACACCAAGAAAACTTTTAAAAAGATTACAAAGGGGACAGGATGATGGGGAAAAAGTCAAGGAAAAAAACCCTAAACAGGGTGCAAGGGCAGCTTCTCTCTCTACAACTACCTGATCAAAGGGGTAAGGCAGTCAACTCAAGAGTTAGAGGGGAAAGGTCAAAAAGGAAAAGGCTCACTAGCCTGGTCAGAACAGGGTCAGGAGGTTATCAATTTTCCATTTACTCTGCTTTCCTTCTTTTCTTGATAGGCCTCTTAAGAAAGGAGAACAAGGAGAAGTATTTCTAATACATTTTCCTGTCTCCAGAAATCAAAGCCAGAGTAGAAAAGGGGAATGGTATGCCATTCACTGACCTCCCAAAACAGTTCTCAGGGCTCCAGAAACATGGTACATGGTGGCTCACTTTACTTCCTCCAGTGAATTTTAGGTCAGGAGTATTGCAAACATGTCTTAAGATACAGAAGATAGCCAAAACCAAACTCATTATCCTTCCCCATTCCAAACCTCTCTTTTACTGGAAGGGCACCGCCATCTTCCCCAGGTCCCCAAGCTCACTCCTTGGGTACTATCTTTGACTCCTCCTCATTCTCTCCCTGCCATATCCAATTTGCTATTAAGGCCTATTGCTTAACTTCAGGACGGCTCTTCCCTAGAGCCCCTTCTCCCCTGTGCTGTCACCATCTAGTACAGACTCCTAGCTCCTCACATCCAGACTATTGCAATCATCTGCCAGTTGGTCTCCCTGCCACCAATCTCTCCCAACTCTAGTCCATTCTCTACTCAGCGGTCAAAGTGATCTTCCTAAAGCACAAGTCTGACTATGTCATCCCTCCCCCACTCAATCAACTCCAGGCACTCCATAATACACCTAGGATTAAATATAAAATCCTCCGGCATTCATTACCTTTGTAACCTGGCCCCTCCTGCTTTTCTAGTCTCCTTACCTTTACCCACCCCCACATACTCTGCAATCCAGAGATGCTGGCCTCCCTGCTGTTCTTCAAATAAGACACTCTAACTCCAGGTATTTTCTCTGGCTGTCTCCCATGCCTGGAATGCTCTCCATTTTCATCTCTACCTTCAGGCAAAAACAAACTTATTTCTCTCCAGATCTAGGCAATTTAGGGCTGACCTGGTCACCTGAGTACTATCTAGACCTTGAAGCTTACCATATATCCCAGAACCTGGGGGAGAAAAAAGAGAAGCAAAGGGAGGGAAGACACACATTATAGCAAAACACAAAGGTTTAATGCACAAAGGGTCTTTTTAAGATCATGAAGACACTAATGTCTCCAGTGGGAAGGTTATTTACACTAAGGTCTTGAAGTATTTATGCCAAGAAGAGTAGAGCTATGGACCCTTATAAAGCACCAAAAGATCTGCCTTCAGTTAGGGGCCCCTCTGTTGCTCACCTTTTATTCAACCCACTGGAGTGACTCTACTCAAGAGTCCAGGCCCCATTCCTACCACAGACAGCTGGAGCTGCCACATGTGGAGAGAAAGTCAGTGAGGAAACTGGTCTAGGATTTAACCTAGAAAGGTTGGTAGGGGGCAGGGGGATGTGGAGGAGAAAAGGAAGGGCAAGAAAGGTGAATATCCAACAAACACTTATTTAGCATCTCTTGAGTATGGAGCTACATAGTGGGGAAAGGTAAGAAAGTATAGTTAAGACTCTCATGGAACTCATGAGACACAAACATAGATAACTGGTTGGTTGGCTGGTTATTGTCCTTCATTCTCAAAGAGGACCAAATGACATCACTATGTTACGAGTTACATCATAGTGCGTCCGACTGTGGCTGATCGGACCAGCACCAGCTTGGAAGGCTCTACCACAGATCAGGCACAAATAGTCCATATGAACGAATAGGGTGGACTCTAAATCTGCACATCTCATGCTCCTTTTGAGTTACTTCAATTCTGCTTTGCTCAGAGAGCACAGCACCCTCTCTAACAAGGGCATGCCATGCTGGGCGGTCCTGTGCCAGTGTCTCCCATGTCATATAATCAACTCAACATTATATAATAAGTGCATAGAGAAGTAGCAAGTACTATGTGAGGTCTATGGGATCAGGTAAAACTTCCTGGGGAGCAGTTAGGTGGCACAATGGATAGAATACTGGGCCTGGATTCAGTAAGACTCATCTTCCCAAGTACAAATCTGGTCTCAAATAGTTACTAGCTCGGTGACTCTGGGCAAGTCATTTAACTCTGTTTACCTCAGTTTCCTTTTCTGTAAGATAAGCTGGAGAAGGAAATGGCAAACCTCTCTAGTATTTTTGCCAAGAAAACTCCAAAAGAGGTCACAAACATTGTGATACAACTGAAATGACTGAACAACAACAAAAGTAGCAGTACTGCTAGCTACTAGCCAGCTAGATACCATTTAATATAGCTACAAACTTTAAGATTTTGTAAAGCACCTTATCTATTATCTATCTATCTATCTGTCTGTCTGTCTATCTATCCTTCCTACCTACCTACCTATCTAATCACATTTGATCCTCACAATAAGCCTATGAGAGAAGTGCTATTATTATTCTTATTTTATAGATAATGAAACTGAGACTAAGAAGTGAAGTGAGCTGCTCAGGGTCATCTAGCTAAGTGACTGAGGTGGGATTTGAAGTCAGGTCTTCTTGACTCAAAGTTCCTTGTTCTTTACCTAGCTACCTACAAAGTGGGTTTACTCAAATTCATGTCATCTATTTTCAAGGGGGCCCTGACTGCTCCACAGCAATCTGTTTATTTTTTTTTTCTGGATGTGGCTCTTGCTACATCCAGCGGCTATGCTAAGATTTCTCTTTCAATACATGCCTCACATCTTTCTCACAGGAGAGTCCCCTACCTCCTATATAATAGATAAGTCTGTAAAGATAGATTGTGAAAGGCTTTAGAAGCCAAACAGAGGAGTTTATAGTCCATTCTAGAGGCAAAAGAATTCTTTCTCTACCATATACCGGCAGCCCCAGAAAATCCTTCTGCCCCCGTGGCTTCTTCCTATGATTTGTCAGCTCCTCCTGGAACCTCCATTTTTTGCAGGCATCCAGACCTGTCATGTTCACTCCTCCCCCAGCTCCACCTGTGATCTTCCAGAATTTTTCTCAGTCATTCCCCAATGTGGCTGAGCCTTCTCCCTCTGTACTTCCCTATCCTCTTTGGTCTTTTCATAAATGAGATAAGATGAGATCATATTTGTAAAGTGATTAGCACAGTGCCTGGCACATAGTAGGGGCTTAATTCAATGTTCACGAGGAGACCCACTCGTCATCCATTTTCCATTTCTGTGCATTTGCACAAGCCTTTTCCTATTATTTGAATATTTTCATTTTTCATCTCTCCCTTTCAGGCTCCACTCATTTGCTACCTACTCTGTGAAGCCTTCCTGGATCCCTCCAATTGTTAGACCTTTCTTCCTCCTCCAATTTATCTTGTGCTGATTACACAAATCTGTGAACCCATTACATCCCCAGCCCACCTCTCCCCCTTGAACAATGTAAGCTACTGGAGAGCAAAGACAATTTGTTTTTGTTTTTTGTCCTTTATATCCTTAGTACCAAACACAGTGTCTGGCACGTAATAGATGCTTAATAAATGTTTGCTGAGTTAAAGTGTCCAATCCTGCATGGTTAGCAGAGCAAACAGTGCCAGCCCCATGTGACAGAGGAACCTGAAGCTCAGAAAGGCCAAGCCACCCAACAATGATCAGTTTAAGAGACAGAGGGCTTTTTTTTTTTTAAGAAAAACTTTTGTTGTAAGAGATGACTCACAACAACCCTATTATGACCCCTATCTTACAGAGAAGGTGACCACATTCACCTCTGGAATCCACATGCAGTCAAAACCAGGTCTGTAATCAATCAAACAGGAAACAAAGGCAAATGGCAGTTAAGTGACTTGCTCAGGATCACACATCGAGTAAATGTCTGTGGCTGGATTTGAACTCCCTGCAGATACCCATTTGCCCTACAATTCAGTTCATCTATAGTCCATCTCTATAGTTCAATTCCTTCATTTAGCTGCATTTAGCTCTTAATGGTGTATGAGGAAGGCCTAATGACTTGTTCATCTGATCATACAGGTGGTCAGAAGCACATGTAGAAATGGGACTGAGACTCTCTGGCTCCAGACTAAGTCCTTGTTCTTTCCAGTATAAAATCCAATCCCAGAAACCCACAATTCCTACTGGCCTGTGGTTTCTCCTGTTCTTTCTTCCTCCTTGTCCTCCTCCTCCTCTTCCTTCTTCCCTTAACAGAGCTTTTGCTTAAGAACATGAAATCCCTAGGGAAAAAAAATTCAAAAACAAACTAACCCAGGTCAGGCCCTCTCTTATTCACATAGCTTCGAGGTCTGAGCTGTAAATTCCCACACTTGCAAACTGCTCAATAGTGTACACAGGAGGGGGCAGACAGGGGTCCCTCCAGCTCCCAAACTGCAGGAGGGTGAGAAAAAAGCCGCCTGGTGACCACATTTACCTCTGGAATTCACACACAGTCAAAACCAGGTCTGTAATCAATCAAACAGGAAACAAATACTTGTTGAGGTCCCAATATGTACCCAATGGATGGGACATAGAAGTACAAAATACTGTCCTTGCCCACATGTTCCTTATAGTCTAGCTGGGGAGACAAGACATGAACTCACAATAAGTTAAACAACAGTATAAAAGTTCAACAACACAAAAGATGTCAAGAAGGCAAGACAGAATAATTGTCAAACCAGTGGTGCAGACACAGTTACTTCAGAGGAAAGGATTCACCACATAGTAGGATGGTGTAAGAAAGATTCCTAGAGGAGGCAATGACTGAGCCAGGCCCAGATGGAAAGGGCTAGCCAAAGACAATTAGGAAGCGCACTCCACATCCAACAACTAGCCACAGTTAAGCAAGTTCTGTGTCTTACTTTTTTGTGTGTACTGTAAACTTGGCATTGTGACTGGCACATAAACATATAACAAATGTTTGATTAACTGAATGGAAGCATGGGGAGGCATGGCTGGACAACACCTTGTATGATCTTGGTGACTTCACTGGCACCCTCGGATTCAATAACAATCTCTTTGCTGATAACTCTGGCTCTTAAATATGACTCCCAGACCTGATCTTCCTCCTGAGCTCCAATTCCACATCACCAGCTCCCTACTGGCCATTTCCAATTTGATGTCCTATAGGCGTTTCAAATTCGACATCTCCATAACAGATCTTCCCTTAAAACCCCACTCCTCTCTTCCAACTTCTCTCTTTCTGCTGAAGGACCCATTAAGCTTCTAGGCAGCTAGCTTACAGCCTCAGACTCATCCTTGACTCTTCCACCTCCTCATCTTGTGTCTGGTTGGTTGTCAGGTCTTTTTGATCCTGTCTTCATAATATCTCTCACATCTTTCCCCTTGTCTCCACTCACATGGCCACCAAAAGCCTGCACTATTGCAATAGTCTCCTCATTAGTCTCTCTTCCTTCAGTCTCTCTTCCCTTCAATCCATTTTCTATACTCTATACTCTGCCAAAACTGATATTCCCAAAGTATAGATCTGACCTTGTCGCTTCCAAGATAAAACAAACTCCTAAAAAAATAAAGAAAAAAGTATTATAAAATTAATAACCATCAACAAAACATATAACTATATAAAATAAACAATAATGATACTACATAAAACCCATAAAAAAACCCTACAAACTCCTCTGTTTGGCATTTAAAGTCTGCCACACGCTAGCTCTGGCCTACCTTTGAAGGAAACATAAATTTATCTGTGTGACAAAGATCTCTGAAAGTTGGCCATGTGGAAGGGACTACCCCGGTGCCTGGTAGAGTTAGGAATAAGAGTTTAATGGATGTCAGTGATCAGCTGGTCCTGATTCGCCTTCAGGAAGCAGAACAAGGAACAATGCTTAGAAGCTGAAGAGAGGAAGAGAGAAGTTCCATCTAAGGAGAAACTTCCTAATAATTATGCCAGCTTAAAAATGAGGTGTCTTGGAAGGGAGTGGGATTCCTGCTGTAGGAGGTCTTTATGATAAACAGTATAAATGCGATAAAGGTGCTTATTTTGTTGTCTCTTCTAATTCTGAGATTCTGAATAATGGGAAATAAAGTTGAATAAAAGTAGGTTGGGGGTCAGAATGCAGAAGATCTTGAATGTCAGAGTAAAGAACTTTGGCTTAAGTAATTAATTCATTCTTTCAATACACATTCATTAAGTGCCTACTATGGGTCAGGCATTATGCTAGGCACAAGAATACAAAGACAAAATCAGAAACTGTTCCTCCTCTCAAGGAGCTTATATTTCTTGAGGGAAACAGCATGCACACACACCTACAAAACAGTTAAAACATATGCAGCATGTTACAATGACAAGGCACTTCATGTATATGCTATCCATTTGACCTTCCTAACCATTCCATGAGATAGGCATGGCGGGGATTCTTGTTCCCATTTTATCATTAGGGAGACCTACGTTCAGATCAGCTGAATGACACTGATTTTCACATCCATTGTCTATCCCCCTGGATGCTCACACCATCATCCGTGAGGCAGGTAAGGTGGATGGGGAGGTATGATTTCCATTTTAATGATCAGGAGACTGAGGTTCAGAGTAGAGTGACTTATAGTCAAAGGGCCTCTGATCAATACTAGACTGGAGGATATCACACAAGGATTGAGCCCCATCACCCCAAGTTGGTTCAAAACTAAGTACGGGCAATCCCAGAGGGTCTGATACGATCAATTGCTGCTCTAGGGACTTTTATGCCTACTTTGGCCAAGTATATCACTAATGCCAACAAGCCAGAAGCACTAAATGATAGTCCTGGCTCTATATGACCCAGGCCTTACAGATTTCAATTGAAATTGCCAAAGGCACCGGCTCTAAAACAGTGAGAAGGAGCCAGTAGTATGATTATATTTCCTAGAAATCTATAAACAGAATTTATTCCCTATTGACATTAAAGGGATAAATAGCTCCAACACTGCCTTAGAACTACCATGATCACAGTGCTCTGAGGAATGAGATGTTCATATAGCTTGTACTTTTCTTATTAATAGGGAAAAGTAGTAAATCTTTTCAACACTAGTTGAAAACTTCTTAAAATATAATATTTCCAAGTGTTAAGTAAATAACCAACTAGATCCATTCAAGTCACAGAAGGGAAAGGATATTAGAAACCATCTAACAAGGCCCAGATTGGCAGGGGATAGGAGAAGAAGAGAAGAAATGAGCTCCCAGCCTAGAGCTATTCAGTAAGCACCAAAGTCAGGATTCAAACCCAAGACTTCTGATTGCAAAGTCAGGCTCTTGCCAATATACTGGTGTCATCATTTTCCATCGCTGACCTTCACCTAGTCTCCATGGATGTAGGTGATGAGGGAGAAGAGGTGTATGGTCTGGCTCTAGGATAGTCTCTGGACACTGGGGTGCTGGCATTCTCATTATTGTTATAGTTTTAAGCTAAGCTTACATCACTGACTTATTTTTTTTCTCCTAAAAAGCAGAGGTAGGGGAGAAATCATGGAAATTATGAATTCCTATTTAAGTGAAGGTAGTTTGAAGGAGGAGTGTGGAATAGCATAGAAAGAGCTCTGGAGTCACCAGCCCTGGGTTCTATTTCTGGCTTTAACAATTCCGTTGTGTCTTGCAACTCTCTAAGACTCAGATTCCTCATCTGCAAAATCAGTTGGACTATATGATTACTAAGGGTCCTTCAGGCTCTGATATTCTATAATTAGAGTAGGGAAGTGGAGAGTATTAAATGATCTTTTTCTTAGCCTCTTACTTCAACTTTTCCACTCACCATTTGAGAGATTTATAAGATCTGAAGGGGAAGCCTCATTATCTAAAATAGATATATGTCTAAAAAAAAACTTGGGCGCATTAAACATATGATAATAACATATTATATAATAATATATTAATATCCATAATAGCTGCCTCTCAAATTTCCTCCGTCTCAGTATCATATCCAAAATACCCCCTAAAGCTCCCGCCACTTCATTCCTTGTACCAAGGATTTAAAAAACAAACAAACATGTTTTTATTTCTTTGTTTCTGGAAAGGGAGGAAAGTTTTCCTTCTTGCTTCTTATGTATTAAACAACAGAAAACAATGCTGGCAAATTCATGAAAATGCATGAACAATTCCTATAGAAGGGTGCTGGTGAATCTGAGCTGTGACCATGAAGCAGCTTCTGACTTTATAGATGAAATGATCTTAAGAGCCACTTCAAGAAGAGAGAAGGCAGAGACAAGAATTTCACAAGGCTAAAGATCTAGCTATACAATATTAGTGTAGGGGAAAGAATAAAAATTTAAACCTGGATCCAACCCCCAAATAGGTTATTTTATGACATGAACCCAGGGTATGGACTCAGCACCCAACAAGACAAAGATTCCTTTCCATTTTTAACCTGAAGCAGGGAATAACTGGATCACAGATTCAGCAAGACAGGCAGTTACTGACAGAAAGGGATTTAAGAGATTAACTAATTCAACCCTTTGCGAAGAAAACCCCAAATAGGGTCACAAAGAATTGAACAAGACTGAAAAATGAATGAATTGAAATCCTACTGTCCTGTTTTACAGATAAGAAAACAGACCCAGAAGGAGGTAGAGAGTTGCTTGAAATGACACGGCTAGTAAATAGGAGTGCTAGGATTCAAATTCAAATCTTCCACCTCCAAATTCAGTTCCCTATGCAAACATCAAATAGTTATATCTTCAGGTATTTTTAAAAATCTCGTTCTCTACTTGCTCAGCCTTAAATCTCATATCTGAGATAATCCATGCTGTTTCCCTATCTAATGGAGTTTCACAGCTAAGTTCTCTCCTTGAATTTTTTTTTTTGCTTTTTTTTTGGAGGGCAGTTGGGGTTAAGTGACTTGCCAAAGGTCACACGGCTTCCTTGAATTTTTTAAAAGGTTGACTTTACACTCATAAATTTGCTTATTGAGCCCAACATGAGGCAACAGCACATTCCTGTTCTGTTTGGAGAGCTCACCACGTATGGCTTCATCTACCACATGCAGGCACATACTGTTGTGTCTCTCAGGATCCTAAAGCCAAACACCTTGGCAAGGGAAGCAGAGCTCACACTCTCTCTTGTCTGTCTAACACCCTGCCTTGTTGGTGCAGGTGGAAGAGGCTAATGGCACATTCTCCTTTTTAGTTTGTTTGTTCTTCCTAATGGGTTTCCCACATTGTTAACCCCCTAAAATCAATAGCTAGAGACTCAAGTATAAGCTGCTTGCACTGGACTCTGTAAAGAACAAGTCATTTAAGGGATCTGGAAATTGAATCCAGATTCTCTCAGAAGTCAGTTCTACTTGGATCCATCCAAATCTGCTCTTGCATGTACCCTGAAGCAAATCCAATTTGGGTCTCAATTTCCCATCTGCAAAATAAGCAGGTTGAACCCAATCTCTTAAAGTTTCTACCGCCTTGAAATCCTGTGATCCTCTGTGAATTATGAGATACTTAATTTCTTTCAGTTCCATCATCTGAGAAAGTTCTTGCCCTGTTTACATGGCCTAATGGAAAGAATACTGGCTTTGGAGTCAGAAGACCTGGGTTCAAATCCTGACTCTGCTATTTACTAGAAATATGACCACGGTAAGCCTCGAAAGATACTAAATCTAAAAAAGTCTAAATGATCTCTCCTATCCCTTCTGGTTTTAAATCATAGGGTCATATAGGAGAAGCAACAGGTGCTATGGGAGACAAACACAGGAGAGAGTAATCATGGAATAGTAAATAGTAGTAGTGACAGTAACAATAACAATAATAGTACCCCTTAGCACTTGTATAATGCTTTAAAGTTTGCAAAGAGCTTTACAAACATGAACGTATGTGACCCTCACACAAGCCTGAGATCGGTGCTATTACAGGCATTTTTCCATGAGGAAACTGAGGCAGTAAGGTTCAGTGACTTGCCCACAATCACATAGCTGGTGCGTGGTTAAGGCTGGATTCGCCCTCAGGACTCCTGACTCCTGGTTGAGCGCTCTCTCCGCGCACCTCCTAGATGAGATCTGGCCAAGGCCTTGAAAGTTGGAGAGAACATGTTTTATGCAGTATTCTTTGTCTACAGAGTGTATGCATTTGCCAGTCTTCACTCTTTTATACCATCTCCATGGCAGAAGGACAGCAGCCAGAGTGGATATTTTCTCCCCACCAAACCAGCCTCACACTTTCCTGCCTTTGTTCACCCTGTTCTTTGTCCCTAGAAAGCCCTTCCCTCCATCTCATATTGCTTATTCTTTGACTCATCTTTCATGGTCCAGTTTCCAAGCCACCTTCTTCACAAAGCAATCCCTGATCTTCCCAGAAAAATAGAGGTGCAGTGGATAAAACTCTAGAGTCTGGAGTCAGGAAGACTTGAGTTCAAATCTGGCCTCAGACACTTAGTAGCTGTGTGACCTTGGACAAGTCACTTAACTCTGCTTGCCTCAATTTCCTCATCTGTCAAATGAGCTGGAGAAGGAAATAGCAAACAACTCCAGTATTTTTGCCAAGAAAACCCCAAATGGGGTCACAGAGAGTCAGACACAACTGAAACAAATGAACAATAACAACAAAGTTCTTTTATCTCCAACTACTTTATAGGTAGTTTTTTTTCTTAATTTAAAAACATTTTTATTGGTTTCTTTTTTCATTTCCAAATGTATCCCCTTTCCCATGCCCATTGAAAGCTATTGCATGCCACAAAGAATACAAACAAAAAAGGAAAGGAGCCCAACACAACCGGCCAGCCCACCAAGAGCACACGCAGCCTTCCATATCCAGGCTCCCGCTCTGAAGGGAGGGAGAGCTACGTTTCCCAGCCCTTCTCTAGGGCCAACTTTGATCATTATGACAGTACTCAGTCTCAAGTTTTCTTTATCATTCTTTCCATCTACATTGCTTCAGTCGCTACTGATAGTTTTTCTGCTTCTGCTTACTTCACAAAGTCACTCTTAACTCTCTTTACAATCTGGCCTCTGATCTCATCATTCCACTCAGACTCCTCTCTCCAAAGTTATCAAATTGGAATCCAAAGGCCTTTTCTCAGTCCTCATTCTCCCTGACCTCTCTATAGCTGTTGACACTGCCCATCACCCCTTCTTCCTTGATACTCTCTCCTCTCAAAGTTTCTGGGATACCACTCTGTCCTGGTTCTTCTCCTTTATACTTGTTAACCTTGGGTGTCCCAAAGGGCCTGCCCAGAGCCCTCTTCTCCCTCTATATTATTATTATTATTATTATTATTATTATTATTATTATTATTAGCTTTTTGGAGGGTGGAAGGCTGGGCAATTGGGGTTAAGTGACTTGCCCAAGGTCACATGGCTAGTAAGTGTATCAAGTGTCTGAGGCCAGATCTGAACTCAGGTCCTCCTGATTTCAGGGCCAGTGCTCTATTCACTACACCATCTAGCCACCCCACGCTCTATATTATTTCACCTGGCGATGTCATCAGCTCCCATGGATTCAACTGTCACTTCTATGCTGATAATTCTCAAATCAACCTATGCAGCTCTAACCACTCTACTCACTTCCAGTCTTGGATCTCCAGCTGCCGACTGAACATCTTAAACTGGATGTTCTAGAGACATCCAGGGGTGGGGAACTTTCAGACTCAAGGCCACATGTGGCCCTCTAGGTCCTCAAGTGTGTCCCTTTGACTGAATACCTGTCTTAAACGCAAAATGTTCATTATCTTTCCTCCAAAACCCTCCCCATTTCCAACCTTTCCAGTTATCCACGCTCGCAACCTATGTGGCATCCTCAACTCTCTCTCATTGCCCCATGTCTAATCTATTGCCAAGGTCTGTCAATGTTACATCTCTTATATCCTTCTTTCTCTCTTCTGACACGGCCCCCGCCCTGGTGCACCCTGTCTATCACCATCTCATGCCTTAACTACCACAGTAGCCTGCTGGTGGGTCTGCCTGCCTCAAGTCTCCCTTCACACTAGTCTTTCTTCCATTCAGCTGTTAAAGTGATCTTCCTAAAACACAGGTCTGACCTGTGACTTCCCCTATCAAAAGTAGCTCCCCATCACCTCTGGGAACAAATACAAAATCCTGTGTTTAGCACTCAAAAGTCCTTCATAACCCTCTCCCATACCTTTCCAACTTTCTTGCACTTTTTACCGCCTACTCCGCCCTATCCCCCTCCACTCTGGGATCCAGTGACTCTGGTCACTTGGTGTTCCATGAACAAGATGTTCCATCTCCTGACTCCAGACATTTTCACTGGCTGCCTCTGTGCCTGGAATGTTCTCCCTCCTCATCTGTGCCTCCTGAATTTTCTGGTTTCCTTCAAGTCCCAGCTAAAACCACACCTTTCACAGGAAGACTTTCCCAGTTCCTCTTAATTCTAGTTCCTTCCTTCTCTTGATTATTTCTAATTTATTCTTTGCATTGCTTCTTTGTACAGAACTTTTGCAGACTGTCTCTGCCTTCAGATTATGAGCTCCTTGAGAGCAGGGATTGCTCACCTCGTGCAGGATCTGGCACGTTGTAAGCAGTCACACGTCAGACATTTATTCACAAACTATCTCTACTACTTGTACTAACTTGGTGAATGAAAATGAAGACAAAATCTCTATGAGTGAGCCAAACAAGGCCCTTTTCCTTCTCTGGGTCGGTCACTTCCTGTGACAAGGAGTTTGGACTAGATGGTCTCTGACATGATCTGTTTGAAGGTCCACCCCAGCTCTGACATTTTATGTTTTATGGGCACCGGCAGCTCTGATATTCTAATGTACCCTTTTGTTCTGACATTTCATGGTTTTATGATGCCCTTATCTGTGAGATGGCTATGAATGCATTCATATATCATATCTAGTTTATACAGGAACAAGTGAGATCATGTTTATGAAACAACTTCATGAAACAAAAAGCACTATACAGATAAAATAATACATTATGAAGAACCTTTATAATATAGTTAGTCTTTCACAATATAACTACTATGGAAATGTTTTGTGTAGCTACACATGTACAACCTATATTGAATTGCTTATCTTCCCAACGGGGGTGGGTAAGGAGGGAAGAAGGGACAGAATCTGGAAATCAAAGTTTCCAAAACAAATGCTTTTTTATCGTTTTTATATGCAACTGGGAAATAAGATATACAGGCACTGGGGTACAGAAATCCATCTTGCCTACTAGAAATTTAGAGGGGGTATGGGTAAGGATATGAGAGAGAACAGATCAGGGGAAGGGATACTCAGTAGGCTCACTATCTTAGGGTGCGGGGATAGGGGAAAGATGGGGAGAAAATTTGTAACTCAAAATCATGTGGAAATGAATGTTTAAAAATAAAAGTAAATTTTTAAAAAGAACTCATGAAATGAAAAAATAATTTTAAATTCATTAAGCTACATTAAAATAATAATAATGATAGCTTTTAAAAAGTATCTGGCTAACTATAAGCTCTGCATAAAATAACCTGGGCAGAACATGACCATCATCACTCACCAGTACTTACATTTTTATCAGATTTTATGGTTGATAAGGACTATACAGATAAAATGATATATAGTATATGATATATATAGTATAAATAGATAGTATTTATATCCATCTCATTTGAACCAGATAATGACCTTAGGAGGCAAGTCAGATCAGCATTATCTTTATTTTATAAATGAAGAAATGGGAGCTCAAAAACAAAAAGAAAAAAGAAAGAAACAGGAGCTCCAAGAGGTTAATATCAAAGTCATGCATGAGTACACAGAGGAAGCAGAACTCTACTATAGGTCTTTTGACCCTTCATCCAGCCTTCTTTCTACTACACCAGGCTATTATCATGAAAGTTTAACAGATCATAACAACAGGCCTTACAGTATAAGATGATATTTGAGATTAGTGCAAAGATGCTAAGATTTTACAGAGAGCAAATAAACTGTGTGTTCTGAGGACCAGCCTTGCTGCATGGGAGTAGTTCAACATTAGTAGTCTAGTCACTGTGATGAAATCTTTGTCATGACGTCTCATTATTTTAACAACTACAGAGAGCCAGCTTGTCCAGAAGCTGACAACCCAACATGACTCACTGCATCCATAAGTGAGTGGAGAAAGTGCTATTGGAAAACTGAAATAATTAAACCCTCCAGAGGTTCTTAGACATATAACCACCAGAGGAGTACCAAGTACCAAGACTTTCAGTTCTGATCATCTGCTGCCTTCCAGGATGGAAAAGTACACTCAAGACTACAGAGTGCAGTCTCCAAACTCTTCCTAGAGCTTCCCCAGGAGCAGAAGTCACATAAAACTATTACTGGCAAGCAAAAAGATGCAAACAGGTTTACTAGGTCCTGGCCAATGGGAAGTAACTACATGAGTGATCTTTTCTCAATGAGGAACACAGATGGAAAGACCCAGGGGGCAAGGAGATGAGACAATTACTATGACCTAGGGCAGCTGTCAGAGTTAGCACCTAGCTGTGGGAAAGCCTCACTTGTTGAAAAATTAGCTGTTATAATGATGGAAAGGTACAAACTCAGAGAATGGAACAAGCAGACAATTCAGAGGCAACATTAGAGCATCAAAGCAATTATTGGATGATCAGACATTGTCCCTGCCTGCAAAGAGCTTTAAAAAAGTACATGGGAAAATAGGGCTAATTATGTGAAATAACAGTAAATATGACAAGGCTATGCACAGTCAAGTAAAATGGTATGTATTGCAAATTATAGATGTTGGTATCAGGCTAGAGAGATATCCTTGAGGTGTTGAGCAATCAAAGAAGTTTCCAGAAAGAGGTAGGTAGGGACCCGCTTTGAATGTCAAAACTGCTTACCTTTAGATGCCCAGGAAGGCAAGGTAATGTAATGCCCTCCCCATGTGAGAGAGTTCAGATAATGTTAACAATGGAATGAATTTTGGAAGAGTTTCTAAGTTGGAAAGAACTTTAGAAAAGACCAGAGCATGTCAGAGCTGAGAGACTTAGTCACTGGAACCGGAAGGACACTCATTAAGAGCAATAATTCATGGTCTGATAACTCTTTACAATTTTCATATCTGCATATCTGTTCCTTAGAGTAACCTGTGAGATATACTGCCTAAGTTTTACAGACAGAAAAGTAGGTCTCAGAGAAGTTAACTGGCTTGTCCTAGCTCACAGATACACACAGATAGATAGACAGTGCCTGAACCCAGGTCATCTAAATCCCAGACAAATGCTCTTTCTACTGTACCATACCCTGACTCTCCTTTCACCTTGCTATTTGATTTCCCCAGACTCCAGAAGGGTTCTGGAGTGCCCAGGAGAACCCCAATTCCTCTGCCTCCAATCCATCTTCAATCTTACTTTTAATGTCCCTTTCCTCTCTTCCTCTCTTGGCTGGATATTGAATCCCCAACTTACCCCTGCCAGAGAGAACCCCAAATCAGCTCTCCACTGGGACTTTTAACCCACTCCTTCCTTCCCAATGATGGTAAGTTGCTCCTGTGGAGTAGACAGCACAATGCGTCCTAAGGATTCCACAGCTTTGCTCTCTATCCTGTCTCTACACCCTTAGAACCTTGGGGCCCTTCCATTTATCCTATCACTGAACTCTCCTATATGTGCAGTCTTCATCAATTACAATGTGAGCTCATTGAGAACAGGCATTGCTTTTTAAATGTATTCATAGAACAGATGTCATATCTGGAAAAGCCCTTAGAAACAATAATGTTCATATTTATACAGTGATTTGTTGTTTATAATATTTATTGTTTATACTTATTGTTTGTAATATGTGAAGTGCTTTACAAATATTCTCTCATTTGATCCTCACAATAACCCTGGAAAGTAGATATTATTATCCCCATTTTATAGATAAGGAAACTGAGGTAGACAGATACTTGAGCAGGATCATACAGCTAGTGTCTGAGGCTGGATTTGAACCCAGGTCTTCCTGTGTTCTCAAAGTCTATCACTCTATATGACTAGTCTAACCTTCTTATCTCACAGTATCTTAGAGACTATATACTCTAATCCAATGGTTCTCAATCTTCCTAATGCCACAACCATTTAATATTTGTATGTGGGCGGACCCTCCTGGAGATGGATTAGGTGACCCCTGTGAAAGGGTCGTTTGACCCCCAAAGGGGTTGAGAACAGCTGCTCTAACTCATACTGATTAAGAATCCTTTCTACATATCTGAAAATTATCATCCTACCTGTGGTTGAGGAAATTCACTGTCTCCTAGGGGTTGCTTATTCCACTCTGGGACAGCATTAACTGTTCCCTCACTTCTAAATCTGCCACTCAGGAGCTTCTAACCATGGCTCCACCTCTGCCCTGGGGCCAAGTGGACCAAGTGTAATACCACTACCAAATGATATCTTGTCTGATACCTAAGGATAGCTATCAGATTCCTCACAAGGTTCCCTTCCCTTCCTCCCCCCCCCCACATCAGGCTAAAAATCATCATTTGCTTCAATGGATTCTCATAGGCCATGATCTCAAGTTGCCTGCCTCTGGACACTCTCTAGCTTATCGATGTCCTTCCTCCAACATGGCACAGAATTGAACAAGCTGCCAAGACTTTGCCTTGGACTGGGGTCTCCCATTGCATCTTGGGCCATTTCCAGTCATCTGGATGAATATCTGGCCACTGGACCCAGATGGCTCTGGAGGAGAAAGTGAGGCTGGTGACCATGCACAGTCACTCAAAGTCAACTGCGAGTCATTTCATCATCTCCCTGATATCATGGTCCTTTTTGAGAATGAAGGACAAAACACATAAAAGAGAAGGAGAATCCCCACTCTAGTCTTGGGCACTATAGTTCTCTTAATGCAACCTAGGAGTAGAAGAAAAATTTTAGGATGAAACAATCAAAACTGAATGCTAGAAAATTATAATGGTCAAGCTGAACCTCGAAGAAGCTATCTGTGAAGAAGATACTGCCACCTTCTTTGCAAAGCTGAGGTATCTATGAGTGTGAACAATGCAGATAATCCCAGACTTTTTCAATATGTTGGTTAGTTTTGTTAAACTCCTTTTTTTTTCTACTTTGCAATAAGGGACAACTGTGCAGAAGCAGGGAAGGGAAACAATGGGAAATGTTGGTGATATAAAAACAGAAGATATCAACAAGATGGATTTTTAAAAAGATTTTGAGGCTGCCACATCCCACTGTTGATTCGTCTTGAGCTTACAGTCCTCTAACCACCCCCAGATGTCTTTTCCAGATGAACTGTTCCCTAACCACACTCCCTTTACCTTGTACCACTGAAGGTGATTTTTTAAAAATTCCACTCTAAGACTTTCTACTTACCCCTGCTAAATTTGATTAGATCCCTTTTTGGATCCTGATACTTCCCCCAACTGCTATTTATCCTTCCTAGTTTTGCATTTTCTGCAACTTTGATGAGCAGACCACCTGAGCTTTTATCTAAAACAGTGGGCTAAGCACACATCCCCTTGGCCAGAGCTCTTCTATATCCTAACAAGGAGACTCTGAACCATTAATGAGTTTAATTATTCAACAATTCTAAATCCACCTAATGATATAATTGTTTGGCGTGTGTCCCTCTAATTCGTCTGCAAAAATAATAGGAGAAACATGATTGAATGTTTTGCTAAAATCTAAGTAAACAACATCCACAGCTTCCCCAAGGCCAATAACCCTGTCAAAAAAGGAAATGAGGTTAGTCAAGCATGAATTGGTGTTAATGAAGCTCTGGGTGCTCACCACTTCCTTTTTCACATGTTCACTAACCATACATTTAACATTAGCTTGTAAAATTTTGCCAGGAATGGAAGTCAAGCTCATTGATCCCACCTGTGTAGACACTGGTCTCTTTTATTTTTCCAAAATTAAGACAACTGCCCTTTTTCAGTCCTGTGGTGCCTTTTCCCTCCCTTAAGGATGCTACAAAGATCCCCAATAGTGGCTCAGCATTCACATCCATCCTCATACATGTTTCTGGGGACTTGCTGATTTTGATTCATCACTAGAAGCCATCTGCCTTCTTATTATCTCTTTACTTATCTTGAGCCCTGACTCCCTATTAGCCTTCTTTTCCTTTCCTTTCCAGTTCAAAGATCATTCTATTTGACAGAATAAACAGAACCACAAATGAGCGGCTCCTCCTTCTCTCCACTGCTCTCTATAACTACCTCATCTACCGCCAACAGCAGCATTATTTCTCCCATGATCTTGCTTCTCCCCCAAGAGAACCTTAAAAAGTCCTTGTGTTGCCATCAGCTTTCCTTGCCAGTTTCAGCTCATTCTGAGCTCTTGAACTTCTGACATTTTTCTTAGAATATTTTACCACTTTTTTTTATTCCTTTACCTATTACGTGCCCTTACTTCCATCTGCAGTATAAGATTTTGTTGGTTTTAATCTATGTTGGCTGATGGATTTCATGTGCATCCACAATGGTCTCTTTAAATAACTACCCTTTTGCCTCCTCGTTAAAATTATGGCTCTGTGTGTCTTGAGAATTCCATACTATCCTTCCTGGGCTGACTTTCCCTATAGAATTTTTAGCTCATGGGATAATATACATTCCTTCTCTGAACTCTGAAATCTGTTCTCTCCAAAGCTGGGAAGCATTCCATGTTGTGTCCAGCTTTCTTCTCTTCTATCACAAATTCCAAGATGGAATGATCACTTTGGTTCAAGGTTCCCATGATTTTCATCCTAGCAGCCAGTTTCTCCTTGTTGATGCAAATCAAATCCAAAAGATCAATTCCTTAGTGAGTTCCACTACCTTTTCATGGATAAACTTCTCATTAAAGCAAGTCAAGTAGGTATTAACTGCTCTTTTATCAGAAAGAAAGCTTCAGCAAAAATATAGAAAACTAGTGTCCCATTACTACTATATTGGGGGTTTTTTTGCAATGTATTTCCTGAACTCATTGTTTCTTCTCTCTCCAAGGATCCTGTATTATACTTTGATGATTATATTACTATTGTTTCTGCCTCTGCTGATCTTTATCCCAATGCTTTCCACCATGTTTCCTCCTCTCTCTGTGCTTTTTGGGTATCCTCACATAAGTATATCTTCTTGAAGAGGCAACATGTGGTCACAGATAAATCCCTTAACTTGGAAGTCAGAAAGACTTGGGTTTAAATCCTGTCTGGAATCATTACTAGCTGTATGACTGTGGGCACTTAATTTCTATCAGACATATTTCCTCACTGGTGTAGGGGATAATATCATCTTATTGAACCATTTCACACAGTTATTGGGAGCCTTAAATAAGATTATGCAAATATATATATGTATGTGTATATATATATACACATATATATATATATTACATGTGAAGGCACCATGTAAACAGAAGCTATTATTCTTGATGAGCAGCTTCTTGAAAAGATGAGGCTCCATATGCAGCCCCGAGTCTCTTTAAGCTCCTCTGTTCTTTCTCAATCAGGTAGACTACTGAATAGTTCCATGCTACCTAAGAGTTTTATCGATACCTATGAAGTCAAATTTGCTTCACTGTGTCAAGGTCTAGAATTCACTTTGCTTGTTACGCATGCTTTGTGAGCATATGTACCGACAGCAGAGACCACGATCTTACTGTTGGCTGCTTTCCTAGATCTGGCCTATAAATTTCCGGGTATTTCTCCTGCTCTGAGAACCAGGTGCCAATGCCACCTCTGATACATCCTGGCTGTGTGACTATTGATTAACAAGTCACAACCTCTCACTGCTCTAGGTAGAAGACTGAAGTTGCAGGATAGGTATTGACCTACATAGACAGGAGTTTTCTCAGCCAATAGTCCCCTACACCAATGACATCCTAGGTCCTAGCCTGATGCCTACCACTCATCTCCCTATACTACAGCTGCTCTCTACAGGAGCAAGCTTGGTAAAAAGACATGCAGAATTTTCTCTTTGCACCTTCCTTTACAACAGCGATTCTCAACCTATGGGTCGCAACCCCCTTGGGGGTCAAACAACCCTTTCACAGTGGTCACGTAAGACCATCAGAAAACACATATTTCCAATGGTCTTAGGAACTAAGACACCGCTCCTCTATAAGTCTCCAGGTGGGTCCACCCACATGCAGACATGTCCACATAAGAGTATTAAAGGGTTGTGGCAGTAGGAAGGTTGAGAACCACTGCTTTACAATTTAAAGTCCTTTTGTAGTATACTTTGTAAGTATATAAATGTATGTATGTAAATATGTGAGACTCAAGGTAAACACTTCTCCTTCTTACATACATTCCATCCCCAGCCAAGAACCTGTCATTCCTATGTTTTAGGAAGGTATATCTCCCAGTATCTCATATACACAAACACTGAAAGCATTTGTTTTGGAGGAGAAAATGCCAGAAATCATGAGCTTTTTGTAGATGACAAAAGTTATTACAAACTTACAAAACTAAATCCTGGCAGGGTCAATTAGTAGAAAGAATTCCAGACTGGGAATCAGGAAACAGAACCTGGGAAAATTGTGGTTCAAGGGAAAGACTACAAGTCCAACCAAGGGAAGAGAGGAACTCCCATGATACGTGGGAAGGCTCACCCCAGGGCCATACTTTGCCATCCTTAACCTTCTGATGAAGCTTTCCTGGTTAGATGTAGTAACACGAGGGGAAGTATGGCCTATCCCCAGGGAGTACAGCTGGTCTCACCCCACAGCATAGTCAACAACCCTTGAAGATCCTTAATTTCCTAAAACCCTCGAAAGAGACAGAGGGTAGAGAAGAAAACATGGCAGTTGTCTCCCTAGATCCAGTGAGAAGATAGGGCAGACAGGGGAAGTGGAAGACCACCAGACCTAGGAAAGTTAGGAATACTCACTGAGCCCAGGCAAGGAAACAAGGGCAGCAGCTGGCTAGGGACTGACTGATTGCAACTGGAAGAAAGAGTCCCAATTTTATCCCCCCACATTCTTATCCTCCTTTCTCCCCTTTTTTTTATTCCCCAAGGCCACTTTAATTGCCACTGGCCCTTTTTGCTGAAGTGTTTTGGGCAAAAGACTGATGCTAAAGCTCTGAAGTGTATTGTAGAAACTGTACACCCACATGTCTTTGTATGCCTGGCATTTGGTGGTGGAAGGTGTGGTTTCTGCAGCAGAAGCCTCAGCTTTGCAGCAAATGAAAGACTAAGGAGGTTTATAATGACCCAAGTGAAACGTCTCTCCAGGCAGCTTCCAAACACCAGGTGAGCTGGGAGGGAGGTAACCTGGGGGCAGACACATTGCCAGGAGTCATCTGCAATGCACATGTGAATCACTACTTTAACTTGACTTGGCTGAAGTTTTGTCTGCAAAAAATTTTGCTCAGAGACTTGTGTGTCAACAGGAATGTTTTTTTGAAACGTGCTTTTGGAGCAAGGGGGTAAAGAAAATAGTCTTAAAGGGCAATCAGATCAGAAGTTAGGGTCAAGCAGGAAAAAAGCTCTGCCCACATTAGACAAGTGGTTTGGGAAATAGCAGGACAATGTCCTTCTTGGGTGGTCTGGCTCTTTACAGCTGGTGCCAGTAGCAAAATTCCCGGAGACCACCCCTGGGGTAGAAAGTGCCACACTTTTCAATTTCAGTGCCAAAGAAAAGCCTTGCTCGTCCCAGTCTCATTCCAAGTTCTGGAAGGAAACCTAGCATTCTTATCCCAACAAACGCACACTGTGGCTGTAGCAAAGACGCTGGCCTTCTCTGGGCCTGGTTTTTCTTATATTAAATGGGAATAAGAATACTGACCTTCTTATACTTACTTTATAGGGGTATTGAGAATATAAGATTTTAAAATGGAAAAGTGCTTTGAAAAATACAAAGCTTTACCTAAAGAAAAGTGCTCAAATTTTTCCTACAGTTAATATTGCATTACTTTCAATCTGGAATTTTTTTAAAAATTAAAAGGCATTTATATTACTAAATGATAATAACTGACTTTTCTATAGCGTTTTATAAATTGCCAAGTATTTTCCTTACAACAAACCTGTGAGGTGGCTAGTGAAAAGGAAAGAGCAAAGGCCGAGACTCAAATGGCTGAACATGCCTAGGGTAGGAGGGAGCTTGGAACGCAAGATCAGGGATCTTTGTACCAGGATGCGACACCCAAGCACTTTTCCTGCATTTTGCAGCATCTGCAAGGGTACAGGGCTGCAAATAAGCAAACAGAATTGAAGTCCACAGAGCTATATTTGCAGCACTTTTTTCTCTATGGAGTCTGGCACCTAATCCCCATTAAACACTGTTTCTCAGACACAAAGGCTCACATGTGCTGCCAGCATGCTGGGCTATTGCTGGGCGTTACTCTGCTGCTTGGCTCATGTTCTCAGCTCAGGCATGTAAGCTCCTTCTCCCTCCCCCTAGCCTGGCCCAGCCCCCTATGTCCTTTCAGTATTTCTGTGGGTACATATTGTACTTCTCTGTGGATACACTAAGCTGACAGCTTAACAACTAAGCTTGCTTGTGGGCAAGATTCAGTTCCTAGGCTCTGGGGAGGCAGAGGATGACAATGCTGTTTATGTTCCTTAGACTTTCCCTCTATAGCTTGTAATTATTACTGGGCTCCAGACATACATAATCAGGACAACTGGAAGGGCACCAGGTGAAAACACAATATTCAATAGAATCCCAATCCAGTACTCACTGTCAATTGGGCCAAGACTGCAATTCTTTGAACCTTTATAAATGTGGGGTGCTAAGGATACACAGATGAGAAATAACATAATCCCTGAACCTGAGGAGTCTACAGAGGTGGGAGAGGGAGATGGCATATATGCAAATATGTATAGTACAAGGTAGAATGGGCGAGGAGCAAAGGAGAGAGCCAGGGCGCTCTTTTGTTGTCTCATGCCTGGTTTATTATAACATGCTCCAAATGAGTTTCCTGCTTCGAGTCTCTCTTCAATCAGTTCTACATACTGCTGCCACATTGCCTCCCCCTGAAACATTGCTCACAATAAGTTACCTCACCTCATACTCCAAAAATCTTCACCATCTCCCCAGGATCCAGAGACTACATTCTAAACTCAATCAGCCTCACATTCAAGGCCCCCCCAGGCTAGTAAGCCTACTTCTCTTCCACCTGCTCTCAGACAACACTACATAAATCCAGGTGGGGCAAGCTCATTGTCTCCTAAACACATCATGTACATTCCAGCCTCTGTGCATTTGCTTACATTATAAAATGAAGAGGGTGGCCAGGAAGACCTCTGAGGTCCCTTCTGGCTCTAGCTCTGTGACCCAACAGCACTCCCCTATTCCCCAGTGCCTCCCTAACTCGTTGCTGGTCAGGCCTCCTCCACTGGCTTTCTCTCATGCCACTGTGCTCCTTTCATGCGCTCTGTATTCTAGCCAGACTGGCCTGACTCTCATTCTCATCCTGTCCCCTCTGCTTTTGCCCCTTCCATCCCTTGTGCCTAGGGAGAATTCCACCCTCCCACTCCCATCTCTCACACCCAAGCTTTTCTTCAAGTCCTAATTCAGTTATAACCTCCTTCATAGACCCTGCCCTGACCTCAAGTCCTGACTACCCAGAATGTAAGCGCCTTCTCCCTCTTCAAACTCCTCATAAGCACTCCATCTGGCCTTCTCCTTTATATTCTATCATTTGTCCTGGTGTTGCTAAGATTTCTACTCCATCCCCTATTAAGCTGTAACCACCTTAAGAATTAGTGGATAGAGTGCTGGTCTTGAAGGCAAGAAGACTCATCTCCTTGAGCTCAAGTCCAGTCTCAGACACTTACTAGCTACATGACCCTGGATAAGTCACTTAACTGTGTTTGCCTCTGCTCATCTGCAAAATGAGCTGGAGAAGGAAATGGCAAAGCACTCCAGTATCTCTGCCAAGAAAACCCCAAATGGGGTCACAAAGAGTTGAACACAACTGAAACAACTGAACCACAACCTTTGGATCTTCTGCTCCTTGCACAAAGAGCTTATTAAGTATATTAGGGGAAAAGAAGAACAGTATGAGACCTTCTACATCTCCTCCGAAATAGTCAGTTATAAATGTGGCATCCCCGTCCACTCTGTAGCTGGTAACCATCTCTACACTCCTGTGGAAGACTGCTGTGGAAAGAACATTAATCTTGGAGTCAGAAGAGATACAGACCTGAATCCTGCCTCCATCAATAGGCCACGTGACCACAGACAAGTTACTTTACCTCTAAGACCTTCACTTCTCACACCTCCAAAACACCGATGATCATCATTTTATCACCTACCTCAGTAGGCTGTTGTAAGGAAATTTCTTTGTATACCTGAAGGTGCCCAGCAATGGAAACTTTTATTCCAAGGGGTGACAAGAAGAGCACTATCCTTGGAGTCAGGAGTCCTTGGCCCCACGCTTGGCTTGGCCACTTACCCAATGAACCTTAAGCACTGAATTTCTCTAGGTCTCAGTTTCCTCATCTGTCAAATGAGTGGTTTGGATCAAATGATTCCTAAAGTCCCTTTTACAGTGAACATTCTATGGATTATTATTCTTATGAATCAAGATTTAATGTGACTAGTGTCATTACTTAATATTGAAGACAGTTTTTCATTATATGAAAAAAAGGACTAAATTTAGACTATTGTGCTTCCTGTCAATAAAAATGGATGAATCTTAGCGTAATTTGCCTTAGGGTAATCCTTAGTTATTGGATAATCACTCAGAAATAATAGCAAGACATATATATTTTTAGAAAGTCAAGCAGAATCAAATGTGTGGCCTCAGTCAAGAAAGACAAGAGGAATTTTTCTGCTTCTTCCAAACTGTCAACCAAAGTCTGAAGTAAAGATTTTTATCTACAGTCCCAAGTCCTGCGGAAAAGATAAAACATGGTTACCAGTGTAACATCAAGAGAGGCAACATGAAAACAGGATGTGTAGTAAGTGCCTTGATTCTACACCGGAGCAAATTAAGTAGCATGAAGTTAACCATTTCCCTGCCAAACTTGAGCAATCATGTCCTGTCAGGGGTACTGTAAGCTTTTCAGCTAGACAGGGATAAAAGGGGGAGTACAGGGAAACATTAATTTTGCTTTAGTCCTGGTAAATGAACAAAACTAGTCTTGCTCTATGGAGGAAAATTTATCCTAGCTTATCTAGTTCATACTCACAGGCAAAAAAAAAAATCCTACATTTTTCCTTTGATTTGCGGAAGCTTCTTCCTTTTCAACTTCCAAACTAAGTCTAAGTTTTAGTTCAAATATAATAAATGCTCAAGACAGAACCCCTTCCTCCAAGACAGTTCAGTATGTCCAAAAAAATCAAGCCAGATGCTGATGGTATTTCAAGGGCTCCAAATGAAGACAACATAACTTTTCCAGACTTTGCAATGTTAGAAAGAATAAATCAAGATTAATTGTAAATGCTATATGGAAGAGAATCATCTGGGAGGTGGGAGACCTAGGTTCTAGTCCTGGATTCCCAGTGATGTGATTCTGGACAGGCTGTTTCCTCTCTCTGGATCTCAGTTTCCTCATCTGTCAAATGCAAGAGTTGGAACTAGATAGTAATGAACCTTCTAGCTCTGATATTCCACGTTCAATGTTCAATCAAGTAATTTCAAAAGACGTCTGTAGTAGGTATTCTCAGTTCAAAGTCTCCAAGCAGAAAAAAGAATGACAAAGGAAAGGGGAACATAGGAAGGAGGGAGGGATGACAAGCAACAACCCACAGCAGCAAACTCTCCCCTGTTGGTTTTGCTACTTTGCTTAACAAGGGGCAAATTTTTGTAGGGGGTGAATGTTAGAGATGCTTAGGGGGAAACATGAGTAGCAAATTAGAGATTTCCCTGTCACTAGAAGTATGGAAGCAGCGGCTAGATGAATACATCATTGCCTTTGTTGTGTCCAACTCTTAGTGTCCCCATTTGGGGTTTTCTTGGCAAAGACGCTAGAGTAGTTTTGCTATATCCTTCTCCAGGTCATTTTACAGATGAGGAAACTGAGGTAAACAGGGTTAAATGACTTACCCAGGGTCACACAGCTAGTGTCTGAGTCAGATTTGAACTCAGGAAGATGAGTATTCTTGACTCCAGGTTGGGAACTGGACCACCTAGCTGCCCAGATGACAACAGGGATATTTTATCAAATTCCTGCACTGTATGGGATGGGAGGGTGAACCAGATGACAGAGAAAACAACTTGGTTGCAGACCAAAACACTACTTGCTCTGTTTCTTTTTCTTGTTTTGTTTTATTTACTCTTTCCCACTGATCATTCCATCAGTTACAATCCTTCCTTACAACCTGACTAACGATTAATGGGAAGATATCTGTAGACCCTGTATCCAAGCCAATGCCTCCATGATACGGGGGGAGAAAATTTGAAACTAAGGGACTGTGGAACTGAATGTTGTAAACTAAAAGTAAATAAACCAAAAAAAAAAAAAAAGGAGAGACAATTTGCCCAGATCTCAGGTTGGTAAGTGGGATCTTTAAAGTTCTGTCTAGGGGCAGCAAAGTGGCACATGGCTAGGTGGTGCAGTGAATAGAGCACTGGCCCTGGAGTCAGGAGTACCCGAGTTCAAATCTGGCCTCAGATACTTAACATTCACTAGCCGTGTGACCTTGGGCAAGTCACTTAACCCTAATTGCCCTGCCTTCCCCCTTGCAACAAAGCAAAAAATAAAATAAAATAAAATAAAATTTAAAAAAAACTTGGAGAGTTTTTTCCCTTCAAATTTTCATATTAATTCATTTATTTTTAGTTTTCAACATTACTTCCCTGAGATTTTGAGTTTCAAATTTTCTCCCCCTTCCTCCCTTCCCTCCACCCCAACACAGAATGCAATCTGATATAGGCTCTACATATACATTCATATTAAACATATTTTCACATTAGTCATGTTGTAAAGAAGAATTAGAACCAATGAGGAGGAAAAAAGAGAGCAAATAGTATGCGTCCATCTGCATTCTGACTCCATAGGTCTTTTTCTGGATGTGGATAGCAGTTTCCAGCATGAGTCTTTTGGAATTGTCTTAGATCATTATATTGCTGAGAAGAGCTAAGTCTATCAAAGTCAATAATCACACAGTGTTGCTGTTACTGTGTCAAATGTTCTCCTGGTTCTTCTCATTTCACTCAGCATCAGTTCATGTAAGTCTTCGCAGGTTTTTCTGAAGTCCACCTGCTCATCATTTCTTATGAAATAACAGTATTCCATTACATTCATATACTATTACTTTTTCAGCCATTCCCTAATTGATGGGCATTCCCTCAATTTCCAAATCTTGGCCACCACAAAAAGAGCTGCTATAAATATTTTTTTACATGTGGGTCCTTTTCCCATTTTTATGATCTCTTTGGGATATTTGGTATTACTGGGTCAAAGGGCATGCAGGTTTTTTTTTTTTTTTTAGCCTTTTGGGCATTAGTTCCAAACTGCTCTGCAAAAGAGTTGTATCACAACTGGGAGGGTTTTTAGTGGTCATCTGGTACAATTCTTTCATTTTAAGATTTAAACAACTGAAAGAAGAAATGACTAACCTAATGCCAGAAAGGTAGTAGGAGTGCATAGTTAAGCCCAGTACATGAGAGTAGAGAACCCAGGTCTTCTGTCTTCAAATTCAGGGTCCCTTCCAATACAGCCAAGGTCATCCATTTCTTCACTTCCCATCTAGCTGTCTCCATATGCCCCCACCTTGGGTATCTTCTCACTCCCCCCTACTGTTTTCCCCCCTTTTATGGTAAATTCCTCGATGGCAGGGACTGTCTTTGTTTGTGCCTGGGGCACAGTAGGCATTTAATAAGTATTTACTGCCTAACTCCCAGTGAGGCACTCCTTTCAGATGCAGACTGGCACCTGCTCTACAATTTATAGTCTTAGAAAGTTGCCTAATACACTAGGAGGTTAAATAAATCAATTGAGGAGCATTTGTTCAGTGCTTCTGTATTAGGTACTGTGCCAAGCACTAGGAGGTACAATGAAAAGGTGAAAATAGTCTTTGCCCTCAAGGAGCTTAAATTCTAATGGGTGAGATCCCATATACACAACATGGTACACAGTCAACAAGCATTTAGTAAGCCCTTATTATGTACCCGGCACTATGGGAAGTGCTGGGGATACATGTAAAGGCAAAAACATCATCCTGTTCAGTAAGCTCACATTCTCATGGGAGAGGCAATCTAGAAATAACTCAGCACCTACAATTGTAATACAAATGTAAATAACTGTGTGCATATAGTATAAATAGAAGGTTATGTCAGAAGTGAACTGGAAAGGTATCCTGAAGGTGGGATTTGAACTGAATCTTGAAGAAGAAGGTGAGGAAGGAGAATATTTTAGGCATGGGGTACAGTCAGTGAAAATCTTGAAGTCAGGGTATGAAATGTCATGTGAGGGGAATGGTAATAAGACCAGGATGCCCATCTCAGAGTGCTTAAAGTGGAGTAGAGTATAAGAAGGGGTCAGATTAGGATTGGCTTTAAATAACAGACAAGAGGATTTTCTATTTGATCCTGGAGATAACAGAGCCACTAGAGTAGAGGGCTGACAAGAACTTAAGAGTTGGGAAAGTCACTGAGTGGCAGAGGGGCTGGAGTGGGGAAAGAAAGAGTCCCGTCTGAAGGCTACTACAATACTCAAGGCAGGAGATGGTGCCCACCTCCATCAAGGTGGTGGCTCTAGAAAAAAGGCAACATATCCAAGAGATGCTGTGAAGGTAGAAACAAGATTTGCCAACAGATTGAATACATGCAATTAGAAGGAGTAAGGAGCTGAGGGTGTGAGCCAAGGTGACTAGGAAGATGGTGGTGCCCTCTACAGTAATAGAAAATTTGGGAAGAGAGGAGAACTTTGTTTTGTTGGCAGGGGGGTGGGGAAGTTTATGAGGGATCTTTTGGAAATGCTGAGTTTGAGATAACTATAGGATATGCACTGTGAGTGGTCCAACAGGCAGTTGGTGAGGTGAGATCTCAGACAAGAAATCACAGCTAGGTCTATCAATCCAGGAATTATCTGTATAGAGATCACTGAAATCAAAGGAGCTGATGAGTTGCCAAGTGAAAGAGTACAGAGGAAAGAGAAAAGGACCTAGTACGCCTACTGTTAGCTGGTATGACATGGATGAAAATCCAGCAAGGGAGCCTAAGGTAAGAGAACTAAGAAAGAGCAGTCACAAAAAAGGAAGGAGAGCGCATCCAGGAAAAGAGGGTGATTGACAGGGTAAAATACTGAAGACAAGTAAAGAAGAATGAAGACCAGAGAAAGCCATTAGATTTGACAAGAAATCATTAGGAGAGAGCAATTTCAGCTGAATGGTGAAGTCAGGAATCATCAGAAAAGAATGAAAAGTGAGGAAGGAGAAGCATGGCTTGCAGATAACTTTTTCAAGGAGTTTAGGAACAATCGATACAGGACAACAGCTGGCACACATGGTAGGATCTAGTGATTAGGATCAAGGAAGACTTGGGTATGATATAGGAAGTGGGTCACACAGCCAATATATGTCAAAGGCAGGATTTGAACCCAACTCTTCATGACTCATAGGCCAGCTCTCTATCTACTATACCACACTGGCTCTCTGAATGTCAAAGGAAATATTAGACAATCTTGTTCAATGGACAGCTGAAAATGGAGCAAGGGAAATTCAGTTCAACAAGCGTTCACCCAGCATTGATACAGCCTTTTAAGGTTTACAAACTACTTTTTTTAGTGCAATCATATGAAGCAGACAGTACAAGTGGTATGCTTTGTTAGAGATGAGGCACTGATGCTCAGAGAGGTGGTGAAAGCTAGCAGGTATGGGAAGTTCAGAATCCAAACTAAGGTTTCCCAGGTTTCCTCAAATCCTAGATTCTTTCCACTCTTTTGCATCACATTGTTCTGTGTAGAATACAGAAATGATATGGTTCCTGCTTCAAGCAACTTACAAGTATAATAGAAGAGATAACCCACAGATATGGGAGTCAGGAGACCTGACACAGGATCTAGCTCTGCTAAAAACTCCAAAACCTCACTCAGATTAATTTCCCTCTCTTTGAACATCAATTTTCTATTCTGAAAGTAAGGGAGCTGGACTGAATGATGCTATCACCCACAGTCCCTATCTAATTGACATTCTATGTTCTCTCCACAGCTGTTTAAAAGGAGAAAACCTACAGTTCAGTTTGAGCCAACAAGCATCTGTCATCCTCTATGGCCCAGAGCCATCAATGGGTTTTGTCCTGAGGATACAAAAACAAAAAGAAAATAGTCCCTGCCTTCAAGAAGCCTACATTTGACTAGTCATCCTAACCCTGAATCCAATGGAAAGAGAAAAGGAATTGTGGAGGTGGAAAAACAGCAACTGAGTTTTGTTCCAAGACCAGCATCTCCAGCTGCAAGCATACATAAGCACTGAAGCCACGTTAAATTTCATTTAGTTTGGGAAAGGACAGAGTTTAGTTCATAAAAAAGGCTACTCACCAATACTCCAAAGAGATCGAAAAAAGAGGAAGGGGACCTGGAAATTGAGAAGATGCCCATTAGTTGGGGAATGGCTGAACAAGTTATGGTATATGAAGATGATGGAATACTATTGTTCTAAAAGAAATGATGAAGAAGATGGTTCCAGATAACCTGAGAAGACTTGTGTGGACTGATGTAGGATAAAGTGAACAGAACCAAAAGAACAATTTATATAAGAACAACAATATTGTAAAGAGAGTCAACTCTGAATGGATTAGGAACTGATCAACCACAACCAGAGGACTTGTGATGAAACATTATGCCAAACTCCAAATAGAGAGCTGATGGATTTAGAGTACAGACTGAAACATGGCGGGGAAGAGGCATAGGCCAATGCCTGAATTTCTTTTGTTTGTTTAACTATACGTGTTTATAAATGGTTTTATTTTTCTTGCTTTCTCCAGGGTAGAAAATGCAAAGAGCAGCAACAGCATTTAGACAGTGTCTACTGTGTGTCTGGGACTGTGCTAAGCCCCTTATAAATGTTACCTCACAACAATGGTGGTGGGGAAGGCATGGGGTGGAAGAAAGATAATATTATTGTCTCCATTTTACACTTGAGGAAACTGAAACAAACCAAGGTTCAGTGACTTGCCCAAGGTCACAGAGTAAGTATCTGAGGTCACATTTGAACTGAGGTCTTCCTGACTTCAGGCCCAGAGTTCTATCCTCTGTGCCACCTAGCTGCCCCTGAGAAATAAAACTGAATTTAAAAAAAAAGACTCAACAGAAGATTCAGAGAATGTGTAGTGGAATGAGTCTGCCAAATGATTTAATGCTACTGAGCATCAGCTTAACTAACCAAGTCTTCTGCAAAGCTTTTGATGGAAAGAGAAAAAAATATATATATGTATATACATACATACACACACACACACACACACACACACACACACACGATTTCCCCAAAACATATTATGACACAAACTTAGAGGTGGAGGGGTCCTCGGAGCATCTCTAGTTCAACCTATACCTAAATAAGAATCCATTTCCCCCATCAAGGAGTCATCAATCTCCACTTGAAACCCTCCACAAACTAAACCAAGTCTATGCCCTCCCTGGTCCCTTCATTCCACTCTGGGGCAGGCAGTCCTAATTGCTAAGCTTTTCCTTGGGGTGGGGGTTGGGGGAAAATTCTGCCTTTCTTCGACATTCCCTCATTGCTCCCATTTCTATCCTCTTGGACCGTGTGAGTTCTGAACTACTACTTCTGATTGTAGATTATGGACAATTTTGAGAAACAATAATCACCTGGCTGTCCTGTCTTTCCCATCTTTTGTAATGCTAAGTGAAAGTCTCTTTTTGTTCAGCACAGGTTGTCTTGCAAAGTACCAGCAAAAAGGAACAGTTTGTGAGTCAATGGATTATACGGTTATATGATATTCCTTCTCCCCAACAGGAAAAACAAATTAAAGTGAATTTCTGCCACAAAGTTTGCATTCTTAGGGAAAGAACGGCCCATTGCTTTCTGGCCTTTCCCTGAAATACATGCCTGCCATCTAAGCAACTGTAACAGCATGTGCTAAATTAGATGGTATTTTGGGATTCTAAATTTGTACCACATGCCATACTCTGACAATGAGAAGTTTCCAAGGGCTGCAAAACCTTCCTCAGTAAGCTGGAGAGAGCAAATACCAGCAGCAGTGAAAAGAAGTGGGAGGGAAGAAGGAGTGTGCAGTAGGCCAGAGGGATCTGGAGAAGCTCTCAGAAGCAGAAAATGCTAGTTGGTGATCCACAGCCACGTGATATGCGGCCCAGGAATGCCACTACTGCAGGGCTGAGGAATGCAAGCTCGTCAGGACAGGAGCATGAGACAGCTTTATACTCACTCAGTACAGCCAGGAGAGACTAACCAAAAATATGTGGTGCTCACAGTGCTGGCTGACTAAATTTAGAAAAGCTAACTATCTCGAGAATGTGAACGAGCAGTACTGTTAGAAGTGGCCTAAGATATCTGGAAAACTCTCTCTCTCTCTCTCTCTCTCTCTCTCTCTCTCTCTCTCTCTCTTTCTTTCTCTTTCTAAGGGTTCAGTAGAAGACTAAATTTGGGGATACTGCATTTATTCATATCCCTCTAAAAACACAGTTTTTTTAAATTTTAAATCAAATTTGGCTGTGTAGTAGAAAAAAAAAATCACTGGACTCAGGTTCAAGTCCAAAGTCAGACACTTTCTAGCTATGTGACTGTAAATGGAACGTTTCTGAATCTGAGGATAACAATGGGCCATGGGGGTTATCTAGCTTAACCCCTTTACTTTATAGATGAAGAAACTGAAGCCAGAAATATTCATTCTGTGCCTAACATGTGAAGACACCACGCTTAGAGATTAATTGCTGTCTTTCCTATTTCCATGGAAGGCACCACCATCATTCCAACTTATTCTCACTCTCCCCATATATTTGATCAGTTACCAAATCTTGATGTCAGAACAACTTGAATTCAAATTCCATCTCTGACATATACTATGTGATCAAGGAAAAGTTAGTTACCACCCAACGTTCTAGGCATTTGTTTCATGGAGAACTTTCTACACAGTTATCCATGGTCACAGGAAAAAAATAATGGGTTTAGAGGGGAAATTTCCTTAGTGGTTATCTAGTCTAACCTTCTCATTTTAGATATAAGGAAGCTGAGCTCCAAAGAAGTCAAGTGACTTGCCCAAAATCTTACAAGTAGTAAGTTAAAGGGTCAGGATTTGAACCTAGGTCCTCTGACTCAGAATCACAAAATCTCAATTGAGAAGGTCCTGAGAGATCATCTACTTCAACTTGTATCTGAACAAGAATTCTCTCAACATATTCCACAAGTGATCACCCAGCTTCTTATTAAAGATTTCTAGGGAGGGGAAACCTGATACAACTCCCAACTAGCCCATTCTCCTTTAAGATAGTTTTTTTCCTGGGGTGGCTAGGTGACGCAATAGAGCACTAGCCCTGGAGTCAGGAGGACCTGAGTTCAAATCCAGCCTCAGATACTTAACACACACACACACACACACACACACACACACACACACACAAAACTAGCCGTGTGACCTTGGGCAAGTCACTTAACCCCAACTGCCCTCCAAAAAGAAAAAAAAAAAAGAAAGATAGTTTTTTCCTTGTTTCAAGCTTAAATCTGATTTTCTACAACTGCAACCAACTGCTCCTCACTCTGTCCTCCAGGGGCAAGCAGATCAAGGCTAATCCTATTTCCCCTGCCCTTCAAAGACTTGAGGACAGCCATGTTGGTCTTCCTAAGTTTCTTCTCTAAACTAAATATGTCCAGGTCCACATATGACATGAATTACAGGTCTTTCACCCTCCTAGTGACCCTCATCTGGATGTTCTTGAAATTATCAATGTCCTTTCTAAATGCAGTGTCTGAAACTAAACACAATAACCATATATGATCTGATCAGGGTAAAATACAGTGGTACCATCACCTCTGGTTCTAGATACTATGACTCTCTTGACATACCAATTAAAAACGGGCATCTCCAACATTACATATATTATATAGAAATCTTCATTTCAATGAAGTGCCAATCAAGGCATATTTATTAAGTGTCTACTATGAACAAGACATTGTGCTAGGTGTTGGGGATACAAAAAGAAGCAAAAGACAGTCCCTGCCCTTGAGAAGCTCACAATCTAACAGGGAGACAACATGCAAACAAATATGTACAAACAAGCTATATACTGGATAAATAGGAAATAATCAACAGAGGGAAAGCACTAGAATTAAGAGGGATTGGGAAATGCTTCCTATAAAAGGTAGGATTTTAGCTGGGACTTGAAGGAAACCAGGGAAGCCAGGAGATGGAGATGAGGAAGGAGACTATTCTAGGCATGGGGGACAACCAGAGGGAATGCCTGGAGGTGAGAGATGGAACGTCTTGTTTGAGAAACAGAAATGAGGTCACCGTCACTGGATTACAGAGTATGGAGTGGGTAGGAGAGAGATAAAGTATAAGAAGGCTGGAAAGGTAAAGAAGGAAGGGCACTAAGTTATGAAGAGTTTTTAATGCCAAGCAGAAGACATTATATTTGCTCCTGGAAGTGACAGAAAGGAGTTTACAGGAGTAAGGGTAGGTATGTATGTGACATAATTGGATGTTTGATTTAGGAAAATCACTTTGACAGCTGGATGGAGAATGGACTGGTATAGGAAGAAATTACTGGCAGAGAGACCAACCAGTAGGCTACTGCAGTGATCCAGTCATGAAGAGATGAGGGCCTGAACAGGGGTGGTGGCAGTATCAGGGGAGAGAAGGAGCTGTATTCAGGAAAACATTGCAGAAGTGAAATCAACAGTACTTGGCAACAAATTGGATATGGGGGAGGTAGGGTGAGAGAGTGTGAGGAGCTAAGTTGAAAGCCTGGGGGAGTCGGGAGATGGTGGCACCCTCAATACTAACAGAGAAGCGTGGAGAGGCAGAGAGTTTAGGAAAAAGATACTGAGTTCAGTTTTTGACATGTCGAGTTTAAGATGTCCCTAAGACATCCAGTTTGAGATACATAACAAGTAATTGGAGAGCTGAGACTAGATGTCAGCAGAGAGGTCAGGCTTGGATAAGTAGATTTGAAAATTATCAACATCGAGATGATAACTGAATTGATGGGAGCTGATGAGCTCATCAAATGAAACAGTATAGAGAGAGAAGAGAGACCAGGTCAGAACTTTGTGGGACACTCACAGTTAGCAGGTGTGACTTGGATGAACACCCAGCACAGGAGACTTGTAAAGGAAAGGAGAAAAGAGTGTCCTGAAAACCTTGAGAAAAGAATATCAAGAAGAGTGATCACAGTGTCAAAGTCTGCAGAGAAGTCAAGAATGAGGATTGAGGCAGCAAGAACCTCATCAACCTGCAAGATCAATTCAACCCTGGACCTCATACCTCACTGAGGTCTTTCCCTCTGATTGGAAAGGATTAAGGTGAAGTAGTATTCCCAGAAGCTTCATTTAAGGATGGTGCCCAGACGAGCCATCTCACTCTGCCCACACTTCTCTGAACTGCCAGGATGCTCCCCTCACTGGGTCACTGTCCACTCCGACTTTTTCAGTCCTTCAGTTCCCTCCCAACATTTTTGTGTATTGTCTTCCTTCATTAGGATGTAAGCTTGTTCTCTCTCTTTCTCTCTCTCTCCCTCTCTCTCTCTCTCTCCATCTCTCTCTCTCCACCTCTCTCTCTCCCTCTCTGTTTCTCTCTCCCTCTCTGTCTCTCTCTCCCTCTCTGTCTCTCTCTCTCTCACTCTC
>CM053594.1:48045202-48064394 GCA_028646575.1 Pseudocheirus occidentalis
ATACTGCCTGGTACACAATCCATGTTTAATTAAATGTTTACTGACTGACTGCCTGAGTGAAAATAAAGAAGATAGTCCACAAAACCACATCTCTATTATGTACAGCTTGCTTTTCTTTTAAAATAGATAATAAATTTAACAAGTAACTTTGAAAGCTATTCTGCTCCTCTGTGATTCTTTTTGGCTTTCCTCCTGTTCCCTTCTATGCATTTAAAAAGTGCTTCAAAGACCCTATTTTCTTCCTTTTCTTTATATCTTTTTGGAGAGCCCGCCTAACTTCTCCCGCTTTCCTCTCAAAAAACAAATTCTTTTAACAACAATCTCCAGTAGTCATCATTCAAACTCAATTCTAATCCCTTCTTCCCTTTCCCTCAACCCAACCCCTGGAACGTTCCATTTTAAAGCTTCCCACCCCTTTCACTGTGCTCCCCGAAATACCTGCTCCAGAGGTAACAAACATGCTTTCATCTTAACTCTTCTTTTCCTACTTCTTCCATCTTCTGGCTCTCCCTGAAACCTGTCCCCCTCCCCCCATAACAAAGCCTCCCTGCCCTTCCTAGTTATACTTTTACTCCTTCCTATGACTCACTCAATTTCAACCACCCAATCAAACAGCTGTTGTCTACCAATTCTGACATTCCCCCTCTTTCCTCAATAATTCAGTGCTTGACTCAAAGTCTCTTTTCTTCTCAAATCCTATCCTATTTAATTTTTTGTTGTTGTTTCTGTTGACTCTTGTTGTTTCCATTTCAGAGCATCTACTTGATTCTGGCTTTTTCAGTAGGAATGTCTGGAAGTCCTCTATTTCATTAAATAAAGACCCATTTTTTTTCCTCTAGGATTCAGATAAGTTTTGCTGATTAGTTTATTCTTTGTTTTAAGTCTTCATCTTTTGTCTTATGGAATATCATATTCCAAGCTCTTCTCTTCTATAAATTGGCAAGGGGTTAAGTCTTGTGTGACACCCTGATAGCAGTTCCTTATTTCTCAAAGGCTTTCTTTTTGGTTGCTTTTGGCATATGTAAATATATTTTTTTCATATTTCTATATTTACTTGGAACTTTTGAGTTTTGGCTATGACGTCCCTGGAAGTTTTCATTTGGGGGTTTTCTTTCAAGATGACTGATGGATTTTTTTTCTTTTCACCTTATTTTCTGGTTCTAAGAGATCTAAGCAGTTTTCATTTTGATTTCTTGACATATGGCATCTAGGCTTTTTTTGGTTATGATTTTCAGGTAGTTAGATGATCTGAATACCTGAATAGATAGGCAGTACAATGGATAAACTGCTAGACTTGGAGTCAGGAAGACCTGAGCTCAAATCCAGCTTTAGATAGCTGTATGACCCTGGACAAGTCACTTAAATGCTGTCTGCCTCCGTTTCCTCAACTGTAAAATGGAGAAAATAACATCACCTGACTCCCAGATGCGTGGTAAGAATCAAATTAAATCCCTGCCTCCCCCCCATCTTTTATCCAGCTGAACTGTTTTCTAAAGATGCCCCCTCCTCAAAATCTTGTAAAAACAACTTTAACCTGGGGTTGTATGGAAGAGTAAGCCTCTACTTGGACCTGATTACACTTCAGAGTTCTAAAGCCTCAGTTAAAGCAATCTCCAGATCTTTCCCTGCTATTGAGTCGATCTCGATTATTTATCTACAATGCTAACTGCCCAATGACAACAATGAATTGTGGGTTAGTTCTTTCCACTACACCAAGCTGCTTCCCATTTTATATAAAACTTTAGAGTTTTCAAAGCAATTTAAATGAGTCTCTCATTTAATTCTCACAGCATCCCCGATGACTATAAAGGGCAGAGATTATGCTCACCAAAGTGAAGATTAGGAAGCTCAAAGAGATAAAATGATTTTCTCCCGACACCCTCTACCCAGCAGGTATCAGAGCCTGAACCGGAGACAGTTGGCCTTGTTCTAGCTCTGGGTCTCTTACTCGCTGTCTCTACCTAAAACGGCCTCTGTGTTAAATGAGATCCCACCCTTTGAAGTCTTCACCAACACAGACTTGGAGCATAGAAGTGTTTCTTCAAAAATCTGGACAGAGACTTGACAATAGTACATTTCAGGTATGGTTCCCCTAACTGAAAGAACTATTACTCTAGTCTGGGCTTATTGCCCAAACTTAATTGAGCAAAAGAAGGGAAGCAGGACTTACCCTTTTCCTACACCAGGGAATAAGAGGTATTTATTCGAATTCTGACTCTTTTCAAAGCTTCCCCTCAAAAGAAAACTCACAAGCCTGCAGGAAATACTGCCCAGGGGCCAGGAAACCCTGAATTCAGGCAATTCAAGGAATCTGCTTCTAATAAAAGACAAAAGATTCAACCAGATAAAGACCACAGGAAATCATGGAGGTTTGGGGCTTCTAGGGGCAATAAAAGCATGGCATTTTTAGAGAAACTTCTTTTTCCATGGCACTCTATTTCAGAAAGAGGTCAAGAGACCTCAGTTTTAGTCCCAATCCTACCACTGGTTTGGAAAAATAACTTTCCCTCTTTGGACCCAAGAACCTCAGTTTCTTCAAATGGATTAGGAGGTGATTCATAAAGTCCCTTCCAGCTCTGACATTCTGGATCCTAAAGGCCTTGGAGTCCTGACAGTCTACTCCTTGTAATAAAGGTCCTTTCGCTTCTTACACCTTAGGATTTTTAGTATGTTGCAAAAATATTTCAGAGTCAAGAGAAAGAAGAGAAACTAGGAACCTACATGTAATGTTTCTGAGTCACTAAAGCTAGAGAGCTGATATCAAGTTCTCTCACAGCTTCCTATCTTACCTCTTCATACTCCTGTGAATGCCAATGTGAAAAGCTTGGGAAGAACCCGGTAATGATTGGTTAAAAAAAAACAAAACACAATTGCCTCAGATTAATCCAAAAAGTAATTTAAACAATTAATGCAGGGCACAGAGCACTCTGCAGAGCTAGATGCATAGTGGAAGACAAATACAGTAGAAAGAACACTGAATTTAGAAACTGAGGAATCGGGTCCAAATTCTGGCCCTGCCAGTAACTACCTGTACAACCACCAAAAAGTCATTTGTCTTTTTTTGACTCGGTTTCCTTATGTAAAATGGAGAAAAACACTTCTCCCTTTCACCACCAAATTCCTTAAAAAAGCTACCTCTACCCATTACCTCTATTTACTTCCCAAACCTTAACAATCTGTCAGCCAGTCAACAAGCATTTATTACAAGCTTACTGTAGGCCAGGCACTTTGCTGAGCACGAGGGATACAAAAAAAAAAGGTAAAAAATGTGGTCCCTGCCCTTACACAGCTCAGATTCTAACGGAGAGAACAAGTAAATAACAACTATATATACACAAGATATGTTTGGTGTATTTAGAGAGAACTTCAGAGGGAAGTTGGGTATGGAAGAAGAGTGGGGCAAAGGAACCAAAAAGGACTATGGAAGATGGTAGTATCTGGGCTGCGGTGAGGAGGGAGTGCATTCCACACGACGCCCATTAATTGTGTGTATAATGGCCCCCGACTCCTTTCTTTCCACTCTGTCACTTGGTGACCTCATCAGTTCCCATGGGTTTGATGATCATTTTTATGTAGAGGAATCCCAGATCTAGATATACAGTACTAGTTTCTTTCTCGAGCTCCAACGATACTTCTCTATCTGCCTACTGGGTATTTTAAACCAGTGACTGTCCCATTGTTGCTTTTCGGTCATTTCAGTTGTATCTGACTCTTCATGACCCCTTTTGGGGTTTTCTTAGCAAAGACAGAGGAGAGTGGTTTGCCATTTCCTTCTCCAGCTCATTTGACAGATGAGGAAACTGAGGTAAACAGGGTTAAGTGACTTGACCAGGGTCATACAACTAATAAGACCAGATATGAAATCAAGAAGATAAGTGTTCCTGATTCCAGGCCCAGTACCACCTACCTGTCTACTTGATATTTTAAACGGGTGACTGTCCCATAAGCATCTCAAATTCAACACGTCCAAAATTCAACTCATTCTTTTCCCCAAAGCACTCCACTTTGAGCTTCCCTATTTCTGTTAGTCATACCATTACCCTAAAATTCTCCTAGGTTTGCAGCCTCAGCATTATCCTTATCTCCTCACATTCTGCTTCAACCCTCACTGCTAAATCTTGTCATTTCCATGTTCATAATTTCTTTCATATACACCCCCTTCAATCTACTCAGTCGCGTATTTCTATGACTTTTTTAGATTTTCAAAGCATTTTCCCCATAAGAATCCTACGAGGTAAGTAGTATAGCTTATTACCAGTTTAAAGATAAAATAAAGTTCAGAAATTTATTCAAAATCACAGAGCCAAGATTTAAACCCAGATCTTGTTTCAAGCATAGAAATCCTTGCACTATAATATGTGGAAGAGATGTGTGAACAAAGTACTATTTGAGGTAGATGGAAGAAAAATACTTGTAGTTGGAGTGATTAAGAGAACTGGGCCTTACTTAATCTTAGGTTAAATTAATTAAAATTTAATTACTTCCCAGATCAAGGGAAGTAATAGTTCCACTTTATTTTGTCCAGACTATACCTGGAATTTCATTAGGTTTTAAAAGGATAAACTCCAGAGGACAATGAACAGGATAATGAAAGATTTGAAAACTATTATGTGAGAAACAGTTCTAGGAATTAGAAATGCTTAATGTGGAGATAGAGTTGTTTTCTCCAAACATCTCTTGGAGAGTCATATGGATGAAGGAATAAACCTATTTACTCTTTGTGGCTTCAAAGTGCAGAATTGGGGCCAAAGGTTGAAAGTTATAATAAGGCAGATTTTTGACTCAACATCAGAAAAAAAAATTTTTTAATGACTAGAGATGTACTACAATGGAACAGGATATTGGTGAGGTAGTGAGCTAATAACCTACACTGGAAATATCTAAGCAGAAACTGTAGGGTTTTCTGAGGGGGTCTTCTTTAGAAGGAACACCTATACTGGGTTTGGGCTAATGGTAAAAAGGTAATATATGCTGCAGCATTTTCAAACTGGAAGGCCTGAGCTTAAATCTCTGTACAACTTATTGCCTAGGTAACTTTGGTCAAGTTAATTCACTTCTCAGGCCTCAGTTTCCACATCTGAAATAATTTTTAAGTTCTCTTCCAGTTCTACTGCTTGTAATCCAACGATGGGTAAGAGTTTAAGAGAAGAAGACGGTGGGAGACAGGGCGGGCATGATGTGGCACTCCAGAAACAGAAAACAATGGGAACAAAGGCATGGGGGCAAGAAGGCATGAGACGGAAAATAGTTCTTTTAAAAATCTTCCCTGGGTATGCTAAAATGCTAAAGGAGATCTAGACCATTTGCCAAGTTAGTTTCATTCTTCATTCACACACATATAAGCATGACCAAAGATGAAGCCACATCTCCTTTGGGGAAAAAAAAACTCAGATGGTATTTGAGAGAAAAGGTTATAGCCATGGAGAAGGGAGCTTGTTTACTGCCCCCAATTACATACAGAAAACCACAGAGACTCCAGCTGCTAAAGGTTAGGCCCAATGTGCAGGTAAGGAATAGGAAAGGGGGAGGAGAGACGGAGGCAAGAGAGTATGGAGGGGTGGGAGAGATGAAGAGCTAGAGAGATTTCTGACTCAGCAGAGCTCACCCACACACAGTATCTCTGTCATCAGAAAGAGTGTGACACTCATAAACCAAAATTACAAATTGAGATAGACCAAGTGTTTCTGCATAAATAGGAAGGCTATTTTCCCAAATAGAAATGGAGAAGAGCTAACCAGGACTTCAAATGTCAGTATAATGCCAGTAACTCCAGGACATACAAACAAAATGTGGTTTGGAGACTCCCACCCTGTTCAGATGTAATGAGACAGTCCCGTGGTATATAGGTCATCAAAGGTTCCCTAAATGTGAAGGGACCTTAGAGAGCATGCTGTCTCATAAAGAACTACACCACCTCAGAGCTTCAAGCAATCTCATACCTGAGTAAGAATACCTTTAATAACAACCCCCAAAGGCATTTACCTTCTAGTCAAAGATCCCGGGAAAAGGCACCTATCCCAGCACTATACAGGTCCCAGGCAACCTGAGGTATTCTCCCTCCAAATAGTTTTTCATTGAAGAGACTTGTATCAAACAGAAGCACTATGCCTTCAGTCCTGCAGGTTCATACCTTCACTTTCCCTCACTCTACTTATCCAGGCAGTTGCCACATCTTATCAATTCTCCTTCCCCATCTCACGCGTCTCTCTCTCCTCCAATCTGTCCTCCACTCAGCTGCCAGTTATGTTCCTAAAATACAAGACTGACCGTGTCACTCTGGACTTAATAAATATCAATAATGGTTCCAGAGTGTTGCCGGTATCAAATACAAACTCAGACTTTTAAAGCCCTTCACACTGGATCCCAACCTAACCTTTGCAGCCTTAGATGTTACAACTGTCACGTATTCCCAGGGCCAACCGCACACAAAATGTTGATCTCCCACCTCTGCACAGTTTGCCTTCCATGCCTGATATACCCTCTTCCTCTGCCTCTTGGAATCCCAACTTGTTTATTTCCAAGTTCAGCTTAAATGCCATCTCCTACGTGAGGCCTTTTTCCATCTCTGCCTCTACAATTCACCCCGTCCCCCAGACTAGTGCTTCAATCCCCAAATTACCTTTTGTTTATTTTGTATGTAATTATATATGTGCATATTGTTCCCCTGAAGATGGGGACCAGCTCATGTTTGTATTTGTATCCCCAACATGCAGGCATACAGTAGGTGCTTAATAAATGCTTGGTAACTGATTAAATCTGCCTCTATAACTTCTACCCTTATTTCCCCTAGTTTTACCTTCTGGAGTCAAGTAGGATGAATCCAATCCCTCTTCCACATGACAGGCCTTCAAACATGTTTTTTAGGCCTTTTACTATTACTAACAACTTTTCCCTGGATATTCTTTGGATTATCAGACCCTCTTAAAATGTTAACAGAAAAGCACCCCAAACCTTTACTCAGGTGTGGTCAGGTCGGCACCCAATGGGATTATTGCCTATTGTGATCAGTATGCTACAGTTCTAATGATACAATCTAAGGTCACATTGGGCTTTTAAAAAGCACTATCAAACTATCTGCTTAAATGCACATGTATATGTAGAAATAAAAATGTGAATATCAGTTGATGAAGGGTGGATACTTTGCTGAGATGATACATAACTTAATAGGTTATAAACATCCTGGACAAACACTGTAGATGCTAAATGAGTTGAGCACAGAATTGACAAGAAACGGGACACTTAGTCTGAATCAAATTAAAGAACTGGACAAAACTCTGAATGCTCTTAGCCTGCACATTGCTACAAAACCATCTCTAACCATCTCTTTATTACAATTATTTTCCCAATGTTACATGGAATATCGTGCTCTCAGAAGGATCATGAGTAAAAGTGACCAAAGAGCAAAGTGGTGGAATATTTATTACCAATGATGATTTGAGCATGGAAAGTGTTATAAAGGGCACACAGGAACTCACAGTTATGGAGCAAGAACGAGTGAAAACAGACAAGCCAAGTGTTGCCCAGATATTCACATAACATTAAAGCAACCAAAGATAGCTTCTTGCATATTAGGCAGATAAAGTTTGGGACAGTAAAAAAAGACATGGACAACAACTACACGGGCTGAGAAGTTGTGGACAGGATGTGATCTGCACTGGTTGGATACTGCACATACCAATGGTGTCACAGACCCATTTATCTACCTATATAGCAATTGTACCTGATAATGATTTGGTTTCTCCGAATCAGAAGAAAGCAGTTTTCTTGGCATGCCTGGACAAAAGTCAGTAGCCCTGGCTTTCAGTCATGGCTTTGACATTACCTTGTTAGGTGACCTTCCTTTCTTTCTATGGTCTCAGTTTCTCCATCTATAAAATGAAGGGGGTTGGTTTCATAACATCCTTCACTTGGTGTTTATGGATATATGTTGGGGGGGAGGGAGGTCTGTGAACTTGGATGGGGAAATTTGTATTTTTATTTACACTAATCTCTAACTGAAATTAGCATTTCCTTCAGCAATGAATTTTTTTTTTAGACAATCAGGGTTAAATGACTTACCCAGAGTCACAAGGCTACTAAATGTGTGGTACTGCACTTGAACTTAGGTCCTTCTGACTCCAGGGCTCATGCTCTAGCCACTGTACTACCTAGCTACACCAACAATAAATATTTTTTAAGGAAAAATCATTATAGAGGCATCTATAGGCTTCACCAGGCTGCCAAAAAAGATCCATTACACACAAAAAAGTTAAGATTCTCTCCGTCTAGGTAGATGATTTGGTGAAACCTACAGACCTCATCTCAGAATATTGTTTTTAAATGCATAAATTAAAATACATAGTATTAACAAAAGAACCATATTGGTTCAATCATATTGAAATGATTATGAAAAATTTTTTAAATAGTGGAAGACTACTTATAAAATCATAAAATGTTAGAAGGGACCTTCGAATCCAAAATAGTAGAACTAGCTATAACTTTAGAACCCATAATATCAGAACTTAAAAAAACTTAGAACTTTAAAACATAATATTAGAATTTTAAGGGACTTTGTAGATGATCTAGCCCAACCTTCCATTTTATATCTGGGAAGGCTGGAAATGACTTGTCTAAGTTCACACATAGAATTAAAGCTGGGAACAGACTCCAGATCTCCTGACGTGCAGTCCCAGGATCTTTCCACTGCAGCATATCATATACCCTTCCAACCTCAGACAGAAAGGAGTCAGCAGTTCTCTCTGAATAGTTTCTATCAAACACTCATTTAGGGAAATTCATTTATCTCTTGCAAGCTAACTGCAAGAGGCTTCAAGGAAGCACTTCAACATTTTCTTGGAAATTTATTTGTTTTTTCAAATGGGACTAACAAGAATTTTACTCAGACCTTGCTGGCAGGCTGCCATACACAACCAACTGTACTCAATCCCAGCACTCTGCCTCCTCCCACATTTCTCCTATGTTGCAACAGACTTGGAGAGAGACTCCTTCAAGCTGCATCAGGCCCTGCAGCAGGGCAGGGCAGTGTCAACTACAGATTCCAAAGAACTCTGGGTTGGCTGAACCAGACCCCAACCAGCTCAGAGAAAGAGGAAGCCTTGATTCACAGCTACCCTTAAGAAATCTGCCACTCCAAGGCTAAACATAATGCCCCTGGTACAGGCTTCAGAATAGGTACCTGAAGAGAGCTAGAAAGAGGGTTTTCCAGAAGTAATATTGCTTTGTGTTTTCTGAGTTATCTAAGCATTTCACAAGAAAGGGAAAATAGGAAGGACAAAGAATCACAGAAATCATGGCACCTCATAGCTGGAAGGGCCAATGGAACAGAAAAATGTCAGAGCTGAAAGGGATCTTAGCACCTAGGACACTCCAAAAGAACAGGGTCATAAGATCAGACATTTAGAGCTGGCATGTCATTACTTGGTTCTCGTTCCTGGGAAGAGCCAGAAGGCAGACAGTGGTATTTAGAATATAAGAACAAATGAGCAGAGCTAAAAAGGACCTTAGCAATCAACTCAATCCAGCCTCCTTGCCTTCCAGACCCAGGACCTGACATCCAGAGAAAGTCCCCCAGCATATCAGTTGCATAACTAGCCCTGGAATCTGGATCCTCACAATCTGGTGCTCTTTCTACTATACACTCTAGCCTCTAAAGAACTCAAATATTTTTAAATTTTATTGAACTTTTTCAAAATCCTTAACTCCCTTTCAATAAGCAAATTAAACAAAAGACTAAAAAAAAAACATAGCCAACACAAGGCAGAGAGAGGCCGGTCTGTGTTTCTCTCCCCCCCAGTTTCAGTTCTCTGTTTGGCTGCTGGTGCAGACACCTGTCTCTCGGGCACTAAACTTGAGACTAACACATCATATCAAACAGGCTGAAGAATTGCATACAGACAGAAAACAAAGGAAAACCATGACCAAGCTTGCAACAGGTAGGTGAAGGGAGAAAGGCCATCCCTTAACCATATAATTACAAAGCCAATATTACAACTTGAGGGGTAGACTTAGAAGAAATTTAAGAAATGTTCTTAGAAAGAATTAACATGCCAGCAAATCTTATCAAATTGCTGGTAAAAATACCACTCTGAAACCTGGTAGAATTTCACATTGATCTAAAGGGTATCTGAATATGAGCACCATGTAATCTCTTTCTTCCCACAGCAGTTCAAAAGATACTCTTTAAGAGTAAACAGTTCTCTCCTGTGCAGTCATTTACATGAATTCCATGTACACATCCCATTTGGGAGATCTGGCCCCTCCTGCCTTCAAAGCATTCAGTGGTGTGATGTGACACCTTGGCTGAGCAGCAGTCTTGAAAAGGCACCGAGGGAAACGATGGCTGGAAATGAGAATCATGAATGTCTACATACAGGCTTACCTAACAAGGGAAGAATTCGGTCTGTTAGCTAGTCTAGACTGTGGTGTTTCTGGGATTTGGGTAGGTGTGGGCCAGAAATAATAGAGGAGGATGGTTCTTGTTGCCACCTTGTGGCCACTACTCAGATAGAAGTGAAATTGTTCACCAGAAAAAAATGAAAAGAGATTTCACAGTTGTAAGAAATTATCCAGGACTACGTGCTTGTCACATTCCTCTGACCTAAAGCCAAACCCAACCCCCCCAACCTGGGAGAGCAGATAGAGGGGATTTATCTTGGAATCACAGAATTTTAAAGTTGGAAGGACCAGTCAATTAGTCCAACCCCTCACTTTACAAAAGAAGAAACTGAGACCTGTAAAAGGGAAGAGACATAGAAAGCCAAAGATAACAGCTGACATCATCATCATCATCATCACCACCGCCACCCCCACCGTCTCTTTAGGATTTACATAGTGCTTCAGAAGCTGCCAAGTGTTTGACAAATATCATCTCACTTTATCCTCCACAATCCTGTTAAATTTTACATATGAGGAAACTGAGGCTGAGAAAGCATAACCGACTTGCCTAGGATTTGTGGGTAATTGTCTGAGACTGGCCTGGAACTCGGGCCTTTCTGACTCCAGGTACAGGGCTAGCTAAGGCTCTTTCAAGTTTACAAAGCTCTGTCTATGGATCCCTTTACTGGAGCCTCGCGATGACGTGAAGACAGCACCGTAGATGTTATTATCCTCTACAGATGAGAGAACTAAGGCTCCAAGAGGGACTTCAGGACTGTTGCCTAATGCCCTTTCCACTCTAGCACACAATTTAGCAGTGGGAGGCCAGATAATCCCCAAATCTTTGTTTTAAGCAGGAGAAAGGGAGGCAAGGGAGGTTAAATGACTTAAATTCAGACGGAAAAGGTAGCAGAGCAAGGTACTCAAACCCAGGTCTCCTGAATACCAGTGAAGGGCTCTTCCCAAAATCTCTACTCAACTCAATAATAGAAAATATTTATTAAGTTCCTGCTATAGGTAAGACACTATGCTAGACACCAAGGATATAAAGATGAAAAAAAAAATGTTGATTCTGCCCTCAAGAAACTAATGGTTTCCTAAGAGCAATAATAACATCTACCCAGATAAATATAATGGCAAGACAGAGTATGATAGGAGCAAAAGAAAGATTCAAAGATTAACTGGAGGAAGAAAAGAACACTTTTCAGCTGGAGACCCCAGGAAAGCTTTCATGGAAAAGGTAGCCAAGGCTCAGCAGGATGTGGTGGCGGCAATGCACGCCTGTCATCCTGAGGTGGGAGGCTGAGGCAGAGCTAAATTTGATTGGGTGTCTGTAATAAGTCTGGTCCCAATAAAGTAAGCCCTTGAAAGTGAGGAAGAGAGCGTGGCCACCAGGCTTCTTGAGGATGGGCGAACAGGCTCTGGTTGGAAATGGAGCCCATCAAAACTGGTGTGCCAATTGGGATGGGGTCAGCATTCGGAGTGGGTGCTGCCCTTCCAGCCTAGGACAGACTGAGGAACAGGCCTATGTGGGGAAAGGGGAAAAAGATCACCATGGACCTTACTGGCAGATTAACACCTGGTCAGTATCCTGAACAAGTGATTCCTCTTCAGGCATGGGTTAGACTAGATCAGCTCTGAGATCTCAATCTTCCAACTCTGAGATTCTGTGAATCTCTGAGTCACTAGTTTTTTGAGCACAGAGTGACATCATAAGATTTGTGACTTAAGAAGATTATTTTGACAGCTGTGTGCAGGAAGGACTAAAAAGGAGAAAGACAGAAGAAGACAGGAAGCAATTAGAACAACTGTTGAGAGGTACTGAAGATCCATACTAAGGTGATGACCATATGACTGGAAGAGATACCGTTGAGGTCAATCAAATCAATACACAAACACTACAGCAAGTAACAATAATAATTCCTGACATTCACACAGATTTTAAGGTTTATAAAGTTTCAAACATACATCATCTCTTGAGCATCTACTACTATGAAAATTGCCCTGTCCCGGACACTGGGCACTGAGAGGGGTTTAAACCCATATACTTTCTGGTTCTATATAATGCTTGTTTCAACTTTGGGATCCAGAAAAATTCCTTGGGTAGCTATATCTCTCAAAGTATTTTATGTGCCAATAGTTTTTCATGAAGAACTTTAAATAGGAGAAGCAAATTAACCTAAACTACTTATATGACTTCCAAAATATCTTGCAATCTGACTGACAAATTCAGAACTTTGCTGATAAATCCATAGTAAGAAACAAATACTAGACTGGTCACCCAATTCTGGCTGTGTTACATCTTCCTTTATGGAATGGGGAAAGTCATTGATCTCTCTCTGGACCTCAGTTTCCTCACCTGTAAAATGGGGAAAACTTGAGGAACTATTACAATTCTAACATTCTAGAACTCAATGATTGTAAGGCCTCAAACCCCAGAAAGTTGATACACTAGTGACATCTAAAGGCAAAACAGATATATTACACAAAGTTAACACCAATAATCACATGATATAAACACTGGAAAGGACTTTAGGGATCATCTAGCACAGTGGTTCTCAACCTTCCTAATGCCATGATCCTTTAATAATACTCATATGTGCAGACCCACCTGGACACAGATAGAGGAGGGGTGTCTCAGTTCCTAAGACCATCAGAAATATGTTTTCCAATCGTCTTAGGCGACCCCTGTGAAAGGGTCTTTCCACCCCCCCACCAAGGGTTTGCAACCCACAGATTGAGAACCACTCACCACCATCTAGCGCAACCCAATTATTTTGCTGATGGGGATAACTGAGGCACTGAAAGTGGAAGAGACTTTTCCTAGGGTGCACTGTAAGTGAAGTGGAGGAAATGGGACTTAAATCCAAGTTTTCTGATCCCCCTGTCCAGTGCTCTTTACGCTACCTAAACATAGTTGAGAAAATTTTCCCAGGGCAAACTCAAGTTTGGAGATAAATTAGCAAATTCTGTTCCACCCTTAAAGAGGTTTCTCTGAAAAGGACCTGCTAGGCCTCTGTGATCAGGAGAGACACTCTAGGGACTATTGCTAATCACCAAGGAATATCCCACATTAGAAAAGCAGGGTGGCTTCCTAGAGAAAAAAAAAAAGAATTTCCTCCTTGAATAGGACAAAAAGGGAGTATTCTACCCACATCCTGTCCTACTTGATTATCCAAAGAAGAGATACCCTGAGGCTGGGGAAGGGACGCCAGACTTACGAGTCAGGAGACACGCTTTGGAGTTTCTCTTCCACCACTTAACTGGCTGGAATGTTGACCTTGACCTCTCAGGTCCAAGTCACCTCTCAGCCTCCCTGTGGTTCTCTGGTAGATGTGTCTGCAACAGGCATACACTGGAAGAGTTACATGATTAAATAATACTTCACAAGATGTTAGTAAGAGCTCCTGTTCCTCTAGCACCCTAAACTTTACAAAAACACTTTGCTCACGACTCTGTGAGACATGCAGTGCAAACACAAGCAGCCTTACTTTACAGATCACAAACCCAAGACTTAGGGGTCAAAATGCTGCTAGGCATTGGGGCCAGAGGTTCTAATTTTAAGCTGCATACATGGCTTCTATTAAATTGCCTCAATAAATAAAAATCAAGATTGAGCACATCAAAAGGTTAAAACAATACTGAACTATTAAGATTATCAAATCCAAAAATGGCTAATATAAAACAAAGCTACTGATAATTTACTTCCTCTGACTACTCCATATATATGTATATAGAGATATCTATCTATCAATCGATCAATTGATAGATCAATAGATAGATAATAGATCGATGGATAGATAGATAGATAGATAGATAGACAGACAGATAGACAGACAGATAGATTTGTCAAAAGGTACCGTAAAGGATACTAGAAAGAGTACTAGACCTGGAGTCAGGCAAATCTGGGTTCAAATGTGGCTAAACCTAGTTTAGCTAGGTTTTGGCGGTGAACAAATCACAACCCCTCTGAGCCCCCAGTTTCTCCTGCCAAAAATGGGTAGAATGTTACTAGTACTAACTAATTGTCAGGATAAAATGAGATACATAAAAAGGACTTTGCAATCATAAAGCAGTGTTCTCCTCTTACAATTATGTGCATAGGTATGCCTGTGCCTATTTTTAACCCTATATTTGAAATGTTAGGGAAGGACCATTCAATCTAGGTGGACCCTTGTTCTCATTGGATCCATCCAATGAGAATATATTCATCAAAGAGCTCATAGAGACCTTAGATTATTATTCAATCCCCTCGTTTTATAGATGAGGAAACTGAGGCCCAGAGATGGTGAGGGACTTGCCCATCATTAAACTCATAGTAAAGTAGCAGATTTGGGATCTGAGCCCAAATTCAGTCCTCATTACCCTGCAGCATCTCTTCAAGAAAGAAGCTATTTTTTTTTCTGTTGAGGCAAAGAACTAGAAATTAAGAGGGTGTTCATCTCTTGGGTAATGGACAAACAAACTGGTTTATGTATGTAATAGAATATTATTGCACTATAAGAAATGACAAAATGAGGGGTTCTAAGCTATCTAGGAAGACTTGCATAAACTCATGCATTGTGAAGTGAGCAGAATCAGGAGAACAATTTATGCAATTGGAATAATATTATATTATAAAATGCTAAAAAAAAAACACAACATGTTTGAAAGAGTTGAGAACTCTCATCAATGCACTAGCCAGAGATAATCCGAGAAGACTGATGTATTAAAGCATGCTACCCACCTCTTGACAGAGAGGGGACTGACTCAAGTTTCATAATAAAGGTAAACCTTACTGGACTCAGAAAATATGGAAATTTGGTTTACCTGACTGTGAACAATTGTTATGAGGACTTCATTTTTCTTTTTCCTAATTGAAGGGTGCAGTAGGATTAGAGGGTAAGTGAGATAGGGACAGGAGAGAAAAAGAAAAGCAAAGAAAGATAGCCTTTGAGGCACCTTTTTAAAAAATGCTCAGAGAGAAGAAAGCCCAACAAGAAGCACAGATGAGCAGAACCACTTTCAAAGCTATGGGCTGAACTTATTATATACTTATATGCATGTGACAGAGATTTTTTAAAAAAAACATCTAGCATGCATGTAAGCACATCACAATTTGCAAAGCACTATACATATATTACCTCACTTTGTCTCTACAACAGCTCTGTAAGGGTAGTTAATACTATTACCCCCATTTTATAGATGAAGAAACTGAGGCTAAGAAAGGTTAAGAGACCTAAGAAACACACATAGTGTTTGAGGAGGGATTTTAAGTCAGATCCCCTTGACTCCAGCACTATCTAGCTTCCAAGTTCCATATTCAATCCTCTTTTTCTCTTCTATTATGTATTTTGAAATGCACATTTTACTTGGTGTTTGAAGTTCAGAATAAAAAGAAAATAAAACGAGCTGGCCTCAGTGTGTACATTATGATTTCTCCCTAGGCTTTCTGGAAAGCAAGGGCTCACACCATTGATTATTCTTAAGCCATCAAAAATTCCCAGAAGCTGGAAGTAACTGGCCAAAAGGCAAATCCCTTATATCATTCCCTAGGGCTGCTTCCAGCAGTCATTGGGTGGAAAGGATGGGAATGTGCAAAGTGTAATATATCATATCCCAGTATGACCTGTGCTTTCAGATATAATGCCTACCACCTCTCTCCAGTTAGTTGGCAGAGGAAAGATTACTGTTCCCATAGCAATTAGGCAAATAGTTCAGGGAAGTGAGATTCAGCCCACAAAAAGCTTCGCCACCTCCACCCCCAACCCCCACAGAGGAGGGGGGGAGAGGAGGAGCTTTCCTGGCAACTGGCAATTAGTTGGTGGCTGACAGGATTCCACAGATCTGTTCTTTGGGAGCTGTGAAGGCTACAACTCTAAGAAGGAGAGGTGGCCTGTGGGGTCTACTGGAAAGAGTGCTGGATTTAGAATCAGGGGATCAGAGATCAAATCCTGCCTCTGACACTCATTAGCTATGTGAATGTGGGAAAAGTAACTGATTATCTCTGACCCTCAGTCTTCTTATTTATAAAATAAGGATAATAGTATGTCTTACCTGGCAAGGCTGTTGTGTGGAAAGTGCTTAATAAACCTTAAATTACTTTTCAAACGTGCATCTGGGCTGTTACGGATGTTATACTACAAAGAGCACTGCTGGCCACAGGTGAAAAGGATGCTGGGGAGTCCTGAGAGGCTCACTGCCTCTCTTTGTGCTGTCTTATAGACTACTTGCTTTCATATATTCTGTACGCTCAGAAATCTCCTTGGGGTCAAAGACAACTTCATTTTTGCATTTGTATTCCTGGGGGGTAGCACAGTGCTTCCTAGGGCCCTGGTGGCAGGAACTTCAAGAATGTCTGCTGAACTGAAGTAAATATTAGGACCCCAGGTTATAACCATAACATTTTTCAATGGTCATTTTATTAAGATATTACAGAAGACAACACTCTGCTGAATCAAGTACCAATGGGGCTATAGGTCAATGCCACAAGTTCCCTATTCCCATTTTTCTTCTCAAAGAGTCCCTTATCCAGGACTACTCATAATAGGGTGTAACCAGTACACTAGTTATCAAGCTCTAGCATAAAACCCACAAAGAAGATGGGAGTGGGGATGAAGAGAGAAACAAGAGGGATCACTCAATTCTGAGCCCTTGGAATGACCAACTCCAAGAACTCCTAAGTGATAGAGCAACTATATGTCCAACTTTCTTTCTTATCGTGCCTCCCCTTCCAGAGTTTTATCAAGCCTCACTGGCCCCCAGGCACTGAGGCAGGTTGAATTCCCTTGCCTGGAATGCGTTCTCTAATCTCTACCTACTGAAAACCCCTCTTTCAGTTTGTGGGTTAGATACCACTTCTCAGTGAAGCTTTCTCTTGATCTTCCTCCAGCTAGAAGTGATTATACAAAGAGAGAAGGGAGCTAGAGCTTGAAGTGTCCTTAGAAGTCAGTCATCTAGTTTGGCCCTCAACATTTTACATGGAATAAAACTGAAAGCCATGGAGGGGAAATGAGCCTCCAATGGCAGTGAGTATCTGAGGCTGCATTTGAATTCAGTCCTTCTGGACGCCAGACCCAGCTCTCTATCCACTGCACCACTGAGCCATTCCTATGCCACAGGTACTGGCTGAGGCAAGTATGATAAAAAGTACAATATGATAGGTACAAAGTCAAAATCTAGACAAAATAAGAAAATTTGAGAGGGGTAATTCCAATCCTGCTTTCCTCCATTTATGGCTTTCAGTCATAATTGGTATTGCTAGGTCAAAGGGTATGCATGGCTTTATAGGCCTTTAGGCATAATTCCAAACTGATCTATAATAATAGTTGGATCAGTTCACAACTCTACCAACAGTGCTTTAGTGTTTCAACTCTCTCACCTCCCCTCCAACATTTGTCATTTTCCTTTTCTGTCCTATTAGTCAATCTAATAAGTGTGAAATAATACCTCAGAATTGTTTTAATTTGCATTTCTCCAACTGATAGTGATTTAGAGCATTTTTTCATATGGCTATAGGTAACTCTAATTACTTCACCTGAAAACTGACTATTCATATTTTCTGATCATCTACCAATAGAATGGCTATTAATTTTATAAACTGGACTCATTTCACTATATATTTGAGAGATGAGGCCTTTATTGGAGAAACTTGCATGGAATTTTTTTTCACATTTATGATTGCTAACTGTATTTCCTTCCATTCTATTTCCCATTTATTCTGTTTATGTTTATTGTCTTTCACCTGTCCCTCCTCAAAAGTGTTTTGCTTCTGACTACCACCTCCCCCAATCTACCCTCTCTTCTATGAGCACCACCCCCTTCTCTCATCTCTTCCCCTCCTACTTTTACAAAGATATATTTCTATACCCAATTGAGTCTATATGTTATTCCCTCTTTGAGCTAATTCTAATAAGAATAAGGTTCAAGTGTTCCCTACCACCTCTGCCCAGCTTCCCTTCTACTGTAAAAGCTCTTCTGTGCCTCCGTTATGTGAGATAATTTACCCCATTCTACCTGTTCCTTTTCCTTTCTCTCATTGAATTCCTCTCACCCCTTCATTTTACCTTTTTAGGTATCATCCCATCATTTTCAACTCAAAACCTGCCCTCTATATATATTCCTTCTAACTGCCCATAATGAGAAAGTTCTTAAAAGTTACAAATACCATCTTCCCATGGAGTAATGTCAACAGTTTAACCTTATTAAGTCCCTTATGATTTCCTTTTTCTGTTTACCTTTTTATGCTTTGAGTCTTATATTTGAAAGTCACATTTTCTATTCAGCTCTGGTCTTTTCATCAGAAATGCTGGAAAGTTCTCTATTTCATTGAATATCTATTTTTTCCCCTAAAAGATTATACTCAGTTTTGCTGGGCAGGTGATTCTTGGTTGTAATCCTAGCTCCTTTGCTCTCCAGAATATGATATTCCAAGCCCTCTGAACCTTTAATGTAGCTAAGTCTTGTGTTATCTTGACTTTGATTCCACAATAACTGAATTGTTTCTTTCTGGCTGCTTGTAATATTTTCTCCTTAATCTGGAAACTCTGGGATTTGGTTATAATATTTCTGGGAGTTTTCCTTTTGTGATCTCTTTCAGGAAGTGATGGGTAGATTCTTTTTTTATGAATTATTTTATTTATTTTCTTGTTTACATCATTCATTTCCATAAGACTTTGAGTTACAAATTTTCTCCCCCAATCTGCTCTCTCCTATGTCCTCCTCCATCGTCCCTCTAACTTTCTGGTAGGGCAGAATGGGTCTCCCTACCCCAGTGCCTGTATATCTTAATTCCCAGCTGCATGTAGTTAATAATAATAATAATTATATATATATATAT
>CM053594.1:48064894-48080429 GCA_028646575.1 Pseudocheirus occidentalis
TTCCAGGTCAGTGGTTTTTTCAAGGAGATATTTCACATTGCCTTCTATTTTTTCATTTGTTTGTATCTGTTTAATAGTATCTTGATTTCTCAGTCATTTGCTTCCATTTGCTCCACTCTAATTCTGAAGGAATTATTCTCTTCAGAGTGCTTTTGAGATTCTTTTTCCATCTGGCACATTCAACTTTTTAAGGCATTCTTCTCCTCATTGGCTTTTTGGACCTCTTTTGCCATTTGAATTAATCTGTTTTTTAAGGTGTTATTCTCTTCAGTCAGGTTGTTGACTCTTTCTTGCATCAATCTCATTTCTCCTCCCAATTTTTCCTCCACTTCTCTTATTTGGTTTTTCAAAGTCCTTTTTAAGCTGAGCTATGGCTTGCAGGCAATCTTCATGTTTCTTGGAAGCATTTGTTGTGGGAGTTCTGACTTGTCTTCCTCCCGTTCCAAGCTTTGATCCTTTTTGTTCCCAAAAAAGGATTCTAGAGTTCGGTTACTGTTCTTACTTTGCTTCTTTTTCCTACTCATGATGCCAGTAAATTATTTGTGTTTTTGGCTCTGTGGAACTCTGCTTCCAGGGGGGAAAGCTCTGTCCCAAATCACTGGGGTTTTCACAGCTGCCAGAGCTACTAGGAGGCTGTTGCCACCCCCCACCAGCTTTGGCTCTCTGAAAACGCACTCCAGGACCACTACCCAAGATCACAATCTGGATCTAGGCCGCTCAGCTTTGGCCTTTGAACAGTCACTTGACCCTCCTGCAGTCTGCAGGCCAGGAGCTCTGAAGCAACCAGTTGGAAGCAGCTGCCACTTCCGTTGCTTCCTCACCCTGGGGACAGTTTGGCCAGATGGCTTTTCTCCCCCAAATTTAGCTGAATTCCACTGACCTTTCTCTTACCCCTTATGTCTCCTGGCTTGATAAATGTGGAAACTGCCCCAGCTGCTGCTGATCCACTCTCCTAAAGACTCCAGCCCTGGGGCCAGGCCACAGTTTCAGGCTAGGCTGGTTTCGGCTCCCAGCCTGCTGCGATGAGCCCCACCTGCTGAGCTGCCTTCAGAAAGAGATGTGTTTTCTGTATTTTTGTGAGTTTTGGAGTCCTAAAATTTGTTTAGAGTCATATTTTATGGGTATTTGAGGTGGCTATATGGGAGCTGCAAAATGTTGCTGCTTCTATGCCACCACCTTGGCTCCACCCCAGTAGATTCTGTCAATATCTATTTTACCTCTGGTTCTAGAATATCAGAGCAGTTTTCCTTGATAATTGCTTGAAAGATAATTTCTAGGTTCTTTTTTTGGTCATGGTTTTCAAGTAGTCTGATAATTTTAAAATTATTTCTCCTAGATCTATTTTCCAGGTCAGTTGTTTTTCAGATGAGATATTTGACATTGTCTTCTATTTTTTCATTCTTTTAGTTCTGTTTTATAATTTCTTGATTTCTCATTGAGTCATTAGTTTCCATTTGCTCCACTTTAATTTTTATGGAATTATTTTCTTCAGTGAGCTTTTGGACCTCCTTTTCCATTTGGCCAATTTTTCTTTTTAAAGCATTCTTCTCCCCATTGATTTTTAGGACTTCTTTTCCTCTTTGGTCTAGTCTATTTTTAAGGTGTTATTTTCTTCAGTATTTTTAGGGGGTGGGGGGGTCTCCTTTAGCAAGCTGTTGATTTATTTTTCATTATTTTCTTGCATCGTTCTCATTTTTCTTCCTAATTTTTTCTCTACTTCTCTTACTTGATCTTCAAAATCCTTTTTGAGCTCTTCCATGGCCTGAGACCAATTCATATTTTTCTTGGAGGCTTTGGATGTGGGAGTTTTGACTTTGTTGTCTTCTTCTGAATGTATATTTTTATCTTCCTTGTTACCAAGGTAACTTGTTACTTGTTACCAAAGTAAGTTTCTATAGTTTGCAGGGGTGGGGGTGGGAGTGGGGGGTCTGGTGTTTGTTCATTTTCCCAGCCAATTATTTGATTTTTAAAAACTCTTTGCTAAGGTAGCTCTGCTTCCAGTGTGGAGGGAGTACTGTCCCAAGCTTCAGGGGGTTTTGTGCAACTGTTTTAGGAGACACTTCTAGAGACCTGTAGGTTTTCAGTTCTTCCAAGGTAATATGATCTAATAAGTGTTTAGTCCCTTCCTGGTCTGTGCTCTGATCTGTGAGTGATGACAAGCACACTTTTCTACCCTGGAACTATGAGGAACTTTTCTGCCCTCTCCCCTGCTGCCACGAGTTCTGCTATGCCAGTGCTCCTCCTCTCCCCAAGACTGTCACCCAGGACCTCTACTCAGATCCAAGTATGGGCAAAGCAACAGAATCCTCCCTCAGGGCCAGCCGAGAGACTCCTGTAACCTCCTTCTAATCAGCTTTTTTATCCCTTTACCATCTACGAGCTGAGAGCTCTGGAAGTAGCTGCTACTGCTGCCGCTATTGCTGTCACCACTGTCACTTCAGGGCTGGACTGGGGCCAGGGTTGGATTGCACTTCTCTCTCACCCAGGTCTAACAGACCTTTCCTACTGACCTTCTAACTTATCTTTGTCATTTGTGGCTTGGGAAGTCTGGAAACCACCATAGTTGCCTGTGATTCAGTCCCCTGAGGTCTGTTCTGCGCTCGCTGGGCCCAGTGTCTGCTAGCATGGCTTGCACTGGACTGCGTTTCTCTCCCAGTCCAGTGCAATAGACTTTTCCTGTTGACCTTCCAGGTTGTCTTGGACTGGCAGTTTGTTTCACTCTGGGTTTGCTGCTCTAGAATTTGTTTAGAGTCATTTTTTACAGGTATTTGGATGGGTTTGAGGGAGAGCTCTGATGAATCTCTGCCTTTTTTCCACCATCTTGGCTCCATCCCAACAAAGATGGTCTCAATAAAGGTTTGTGTTTCTTGCACATTTGATTTGCTTGATATAGCTCATCACAATAAGGGGGAAAAAACAACAATAAAAATTTTCTGTTCCTTTAAAGAACTTCTCACTCCCAAATGAGCTCATTTCTTTTTACTTCTATGCCTAGTGGTCCTCTCTGAAGTGAACATTTGTTCTCTAAGGCAAGGGAAATGCAAGCTGTGGACTTGCGGCCAAACCTGACAGTGCAGGATTATAAATGTTAGCCTGATCATCTTGCATTTACCCTGAGATACTTGATGTGTGAATTCAGGTAGAAATAGATACACATTCCCTGAAAGTCACTTAAAATCCATCTGGTTAACCAGTCTAACCCCCAAATCCCAAGCCCCTCCCCCAGCACCATACAAAGTAATAGCCCCTGTTTTCATAGCTGGGAGAAAAAGTCTAGTCCTTATAGCAGTGGTTTAATGCTCAGGTTTTCCAAGGGTTGCCCCTAGAACTCCGTTTACCTGCCTCAGCCAAGACCTATGGCAGTCTGGTGATGTTATACTAAGGTAGTCCAGCACAAGGGCAGCCAAGGACACAAACAGCAGAAACATGGCAGCCCTGGGTCATGTGAAGGTTATTCTGCCCAAAACATTGATATTCTGTTCCAGGTAATGCCACATACCTCATTTTTCATTGGCAATAATGCAAAACTAATAGTATAATTTTATCATTATAGTAATGCCAGATTAATCATAAACCCAACTAACTGGCACCCTTAACCAGCACTTCCCTTTAAGAAGTAATTTCTAAGTGCTTAATAAAAATAATAATTGTTGTTATTATCATCATTAAATAGCTCATAACTCAATGGTGACTTAAATTTTGCAAAGTGCTTTCCTCACAACAACCCTATGAAGCAAGTAGTTCAAGAATTACTATCCCCATGTGACAGACAATGACCTCCATAAAAACCCTCCTCTAATGCTATGGTCATCTCCAATTGTCTTGATCTATACCTAGCCACTGGACCGAGATGGAAGAGAAAGTGAGACTGGTGACTCTGCACAGCCCTCCCTCACTAGAATCCAATTTACTTGCAAGTCATGGCACCTGATATTGTGGTCCTCTTTAAGAACATAGAACAAACCACACAACCTCTAATGCCTGATTATGGTATGACGACAACCTTGGATTCTCAAAAGTTTGACTGCTTGTTGAGTACAAGCTCTAGGAGGTTGTACCATAAGGAATATGGAACCAATAATAGACTGGTCAGAGAACCAGAAGACCTAGGTTCCAATCACATTCTACCAATTATTACCAGTGTGTCCTTGGATAAGTCACATAAGTAACTTCTTTAGGCTTCCATTTTGTCTTCTATAAAATGAGAGCATTGGGCTTGATAAACATTAAGGTCCCTTCCAGCTCTCAATCTATGCTCCTATGATACTAAGTACAGAAAGTCTCATCAGTAACAGGCTGGGGCTTAAACAATGAATTTCATGGTGATGGAAATCCCTGAAAAAGAAAAAAAAATTCCCTTCTATGCCATACATCCTCCTTTAGCTTCTGCAGGGACAGTGGCAGAAGAGCAGAAAGGGGATCAAAGGCTGCTAAGAATCATAGTTAGGGAATTTTTTTTATAAGCACGAATTTATTTAACTATTGGTACTCAAAACATAAGGTTTGTATTGTACCATTATCAATATTGACATCTTTACTATAAACGAAACCAGAAAACATAAGGAAGCTGTGGCTAAATGGAAAGGTAGCTCTCACAAGCTCTCCTTACAAAGGCAAATAAAGGAGCTGGTACAATTGTTTCCATCATGCACACAAAAGAAACAAGATAGAGCCTTTCCTGGAATGGTCATTTTGCCTTGCAATCATGGTGAGAACCAGAAAAAAGACCACTAGGAAGAAAATGGCAACTGTTGTGGAAGTTAAGAGATAATCTATGAAGAACTCAACAAGATTAAATCAATACAAACATTCACATTTTGTGACATTAATGCAAAAATAGGCATAGGAGAGGATGGCAAAATGTATAGTTATATTGCAAAATGTGCTTTAGTGTTAAGAAACTAAAGAAGAAAAAAAAAAGAAACTAAAGAGGTGAAAAAGGCTCGTGATTGAAGCTCAGAAGGTTCTCATTTAATTATCATGAACACACCCTTCCAAAAGATAGCTAGAAGGCACTGGCCAATGTGAACATTAATCACAACAAAAACAAAAAGAAGAAACTATTTCTAAATGATCAGTTACCAGCTTGGAAGTCAGTTACCTGTATGCAATCAGACTGTCAACTAGTCATACCAAAAGTCAAAATTGATACCAATTAGCAGATAAAGCAAAGATTTTATCCTATTAAACTGATCAAACATTTGTTAAGCACCTTCTTTGGGCAAAACGCTGTGTTGGGCACTGTGGATGCAAAGACAAAAATCACAATCCTGTCCTCAAGGAGGTTCCATTCTACTGGAAACTACTAGATATACACAGATATACTGAAGGTAATATAAAATAATGCCAACAGGAAGAGAGTACTTCCCCATGGGGCAATCAGGAGAGGCTTCATGTAGAAGTAGGACTTGAGCTGTGTTCTGAAGGAACCTAGAGATTCTACAAGTCAGAATTCATTATACGTATGGAAGGTCATTAGGCACGGAGCCAAGAGGTGAAATGCCATGTGTAGATAATTTGACTGGAACATAGTGTATTAAGGGGAGCAATATGAAATAAGTCTAGAAAAGTCGTTGGGGAGGGTTTTAAATTCCAGATTGAGAATTTTCCCTTCTATTCTAGAGAGTCACTCAAGATTTCTGAATAAGGGGTGATATGATCACATCTGGTTTTTAGGAACATAAATTTGGCAGCTGTGTTGAGAGGATTAGAAAGCTATTGTGATAGTTTTCCCAAGGTTACCCTCGGGGCTCAGTTGACCTGCTTCAGCCAAAGCCTGTGCAGTGAGTGCAGTAATGGTGGCCTAGGGTAGTCCAGCAGGAGGGCAAGTCAAGGACACAAGAAGCAGGCGTATGGCCCCTTGGGGTTAGTAGGGGTATTGTAATAATAGTTCATGTTACAGGTGATGGGGACTAGAAGCATGGTAAAAGCTGCGTGAAAAAGAGAAAAGGATATAATCAGGAAACGCTGTGAAGGTCCAAATGATAAGACGAGGCAATTGACTGAATACGAGGACTGAGGGAAAGGGTAAAACTAAGGATGGCTCCAAGATCCTCAAGATGTAAGGACACAGAAAACAGGAAATGGATAAATAAAAGGCACTGAAACTGATCAAACTGCCACAATGAACAGGCAAGAGCACAGAAAGTGCCTCAATCAGCAAACATTTTACCTAAGACCTTGGGCAAGTAATTTAACTTCTGTAGGCCTCCGTTTTTTCATCTGTAAAATGAGGGGATTAGACTAGAGGGCCTTTCAGTTAAGTACCTATTTTCCAATGATCCCCCTTGCCAAATGGAAATACTTGGCAGAAAAGACAACACTGACTCAGAATGGTCATTTCCAAAATGTTAATAGTGGGAGATTGTAAGCAGTTATCACTTCACAGAATATAAAAGAGTAGCAGAAAGGAAAATGGATCTTCAGAAAGCATCTTTTCAGATTCAAGTAAACCAAGAGCATTTATAGATAAATATAGATCTATTTATTTGTTCTGGTTTTTATATTTTTGTTTATCTTGTCACAGTTTTATCTATAAAACTGTGACAAGATAAACAAAAATATAAAAACCAGAACAAATCTACCAATTTTTTACAGTAACCTATTTTTATCATCCATAACAGTGGAATCATCACATCTGAATTCTAACACTTTACTTCCAGATATGGATTTTCTATAAGGAAACAAACAGAAGTTAAGAAAATGAAGTCAGAAATAAAGTGGGTGTGCATTGATTCAGAAATGACTGAATATGTAGTTTATGAATATAACAGATTATGGTGCAGTAAGAAATGATTCAATAAGAGAAAGGAGGATATTCAAAGCAAAGAAAGTAACAAAATGACATGATGGGTAGAATAGTTTAAATGAAGTTTATATTGAGTAGAAGGGAGCAATGAGATAAATTTGGAAAGGTGGGGTGGCACCAGATTATGAAGGTGTTTTTGCATGGTAAGCTAAGGAGTTTTCATTTTACATCATCATCATCATCATCATCATCATCATCATCATCATCATCATCATCATCACCATCACCATCATCACCATCATCACCATTATCACCATAGCTAGCACTTATATAATGCTTTATGGTTTGCAAAGCACTGTATATGTTATTATATTCAATTCTCGTAACAATCCTGGGAGATATGTGTTATTATTAAACCCATTTTCCAGGTGAGGGAACTGAGGCTAAGAGTGGGTAAGTGACTTGCGCCCAAGGTCACACCTGACCTGAGTGAACTCAGGTCTTATTGACTATAAGTCTGGTATTCTAACTCACAGGATGCCAGTAAAAAAAATTTTTTAATGCCTTTTGTTTTTATATCACAGTAATTTCAACCAACCTCCACCAGGTGACAAAAACAATTAAGCAAAAACATCTGGTACAGTGACTACAGCTGACAAGCATATAATATTCTATCCTTGAAGAAATCCCCTTCCTAGCTGCCAATAGGGGTGGGTATGTTTTATTATCTGTTCCCTGGGATCTTCATTATTGAGGGTTCCTTTAAGTTATCTTTTTATTTAAATCGCTGTAGTCTTTGTTTACATTGTGCTCTTTGATCTATTTATTTCACCCTTCATCAGTTAATACAAATCTTCAAATATTTTTCTGAATTTCTATCCTTGTTCAAAAGTTATATCATTCCTTGCTGCAAAATGTTTCATTATTCACTTATGCCATAGTTTTTTTTTTTCTATCAGTGGACATCCATTTGTTTTTTCTAAGGCTTGCTTAATTTCTTATCCTGAAATTGGGTTGTTTAATATGACAATTTCTTATTTTATTAATTTGAGTATTTTATATTTTTTAAAGATATTCATCAATTTCCTTAGAATCCTCAAGTTTTGCTGGTATATAATTGTGTGGAGTATTTTTTATAATTTCTTTTATTCCCTTGCCATTGTGAATTCACCTTAATTTTTTTATTTTAGTGATTTGATTATCTTTTCTCAGTGTTGATCAGATTAGCTTTCTGATTGTTAGTCTTTTCAAAAGTTGTTTTTTATCATTTCTGTAGACGGTTTTCATTTTTCTCTTTCTATAATTTTCTTCTTTTGTATGTTTTAGAATTACTAATTTGCTTATTTTCTTGGCTATTTCATTGCATGCTTAATTCATTTATCTTTTTTCTATTTTGTTCCAAAAAGTTTTCAGAAAGATACATTTTCCTTATTTTGGAATATTCTTTCATCATTATTATTTTATCATAATTATTCATTGTTTATATAGTTTATTCTATTTTCCCTATTGCATATTTTGAACTGGATAGTTCATAGACATCTTAAAATTAAAATGTCCAAAACTGAACTCATCTTTCTCCCTAAAATCACCCTCTTCCTAACTTCCTTATTCCTGTCAGGGGCACCACCACCCTCCCAGTTACCCAAGATCACAACCTAGGATGTCATCCTGCACTCCTTGCTCGAGTCAAACAATCAGTTGCCAAGTTATGCTCTTTCTACCTTTGTAACATCTCTCATACATGTTCCCCTCCACTCCTCTGACACTGCCACCATCCTGGCGCAGGCTCTCATCATCTCATGACTGAATTATTATAAAACATTCTATTTGGTCTTCCTCCTTCAAGTCTCTCACCACTCCAATCCATTCTCCATTCACCTGTCAAAGTTTCTTCCCAGAGTTAAGGTCTGATCATGGCATACTCCAACTCTAGTGGCTCCCTATCACCTCCAGGATCAAATATATAATCCATCATCTGTTTGGTTTTTAAAGCACTTCATAATCTGCTCCCTTTCTCCCTTTCCAGTCTTCTTACACCTCACTCCCTTCCACATACTCCGCAATCCTGTGACATTGGCCTCCTTGCTGTTTTTCCCTGGTTGCCTGCCCCTAAGCCTGAAATGTTTTCCCTCCTCATCTCCACCTCTTAGCTTCCCTCAAGTTTCATCTCCAGTCCACCCTTCTGCAAGAAGCCCTTCTTGGCCCTCCTTGACCTTGACCTCTGAAATTATCTCTAATTTATTCTGTTTATACATAATTGTGTGTATGTCGTTAGACTGGGATAGGACTCTGTCCTATCACCGCTCCTCCTTTCCAAACTCTATTAGATACTGTTGACTTGAGATCAGGGAATGTCTTTTGCCTTTCTTTATATCCCCAATGCTTAGCACAGGGCCTGGTATGTAGTAGGTGTCATTATTTAGTATTATTTAGGTTTGTATGTTTTGCTCTTTTCTTTTATTCATTACTATTTTTACTGAATTTATTCTATTTATACCTGCCTTTTTATATTTATGATTCCTTTATGCTCTAGCACGTGATCAGTTTTTGTAATGGTAACACAGGGTGCTAAGAAATGTATTTTTTAATATTCCTATTCAAAAAATTTTATGGGTCAGTTAAATCTAGTTCATTCAACAATTTGTTCAGTTCTGTGTTTTTCTTATCTTTTGTTGGATTTATATAACTTTGAGAAAGGGATATTAAATTTTCCCACCACTATTATGCTACTATCAATGTCTTTTGAGGATTTATCTTGCATTTCTTTTAATACCTTAGTTACTACGCCATTTGATGTATATATATTTAATTTTCTCACATTCTATAGTGCCTTTGGGAATAATGTAGTTTCCATATTTATCTCTCTTAATTTCATCAATTTTTATTGTTTGCTAATGATCATGACTATAATTCCTGCTTTTTAAAGATACCCAGAGCATAATAAACTGTGTTTATTCCCTTTGTTTTCACTTTATATGCGTCTACATATCTTAAGTGCACTTCTTGTATGCAGTAAATTGCTGGGCATTATTTTCTTAACCATTTCTGTACTCATTTCTCCCCTTCCCCACCCCCTTTGCTATAGGCCATCACTCTTGCTGCGGTCTCAATTTTTTTCCTTCAAAATTTTAGCCTTTCTTAGTTAACTCATTCAACTTTCCACTGTCCTCTCTACTGATTTCTCCTTCCCTTAACCTCTTCCATCCTATCACCACTTATCTTTTCCAAACTCCATTAGATACTGCTGACCACCCCTTCCTTCTGGACACTCTTATTTGAGTTTTATGACACTATCCTCTCCTGGATTTCTTGCTACCTATCTGAAAGAACTTTCCCAGTCTCCTATGCAGGATCATAATTCATATCCTTTTCCCATGCATGAATGTACCTGAGATTCCAGTTTCCTGATGGACAAATTCCAAGACACAAAGGTATCTCAAACCTAACATACCAAGAACAAAACTCATCCCTCCTAGCCTCCTTATTTTTGTAAAGGTCAATGCTATTTATCTAGTCATCTAGATACAAAACCAGTTATAACCCTCAACTCTTCACACTTACATCCCCCATATCTAATTAATTTCCAAGTCTTGTCCTGTTATTTCTACTTCCACAATATCACTTAAAGGATAAACTAGTCTCACTTTTGTATTTATAGCCCCACCAACTACTACATAACCAATGTCAACAGGCAATCACAACTTCATCAAACTTACGTGAAAACTAGGTATGTCACAAGAGAATGAACATGTATGTGGAACCCAAAGAGTTCACAATCCATACAGAGATTTGCATTTTTATAATAACAGGTCAAATAAAGGAGGAGATATCATAAATTTCTACCTAAAAGGGTGGAGGTGTGGGGGAAAGGTACAATAAAGGTGGGAAAAGAACCCAACCCCTTCTAAAGGGGAGGAGCAAGGCCATGGCAAGAGCCATATTCTTTTCTCCTGGAAACTGCTAGACTATGAAGATAGGATGGTCTGCTTATCTACAGCTACACAAGCTAGTACAGACTGTCTGGTGCCTGTCTTGACTTCCAACGACACATAGGGAGTCCAGCTTAGCATACAAACAATACATTATGTCAGGTGGGAAAGGTGGGGGGGTTCATCCCTGACACATCAAAGACCTCCTGCATACTCTGGATCCAGTGTTTCTGGAAAATATGGCAATTCAAAAAGACAGGTTCAGAAGACCCCCTTACTATTCCATAATGCCTAGGAGATAGTAGGAATTTAATAAATACTTAAATCAATCAATAAATTTATTATTATGACAGTAAGGAGAAACTGGAGAGAGCAAAGAGTATAGGTGTGAAGACCTGTTAGAAGGCTACTGCAACAGTCCAAGCACATGGTAGTAAGGACCTGTACTAGAGTCATTGTAGTAGAAATAGAGAAGAAAGCACAGATGTGAGAAATCACAGGATTATAGATTATAAAATAGGATCAATAGGATTTAGCAACTGACTGATTATCAAAGGTAAGGAAGAGCCAAAGGTTACAACACTTGAACAGAGGATAGTGCCACAGACAAAACAGTGAAGTCAAAAGATAGAGCTAGGTTTAGGTCATTTGAGTTTGAGGCGCCAAATACCCACGTAGAAATGTCTTATAGGCAGTAAAAAATACACGTCAGATATGCTTGTCAGAAGGGTCAATATTACATAATATACATACCCATACATATATTACATATATAAACTCAATGTGTCCAAAACAGAACAATGAGGGCAGTAAAAACAGCAAGATCATTATTTAGGAGACAATTATACTAGCACAGGCAGGGGGTGATAAATGCCTGAACTAGGGAGGTTGTGGTGGGAATAGAAAGAAAAGGATAGATACAAGATGTCTTATGAAGGTAAAATTGACACGACCTGGCACCAGATCAGATCTGGGGGCAAGAGAGAGTGAAGAGTTTGAGGATCGACCAATAAGCATTCATTTATTAAGTGCCTCCTTTGTACTAGGCACTGATCTAAGCAATGGAGATACAAAAAGAAGAGTCCTTGCCCTCAAAGAGACAAATATATATATATATATATATATAAAGATCTATCTATGTCTATCTACATGCAAAAATAGATATACAGAGTGGATATAAGGTGTTGGGGAGAGAGGCACAATGTGCTAGCAGGCAGGAACTCAGGAACTGCCTCATGTAGAAGATAGGAGCCATCATGAGACCAATTTAGGCTTAATGTCAGGGGAAATGTCTAACAATGAAACCTGGCCAAAGTGGAATTGGCTGCCTAGAGACGTGGTAGGTTCCCCGCTCCTAGAAGTTCTTAAAGCAGAAGGTAGACAACCACTTGCTAGGTATGTTATACTGGCAGGGGGAGGGTTCCATATATAAGTTGGACTAGATGGCCACTGAGGCCCCTTCCAACTGCCAAATTCATTGATTCTATGAACTGAGTCCTGAATGAAACTAAGAATTCTTAAGAAATGGAGAAATTACATTCTATATGTGCAGGACTGCTAGAATTAAGGCCAGTATGGCTGGATTACAGAGTGAAATAAGGCTGGAGAGCTAAGTTGGGGCCAGGTTATAGATAAATGGATGCCAAACAGAGAAATTTATATTTGAACCTATGGGTAATGGGGAGCCTTAGAGTTTACTGAGTAAGAGACTATATGTTCAGACTTGCACTTTAGGAAAATCTTTTTGACAGCTATGTGAAGGACAGACTGGAAAAAGAATAATCTTAAAACAGGTTGTAATGGCCCAGGTCAATGGTGAAGAGGGCCTGAATTCAGATAGTGACAATATAAGTAGAGAAGGGGACATATTCAAGAGATGTTGTAGAAGTAGAAAGGGCAAAACTGGATAGCTTCAAAACTGTAAAGTTGGGTGAGATAAAAACAGTGGTGTCCTAAACAGGGAAGTTCAAAGTAAAACTAAGTTTAGCAGGGAGAATAGTAAGTTTCAGTGTGGACATGTTAAATTTGAGTTTGCTATAATGTAATATCCAGACAGAACATTCTAGTTGGCTTGGGAGAGACATAAAGGTTGGATATATAGACTCGGAGGCTACTACATAGAGATGATGATTCTCTGTAGAGGTAATGACTGAAATCATGGGAGCTAATGAGACCAAAGTGTTGTTCTGGGAGCCCCATTTTAGCAGGGACATAGAAAAAAGTTCTGGAGTTCTAGAGGATGACCAGGATGGAAAAAGGTCAGATCATAGGAGGTTCAGTTTAAGAAACTGAGGCACCTAAGAAGAAAAGCTTTTGGGGAAACATAAGAGTCGTCTTTAGACTTCTGAACAGCTGGCAGGTGGAAGAGGCACGCAGTTTGTTCTGCTTAGTTTCAGAAGGCAACATGAGGAGCAATAGGTGGAAGTTGCATCCTAACAATTTGAGAATGTGGACATAGACTGGGCTGCCTGGATCCTGCAGGTTCTCTCTCCCTAGAAGCTGTGTCTCCAGTGAAGGCTAGACCACGATTTGTGGGGTCTGCTGCTCAGAGCATTCAGATTTAAAGAGCAATTTAGACTAGACAGCCTGAAATCTCTTCCAACTCTGATGCTGTGAAAATGTGAGAAAATTACCGGACTGGCCAAAGGATGATGAAATGTTCAGCTGTCATATGTGGTGAAGCATGCTTCATGGGGGCTCTGGTCTATACAAACAAAAGAAGCAATCATACCGATGACATTCAGGTCTTTAAAGTACGGGTGGCAATTACAGAATTACGCTTAGTTTACTTTATTTGGCTCCAAATTTCCTTGATCCTGCTTTATCCCAGGAGAACATATCTGCTCCTAAGATGAACATTCATGGGTTCCCTCAATAAATGTTCCTTGGCCAAATTCAACCAGGAAATACTGCTGGAAGAAGCAGAGAACAGAGGAGTGAAGTAAAGTAAAGAAAGACAAAGCTTTTGTTACCAATGGAAAACCATTTTCTAACTTAGTATTCTTCAAATGCACTAATACATTTCACTGGACACAGTTCTTGAAAAGGAAGGGCCTTAGTAGACCACAATCTGCTCAATGAAGAAATCAAGGTCCAGGGAGGTTTGGTAATCTGTCCAACCCTCTTAGGAGGTAGAGACAACAAGTACTGTTACCCACATTGTGAACATCATAATAGCAATAATAATGATGGATGACATTTGCATAACACTTCAATGTATGCAGAATACTAACCACACATTATTAGGGTAAGAATCAAATTAGATAACATATGCAAAAGTAGAAAAGCAGCAGAAGCAGGAATATGAATCTAAGTCCTCTGACTTGAAATCAAGCATTCTTTCCTACTGTGTTATACCACCTCTGGATCCCCTAGATTATTAGGGCTAGAAGGGACCCCAGGGACAATTTAGAACAATTTTCTCCTTGCAAAGACTTTGAGGTCCAGGGAGGAAGTAAGGTCTGCCAAAGGTCCTGACACAAGTCAGCAGCAGAGCCAAAGCTCAAACCCCACAGTCTCCGTAACTGTGGATATTCTTCCAGGGGTCTAGGAATAAAATAAAAAGGAAACAAGTCTTCATGAAAAGAAAAAAAAAATCTTTCAAAGTGGGCTAGAATAAAGGATACCATTACAAGCTGGTCAACCAAGAGCTGGTCTAAGACTGAAGGAAAAGCTCTGATCCAGAAAGAGAAGATAAGCTATTTGACATTGAAACAGTCTCTTTTGGCACTTTGCAACTCTCCTCACACACAAACTTCCTGAGTACCAGTAAGATGTTACCCAACATTTTTCTGGTCAACCCTGTTCAGCCCACTAAGGTCAATCTGATGTAAACAAGTGCCACGACCTTCAACTCAGCAGGAGCCAAGGCCTTGTTTGCTTCTAGCTGGCACAAGCCACATTGTTAATGGAGCCAAGACAGAAGTAGATCCATTTTCTACCAGAGTCTGGGCCCATTGTGAGCTCTGTTCTGAGGTGATTCATGTACCCATGAGCAAGAGCTGGGGTTAGTGAGTAGAAGAAGTCTTCTAAATCAATAAGCTAAAATTACACTTCTGGGAAGAAATGAGAAGGTCCTGAATGTAATGTATATCCAGGGAACAAGAACAAAGGGGCATCAGAGCTGTTCTGGGCAGACTTCAATCATATTATTAGCTCACTGAGTAACCTTGGAAAAAGTCGCCTCTCCTCCAGTCCTCAGCTGGTTAGGTGATCTCTAAGGTCCTTGCAGCTCAGTTTACATTCTAAGATACTTCTACCACAAACATTCTGTGTTCTGCCAACTCCTCACAATTTATGTGCTAAGGTTCCTTTCAGCTTTAACACTATTATTTACATTTTTATCACGCTCTAAGGTTTACAAGGTATTTCCTTCACAACCACCCTGTGAGGTAGAGTACTTTTCACAATAATAATAATAATGGGTGACATTTCTATATCACAAATATTTACACATCACTCAGATAAGCCAAAGTCCTTTATGTCTATGTTATTAGGAGGCTAAAATGAGATAACACATAGAAAAGACCTGTCGTCATCATCATTATTCACAACATCATTTTCTCATTTGAATCTCACAACCATCTTGCAAAATAAATACTAGAAGAGGCCTGCACAGCCACGACCTGCGAGCCACCTGCAGCATGCCAAAGGATTTCTGGCAGTCCGCAAAAAATGTAGAGGAAAACATGCTTTGTATGGAGAGGAAATCCTCTGGCACCAAAAACAGCCTGCAGCCATCAGCAACCCTAGGGCCACAGGTGGTACAGGCCTGTACAGAATGGAGGCACCATTGTCCTGATTTTACAGATGAGGAAAGAAATTCGGAAATGTTAAAGGACTTGTCTATGGTCACACA
>CM053594.1:48080529-48115207 GCA_028646575.1 Pseudocheirus occidentalis
TTGAGTTAATCCATTTTTTAAGGTGTTATTTTCTTCAGTCAGGTTGTTGACTCTCTTTTCATGATTTTCTCACATCATTCTTATTTCTCTCCCCAATTTTTCCTCCACTTCTCTTATTTGGTCTTCAAAATCCTTCTTAAGCTGATCTATGGCTTGCAGGCAGTCTTCATGTTTCTTAGAAGCTTTTGGTGTGGGAGTTCTGACTGTGTTGTCTTCCTCCTGTTCCCTGGTTTGATCCTTTTTGTCCCCAAAAAAAGGATTCTAGAGTTTGGTTGCTGTTCTTACTTTGCTTCCTTTGCCTGCTCATGTTGCCAGTGAATTACTTGTCTTTTTAGCTCTGTGGAACTCTGCTTCCAGAGGGGAAAGCTCTGTCCCAAATCGCTGGGGTTTTTGCAGCTGCCAGAGCTACTAGGAGGCTGATGCAGCCCCCACCAGCGTTGTCTCACTGAAAACACACCTCAGGACCACCACCCAAGACCAGGATCCAGATCCAGGCTGCTCAACACAAGAACACTTGGCCTCTGAACAATTGCTTGGCCCCCCCTGCAGTTTGCAGGCCAGGAGCTCTGAAGCAGCCACATGGAGGAGGCTGCAGGGCTGCTGTTTCTGCCACTTCCTTGCCCTGGAGGCATTTCAGCCAGACTGCTTTTCTCCCCCAAATTTAGCTGAGTTCTACTGACCTTGTCCTTGTTTCTTATGACTTGATTAATTATGGAAACTGCCACAGCTGCCGCTGATCCACTTTCCTGAAGGCTCCAGCTGCAGCTCATCCTGGCTGCCCCAGGGCCAAGCTGTGGTTTCAGGCTGGGCTGGTTGGGCTCCCAGTGCTGTGATGAGCCCTTTGTGCCGAGCTGCCTTCGGCGGGACATGCGTTTTTCCGTATTTTTGTGTGAGTTTTGGAGCCCTAACATTTGCTTAGAGTCATATTTTACGGGAATTGGAGGGGGCCGTGCGCGAGCTGCGGCGTTTTCCTGCGTCTATGCCGCCATCTGAAGTAATTCTTTCCAACAGAAACTTGAACAAAAGTTCCTCTCTAAGATCCTCACCCGGGGTGGTTACCGAGACTTTGCTTGAAGACCTTTATTGAAGGAGGAGTCACTAAGGCAGGAAAGTCATTCACTTTTAAGAGAGTTTTTCCTTGTTTTGAGCCTAAATCTACCCCTCTGCAACTTCTACCCAGTGCTTGGCTCCAGAGGGCAGAATAAATCTAATCCTTCTTCCCAGGACAGGTATTATACAAATACATTGAATGAATAAATGAAAACACATTTATCAATTCCTTACTAAGTGTCCAGCACCAATGATGCGAACGCAAAAGAAAAGTGAGGCCTTACTCTCAAGTTGACATCTTTGGGGTCAATATCAGCTTCTTATAGGAAGTAACACTTGAGGAACACTTTGAAGGAAGCCAGGGATTCTGAGAAGATCTGCCAGGCAGGGGGGATGGACTGGGCAAAGATAAAGAGGCAGGGAATGAAAAGGCAGGAGGGAAAAGCAGCAAGCAGGCCAATGTGGCTGGAACTGTGAAGTTTGTGGACAATAAGCCTGGAAGGGCCTGGACCTTGAGCACACTTTTCCAGGCTTTAAAACCTCTCAATCAACGAGCCTTTATTAAGTGTCTACAATGGACCAGTGCCATGCACTGGCAACATAAAGACAAAAGGGAACGACAAATAGGAGCCGACAGTTCCGCTTAGACAGATGCTCTGTACATACAAATGCACGTACAAATAAATAAAAACTAATCATGATAACTTGGGGGAAGGTGCTAGCAGCTGGGGAAGGAGGAAAGGCTTCATTCATGCAGAAAGCAGCCCTTGAGCCATGCTTGGAAAGGAGCCAGGGAACCTGAGACTCAGAAGTGAGAAAAGAGTGATCACAGAAATGGGGAGAAAGTCAGAGCAGAGGTGCCAAGACAGGAGATGGAGGAACAACAAAGATCCATTTGGCTGTGCTACTGAGTACAAGGAGGAGAATCATGTATGTCTAAGAAGACAGTAAAGGGAGGTTGAGGCCAGATCATAAAAGGCTTTAAATGCCAAAGAGAGGAGTTTTTATTTGATTCCAGAGGAAAAAAGTCACTGAAGTGAGGGACTTATGTGGACAGAATTATGCTTAAGGAATATCACTTTGACAGCCAAGTGGAGGATGCACTGGAAAGGGGAGACTGCACTCTGGGCAGAGAGACAGGATCAACAATACATTGTCTATCCTTTATTTGGTTTCCAACTAATCTTCTAAAAGTGCAAGTCTAACCAGGGTCACTCCCTTACTTAATAAACTCCAATGGCTCCCTATTATCTCCAGGATTAAATATGAAATCGCATTTGGTATGCAGTACAGATCTATATTATCTACTGTCAGCTGTGTCTCATGTCAGCAAGGCAATCCTTTCACACGTCTCTAACTGATTTTGTCTTCACACCCTCCCACAGGAACACCCCACACAGCCTTTCTCAGGACTGCTCCTCTACCACTGGTGTCCACCTCTCACCCAGCTTTCACCTGTGGCTCCAAGAAGGTGCCACATGTGCAGTGGCCACAGCCCAGGAAAAAAAAAATGTCTCCTGAGAAGGGATAAACCAGGTTGAGGGTAACCAAAAGACCTCAAACCCAAGCATTTTTGGAAAATTACTTTGGAAACTGAGTGAAGGATAGACTGGAGTAGGAAGGAGGAAGAATAGCTTTAGGAAGGGAAAGGCACAGGACAAGATGCATTCAGAAGGTTGTGATCAGAGAAGGGAAAGTTTTTGAACATGGAAGCAGTACATTTGTGGGTAATGGTAAGACCCTTGGCGGAGTGGCACAGAGGAGTAGGTCATGGGAGCTGAGGAGACTACAGATTTGGAAGGCTCAGATGTTTAAAGGAACATTGGCATATCTGCTAAAAGCCCCTAGTATGAGAGCAGGAGTTAGGGGTAAAGAGGAAGACTGCGAGCAAGGTAATGAATTCCTGGAGGAAAGAAGGAGAATGACTTGGGGCTGGTAGATAATTGCCATTAAGATCTGGATTGGATGACAAATGTTTCTGATCAAGAATCCCTTCTATAACACTCCAAATAAACTGTGATCCATGTTCTATTTGAAGAACTCCAATGAGTTTTTGCGCCCAAAATAGACTATTTCACTTCTGGACAGTTCAAAGTACTAAACAAGAAAATGTGTCCTTTCATCAAGCCTAAATCTAACCCTTCAAAATGGGTTGTGTGCCAGTGACCTGGGGCCAAGAAACTAAATCGAATCCCACTCTTACAAACTAGTCCTTCAAATGTGTGATGACAGCTAACGAGTCACCTCTGTCTTCTCTTCTACAGGTCAGACCTCCCAAATTCCTTCAGCCATCCTCATATGGCACATTTTCTAGGCCTTTCACTATCCTTATCACCCTGTTCTGAGTATTTTTCAGTTTGTTTAGGTACTTCTTAAAATGCAGTCCCCAGAACTTAATATAGAACTCATGATATGACCCAACTGGGGCAAAATGGAACAGAATTATTATCTCACTTATTCTGGATACTCTGTCATCTTCTCCAAGGATAGTGTGAGGGTATTTTTGGCTGCCATAGCAACTGTTATTAAGCTTATAGTACACTAAAAGCATTTCTATTTCACATAGAAATAGTTATCTAGTTATATCCATTCCATCTTAGATTAGCGAAGCGGATTTTGGGCACTCAGGCGTAGAACTCTTAGTAGCAATGTTGAGGTCCCATAGATACTAAAACATTCACAATACTTCTTAGTTTATGAATTTCATAGCATCTTTTATGGTAACACAAAGTAGAAAAAAAGTGAGTAGTGAAGATAACACTAAAAGGCAGCCAAACTAAAAATGATTGCATCCAATTGTACCGATCTTGGTCCTGGAGAGGAAATGATGAAACCCACTTCCTTCTGATTGGTAGAAAGGTGAGAGCAAGTACACAGACCTGCTTTAGTCCACTAGTGACTGGGAAAGTGGGAGAGCATCATCCACTGTCTATAAGCTGTGCAAGTTTCCACCATGGAACTGGCGTGCAGGGCTGTGCACTTGCTCCCATGCTTTTTAGCGTGATGTTTTCAGTCATATTGCCGGACACCTTTAGCCAGGACATAAAATGACATCGAGGTCAGTGATAACACTAAAGGTAAATTATCAACCTGAAAAGGCTACAAGCCAAGATTAAAAGGAAGGGAGAGTCGGTGCGTGACTTTTTGTTGCAGACAGTTGTACACGCAATGCAACCTCTGAGGCTGAGGTACAACAGAGTAGAGGTCAGTTCTCTGCCACTTGTCTTCTTTTTGGCCTGACAATCAACACCAAGAAAAGAGGTTCTCCATCAGCCAGCATCACACCATCCATACACAGAGCCACCGGTTACAGCAAATGGAGAGATTTTGAATGCTGTGGGTAAGTTCACTTACCTTGACCACATGCTTTCTAGGATGTACACACAGATGACGAGGCTGATGTACAAATTGCCCGAGCTAGCTCAGTGTTTGGGAGGCTCCAAAGGGAGGTGTGGGAGAGAAGAGGTATTAAACTGCCTGTTGAACTGAAGGTCTACAGAGCTGTTGTGTTGATCTGCTGTTTGCCTATGAAACCTGGACAATCTACTGTGCCATGCAAGGAAACTGAATCGCTTCCATTTGAATTGTCTTACACTGAAGATCCCCTGGCAAGATAAGGTGTCGGACACTGAGGTCTTTTCTCAAGCTGAATTGCCAAACATCCAAACTCCTAATGAACTGATCATACTGTTTCAAAACAATACTGTTTCAAATGTTTAGTACATTTGTCTAAAGGACTATTTTACAGAGAACTCATACAAGGCAAGCGCTCAACAGAGTCAAAGTCTCTCTGGAGTACTGTGGCAGCAACTGTGAGACATGGGATAATACCAGCATAAGACTGTCCAACATGGTATGCCCACATCAGAGAAGTCACTATACTCTATGAGGGAAGTAGAATTGTAGTTGCTCAAAAGAAATGCGAGATGAACAAATTTAGAGACATCTCCATTCCAAATGTTCATACAGACTATCTGTGCCTGGCCTGTGGTAGAGCAGCCACAATCAGACACATTGTACATTGCTGACCTCAACATAGTAATGTCATCTTGGTCCTCTTCAAGTATGAAGGACAAACAACCAGAAAGGTGGAGAACTATGAGTATAGAGTGTTATATGTCTGTCTGAAAACTGTGGTTTTTTTCCCAATTAATTCTACTTAACTGTTTTCCTTTGTTACAGCTAAGGGAAAGGAAAAGGTTCAGAAAATCACTGATATTAAAAATCAAAAGGCACCAATAAAACTTTTTAAAAAGTCATCTTATTCTATTCATCCATTCTTCTTCATCCAAGTCATTGACAAAAATGCTGGAAAGCACAAATCAAGAACAGATCCCTGGAGCACTCTACTACAAGCTTCCCTCCAAGTTTACATTGTCCTATTAACAACTACTTGGGTCTGGTCATTCAACCAGTTCCAAATTCACCTAACCTAGGCAGAAGGCTTACTGTGTCACCTTTCTAATTGTTTGTTTGGGTCTCAAGTTTTGATTTAACTCAATTTACTCCATAGCTTCCAGGAACTATGTAATAGTTAAGCTGTTACTGGACAAATCTGGCTATGCTAAGTGCTAGGGATACAAACAGAACAAGAAGAAAGAACCTGTCCCTACATACCCATTCTAACTGGGGAAGAGGGTACATAAGGAGGGTAAGCTACAGGGTGGACAGGAAAGCCCAGGACTCCTTACTAGATATCTTCATACTTCCACAAGCCGGCTCTCTCCCAGTTTTCAGTCTTCCTACTCACTTACAATCTCCCCTCCTCCAGCCAGACTGGTATACTTGCCAACTTGCCCCTTTCTCTTCCCTCTCTCTGGGCTCTTGCTGACCATTCTTTCAGAGATATAACCAAGGATCACAGAAATAAGAGTCAGAAGGGATTTAGAAAGCATCTAGTCAAGAGGTTTTCAAACTTATTTGGCCTATTGCCCCTTTAAAAACAAAATTACTCAGTGCCATCCCCTGGAAATCTTTAACCCTTTAATAAGTGATTGTCTTTTTTTAAATTTGTGTCATTTCAAAAAAAAATAAACTTTTTTTAAAATGCATCTTAAATTTAATAATTTATTATAAATTTGTGGGGGAGTTTCCTGCATTGATTTTGATAATGCAATATTATGCCATCTAACCATCTATGGTATTGTATTGTACTGTAAACAAGTTATTACAAACATATTCTTGCCAAGGCATGCTGGACTTCTCAACAATGCACAATGTGCTCACCTTCCAACACTTTCTTGCTGAGACCTGTCGGCAGACTTGACCACTGATTGGTTATAACTTGCATTATGTGTGTCTATTTGAAAAATAATGTAATCATTATGACTTTAACTCTGTTACACAACAGATGAAACACATACTAATGGCTTTTCAAATTTTTCTTCTCTTCTTTCCTTATGCTTCCACTGCCCCTTTATTTTTATTCAACACCCCCCAATTATACCTGAGGTTTGATCAAGTCACTTAACCCCAATTGCCCGACAGTATGGCAAAAAAAACCCCAACAACAACAACAATTATACCCGAGGCTACTACTGTTCCCCTGGATCATCCCATCCCCCCCCAGGGGGCCTTATGGCCCACTTTGGGAACCTCTGAATTCTAATCTGACACTTTTTGTTTTTCAGAAGAGGAAACAGAAGCATAAAGAAGTCAGGCAATTTGCACAAAAACACCCATATGTAAATAGTGGGATTGATAGTCAAACCTAGGACTCTAAAATGGTTCTAGAATAAAAGTTCGTTTTATCATACTAGACTGCCTGTATGATCATAAACTTAAGTTTTTTTTTTAAGAAAAAGAAACTGAGACTCAGAAAAGTAAAGCCACTTGCCTGGGACTATATAGCTACCTGGGATATATTATATATAACATATATACATATACACACACACACACATACATACATACATATATACACACACACACACACACACACACACACACACACACACACACACACACACACACTCGTTTATTTATTTTTGTATCCCAGCTCTTAGCACAGTAGTTGTATGTATTGCTGTTTAGCTGTTAGGCTGTATCTGACTCTTTGTGACCGCATGGGCCATCGCATGCCATTGCTGTCCAGGGGGTTCTCTTTGCAGTTATTGGGGTAGTTTGCCATTTCCTTCTCCAGTGGATTAAGGCAAACAGAAGTTAAGTGACTTGCCCAGGGTCACACAGTGAGTGTTTGAGGCTGGATTTGAACTCGGGTCTTCCTGCCCAGTACTCTATCCACTGAGCCATCTAGCTGCTACTTTGTAAATAGCAGGCATTTTGTTATTATTATTTTAAAAATATTTATTAGCTCATATTAATACAGGGCCTTAAGGCTCATGAAGCGTTTCCTCACAACAATCCTATGAAGTAAAGATACTATTTGCTATTTTGCATATTAATAAGTTTGAGGTCAGAAAAGTGAAATGTGTAGCACAAACTCACCTAAGTCATAAGAAAAGGAGCCAAGACTCAGACCCAAGTCCTCTGGCTCTAACCCCAGTGCTCCTGCCACAACACCACATTGTTCTTCCCAATGCCACATTCCCAGTTTTCTGCCTGTAATACAGCAGAGTTCTTGGTTGTCCAGCTGTTTGTAAACAGCACTGAGCCTATACCTCCTATAACCTCAATTCATTAGTAACATGTGCAACAGAGGTCCTTACTGGGAGGCAGTTCCAGGCTGTCACCATTCCCAGAGGACATGGCCAAATCATCTCTTCATAGAAATGTTCTGTGGCCAAGTGTGCCAATCATTTCTTCTTAGGGCTTAGGATTTAGCATGGGAATTGGGGGAAAGGAGGGAGAGAAGGGCAGGAGAATATGGAAATCAAGCACCTTAGGTCTTTCCCAACAGTCACTACATCTGGTTGTTTACTGAGCCTGTAGAATTCCACAGTATGGGTTGGTCTGTTCCTTCTAGAAGAACAAGAAAATAAGAAAACAAGCTTGACCTCAAGGCACTGAAACAAACCACCCAGGCTATCATCCTTCCTGGTGCAAAGGTAAAGTATATGCCTTGGCTCCATGGAGGGAAGCTGCCAGAGGGACAGTTAACTGCCTGCCTTCCCCTCAATCCCCATCCTGTTTATTTTCTACACAGAATGGGTGGGGAAAAAAATAGCTAGTCACCAAAAAATGTGGCTCTCATCTTCTGTCAGTTCCTCAGTTTCTCTGGTCTTTGGCTGTGATCTAGCAGAAAGAAAACGGAACCTGACACCAGAAAAATCTGAGTCCCATCAAACATCCAATGATTCCCTCAATGCTACCACTCCAGTCCTCCCCACGTTGGCTATAAGCAGGCACTTCTTAATATATGCCGGTTGGCTAATCAATCAGGGGTCACCAGTATGTGCTCTATCCTACCTTACCATTTTTGGTTTAAAGAGTACTCCCTTCAGACATCTAGACCCCACAGGACAGCACTTTCACAAAAGGTTCTTTGCCCACTTATCAGCCACTGCTGACTAAAACCATTTTGTATTTCAACACTTCCCAGCCTTTTTCTTCCTGCCTGTTGGAAACAGAATCTAAGATGAGTCATTTGTAGCAAATGGCTTTCAAGCATACCCCACAGATTAGGTATCAGTGCGTGATCCCCGAATGCGCTAACCCTTCCCACCTCCTTCACATGTGTGTGCTGTCTCTCCACACCTGTTCGTTCCTGGCTCCTCTGCCCAGTGACAAGTGCCCTCACAGCTGGTGGTCAGTGTTATACAAATACCTATCCAGAAAGAACTGGCCAGACATCAATTAATTTCTATTATCTCAATGCTGCTTACAGAAGGAGAATGGATGGCTCATGGTACCTCTGGATGTGGTACGGTTCCTAAGGATCAGCTGGCCAGCTCAGAGGATTACATGCTGAGCTGTCCTAAGACTTGCATTTCATTAAGAGCAAGTCTCTGAATCAGTCAGATGGAGCATTAGTCAGGGAACTTGGGAACAATATGTTACATACCAAACAGCTAATTATGGTGGCTCTACTACTGTATCGCTGACTCAGACACGAGGACAGACATACGATCACTGTTTTTGCTACTACGACAATTATATTCTTAGGATTGCATTCACCATCACTTGGGATGCCACTGGACTCTCTGGGGTAGAACTTTGGGTTACCTTGGCTTATGACCAGTGGGAACCACTAGGAAAATGAAAGCTTGTTTGTACAACAGTATTATCATAATTATGATCAGACTACCATTATTATATTAGCATAAGACAGTAATGATATTATAAATAATAATAGTTTTTATTTGTATGGTGTTCTACAGTTTACAAAGCACTTTCCTTACAACAGCCCTCAGCGTAGGTATGACAAGCATTACTACCTTTATTTTATAGATGGAATGTGGTTCAGAGATTTAGTTCATAGACTAATAGCGCTAGAAGGGGTCTGAAAGACTGACTAGTCTAAACCCCTTATTTCACAGACAAGGAAACTGAGGCCAGAAGAGAATAATCGTCTTGTTCACAGACACAGCCAGTAGCAGAACAGGGGCTAAAACCCAGGTTTCCTCGGTGCAAATGATAAAATAAGCTCAGTTCTTTTTTTCAATTACACCACACTCCCATACGAATCTCTTTCTTCTTTGAATTTTTACAGCACTTACACTATCTGAATCCCACAAATCAGCATCTATATGATCATAGGATTTTAGAATCAGAAGTGAATGAATTTAGTGGCTATCTTATACTTTTATCTTATACATCTATACTGGGAATATGGCATTGGGAGAGTGTCCAACTCTCTCATTTTATAGATAAGGAAATGAAGGCTCTAAGAGGTAAAAATCACTTGCCCACAGGCAGACATATAATAAATAAATGGCAGAACTGGATTTACACCCAAGTCCTCTGCCTCCAAATTCACTGATCTTCCCACTACATCAACCTTTATTTGATTCTGTCCTGGATCTTTCTACCACCTTTGAGAGTTGGGAGGAAAGTGTTTTGGGGACTGCAAAGCATCATGAAATGAGAGCAGCTGTCATCAATGTTAATGTTCTTTAGAAAGGAGAATGTAGGAGAAAACCAGGCATTCATACTGGCCATCAGGCTGACATTCAGACTCCTCACATGGAGAAGAAGAGGACACAGGTGGGGTGGAAGGTGAAATGCAGCAAGTGAAAAAGTTGGGGCATCAGCCATCGCAAAGAGGACAGAATCTTGTCTCCTTCCCTATACTTCCCCATCCTATTTGGCCTCTTTGCCACAATGTGGTGGGGGGGGGGGAGGAAGAAAGAGGGAGGGACAAGGGGAAGGGGGGAGGGGCAATGTACTTTGGCCTTGTTCTTTTTGGTGCTTTGAATGAAGTGCCCAGTTGGGCTGACAGGCACCTGGTTCATATGTATCATGACCAACTGATTAGCCACGTTTCAGAAGATTGATAAGTAGTCTACATAGTGTTTAATCCCAAACTAGTTTCTGCCACCTCATACCCTTCTGACAGGTCACCCAACCTTTGTCATGGGTACAGCCTGATGATAAAGAGAATGTCCAGGTAACATACTTGCTTATGCACAGAATGTCCTGGGCCCAGGCCATTTGATTCTCACAGGATCAGGTCCCTATTGGTACATAACCATTCATCCATTAATCCAATTTGTTCTCAAGGAGATCCTTGTTCCACTGTTAGATAGCCTCTGAGACCCTTCCACAGCCTTGGAGATTCTGCGATCTTGTGATACAATTCTCATGGCTGCCTATGTCTTCCCAGATAGACTATGAGTTCCTATGAAGGAAAGGCCTGGTCTTCCATAGCCACAGGTGAAACCACAGAGCAAAACTCAATTAGTATTTATCTAATTAGCCAACTGAAGTAAGAGCTATTAGCCAGTTAATAAACATTTATTAGGTGCCCTCCTGTGTGTCAGGCACTGTGCTAAGCACAAGGAATTCAAAGAAGAAGAGCTTGCCCTCAAGGAGCTCACAATCTAATGGGGATTCTAATAAGGAAGTTATCACAGTAATCTTTAGAGAGCAGTGTAATGTGAGAGGGGAGGGTGAACATTCCAGTGCTGACAAGCAGAATCTTGGACATTCAATGTGCTTCATCAGCTCTGCCATTATCATGGATTCCATGATTCTAAAACTTTTTGTACTCCTGACTTCTACACAGATTGTGCCCAATAATACATATTTAACAGTTCCATACAGACTGTAAGTTAGCAAAGTACAATGGAAAGATCATTAATCTACAAAACAAAAGACCCAAGTTCTAGTGTTGTAGCTGTTCTGATTTGCTGTGCTTTGGGTCTCAGTTTTGTTATATGTCAAATGAAGGAACCAAATCTGTACTCGGGTTCTGCCCTAGGCTTGTGAGGTTAATTCTAAAAATTGGGCCTTCCCATTCATTTAGCTCTCAAAATGAACAGTTATATAGTAAATGCTCCCTCCAGGCAACTAAAGGGTGAAAGCAAAACCCAATAATCAATTCATGTATATTCCAGTAAGGTTGAATGAATGATATATATGAGTTAAATACAGCCAGCCAGGCTTCCAAAAACAGGAAGTTCGGGGAGTGAAAAGGCACCCAAGGCTGTCTCACACACAACCATAGGAGGCATATTCCTCCAGAGCTGCAAGGTTCCTGCTCCTTCATCAGCTTTCTCCACTCTGATGCAGCACCAATGATCACCTGAGGTTTGCAGGATGAGTCTTTAGCAACAATTAGGTTTGAGAATGGACAATTCTTGGTTATAAAGAGAAAAAAAGTTCTATTTCTGCCATTACTGCCATCAGTAAGGCTCTACTTTCCAAGTATTCTTACAGACTGAAGAGCACTGATTGGCTAGGGAACACACACCTGTGCTCACAGACAGTCTTTTCCAAACTCTCAATTAGGAGCAGTTAGTCTGAAACACATTCAATGCTCTCAAAAGTCTCAAATAAAAACACACACCTTGTGTGTGTGTGTGTGTGTGTGTGTAAACGTATAATGGATCAATTCTCATGAATTACTCAAAGATGACATAGATAGAGAGATGGATGGACAGACAGATAGATAGATAGAAGAATTTGGAGGAGGCAGTTCTCTTACAGTAGGAGAGGGTGGTGTAATGTAAATGGCAGCAAAAGCTTTGAGCAAAGTTACGAGTGAAAAAACTCCATTAAACTTGTGCCATGCAAATGTATTACTTAGACTTTACAAGTGTCTATACTTCAAAGAAAACTATTCCTTCTTAACATACAAGCAAAACCCAGTACAATAAACCATACTAATAAAAAAGTTTCTTCTATTTAGGAAAGTATTCTCCCTAAATTGAGGGGGTGTGTGTGCAGGGAGTTTACAATAGATGAAAACATGATTATAAAAATAACCTGAATTACAATTTGTGCATTTCTGTATTAAAAGTTCATACATCAATAACACCTTAAAACACCAAGTGGGCCCTAGCACTCAAAACAAAGCTCTAGCTACTGAAAACAAGCCAACCATAACAAGTCCTCTGACATTGGAGGCATTCTGTGGCCCCCTGGTATTTAGACCGGACTACACAAAGCCCTGCCGGAGCACAGGAAAGGAGTGATCCTGCTTCATGTTCAGTATGCCTCACTCCCCCCCCCCATCTCCCACCCCAACCAAATATACTTATCCAGCTGAAAATAGTTTAAGATAATAGTAAAGCACAACCCCACCAAAGGTCAGATTGCCCACAAAAAAGCTGAAGGTGAAACATTCTCCAAACATTCAGAAAGCACCTACTGTGTACAATGTACCTGTTAGGTGCTGAAATATCATTATAAATAAACCTGGCTCCCTTCCCTCAAAGAGTTTATAACCTAATCGGTATATAAATCACAATTTATTTAAATCTATCAGTTTAAATGCAAAAAATCCAGGCCACTAGAGAATTTGAAGGACCTATCACTTCAATGACAATGTTTAAGTGTCTGTTATGTGTAAAGCCCTGATTCACAAGTATCTCTAACTCTCCTAGAAGCAATTTTACTTTTAGCCTGGGAGATCATGGAAAGTGGAACCTGAACTGGGCTTTGAGAAAGTCAACAGGTAAAGATGGGGAAGTATTTGGGGGGAAAAAACCACACACACAAATACACAGACAAGTATGGGATTTGAGGGAAGAGAGGTGGGAAAACAAATGGAGGGGGGGAAATGGGGGAAGAAAAACCTTATCATGGTGCCTGGCACATAGTAGGTACTATGTGTTTTACAAATACTAAGATCTCATTTGATCCTCACAACAACCTCTGGAGGTAGGTGCAGTTATCATCCCTATTTTACAGATAAGGAAACTGAGGCAAACAGAGTGAAGTGACTTGCCCAGGGTTACACATCTAGTAAATGTCTGAAGCTGAATTTGAACTCAGGTCTTCCCAACTCTAGGTCCAGTGATCTATCTGCCATCTAACTTTTTGTTTAAAACCCTGTGTGCAAAACAAAGCAGAGAGAAATAACCCTAGAGAGGCAGGCTGAGACCCAATTGTATAAGGCAATGAATGCTAGCTAACAGTAACACAAATCCTTTGAATGAATTAAAAGAACACTGACTTTGGACTGCAAAAAACCTGGGTTCAATTACCTTAGGCTAGTCACTTCCGCTCTCTGGGCCTCAGTCTTCTCTTCTCCCCTCCCCTCCCCTTCCCTCCCCTCTGTTTACTTGGGATACCATTGGTGGCTCTGGGAACCCCCTCAACCCCCTGAATCTTTCCTCTTCATCTGGCATTCCCCAGAGGCCACAAGTCTTTGCGTCCCTAAGGCCTAGCACAAAGCAAATAGTTCATGTTTAATGAATTCACCTTGAAGGGAAGGTATCTGTCAAGAACAGCAGCTCCTTTGGCTACTTCAAGGGAAGATGAAGACTGGAATCCAGCTGAGAGGACAGCTCAGCAGGGGGAAGCAGACGTGGTCCTGGACTTGAAGTCAGGACTACCTGGATCAAATCCCTCTTCCAACATATAAACTGTGTGACTACGCACAAGTTATTTGGCTCAAGTTTCAATTTTCTCATCTGTAAAATGGAGGTGAAAACAGCTCTGGTACCAATTCACTAGTTTATTGAGAGGTTCAGGTGAGAACATGGATGTAAAGCACTTAAAGAGATAGCTAACTGTCACCTAGTCACCTATCCTGACTAAATACACTCAAACAAGCATTTATCAAGATCCTACTAACTGCCAGACACTGTGCTAGGCACAAGAGATATAGGAGAATCGTTCCCAACCTCAAGAAGTTTACATTCTTCTGGGTGAATGTATGGAAACAGAGACATGATTATTTGGAAAGGAAAGCCCGCTCACAACTAGAGAGATCAGGGAAGACTAGCCACAAGAGAGTGGAGGGAAGCCAGGGAAACTAGAGGCAGAGGTGAGTAATATGTGCATTCTAGGTATAGGGTACAGCCTGGGCAACAGCCTGAAGAAAGGAAAAGAAATGCTGGCTTTGGACAACAGCAAGTCAGGCCAGTTTGACTGGAATATAGAATGTGTGAAGTGGAAAAATGGAAACTTAGTCTGAATTCTGAAGTGCTTTCAATGCCAAGATAAGACACTTGTAATTTTATCTTGGAGGGCATAGGGAGCCCTGAAGGTTCTTGACTATAAGAATGATATAGTCAGGCTCAAGCTTTAGGAACACTATTTTTGTACCTGTGTGGAGAGAGAATTAGATAAAGAAAAGACTAGAATCCAGAAATCCAATTTAGGAATATAAAAATAGGGTGGTGGCTGTAGGAGTGAAGAAAGAAGGATCAACAAAATTTAGCAACTGATTAGATGTGGGAATGTTCACCCAGGTGAACTAGGAGAGATTTCAGATTTTTTTTCCAATGCCAAATGGAACAAGTTCCTAATCCCATTTGGAATTTTGTACAGTAAAACAGCCCAAGTGCCCAATTAGTTTAAGATTAATGTCCTCAAAAGTTACTAAGTGGGGTTACTAAGAAGCCAAATGATCCCAAAGGAATCAAGAGCAACACAAGATAGCTACTTGAGAGCAGGGGCGGAAGGGGAGGGCTTGCATCCCCAGCACCTAGCATGATGCCCTCCTTGCATGTTGCTGTCCAGCAGCTCAGTCACGTCCAACTCTTCATGGCTTTGGACTCTGTCCATGGGGTTTTCTTGGCAAAAATACTGGAATGATTTACCATTTCCTTGTCCAGTCATCTCCATTTTATAGATGAGGGAATGAAGCAAATAGGGGTTAAGTGGCTTGCTCAGAGTCACACAGCTAGTAAGTATCTGAAGCCAGATTTGAATTCTGATATTTCTCCAGGTGTGGTACTCTATCCACTGCCCTATCTAGGTGTCCTTTCCTTGCACGTAGCAAGCATTTAATAAATGTGCCAATGTTTGTTAATCTGTAAGGAAGAGATGATACAATGGGCCTAAACAGTCCTCCAAGTAATCCATATCGGAACATGATGAATGTGGTTCAGGCAGAAAATTTTTATCATCACTGAAGTCCTGGAGAACATTCTTTTGCCCATATTTGTGCATTGTAACTGCTCTGCCAAAAACTAACTGATTAACTGGTTGCGTAGTAAATCACAGGCAGAACGACAGCAACTCCAGAGAAGCGCAAAAATTAGATTCTCTTCTTTATGTTTTTTGACCCAGACAAGAAAGGGCAACATCAAATCAAGACTGTTCAGTCCTACACACCAGCGGTCCTTTCAGGGAATGACACACAAAGAATGAGCAAGAACAAGGAGGTAATTATAACACTCACAGTTCACCTTCTGTGGGGCTTTATAGCCTACCAAGCCCACTCCTCTCCACATCCTCAGGAGGAACAGCACCAGGGCCAAGGCCTGATGCTGCTATGATCTGGGACACAGCTTCCTCCTTCCCAATAAGAAGCCTCAATGGTCTTTGTGGTTTTTATCAGCTCAAATCCTATACTAGGGAGATAGTAAAAGTATTATTATATCTTTTTTACAGGAAAAGACAGACCCAGAGAAGAAGAGTGATTGCCCATAGCCACACGGCTAGGTTTTCTGCCCCAAGCCCACTGCTTCATCCAAGTGGAACCTTGAAAAATATTAAGGAGCCCACAAAGGTAGTAGGGTGGGGGGAGAGGTGCAGAGGGAACCACAGAGTGCACATGAAACAGGGGGGAACGGGTTTCCAGAGCTTGGGTAGAAAATCTACACTGAGAGGCCTAGAATTCAGGACATTAAGTATTCCTTGGGTAAATGACAAGAGGCCCTTTAGGATTTTAAAGTCTATAACTTGAATAACACAGCAGTTTTGTCAGAGGAACACAGTGTCCATGGAAAGAACTGATAAAAATGAGAATTTCAACACATACAGAACCAATTTAGTGCTAAGAAGTAACATGGGAAAAGAAAGAAAAGCAATCAGATTTGCATGTTCTGTTTGGAGTTTGCCCCAGAATGGCAATGATACACTATCAAAATAAATGGCACCAATCTAATTTTTAAAACTGAATGTACAAAACTCTCCAAGACGACCAGGAGCAATCAGCAAACCCGCTTTGATGATGGGAGGCTGCTGAGTTATTTTGTAATATAGACAGGTGGCAAGCAAGCAAGAGAAATGTTTGCATTAGCAAAGCACTGAAAGCTTTCAGATAAAGACAAGGCACCTCTATGCTTGCTACATGTACCGTGTTAAGGGAAGGTGATCTTTACGCTGGCCAAGGAAAACAAAGCCCGTAAAGGTCATTCGTTCTGAGGAGGTAGGAATGGTGACCTTAGGCAAATCATTTCTCTCCAGTTCCTATTTCCTCATATGTAAAACAAAGGGATTCAGCTAGGGAGCTTCTAAATACCCTTTCAGTTTTAGAACCTAAAGCAGGGGGAAAAAAAGTAGACTTTGAAAGCCAAAGGAATGGAAGCCATTCCTCTTCTGGCACTAGAAGGTCTCATACAAGCAATGACATTCCTACCAGGTAGGCCACTTGGGCAGCCACAAACAAAACAAGCACAGTTTATATAGAAACTCAGTAAAAGGACTTCTAGCCTTATTCCTTATTTTCTAGCCATACCAACTTCCCTGTATTTCATAGTCAGTCTGGGGACTTGAGTAACTGGAACCATATAGCAGTCTAATGCAGTAGAGAGAAACCTGGTTCCAGTACAGTCAAGCTACGCAACTTTGGACAATTCATTTATCTCCCTGACCTTGAGTTTTCTCATCAACAAAATGAGGGGTATAGGGTGAGACGACGCTGAAGGCCCATTCCAGCTTCAAGTCACACAATCCTATGAGTTGGGAGGAAGCACATATACTCCACATTTCAAATATACATTATTCAGCAGAGCAACTAGACTAGTATTTGGCCTGAACTGAGAAGATGACTCCCCAAATGTTTCCTGGGCATCTATGTATGCACAATGTCTAACCTGCTGAACAAGGTGAGTGAGCTGGACCATTACAAAAAATTGCTTTGGCATCATTTGGACACTGTGTTTATATTTGGATCTGTTTACATCTGAATGTAACTACAAACATAATAGAGAAATCATACACAAATTTACTCCCACGACAACTGACATTTCTCAGAAGGAAAAGATATACACTATATCTAAGATGAAAGCTACACTAGCTCTCAAACCATCAGAGATCACGCTGAGAAAACCCTTCATTTAGTAGCAATTTGCTCGTACGAAAGTCAACACTAAAAAGGCGCAAATGACTGCGGTATATTTTTAGGGTAGAAAACTAAGGGTCTGGGATATATACTAGGATGTATATCCTTTGAATTTTTCTTCTAGGAATGGAAATTTTGGGTGAAAGCTTCCTTGACAATGAACTAGGCAAGAACTGTTATGTGCTTGGGAGATCCCATCCTCCCCCAGCAGCTAAGTGGTGCAATAGATGGAATGCTAGACATGGAGTCAGCAAGACTTGAATTCAGATCCAGCCTCAGAGGCTAGCTGTGTGACCTTCTGTAAGTCACTTAACTTCAATGTGCCTCAGTTTCTACATCTATAAAATGGGAATGTTAATAGTGGTTGTGAGGATCAAATGAAATATTTGCAAAGTATTTTGCAAAAAAACCCTAGACCATTATATAAATGCTAGTTATTATTACAGTGATTGTTATCATGTGTCTGTGAATATATGAACACCTCTGTTTCTTCTACTTCTGTTGCATTTATTTTTTTCCTGGTCTTAAGTGAATTAGCGTTGGAGATAGAACAGCCCAGCTCTGAAAGGCAGGAAAACTGACAAAGGCCCTGCCATGTAAACTGGTAGCAGACCCTGCCAGTCATTGCAGAAGCTGACTCTGATGAAGAGCCAGCCCTGCTTGACCCAGCTCAGCAATTAATCAACCCAGTAACCAAAGTTCCCTAACAGTAAGGGAGCTACTTGTCCAACAGCCGTACTACTGTCTATCAGCCGTACTACAGCCAATGGTAGACCTGGTACAAGGGACACTTGGTACCAGCTACTTTAAGTTTGAGCCCACTCTCTCCCAGGGCCAAGGTGATAGGAGACAGAGTACTCTGGGATTGGAATGTTTTTGTACTCTGATCTTTGCAATCCCTTCCCTTAAATATCCCTTTGCAAAAGTCAGAAAAGGAAAGGAAAGAAAAGCCAGCTATACTCTCACCTAGTTCTGCAGCCCCCCACCTTCTTCACCCACTCTAAGGTGAATCTCCAGACCAGTCTAGGGACAGACTTTTACCTCTGTAAAAATGCAACAAGGCTAACACAAGCATCAAATCTCTGCCCTCAGCTTCAATCATAATGACATCCTGGACACAAAGAAGAAAAACTGAAGTTTCCACCCCAGAAAAGACAGACACTTGACCTTCCAAAGGCAAAGATCCTTTAGGGAATTATGGATTTGCAGCATTTTAGAGATGGAAAGGACCTTAAATATCATCTGCAACTATGTGTGTTGTGTCTGTCCTTTGTTTTTGAAGAGGACCATGGCATCAGGCAGATGATGATGTGACTTGCTGTTGACTATGATTTGAGTGAGGGAGGGCTGTGCAAGGTCGCCTGCCTCACTTTCTCCTCCAGAGTCATCTGGGTCCAGTGGCCAGACAGCCATCAGCTAACTCATTTTGTAAAAGAAAACAGAGGTTCAAAATAGGGACATAACTGAATCAACATAGTGAAACCAAAACAAAAAAACAAAAAAAAACAAAGCAATCTTGGGCCTCATTAACGGAGATAAAGGATCCAGAATCACTGAGTAAGCATTTGTCCAGCACCTATGAATGGCCCACCAGGCATAGGGTTCAGTCCAAAGACAAGGCAGCTTATACCTACTAGGGGGGAAATGAGTGTAGACATATCAACAAACACAAAATATAAGCCAGGTAAATACAAGATGATGGGGGGAGTTATTAGAACTTCGGGGAGAGGAATCAAGAAGGGCCTCATGCAGAAGGTGGTACTTGAACTGAGTCTTATGAAAGGCTTGGGATTCTAAAAGATAAGGATGATAAAGGAACTCGTGATAGACAAGTGGGCAGCCTGTACCAACAGTGGAAAGAAGAGATGAAATGATGTTAGAGAGGAACAGTGAGTAGGTCAGTTTGGTCAGAATGTAGACTATGTGAAGGGGAGTAATGTTAGAAGGGGTAGCTAAAGTCAGATTGTGCAAAGTTTTAAATGCCATCAAAAGGAGTTTGTCCTAGAGGCAATGTAAAACAAGAGAAGCTTCTAGAGCATGGAAGGCATGTGAAGGATGGTTTGTAAAGGGGAGACACTCCAGGCAAGGAGCCCAACAGAAAGGCTGTTACAAGTGTCAAAGCAAGAGGGGAAGAAGACATGAACAAGGGTAGTAGCTACAGGGAAGGGGAGGGATGTAAGAGCTGGGACTGAGGTAGAATGGACCAAATTTGGTAACTGATTCGATAAGGAGGGTGGGATAAGGGAGAACAAGAAGCAGAAGATATTTTAATTCTGAGGTTGTGGAACTACCTGGAAGAAATAGGATAGTGAGGAAGAGGGAAGAGGGGGGTTTGGTAGAAATGATCATTTGGAATGAAGTAATATTCCTGCTGTCCTTGGTCCTGGTTAGATGACATCTATAGCATTATATTTAGTCCTGGGCATATTTTAAGAGGGATATTAAATAAGCTTTCCTAATGCTGCAACCCTTTAATACAGTTCCTCATGTTGTAGTGACCCCCAACCATAAAAGTATTTTCGTTGCTACTTCATAACTGCAATTTTACTACTGTTATGAATCGTAATGGAAATATCTGATATGCAGGATGTATTTTCACTGTTACAAATTGAACATAACCCACAGGTTGAAAACCACGGAGCAAGAGCATATTCAAAGGAAAGTGACCAGATTAGGATGCAGACTCAAAACCATTTCATACAAGGACCAATTGAAGGAACTAGAAATGCTTATCTTGGAGAAAATATGCTATCATCAGGGGAGATGTGAGAGCTATCTTTAAGAATCTGAAGAACTATCATGTGAATGTGGAAGAACGATTAGATTTTTTCCCACTTGGTCCCAGAGGACAGAAATAGAATTATGGGCAGAAGTCTCCCAATCACTTCTTGTAAAAAGTTCCATCCAGTTTCCACCAGTAAGGACAAAAACTTCCTAATGACTAAAGCGGTCCAAAAGAAGGGGTAGGTCCCTTGAAAGGATGGAGGCTCCCCATCCCTGGAGATCTTCCAGCGACGACTGGATATCTATGGATGCAAGGCCTGATAAGAGTACACACATTACTAAAGGTCTTTCAATCAGTTAACCAGAAGCATTTATTGCGTGCCTGCCATGCTCCAGGCCTGGTGCTGGGATATGAATACAAAGGGGGAAACAATCTCTAGGTGATTTTTTGAGTCCTTTCCAAGGCGGAGACTGGGATTGAGCAAAGGTCACACTATGAATTGGTGGCAGCGCCAGGTCTAGGACCAGAATTTCCCAGTCTAGTGTTCTTTCATTTCTTTTGGCTCCTAGGAACTCTAAAACAATTTTGGCTAACTAAAGGATTCAGTTCTTGGGCATCCGCTGTAATTCCGGTCAGCTCTGAAGCAGAACCATAGGAGTCTCGTATGAACTGTAAGAGACATGCAGAAAACCAGCAGAGACTTGATCTCCGTGCCCTGGCCGGGAAGCCAGGGGGCTGCTGCAAGCCTGGCCCAAAAGGAAATAAGTAACCTGGACGGCACCTCTCCTCCCCAAAGCTATACTCGGAGGTTAGGCTAGAAACAGAAGAGATCCGACTGGGTATGGGTCTCTAGTGTTCCAGCAGCCGCGAGTGCTGCTCGCATGAACTCTGTCTGCCCCCTTGTGGTAAATTTGTTTAAAGCATTTGTAAATAGCACACAGGCACACACTAAAGACTAAAATCCAAAAAAAAATTTTTAAGTATACTTTCTTAGAACTAGAAATAGCTAAAATCAACTACTCTGTTGCTGTGTTATCAGGAACCTCGTGCCTTGGTACCAGCATTTTGCTCTGCAACACCCTAGGGAGCACATTTTCTGTTTAAAAAAATTTGACAAGAATAAAGGAATTGGCAGAGCCTCCTCAGGAAAGGGAAAAGGTTTTATAAACTCCCCTTCAGGGTGAGCTGGCATTCTGAAGAATCCTGTCATGGTTCTGTTGAGAATCCTCGCAGACTGGCCAATTAACGAGTCAATAAGCATTGTGCTAAGTGCTGGCCCTCAAGAAGCTCCCAGTCTAATGTGAGAGATGATGATAACTCTGGATAGTCATTTCTGCTGAGTGATGCGGCTGGGAATCAGACTGTAGATGGTGAAGAAGGGAATTTCTTGAGAAGAAAGTCACGACCTCTCAAAGAGTTTAGCCATGAAATGGAGGGGAGCTGGGATGATACTAGGCAGGGACAGAGAGATCAAGTGAAGGTTTTTTGAGGATGGGAGACACATGAGCGTGTTTGTAGGCCCTAGAGAAGCAGCCAGCAGACAAGGGGAGACTAAAGATAAGTGAAAGGGGGAAGTCAGTGGGATGATTGAGTCAGTGGTGGAGGTGTACAAGGATTGTCTACCCAAGGTAAGCACCCGGGTGAGACTATATAACATAGATTTGAAGTGGATCTAGCCAGCACAGCTTTATTTAAACAGGGAATGAAGAAGCAAAGGAAAGAGAATAAGCATTTATTAAGCACCTACTGTGCCCTGCACTGTGCTATAAGCACTTTTTATCAACATGATCTCATTGGATCCTCACAAAACCCTATGGGAAGGCATTATTATTATCTCCACTTTAAACCTGAGGAAACCAAGGCAAACAGAGGCTAAGTGACTTGCCCAGGGACATACAACCAGTAAATACCTGAAGCCAAATTTTAATTCAGTTCTTCTAGACTCCAGGCCCAGGGATCTATCCACTGAACCACCCACCTGCTTCTAAGCCAGTGGTTCTCAACCTGTGGGTCATGACCCTTTGGGGGTTGAATGACCCTTTCACAGGGGTCCCATTAGACCATTGGAAAACACATATTTCCGATGGTGTTAGGAACCAAGACACAGCTCCTCTATCCGTCTCCAGGCAGGTCCTACAATCATTATTCCCAGTTTATATACAAAGGCACGGAGACTGAGAGACTGAGTGATTTTCTAAAAGCGACTCTACTTCAGAGGAGGCATTCGAACCCAAGTCTTTACTGACTCCAAGACCAGTACACTTCCCACAAAACCACAGTGAGTATGTGAGAATCAGTATTGTGATCCAGCAGAGAATGCCATTCAAAGTACAGAAAGACAGGCAGAAAGGGTCCTCACCACTCACTGTATCTTGGAGTGCGGTGTCTTAAAAGGTGAATTCTTTTTTAAAATCACAGAATCAAACAAAGGCATCTAAAAGAAAATGACCTGCTGAGCACCAGGCACTGTGCTTGGGACACAAAGAGAAAAAGGGCCAATGATTTGGAACTACCAACTAAGGCAGGAGGGAGAGAACTAAGGAAAATATGTCACAGGACAACTATGTCCGTCAAATCCCCAGCTGGCAAGGCATAGGAAGTCGGCAGGTCATTATCATTCTACAGTTAATTTCTATGCCAGTGGTGACTAGCCCCACTCTTTTCTCTGTGCCCTCCTTTAGCTGGCATGTTCCTCTAAAACCATAACCAAAACCAAAAACCATGGGCTTTTGGCAAGAAATGCAGTGCACCTAGCAACAGCTTAAATGTATATAGAGTATATTAAGTATAGAGAGTATATTAAGTGTAGAGAGTACAGCAACAGGTGAGGTCCTGTTACATAGCAACCAACAGCTTAAAAAGCCATGTTTGCCTGGAATGTTGGGATTCTAGTAAGGCCCTTTAGAGGAAGAGGTAAAACTGTACTTGGCTCTGACAAAATGTGTACCCCACCTCATCCCCTGTCCTTCCAGTCAAGGTCACACATTCTTCAAAAAAAGTCACACCTTTTCCCCAACCTTTTCCCTCCATGGGGACACAATTCTCCATAGAAGATTTAGGCATGCCCAGGGATGGCCCATAAGGTTCAGGCACAGAGAGAGTCAGCATGCAGTGCCCCAGCACAGCCATGCCTCAGGTTCTCACAGCTGGAAGATATACAACTGGCTCCCAGAGGCCTCATCGACTCCTACAAAACAAAGCTGCTCTACATACAAGTAAAATACATGGGGTACAGCAGAATCAGAATACTTGGTTTCAAATCCCAGATTTCATATTTTAGCTATATGAATTACCCAAGGGTGATTCACTTAACCTAATTTTACTTTGTTAAAAATTGTGAAGTCAGAGGCAAAAAACTAAAGACTTTGGAGACACAGGTAGTATATTTACTGCTACTGCCAACTAAATGCAGAGGATTCAAAAGAGGAAGACAGATCTGAGAAACACACAGGGAGTTTAAGAAAATTATATCTGAAAATGGGATTGAATTTCCAGACCATACCTTAAATTACAGAAATAATGGGCTTTTGGCAAGAAATGTAGTGCACCTAGCAACAGCTTAAAAAGCCATGTTTGCCTGGAATGCTGGGATTCTAATCAAAGGCCCTTTAGAGGAAGAGGCAAAACTTCCTTCCCACTTGGCTCTGACAAAACGGGGACCCCAGAATAGTGGGCACAACACAGAAGAACGAGAAGATAAGATCCAAGAAGAAAGCCAGCAATAAAGTCCATGGCCTCAGATGTCAATGTGCAAACACATAAGATAAAAAGGAAGGAATGCAAGGAAGTGGAAGATCACGGTACTATAAACACACACATACATGTACATGCAGGCACACTCATACACACAAACATGCATGCACATGCGCATACATACACACTCATGTGAAGAAATCCAGGAACCTAATGAGAGGAACAGAGTGGAGAACCTTTTGAGGAAGACCAATGGAGCATGAAACAGAAGCGATATTGTCATAGTGACATACTACAGACCATCTGGACACATGAGGAGTTTGAGAACAAACTTCACAAACTCATATGGGAAGCATGAAATCAGTGATGGAGAACTTCAATTATTAAAAAATCAGCAGGTTTCTTTCTCTCTCTCTCTCTCACACACACACACACACACACACATATACACAGACACAATCAGGACAGCTGATAAATTTGGGATTTGCTCAATGATCATTTCAATGATCACTTCAAAAGATGGAGGAAATGATGGGGAAGCTGCAATTCAGGACCTTCTCCTCACCATGGAGGCACCTGTTGCTGAAGTAAAAATAATGGAAAACTTGGAGGCAAGTAACCACTCCATCACAGAGATCTTGATAGAGAAGAGAAGAAAGAATCCGGGTACACATTTCAAAGAATCAGATAAAGCATATAGAGCAGTGGTTCTCAACCTTCCTAATGCGGTGACCCTTTAATACTTGTATGTGGGCGTATCTGCATGTGGATGGACCCGCCCAGAGACAGATAAGAGGAGGGATGTCTCAGTTCCTAAGACCATCAGAAATAGGTGTTTTCTGATGGTCTTAGGCAACCCCTGTGACCCTGGAAAGGCTTGTTCAACCCCCCACCCCCACCCCAAGGGGTCATGAGCCACAGGTTGAGAACCGCTGATGTAGAAGCTACAAGGACCTAATATTTTGCAAGGCAAGTCAGGACAATGGAGATCAGAAGCCCTTAAGAATGAAAGTCTGAAGACACAAGCAGAAATTATTCCAACAAAGGGCAAGAGAAGCTACCTAAAGAAACTTGATATGATATAGAGAAAATTCATGAACAACCTCACATTTTAAAAAGACAGGCACTAAATTTGGAAGCAAGGGCAAGTAACTAAGGATAACTACAAAAGAGTAGCAGGGTCCTGTACAATTTGTGTCAGGGGCTCTAAAAAGCACCAAAAGCTGCTGAGACTGGTGATGAATGTTCTGATGAAGACAAAATAGGGTTGTTTCTGTTTGTCTGTTTGTTTTTTAAAGCAGTGTTAGGAGGGAAAAGATCACAGGCTTGTAGGCTTAGAGGGTCATCAAGGCCAACCCTCTCATTTTGCAGAAGCCCAGAAAGACTGAGTGACCCGCCTAAGTGGCAGACTTGAACACAGGCTTTCTGACTTCAAACCCAACATTCTTTCCACTATGCCACCCTGCCTCCCAAAAGGACCCAAAGAAGAGATAGCGCAGGTGACTGGGCTAAGGAGCTGCTGATAATGAACAAGATTGACAAGGCCAAACTACACAATTCTTCCTTCTATCTTCTCTTTCAAGGAAAACTCTCTTTGGACTAGAAAAAATAAAAGACTGGTTAGCATGGGATGGAATCCCAAAGTAAAGGAGATGATCAGTCAGCTCATGTGTAAGTACCAAACCTAGATGAACTATACACCCTCAAGTATGGTGACAATGGGATTTTTGATTGGCAGGCCTCTATAACTGACAGAAAGCTTCGCCTCTGGATAATGGGAAAGATGCAGGCCAAACACACAATGACAAATAAAGTTTTGATTTTTTTTTAAGTGCAAAACAGAAGGATTTACAAACAACCCAGGGAAGTGGATTTCTATACCTGGAAAATGTTTAGAATTCATTCTTCAAAGATGACTTCTGAGCATTGTCAAAAGAGAGCAGGGATCTCCAAGATCCAGGCCCTGCCAGACCTGCCTCATTTCTCCTGACAGGATTAGCAGACTGGGAAGTGAGGCCAATGCCGCAGACATGTGAGATTTACATTCCAGAAAAACATTTGACATCTCTCATGCTAGGTTTGTGGCTGAGATGGAGAAATATGGGCTGTAGCAAAGCACAGTTAGGTAGCTTAGCACTGGCTGAATAACTGAACCCCAAACAGTTCACAGATCTACTGATTCTGAGGTTGGACTAAATGAGTCATTAACTTTAAGTGCTATATAAATGTGAGTTACTGTCACTATAGTTTGGCACCCCCAAGTGGGCGAAACTGTGAATTAATGCCAGAAAAAAAAGATTTCTACAGGCAGGAAAATTGGCTGAAGCCAAAAGGATGAAATTTCATAGGGACATATATAACGGCTTTTCACTTAGATTTTTAAGAATCAACTGTAACAAGTACAAATGGGGGAGACTGGGTTCAAAGAAGTTCACATATAAAAAAAGCATGAATGTTTCAAAAGACCACAAGCTCATGAGACGAGTTATGACGCAGATGCTAAAAATAAAAATCTGAACCAATGTAAATTTGTGAGGTCTCCACCATTTCTGACATTCTCTCATTTTAAATCCAGCATCCAGATGAAGAGGGGATTGTAAGAAGGCACTGGCCTCTGCCTCGGGGCCCCAAGACCCCTCTGGAGGATCGTGCTCAGTTCTGAAGACCATGTTTCAGAGGGAAAGTTGACCAACTGGAGACTATCCCAGAAGTGTCTGAAAGCGATGTGAAAGGAGGAAAGATGGCAAGGGTTATACAACCAATGTCTTCAAATATCCAAAAAGTTACCATTTCTTTCTATACGTCTCTAGGAAGGAATACGGGGCCCAAGAAGTGAGGAGTGGGAGGCACAGCACTAGAATTGCAGAAGGATTATATTTAGTTCAACCTAAGGAAGAACTTCCTAAGAATTAGAGCTGTCCCAGGAGAAAAAGAGCTTCCCATTACCAGGAAGGTTTTAGAAGAGAAGGAGAAGGGGGCGGCTGGGTGGCACAGTGAATAGAGCACTGGCCCTGGAGTCAGGAGGACCTGAGTTCAAATCCGGCCTCAGACACTTAACACAAAAAACTAGCCATGTGACCTTGGGCAAGTCACTTAACCCCAAATGCCCTCCAAAAAGCAAAAAAAAAAGAGAATGAGAGGGATGTTCCCACACTAGATGGGGAGTTGAGCAAGGTAATCTATATCCCTTCCAACTCTCACATCGTATGATCGTTCATTGTTGTTCAGTAGTTTTAGTCAACATCCAACTCTTTGTGATTACATTTGGAATTTCCCCGGCAAAGATACTGGAGTAATTTGCCATTTCTTTCTCCAGCTCATTTTACAAATGAGGAAACCGAGGCAAACAGGGCAAAGTGACTTGCCCAAGGTCACACAGCTAGTAAGAGTCTGAGGCATGATTTGAATTCAGGCCCTCCTGACTCCAGACCTTGTACTCTACCCACTACACTACTTAGCTCTTTGATCGCACGTGTAGTTTAAAAAATCTTTCTTTCCAAGAGTTATGATTCTAAATGCTAAGATCCTATCAATGGTATTTATACTAGCAATGTTACAGACTCCATGACGACTTCTAAGTTTGGCTTTCCTACATAGGTAGCAGGATTGATAGTTGTTGGTTTTCTTCTAAAAAGCCAATCAGGGGCGGCTGGGTGGCTCAGTGAGTAGAGCATCAGCCCTGAAGTCAAGAGGACCTGAGTTCAAATCCGGCCTCAGACACTTAACACACTTATTAGCCGTGTGACTTTGGGCAAGTCACTAAACCCCAACTGCCCTCCAAAAAGCAAAAAAGAAAAAAAAAGAAAAAGCCAATTGATTATATAATGGAAAGCACTGCTGAACATGGAGTTAAAACATCTAAGTTTCAATCTCGGCTCTGCTACTCATTACCTATGTGACCTTAGCCAAGTCATTTCGCTCTGAAGCTTCATTTGTAAATTGAGGGTAAAGCTTCAGGGGACTTTCTAGATCAGTACCAACTTTAAAATACTATAATCCAACCACTTTTTTCAGACGAACAGTTCCCTTAACTTCCCTTACCCCCTGAAAAACAGCAGCCTAAAGAAAAGTTCCAGCTTTAGTGATGGAGAGACCTCAGTTCACCTTTAAAAAAAACCAAAAACATTTGTTAGGCTTCTACTTGTGCTGAATGATATGTCACTGCTAAAGGAAGACATAAGACAGAGATAATTATAACACACAATAAAGCATAAGTGCATTAGCAAGGTATAAAACAAAGTGCTATGTGAGCTCCAAGGAAAAAAGACTGATACTGGGTCAGGAAAAACTTGTGGAGGAGGCAGCAGTAGGGCTCAACAGGCAAAGAGAAGAGGGAAGCTGGGGCATGAACAAAGGTTCAAAGACACAGGAAACGTTTGGGGAACAGAGAATCATTCGGTTTGGGTGTACTCCGCGTACACGAAGGGAAGGAACATGAGGTGCCATTAGAAGGAGAGAACAGCACCAGAATGTGACTTCACCAATCAGCAGAACAATCTGAACTCTACTCAGGAGGCAACAGGGAACCACTAAATATTCTGGAGCAAAGAAAAAACATGGAAACATCCCAGGGTAACAGCTATACCCTGTCACTGACATTCAGATTATCATCCATAAAATCAATTACTCAAGGAAGCTAATGAACACAACCCTGCAGGCAGGCGATCCAGGATGGGGCCCAGTCAGCAGGCTGTTACCTTTGTAACAGTCAAAAGGGGGAAAAGGACATGTTTGCCTGATGGCCATTCACTACCGAGGAAGGCAGACGCTAGGCCCAGGTAATTTCTATGCCCTCTCTTCATCTGACAAATGATCTGATTGTAGTAACAGAGTTTGGGGAGCAAGTGTTCCATAGATAAGGTGGCCAAATACCCTTGGATCTGTGGTTGCTCCTCCCCTATCCAACCAACCAGTCAACCAGAATTTAGCAAGCACTTCTATACAGCAGGCATTGTGCTAGGCACTGGGAAAAGAAGCATTACAAATGGAAAAATCCCTACTTACAAAAACCTTACATTCAAATAGGGGAAACAAGTATGCACACGTACACACACATATGTACACGTATATGTATGCGTACTTGTACGTGTATATGTGTATGCGTGTGTGTTTATATAGCATTACTATAAAGCGAATGTATACAAAGAGGCCACTACGTGGCACCAAGAGCACAGAGCCCTGGACGCTGACATCCAGCTCTGGCTTCTCACTCCCTGTGTGACTCTGGGCAAATCATTTGACCTGTTTTCCTCACTTTACTCAACTGTAAAACAGGGATAGTAACAGCACCTCCCCCGCAGGGTTGTTGCAAGGATAAAACGAGAAGATGTTTGTGAAACACTTTGCAGACATCAAAGAGCTATGTAAGCGCTACCTGTATTATTACAATTAATAATTAGTGGCAGTTTGGGAGGGAGGCTACTAGCTCTTCAGAAATCTTGCAGACAAAGAGAGCCTAGAAGCTGTTCAGTGGCAAGGCTCCTTCCTCTCCTTTGCCCTTCCCAGCGTCCTGCCTCCATGCACATCCCCACTCCATCCCCCTTCCTCCTCCTCACAAGCCCTGTCCTTACTCCTCACTCAGTTCTTGTGCCATAAACCAGTCTTGGAACCTAGCAAGTGCTTCATAAATGCTTTTTCCTTCCTTCATTTTTCATCAGTTCTTCCCTAAACACCATTAAAAGACATGAAGAGAAAGATCTTTCAATCAGTCAATTAACAAGAATGTATTAATAACAAGAATGCTACTGTGCACACAGGTGCTGGGGGGTACAAAAACCAAGATGAAACAGTCCCTGCCCGCAAGGAGCTGCCATTCTCTCAGGGGAGACAACATATACATCTGCCTGCCTAAATACATACAAAAGAAATACAAGGTAATTTACTAACAGCTAGGGGCTAGAAAGGCCTCATGGAGAAGATGGTTCCCAAGCTGAGTTCTGCAGAAGCCAGGGAGTCTGAGAAGCTGAAGGGCATAGGGAAAACATTCCAGGCCTAGGTGGTTTAAGAAGGAAAGTGACAATGAAACCACTTCACAATTCACAAAGTATTCTGAAGTACATTTTCTCCTATGATCTTCACACTAACTCTTCGGATGTCCTCGTCCCCATTTTGCAGATGAGGAAGCTGAGGTTCAGAGAAAGGTTACACTCTTCATGGTAAGCCAGGGCTCCCAACTCTAGGTCCAAGGCTCTTCCCCATCTCCCTAGAGCTGAGATGGGTAAGAGAGTAGGGAGCAGCAACATCAGCTGGGCACAGCTGCAAAGCGATTCAGCTCAACTCACCAAGTATCCATTAAGCTGCAATGGCACAGCCACAAAGAGGGCTTAGAAAAGGCCTGCTTATTTGGGCTCATGGATCTCACCACTCTAGCATGGAGACAACTAAAGGATGTATTTCTGTCATCCAGGTAGGGCTTCTAATGGGAGAAACTCCATCAAATGATGTGAAATCAGCACCTGTTCTGAAGCCTACTTAGACTTGCCTAGGGCACTGAGAGTGACTTGCCCAGAAAAGCCAGTATGTGTCAGCAGCTGAGCATGAACTCAGATCTTTCAGGCTCCAAGGTGGCAGCTCTACTCACTGTGTAACACTGACTCTCCCCCCCCCACACACACACAGGCAATCAAACTGCACAGACCAAGGTAGCAAGTCTGTCAGAGGCACAAAGCAGGGCACTCTGTTGGGTCTCATGAGAAGAAAGGGCATCCTGACTTGGCAAGGGAAGGTGGAGCCAGGGAAGGCTTCCCCGAGGAGACTTTGGAGGTGACTTCAATAGCTACACAGGAATTCAGATTCAAAAAGGAGGAGGGAAGACATCTGAAGAACAAGGCATCAAAATGTGAGCAATGACCCAAAGGCGAGAAAGCCTGGGATATTGAAGGGGAAAAAAGAGTGTATTTTGGTGACAGGCAAAGTGAGATTAGATTTGAAAGACAAGAGTGGTGTCAGCTTTGCAGGCCACTGAGCACCAGGCCAAGAAGCTCTAACATTGTTTGGGGGGCAATTGGGAGCCACTGAAAAATTTAAAGCCCCAAATTTAATGACAGGCCCAGATCTGAACATACTAAAACCCCCTAAATGAATGTGTCTGTGTTATCACCCATGCAGGCCTCCCTCCATCAGTGCAGACTACAAGACATCCATGCCTTCTCTCCCCCAAGGTTTCTTTTCCACATTCTTCTATAGTTCCTCCCAAGAAGACCTACCCAATGTGCTAAAAGTCACCCATGAGATCTTCTGGGACCCCAGGCATTCTGTAGCTACTGTTGGGGCTCTCTAGTTGACCATCTATAAAGGGAGTGCCTCCTGCTTCCTACCTTAAAGTCTGTGAGTATTGCAAACTGACTTTTATATAAGAGAGAAAAAAACATACCAAACACTCACCAGTTGATTATCTTTAAGGATTCAGCACCAAGGTAGAAAGCTGTACTTGACCAAAGAAAGCTGGATCTTCCTGAAAGATAAAAGGATATGTAGTAAGGTTTTGCCATACATGTTAAGCAGGACCATGACTCAGAAATTCCACATACATACACATATACTGGAGGGCTAGCATGTTAAAAGACCTGTGCTATTTTCTAAGCAATGAGAAAAAGAAAAATAATTAATGATACCTACAGAGCTTTAAGGCGTACATATATCTTGTTTCAGAAAACTCTAGTTGCAAAAATAATTTATCAAGAAAACTGAATGGATGATTTTTTTTTGCTTTACAAAAGTAAACCTTTGAATTAGGCAAATAAAACAATACTAATAAAATACTGTGGTCCACAACAAAGCCACTGCTGCCTCTGCGAGAGAGCCAGTAGTCACCAAGACAATCCTGAAACTCTAAGGGATGAAAACTTTTGGTCTAGATACACTGAATATGAGGGGACAGAAAAGACAGTCACTGTTCACACTTCAACAGGGTTTTTTGGTGACCAAGTGGTCTACCTACATAATTCCATCTGGTCACCGGAAGTCTTTTGAGAAAGACAATGCAAGTAACACAGTCCCATTGTATATAAGGAACAATAAAAACCCACGCTCCTCTAGTACTTTGTAAATCAAGTGCTATCTACATAATAAGCCTATGAGGAAAAGTGGGGAAAGAATTATCACGACATTTCACAGAGAATGGAAACTGCCACTCTTAAAGGTTTAAGTGACTAGGTATTAAGAGAGCCGGCTCATGAACCCAGGTGTTACAGCTCTAAGACCAGTGCTCTGTGCCATACTGCCTCGCTAAGGCCAATCCCTCGTCCCTTGGGACAGACAAATGGAATTATCCAGGAGGCAGCTGAGGATATACAAGCAAACCTCAGGAGAGACATCTGGTCTGGGATATGGAAGTGGAAACTGACCTCTAACTATAGATTAATTTACCAACAGGCATTCATGAGCCAGACAACATGTAAGGCTTTAGGGATATGAAGAATAAAAGAATCTACTTTTGATGAGCTCATGTTCTAATAGTAGACAAAGCAGTCTACCAAGAGAAATGCCTGAGTGGGCAGATAGCAAGTTCCCCATCACTGGAGGCGCTCAACAACCTGCTGAGAAAGTTGTAATGAGGCTTCATGATTGAGGCTTGGACTAGGTGACTTTGGCAGCCCATCCTGCTCTTTACCGGTCTGGGATCCTCAGTTCTCAAGCCATTCAGTGACTATGGAAGGGGTGTTGACATGCAGTGCGTACTTGAGTCTGCAGATGGCTCCCTTGACATAGGAAAACATTACATAGCCATTTACAAAGTCTTCCATCTAAAGAAATAAGATATATTTTAACATTAACTATGCAAAGACAGAAAAACATTCTCTGTAATTAGTTACTGATGGCACTGAGGGTGACTCCTGTTCCCTGCTTTAGAGGGGGAAACCAAGAAAGGGGCATGAACACTGGGGAACTGGGCACAAGCATAATTGAGGGCTTTTCCAGGGATGGCAGCCTACAAGCAGAGATGTCAGACCAAGGGGCTGCTGAGGCAGAAGCCAAAAATAGTCAGGATGAATTGACAACAGCCATCTCTAGAGGGTAAACAATTCTTAAGAAGCTTTTTCTCACTCTTCTTTGTAAACTCTCAATGCTTTTTCTGATGGTCCTGAAGTACCTGCTAAGAATATAATTTAACCCTAGGGAAAAGGTCCCCAGTGGTTGGAGGTGAAGACATCCACATCTCTTACAATTTTACAAAAAATTCCCAAACCAATGCCACATCATAAACGGATACATGACACAATATATGTGGTCACTAGTCAGCCCACCCATCTTCCTGACTATGGCTTTTAAACTTCAATTGTCTAGAGCATTCATTAAAAATACCAGAACAATTCTAGAGACTCCAGACCAGGGCTTCTTAAACATTTTTTCCGCTAGAAACCCCTTCAGCACTTCATAAACTGTGAAGCACTACTCTAGATCATGATAAAATGCCAAGTATGTCTATAACACTGGGATTATGAGATTATTTTTAGGGCTCTGTATTTTATTTGTTGTTTTTTTCCAATTTATTTATTTATTTTTCATTTTCAACATTCGTTTCCCCAAGACTTTGAGTTGCAATTTTTCTCCCTGACCTTCCCCTATACCCCACACCAAGACAGTGAGCTTACTGAGTATCCCTTACTCCAATCTGTTCTCTCTTATATCCTCCTCCATCCCCCCCAGCATTCTAGTAGATGGATTTCTATACCTCAGTGCCTATATATCTTATTTCCCAGTTGCATGTAAAAGACACAATTTTTCTTAACATTTCTTTTTAGAACTTTGATTTCCAGATTCTTTCCCTTCTTCCCTCCTCACCCACCCCCACTGGGAAGACAAGCATTTCAATATAGGTTGTACATGTGTAGTTATGCAAAATGTTTCCCTAGTAGTTATATTGTGAAAGACTAACTATATTTCCCTCCATCCTATCCCACCCCCAACTTATTCTATTTTCTACTTTAACCCTGCCCCTTTTCAAAATGTATGCTTCTAACTACCCTTTCCCCCAATCTGCCCTCCCTTCTATCATTCCCCCCTCTTATCTCCTTCCCCTCTAATTTCCTGTAGGGTAACATACCCAATTGAGTATGTATGTTATTCCCTCTTTGAGCCAAATTCAATGAGAATAAGGTTGACTCATTCCCTTTCACCTTCCTGCTCTTCCCCTCCATTGTAACAGTGTTCTCTTGCCTCTTTTTATATGAGATAATTTACTCTATCCTATCTCTCCCTTTCTCCTCCCAATATATTCCTCTCTCACCTCTTAACTTTATTTTTTAGATATCATCCCTTTCTATTCAACTGATCCTCTGCCCTCTATGTATACATGTACAGACATATACACACACTCACATATGTATTTATACACACGTATACCCTCCTATATGTATATATATGTATACATATATATACCCTTTAACTATCTTCATACTGAGAAGTCTCACAAGTTATAATTATTATTTTTCCATGTAAGAATGTAAATAACAACTTTAATAAGTTCCTTATGATTTCTTTTTCCTGTTTACCTTCTTATGCTTCTCTTTTTTAAAATTTGTTTTTATTTTTGCTTTTTGGAGGGCAGTTGGGGTTAAGTGACGTGTCCAAGGTCACATGGCTAGTTTTTGTGTTAAGTGTCTGAGGCCGGATTTGAACTCAGG
>CM053594.1:48115707-48142016 GCA_028646575.1 Pseudocheirus occidentalis
TGATAAATGAGGTCTTGGTTCCTCCTTCTCCCATCAATCACTAGACAACCAAGTGGCACTGTCCAGGGGAGCAGCCAAGGCTCACCCTCTGGGGGCAGAGCCTGCATGACCAGGTCCAAGGTCAGCCCACTCCCCTGGGAGCCTGAGAGGAAGGCGGGGTTAGGCCTACAGTTAATGCTCAAAAATGGACGTTGGGGATGGGGGAAGAAACAAGGATGACAAAGAGTCACTGAATCACAGGAGATAATTGCAAAGACGTGCACACACGTTTCTAACTGAAGCACAGCAAGGTAAGGGCAGGCAGGGAAGGCGCCTCTGGGTGCAGGTGGTCACAGGTTCTGGCAGCACTGGAGTTTGTTGGATTTCTGTCCATCAGTGGTGGGGGGGACACTGATGTCTACTACGTTGTTGCCAGGAGATTCATCATGGGCAGAGCGGTCAGCAATCTGCTTCTGGGATACGATGCGGTAAATCTCTGTAAGAATGTTCTTAAAGGCTTCTTCCACATTGGTTGAATCCAATGCTGTTGTCTCAATGAAAGACAAATTGTTTTTCTCTGAAAATGCCCGGGCCTCATCAGTGGGCACAGCACGGAGGTGGCGCAGATCACTCTTGTTCCCCACCAACATGATCACAATGTTGTTGTCAGCATGGTCACGGAGTTCTTTCAGCCAGCGTTCCACATTCTCATATGTCAGATGCTTAGCAATATCATAGACCAACAGGGCTCCCACAGCCCCTCGGTAGTACGCTGATGTGATTGCCCGGTACCGCTCCTGACCAGCTGTGTCCCAGATCTGGGCTTTTATAGTCTTCCCATCCACCTGGATGCTCCTGGTAGCAAACTCCACACCGATGGTACTCTTACTCTCCAAATTGAATTCGTTTCGAATGAATCGTGAAAGGAGGTTGCTCTTCCGCACCCCAGAGTCACCAATCAGCACAACTTTGAACAGGTAGTCGTACTCGTCGTCCTGGGTCCCCATTGTCTCGGCTCTTCCGGCGGGATCGGGCCCGTCTCTGGGTGGCACTTTTGAGAAAGGCATTGAGAAACAGGTAAGGTGCTGAGGAGGGCAGCCAGAATTTTGAAAAACGTTGAGATCGTGCCATATGAAGAATGGCTGAAGAAACTGGATGTCTGTTGAAAAAAACTGAATGTTTAGCCTGGAGAGGAAGACTTTCTGATAGTTGGCTTCAATTATTTGAATGGTTATCCCACAAAAAAGGTTTGACTTTATTCTGTTTTGCTTCAGAAGACAATTGGGAGTGATGAGTGGAAGTCATAAAGAATCTTCCCAACAAACAAAATATGCTAACAATGAGAGGAATCTATAAATGGAATGGGGCTGTTTTAGGACATAATGGGGTTGATTCACTTTCCCCGGATGTCTTCGAGCAAGGCTAGATGACCATTTTTGGGACATGTTGTGGAGGGGATTCTTGCTAAAGTCTGGGTTTAGATTTCATGATTTCTAAAGTCTTTTTCTAGCCCTGAGGCTGTGATTCTTTGACTATAGGCCCAGGGCCTTTTACATTTTTCTTCCTTGTCATGAAGCTTGCTTGGATAAGGCAACTGTGAAGCCCATTCCCCAAGAGGGCTTCTCAGAACCCCATGACTAAAGGCAGCTTAAGTAAAAATATATGGCCTTCTAACTCCTTTGAAGGTGCTCATGTTCATTTTGGAAGATAAGTAAGTTTTGGTGGGTGGGTGACCAGGCTTTTCTCATTCCCTTGATGGGCAGCTTCACCAGGTCTATAGCCTTGATGTTTAAGCTGAACACGCAGTTCCCTATACTTTCAAGGATCTAGGGATGATGCTTACTACTCAGTAAATAAACCTCAAGGCTTGTGGTTTCACTGTTCTTGCTTGTTCTTACAGTAAAGTCAAGTAGCGATTAGACTAATGACCTTAAATTGTAAGTATCTGGTAAACTTTGGAAGCTTTGGTGCCCTTTTCTTGGTCTCTTTTCATTTAGAAATAGACTTACTGTTCACTGATCAAATATTCTCTGCCTGGTGTCTACTAGAAAGAGCTATGCTCTGTGGCCTTTTACTCCACAGGATAAAGTTTAAAGGCAGAAAGTTAGGATTTTTATCACATGTAGCCCCCTTGAAATTTATTCTCTCATTTTTTTTTTTTGTAAGGTGAATCCAAGTGCTACAAGTTTGTCTACTTTTATATCTGGGTGATTTTTTTCAGTTGAATGGCTCTTCTTTATTTGTGTTATATTTTATTGGTATAAATTAATGGTTGAAATTGACTTTGCATAGAAGGCTTGCTCACTTTTCCTTTATTCTTGCTCTTTTCCCTCGGGAAGTATTCATCTAATTGACACTTTTCCCATTTTGTTTTTCTTTGAATTGTGTTTCTAAACGGATTTTCCTTTGTTGTTGTTTTTTTCCCTCTTACTTTGACCTGGGGTTTCCGGCCACTTAAACATCCAACCCATGCTAGTTAATTGTGTGATCTTAGGCAAGTCACTTTTCTCTTTCTGAACCTTTTTGTTTTTCTTTTGCAAAATGAGAGGTCTGATCTAGACATCCTTTTTGGGCTTTCCTAGCTCCAACATGTTGTGTTCTAAGTAAGGCACATCACAAGTCTAACTTTCTGTGTTCTAAGATCCCTTCCAACTCTGACATCCCATGTTCTAAGATTTCTACTAGCTCTGATTTCACTCCGCTTTTTTTTTTTAGGGGGGAAATTTGGGTGAAGTGATTTGCCCAAGGTCACACAGCTAGTAAGTGTGTAAAGTGTCTGAGGTCAAATTTGAACTCAAGTCCTCCTGACTCCAGGAGCGGTGCTCTATTTACTGCACCACCTAGCTGCCCCTTCCACTTTTTAACAAGGTTTTTCTTCAGATATAGATGTGCGTATATAGTCCCTTAGAATCTTCCCCACTTAAAAAAAGTAGTGACATTTAAAATTTTTTTCCCAAATACATCTCTCCTCCTGAGAGAACCATCCTTGTAACAAAGATAAAAAAAAAAAGGAAAAAAGCAATTTAGCAAAATTAACCAACACATTAATTGTTGGACAGTGTATGCAATATTCCACAGTCATATTTCCCCATCTTTGCAAAGAATGGAAGGAGGTACATTTTTCATTTCTTCAGGGACAAGCTTGGTTATTATAATTGCATAGCCTTCCCTTTCCCTTTCCATGTCTACTTTCTTTGTTGTAATCTTTGTGTATATTGTTTTCCTGGTCTTGTTTACTTTACTTTGCATTACTTTTTCTACATCTTCCTATACTTCCCTGACATTTTAAATTTTTAATATTCAGTGTTCTGTATAATGTTCTAATGTTCTGTTGCATTCATGTATTAAAATTTGTTTAGCCACTACTCCAACTGATAAGTTTATTTCTAGTATTTTTATAATCTATAGGTACTTTGTTTCTAGTACTTTCTAGTATTTTTGCTACTAGAAGTATTACTATAAATATTTTGGTGTATTTCCTTTCCTACCTTTTAACTTGGCTCTATATCAGTGGTTCCCAACCTGTAGGTTATGACCCCTTTGGGGGTCGAATGACGCTTTCACAGGGGTCACAGGGGTCGCCTAAGATCATCAGAAAACACATATTTCCCATGGTCTTAGGAACCAAGACACCACTCCTCTATCCATCTCCAGGAAGGTCTGCCCACATGCAGATACAAGTAGTATAGGGTTGCAGCATTAGGAAGGTTGAGAACCACTGCTCTATATAAAGAAAACACAGTCAACTCTAGTTTTTCTACTTTATTGAATTGCCCTTGGTCCTATTTTCATCTCATCTGGTCTCCTGGAAATGCAACATATATAGGCCTCTAGTGTACCTAAGAATACCAAGTAATAGAATCCTAAGCAAAGCATAATTGGAAGCAGAATTTTGCTTTGGGAGAAGTGGGCAAGGCATTCCAAAGTCAGGCAAAAATTACTTTAATATTATCTGGTGTTTTGGATTATCATTACCATAGCTTCCATTAATATGCCAATCAGCTGTTGAGTATGTGTGAATAAAGTGATTTTAAACAAAACTGGCAACATATGTTGATTCTCATTCTCAAAACTTGGGAGTCAGATATGCCAAAGAAATTATTTGGGTTGCTGGCTCTTTAATTGCACCTATAATTATAGAAAGTTAGAACCAGAAGGGATCTTAGAATTTCAGAATGAAAAGGTCCCTTAGAATACAGAACCCAAAATGTTGGGGCAAGGCGATTTGAAGGAACTTTGAGATCATCTGATCCAAAACATTTATTAGACCTACTTTCCTCCCCCGTCTTTTTCTAAGCCATACTTCCCATTATCCAATCATACTTCTCCTACTCATTTGCCTCCCATCAGAATCTTAGATTCTGCTATTGGGATACTAGGCTCTGATGGTAATTTTTTTTTTAATTTGGATCCAGATCTCTATATTACCTCCCAATCATTTCCATACTATGCCAGCAGGAGAGTATCCTCTCTCCCTTTTCTAGCTCTCTTTTTTGTGGTGACTTCCTCCATTAGAATATAAGCTTTTTAAGAAAAATTTAGTATTTAATTTTTCCCCAGTTGCATGTAAAAACAACTTTTAACATTCGTTTTTAAAACTTTGAGTTTCACACTCTCTCCCTTTCTCCCTTCCAACCCCCACCTCGCACCCATTATGAAGGCAAGCCCTTTGATATAGGTTATACATGTGTAGTCATGTAAAACATTTCCATAATAGTCATGTTATAAAAGAAAATATAGACCCCCCCAAAAAAGTAAAAAAACAAAGTATACTTCAACCTATATTCGGCTACTACCAGTTCTTTGTCTGGGGATGGATAGCATTTTTTGTCACAAGTCCTTCAGAGTTGTCTTGGACCATTGAATTGCTGAGAATAGTTAAGTCCAAATATAAGCTTGTTGAGGGCATGGACTGTCTTGATCGCTTGTAGTTGTATCCCAACCCACAGAACCTGGCATAGAATAAGTACTTAATAAATGTTTCATCTATATTATTCATTACTTCATTCTTCCTCATCTATGCCTTTTGGAACCTCTGGCTCCTTTCAGGTCTCTGTTCAAATGTGACTGACTATATAAGAGGCTATTCCTAACTAACCTAGTTAGTGCTCCTCCACCCCCATCAAATCACTATGCATTGCTTTGTATGTATCTGATGTTTACTGTAGTAGAAAAAGAGTTGTTTAGCTATAATCTGTTGTACCAGCTTTTCTATTTATTTTATAGCTTTCTGTCCAGTGTGCTGTCTATAGTCCAACAAGATACATAAAGATGTTTTTTGTATCAGAAACAAGAAAGGGTCTATTTGGCATGTTTTACGCTGAAGAAAATGAAATCTGGATTTTTTTTTTTCAGATATCCAAGGTCACTCTCTCTTCCTTGGGTTCCCATAGATCTTGTTTATCAAGAGATGGGATCCTATTTGCCAGACACAAGTAACTTTGTATCCGCCTTTCTTCCCGCCATTCCCCACCACTTTTCCACATTCTTTGCAGATAGATCTCCTTTTTGTGTTGGATAGCTGTCTTGTATCTTGTTCCAGACCCTCTCTTCCTCCTTACTTTCCCAGAAATGTGCATCTTGATACGAATGCTTAGAGTATCTTTCACAGACCTCCCCTCTTTCCACTTTTAATTTCACTAAAGTCTGCCTGCCCCTCCTCCCCTCCCATCCATGCCCCCTGGATTTATGGATTGTATAAGTATAGTCAGAGTTTTCATTAGTGCTTTGGAACTTTACTTAAATGCCATAGTGCACAGTTGCAAAAAAAAAATCCTCTACAATACCTACTAACCATTTGTGCCATAACATTACTTACTTGTGAATGTGTATTTACTTAGTACAGTGTAAGCTCCTTGAAAGGAGACACTGTCTAACTTATGTATTTGTATCCCTTGTACCTAGTACAATACCTACGACAAATTAGGGATTTAGCAAAAGCTTGTTGATTGACCATTTTGTGAGATGTGTAAAACTGTCCTGGGAAGGGTCCTGGGAACCCTTCACTTTCAGTGCCTTGGAGTGGCATTGAAATAGCCGTACATTTGACCCAGGAATGTACAGAGAGATCTGGATGGTCCTGAGCAGGTAGTGAGAAATCTTCCAGAAACTAAGACTGGGAACCTCTTTTTAAAAAAAATCATAATAGTGTATGCCATGTTTGTGTGGCAGATGTTGTACGAGGTCATATTGAACATGTTCTCAAAAACACAAAGGAAAGAAAATGTTTGGGAAAGACCTCTGAGGCATAGAGTGGGTACCATGTAGCTAGTCTGTGGGAAGACTGAAGAGCTCCTTGCTGGCAGCATTGATTATAATATGAGTAAATAATGGAGAAAAATGTCCATAGCAGGAAATGCACTGAAGATAGAGACCTGATGCATCATATATCTTCCTTACTTTATTGTGCCTTTCCAAGTCCTCACGTTCTGAGAAAAAGTGGGCTTCCAATCTTGCTGTCCAAGTTACCCGTTTGCACAGCTGCTTCCCTGCAGGAGATAACTAGTCAGATCTCATATCGTGGGTAGACAGTGAGCTTGAAGAATCTCCCTAAGTGCCATGCTTCTGCTATAGCCAGAATCACTCAGTTGACTTTGACATGGTGTGGGAGTATGTGGAATGAGTGCAGAACTGAGGGTCTACAGGGACTCAGAATAGATCTTGTTCTAAACTCTGCCACTGATTCTGTCATCTTGGGCAAATTATTTTACTTATCATAGATCATAAAAGTTAGAGTTGAAGTCATTCAGTCTAACCCTTTCCTTTTACAAATGAGAAAACTGAGGCCCAGAGAGATTCAGTAACTAGGCCAAAGTCACATAGGTAGCAAGTAGCAGAACTAGAACTTAAACCAGGTCTTCTGACTCCAAATCTAGGGGTCTTCCCCCTCCAGAAAAAATGGGATTGTCCTAGATGACCTCTGAGTTTCTTCTAGCTTTTAAATTCTATTGAATCTAAGTAGCCCAGAGAACCATGTAATACAGAATATAATATTATAGTATCCAGAGAGAGGGAAGTGATAGTCCTAATGTATTCTCCTGATCAGATTGCATCTGAAGTATTATCGTTTCTGGGCAACACATCTTGGTTTATGGAGGAAGACAGTAAAGAGCCTGAAATGGTGCTATATGAGGATTGATTTGATAGAGTTAGGGATGTTTTGCCTGGAGAAGAGAAGTCATAGGGAGACTTTGATGGCTGCCAAGTATTTAAAGCCCTGTTGTGGAAGGAAGGATCCGATCTAGGTTCCTTGGCCCCAGAAGGCAGAACTAGAAGCAATGGATATCAGAGAGGCAGATTTCAGTTCAATGTCAGGAAAAATTTCCTACCAATTAGAGGCATACAGAAGTGAGCTGTACTTCCCTGTGGAGGTACGAATTAGAGTAGAGAGACTCTAAGGGCCCTCTGAGAGGTGATGTGGTATGGTAGGAAGAACACTGGACTCAGAACCAGGAGAGACCTGAGTTGGAATTGTGTAGCGTTTAATAGTTGGGTGGCCATGGTCGTTTCGCTTTAGACCTGCCATTTACAGTTGCCTTATTTGTAAGATGGCTATAATAATACCTGTAATGCTTACCTATCAAACATCTCAAACTAGATGTCCCATAGACGCCTTAAACTTCACATGTCCAAAACTGATATAATCATCTTTCCTTCAAAGCTGTCCCCTCTTAACAACTTCCCTGTTACTGTTGAAGGTACAACTATTCCCCCATGTGAGTCTTCCAAACTCAAACCCAGGTGTCATCTTCAGCTCCTTCCCCTATAACCAGTCAGCTGTCCAGTCTTGTCATTTTAACTTTCCTAATACATCTCACATATGTCTCTTATGCCCACCTCTTCTCTGACATTGTAGCCACTTCACTCTTGGGCTATTGCCATAACTGCTGGTGGGTCTCCCTGCCTCCAGTCTTGCCCCACTTCAGTTGGTTGTTTGGCTCCACATACCTCACTTTCAGTATCTCAGGAAACTTAGACAGCTGCATTGTAGAACAGATTTCTTGGAGCTTGACAGAACTTCTGCATAAACGCTAAGTCTCCTGACTGCGCAGGTGTGAGGGGTGTGTTACCATGAATACCAGAGCTCACTGAAAGAACTTTTTTCACCATCCTGGATGAGAACGAGATCTGTTTGAAATGACAGTGCTGCCTACACACTCCAGGCATTCAAAAGCAGATGAACTGGTGTGCTGCCAACTACCATTCATCCTGACAATTGTGGGGCACACCTACGTTGGCAGTGGTGTTGGTGGCTCTTTTGAAGTAAGTATCACACAGGAGCACTGTAGGGGACAAGCCGTTGAGTGGTGTTGAAGGTAAGGAAGCACTCCACCCTAAATGCTGGTTTCAAAATAAGTAATGAAGATGAGGTTGGCCTTCTGGACTATATCTGAGTGTAACTAGGTTATTCTTATATTATTGATCTGGGAGGCAGCTTGTCTTTGAAAATGGAAATAGGCCCTGAAGAAATGAGATCTGAAGAATCATCCTTTATGGAGAGAAGCTACTCTCTCGAGTCTCCTTTGACCTCTTCCCTACTCAGTCTGAGGACCTTTCCTCTTTCTTTGACTTTGATGTTTGACTTGGAAGAAATCTAGGGTACTAGAGTCAAAAGCACATTGAATTTGGAATCATGGGGATAAGAGGGGAGGGGTTATAGTCCTGGCTCTGTTGTTTCTTTCCTGTGAGTCCCTTTCACTCTGCATCCCGTTTTCTTCATCTGTGAAACAAAAGGGTTGTTGATAATCTGATGGCACTGAAACTCTCTTCCCTTGGCTTCAGGGACACTTGGTTCTATTGAATCTTTTCTGACTATTTCTCCTTGGAGTTTTTCTTTTGTGCCATTGTGGGGGTGTGTGTGTGGGGTCTTTAGGACTTCATCCTTACCTCTGTTCTTCTCTTGCTATATCCTCCCCCTTGGAAAAATAACCCACTCTGCCTGGCTTCAGCTCTCATGCCTCTGCACATGTTACTCACAAATCTAGATCTCAGATCTTCATTATTTAATTCAGTTAAATTTAACAAACATTTACATGCCTACTGTGTGCTTTTCTGTTGGGGATTCAGAGGTGAATGAAAAATGACAGTTGGTGCATTCAGGGAGAGGATAAGTGATGTATACATAAAGGAGTGTGCTACACAGGTAAGGCAAATGAGTGCCAGGGGAAGTACTCTGGAAAATAAGATGGGGGGTATATACTAGGTGAAACAGGATAGGAAACTGCTTTCACTTGAGTAGGTTGTTGAAGGCTTTCTTAAGAGAAGTGGTTTCTGAGTTGAGCCTTGAGGGAAGTTGGCCCTTGAGGGCCTTGAACAGTTTGGGGAAGAGAGCAGGTGATTTGTTCCAGTGATAACTCATAGGACAAGCAGAGTCATAAAGATGGGAGAAGGCAGGACAAGAATGAGGACTGAGAAAAGCTCAGTTGGACTGGAAAGTAAAATGTATGTGAGGGTATTATGAGATGAAGCTGGATAGATAGATTGTAGCCATTCTGTGTTGGGTCTTGAATACAAGGGTCAAGAGTTTCTACTTTATTCAACAGGCAATGAGAAGTATTGAGGTTTTTTGAGAAAAGTGACATGATTATAGTTTTGAATTAGGAACCATGGGACCATAGATTTAGAGCTGGAAGGGATGCCAGAGATCATTTGCTCTACCTTCATTTTACAGATTAAAAAAATGGGTCTCATCGAGGTTAAATGACTTAGCCAAGATCACCCAGGTAAAAGCTGCAGAGCCAGGATTGCGCTTCCACACAGCTCTCTCTCCATTGTAACATCATACTATTCTAACAGCCCACAGCACCCAAGATGCTGAGGCCTCCTGCCCAAGAACCACCCAGGCTGGATCCTGCTTAGCTGCTGAGATCAGCCATGCTTAGAGTGGTATAGCTATAGAAAAGGAAGGTTACTTGGGCAGCTATAAGGGATAATGGAGTGGAAAGGAAGTAACACTGGAAGCAGGGAAGCCAGTTAGAAGGCTTTTACAGATATCTAGGCTAGAAGAGAGCAGGCCTGAATTAGAGTGATTGTAGGGAGTATTGTGTATGGGACAGATGTTGAGGAGGTAGAAATGATGTTTCTGTAATAAGACTTGGCAGGTGATATGGCATCCAAGGGGCAGGAACAGGATAGTCAAAGGTCATTCTCAGCTTATAGATCATTGACAACCTCTCCTTGCCAAATCCAGTGGTCTTTTCTTATTTTCCTTGTGTTTTCTTTGCTGTTTGTACTTTCTGAAATTCTTTTCCTCCTTTGGTTTTTGTGATATTACAATGTATTAGTTCTTTTATTACATTTCTGACCACTCTTCCATCAACTGGATCCTTTCTGGGTTGATGAGGTATAGGCTCTGGGACACCCCCCTTGAGCTCTCCTTGAATCTTTGAGGTACATGTTCTGGGAAACCTTTTGAAGTCTGAATCTTCCCACTTGATGAGGCATTTGCAGAGGCCATAAGTATTTCATTGTGGCTGGGCCCAAACCTCTGTTACTAGCCTGGCTCTCCATTGTCCATCTGCTTCCCACCCTGGAGCCTATCAAAATATCAATCCACTCTTGCATTGACCTCATTAACTCCTCCTGAAGACCCTCCCCAAACTCTTCCTCTGGACCACCCCTAGATTCCTCTGTATATAAGAATCCCATCTTCCCTCCATGTGGTGTGAGAGCCCCATAAAGCCACCTAGCATAGACTGGCTCCTTAAGAGCCATGCCCCATATGGCGAACTTTTAATGAACTTTACTTTTCTTTGTCTGAGAAGACTAGTGGAATTTATTCTGCAGGACCCAGCATGTGGGTATTTTGGGGTCTCAGGCAGCCCTAACCTTCTTTGGGGACCCTCTTCAGGGTGACAGATCTTCATCATTTGTCATGACCTTTCTCCCACTTGAGCTCTACTTCCTTATCTTTTTCTGTTTCTTGAATCTTCCACTCACACATTTAGAACTAAACTCCTAAGCACCTTCCCCCTCCATCTCCTCATCCTCCCACCCCTGATCCCACTCATGATTTCTTGTGTCAGTGGGATCATCAATCTCTCAATTGTCAAGGCATCAATTTCTCAGCATCTTTGCTTCTTTCACCTCAATTAGTTATTGAGTTTTGTGTACCATTCTGTCTTACAGTCTTCTTGCTTCTGCCCTTTTGGTACTTGTGAATGTATACTGGGATTTTTTTCTTCAGTCTTCTATTTACCCCTTGTCTCGCTCCATTCCATCCTGGACATAGAAAGACTCACTGGAATTAAGTGCTGTGTTTATTCACTCTTCTGTTCAGAAACCTTCAGTGGTTTCCTATCACAAGATAGTCTTTGCCTTTCAGTCCCAGATTCAAGTCCTGCACAGTCTGATTCTCCCCATCCTATCAATCAGTAATTATTTTCTAAGCCCCTAACATGTGCCTATCTATACAGGTTTATGTCATAAGCTCCCCCAAAGGGACCCTCAGTGCCAAGCCATTGGTTTTCTCATTGCTCCAACCTACCTACCTACCTACCTACCTACTAATGTCCTTTTGTCCTGCTCTGAACCCACCCGCCTCCCTCCAGGCCATGTTCTCACATCTGCACAAGCCCGGAGGGCCTTGCTTAGCATGTCACAGTGGAGCTCTGCATCTCTTGGCATCAGACGGCTTTGGCCCATCTTTCAACTCTTACTTCTTGTGGTCTCTTTTTCACAGCAGCAATTTTTCTAGATTTGATATATAAGGAAATAGAGTTATGGAGAGATGATGAGAAGCTGCCTGACAGCATGATTGTTCCCTCTCCCTTCTCCCCACCCCCATCTCTCAAAGGAGCAATATTCTCTTGCTAATTTACATATCCTGCACTTAGGATCTTGGTTTTCTAGGTTATATATAATCATCTGATAATTAGATGCCATCATACAAAACTTACTGTTCCCTCAGTCCAATTTTAAAGTATTTTTTAAGATGGGCAGCTAGGCATTTATAGTCTTTTTTGTCTTCTTGACTCCATATTTTTGGAGGATGAGGTTTTCTCACTTCTCCTTTTTACTTAAACCATGTTTAAAACTGAAGCTACGGGGTCAATAGCTCTTTCCTCTTCTGCTTTGTTAAATAGCAACTGGGAGAGGACATGTTATGTGCAGTGACTACAGGTAAAATATAGCCTGTTTGGAGTTTAGTGCACAACTGCTTATAGTTAATGTGCAGATTAACAATATGAAAAGTTTGTTCACCTATAGATATTTTTTATTCATTGAATATTTGTTCAGTAGCTAAATTACTATTTACAGATGGTCTGAAAACTGTGGTTCTTAGCCATCTTTGCCCCCATTTCCTCTACTCTGTCATTGTTATTGCAGAACTGGAAGGAGGTTGCCCAGGACTCATGGTTGCTTTGTATCCTAAGTTGTGGTGTCAAGAAATCTAGGGCAGAGGTACTGAAAACATGGCAGGCCCTATGCAGACCACAAACACTCCTGAGTGTGGCCTAAACCAGATGAAAAATGTAATTGGAAACTATTTAACAAATAAATAAAAATACAGTAAAATGGATAATTAACATGTGGTTTTCTAAGTCAATATGAGGGCCTCAGGGAGCCATATGTATACTTAGTGGCCCTTGTTTCTATTTGAGTTAGATGGAACTTGTCTAGACCACTAGTTCATTAGGTGAATTTAACTCCCTTTGGTAGGTATATGGAAAATGTGGGTAAGACTTGCAAATGATGTAAAGTAGACATGGTTAGGTGGTGATCTGCATCCTGGGAGGGAATACCCTTATCAGTGAGATCAGTATTTATTCAACAAATATCTATTAAGCATTGACTGTATGTAGAGATAACTGTTCTGATTCTGGGGGAGATCCAGAGTTTAGATAACTGTGTCCCTCATAGCCTAGTAGGTGGATAAGACACAGATAACTGTGAAGTGGTAAAAGGACATTAGCCAGTTCTGAAAAAGTGAGGTCAGACGGTGAAGCTTATTCAAGCTGAGATGTTTCAGTGTTGAATAAAATCAGGAATTTATTTGCATTTATTTATAGGAGAAAGAGGAAAATTATAAAAGATGAAAGGGAGAGCAGTAGTTTTCTTTTTGAACCTCCAAAATAAAAGCTTACCTGACAGTAAGGATGTGTTAGTTTTTCATGCTCAATTCAACAGATAGTTTATTGTATAAGGTCTTATACTCGTCTCACAAAGATGGGTGAGCTCATTTGGGGCATGATCTGAAGGGGGAGGCAGTGTGGTACAATAGGAAGAAGGTTGGATTTAAATTCAGAGATACTTCAGTTTGAATCTAGGTCGGCCCTTTCTATCTGTATGATCTTGAAGAACTCACTTAACCTCTTTGGCTCAGGTTTTCTTATCTGTCACATGAGGAGGGTTGGACTAGATGACTTCTTAAGTGTTCCTTCCAGATGTGAATTATCATCACTTAAAGATTTATAGTTTAAGTGTAGAGATAAGACATGGATACAGGCTGTAATTAATAATAGCTTCCACACCCCAAATGATATATTGTCAGAGACGTTGAGAGAGTTCAAAGGCAAGAAATCGAAGGAACGCCATGTGAAAAGTTGCTCCAAATCATTTATAATTAAAGAAATAAAAATTCAAACAGTTGTGAGATTTTGTCTCACAATTTACAGATTGACAAAGGTGACAGAAAATTGTTGGAAGGACTACAGGAAAATAACCACCTTAAGTGTAGTGTTGATAGAGCTATGAATTGGTCTAGCCCTTTTGGAAAGCAAATATTTATTATTAGTTTTCAACATTCACTTTTATAAGATTTTGAGTTCTGAATTTTTCCTCCCTCCTTCCGTTCCACCCTTCTCAAGATGGCATGCAATCTGATATAGGCTTTATTTGTACAATCATATTAAACATATTTCCACATCAGTCATGTTGTGAAAGAAGAGTCAGAACAAAAGGGGAAAACCATGAGAAAGAAAAAACAAAACAAAAAAGGGAAAATAGTATGTGCTTTGATTTGCGTTCAGACTCCATGAATTTTTCACTGGATGTAGATAGCATTTTACATCATGAGTTTTCAGAATTTTCTTAGGTCATTGCATTGCAGTCTAACAAAGTTGGTCATCAAACGGTGTTGCTGTTTCTATGTGCAATGTTCTCCTGGTTCTGTTTACTTCATTCAGCATCAGTTCACAGTGGGTTTTCCAGGTTTCTCTAAAATCGACCTGCTCACCATTTCTTATGGAACAATAGTATTCCATTACATTCACATACAACAGCTTGTTCAGCCATTCCCCAATTGAGTTGCCAGTTCTTTGTCATTACAAAAAGAGCTGCTGGGGCGGCTGGGTGGCGCAGTGAATAGAGCACCAGCTCAGGAGTCAGGAGGACCTGAGTTCAAATCTGGCCTCAGACACGTAACACTTACTAGCCGTGTGACCTTGGGCAAGTCACTTAACCCCAATTGCCCTGCCTTCCCCCTCCAAAAAGAAAAAAGAAAAAAATAGAATGCTACCTACTTCCTGACCCAGAGGTGATGGCCTTAAGTTGCAGAATAAGCTGTAAATTTTTGGATGTGGCTAATGTGGAAAGTTGTTTTGCTTGACTGTGCTTATGATATAAGAATTTTCTTCCCTCCTTCCTCCTGTTCCTCAGTCGTGAGGAGGAAAGTGGAATAGAGAAACAAATAAATATTTGTTAATTAAAAAAATTAGTTTGAAATAGTAATAGCTGCCGTTTGTATAGTATTTCAAGGTTTATTTCTCCATTTCAAACCTTGTGAGATAAGTAGTGCAAGCATGATTATCTCTGTGTCACAGATGAAGAAACTGAGAGCCAGAGAAGTAAAATGCTCTGCCTGTTGTCACTGGAGCCGGACTTTGGACCTGGATCTCGGGCATCCCAGCCTGGCACCCTTTCTTGTACAGCTAGAGTGCTGGGCCTGAGTCTAAATTGAGCCTCAGACGCTGAGTAGGTGTTAGGCCCTGGGCGAGCCACTTAACCACACTCTGGTTCAGTTTCCTGGCCTGTCCAGTGAGGCTGATAATAACATCTACTTCCAGGGCTATGAGGATAAAATCAGATTGTATGTGTAAAGCCTTTTGGAAACCAGAAAGCACTATGTAAATGTAAGCTGTTATTATTTTCATAAGAGATATACGAAAAGAGACAGTGAGAAATTTAAGAATGGAGTAATCTATTTTAGCTTTGGGGTGTGGGGTGGGGGTGGGGAATATATCAAGGCGTGCTTCATGTAAGAGATAACATTAGAACTAGGTCTTGAAAGATGAGTGGGTTTTCCGTAGGTAGAGATGTTTGGTATGGGGGTGGCTTTACAGTTTTAGGGGACAGTGTGAGCAAGTACATGATGTCAGGAAAGGACAGAATTATTTCTGGAGATGATACATATGCCAGTTTCACTGGAGTGAAGAATATATAAAGGGAAGCAGTGGAAGATGATCCTAAAAAGGGAGACTGAATCAGTCAACAAACATTTTATCAAGCAGTTAGTACAGGTCAGGCTTTGTGCTAAACACAGAGGGTACAAAAACAGGTAAAAACAGTGCTTTCCCTCAAAGAGCTCCCATTCTAATGGGGAAGATAGCATCCAAAGAATTATTACTTACAGATATGTACAAGGTAGACTATATGTATGAGGAAAGGCACTAGCATTAAAGGGGATCTGGAAAGGTATCTTGCAAAAGGTGAGATTTCACTTAGGACCTGAAGGAGGATAGGAGATGATACAAGGAGGGAGAGCTTTCCAGGCATGGAGGACAGCCAATGATCATATGTATCTTTGGGAAATGGAATGTCTTGTGCAAGGAGCAGCAATGAGGCTTTTTTCACTGGACCAGAGAATGGAGAAGAGAGGAGGGGAGGAAGGTGTAAGAAGAATGGAAAGGTAAGAAGGGACCAAGAATTTATTAAATATCTACTATGTTCTGCTGTGCCAAGTGCTGGGGATACCAGGAAAGCAAAAAACAGTCCTTGCTCTCAGAGAGTAAGTTCACAGTCAGTGGGGAAAGGAAACATGCTGAGAACTATGTAAAAACAAGCTACATACAGGACAAATTAGAGATCATCTCAGAGGGAAGGCGTTGATATTAAGGGAGACTGTGAACAGTTTCTTGTAAAGGGATTTTATTTGGGACTTGAAGGAAGTCAGGGAGGTCAGAAGGAGAGACGAGAAGGCAGAGAATTCCAGGCATGGAGGAAAGCCAGTGAAAATGCCTGGAGATGGGAGATGGAGAATCTTATGCAAGGAACAGTCAGGAGGTCAGTGTCATTGGATCACAGAGTATGTGGAGGAGAAGAAAGTAAAAGAAAATTGGATAGAAGGGGGGCCCGTTATAAAGGCTTTTGAATGCCCTTTTTTTTTGACAATGCTTTTTAAAAATTTCTTTTGTTCAGAACACACAGGAAGAAAGTTCACATAAGGAAAGTAGTAGAGGGAAAATACTCCTTCCCATGGACTCTCCACTCGTTTCCCCTCACAGGCTCACAACAAGCAAGAGCAGCCAGAGACCTACTGGCTGCAAAGAGCATCATGATTCCTAGAGTGTTGAGGGAATTACTGGGGGAGTTAGGGACAGGTAGCTCATGTTGCCTAAAATTGGGGTGAGAAGGAAAACAGAAACATGGTGGCTGGTAGAAAGAGGTCTTATCCTAACTTGGGGAACCTTCCAGAGTATTAGCAATATCTGGACAAATGATACCCCATTTTGAAGAAACTGTAGTTTTTCAACAACTGTTTCCTGTTCCTTGATTAGCTGTTCCCACATGGCCCTGAGAACTACTTCTGACTTTGAGGGAAAACGGCAGGAGAGAAGCATTTCTCTTGGATGATGGGATGGAAGAAATAAATCATACAAATGGGTATGGCTTCCTTATCCTGAGACTGCCTAATTGGATGAAAGAGGGAGAGGTGCCATGACCTTACTCATCCCTTTTTTTAGGGGTTTCAGATCTGATTCTGAACCTTTGGCTGGTTTTGTCATTTTGCATTTGATCAAAATATTCTGGTTTCGATAGACCAGAATGGGGAGAGACTTGGGGCCAAGAGACCAGAAATCTTTGCAGTAGGACAGATAGTAGGGCTTTCATGAGAGTAGTGGTGAGGTCAGAGAGAAGGGGACACGCAGGAGAGATTTAGAAGATGATAACCTAGGTATGAATCTGGAGTGCTGTGAAGAGGGGGGTTTCCTCAATAGTAATATGGAAGTTAGGAAAGATATGAGTTAAGTTACAGGCATGTTGAGTTGATGTTTATGGAGCATTCCATTGAGACTGGAAGTCAGGAGAGTCAGGACTGGGTAAGTAGAGCTGAGAATAATCTGAACAGCATGGGAACTGATGATGTCATCAAGTAAGGTAGTGTAGTGAAAGAGGGGGGCCCCTGGTAGAGCCTTGGGGGATAGTCATGGTTAGTGGGTGTGATCTAGATAAAAATCCCCGAAGAAAGACGGATGGGGAGTGGTCAGACAGGTAGGAAGCCAGATTATGAATGTTAAGGCAAAAGGATTTTAAATTTATGGTGACCAGTGAAGTGAGAAGATGAAGATAAGTCACACACTGAATTCTAGGTAACAGGTTAAGGAGGACGTCTTCTAAGGAGGACCGAGGGCTTCCTTATTGGTACCCAAGGTCTTGCTAGGAAGCTATCAGGATGGCTACATACACTTACTGCTGGATGGCTGACCCGTGAGTACAAGAAGACTATTCCAGGGGTCGCACTGTTCCTATTATAGATTTGTAGAATTCCTACTCTGACATTTTATGAGTGAACACATTCATTCATCATTCAGTTACTTGAATCCTATAGTATCATATAATAGAAAGAACCTTGAACTTTGGCTCAGAAAAACATGTGAGTGTTGGCCGGGATCTGAATTTGGTGTCAGAGAAACTTGGGTACAGATTCTGCTTCAGGAAGACATTCTAGCTGGGTAACTCTGGCAAATCACTGAACTTCAAAAAACCTCATTCTTCTCCTCTGTAAAATAGGAACAATAATAGCAGCCAATCAGACGAGAGGAGATGTAAAACATTTTGGATCCTTCAGATGCTTTCCCTGCCCCTCCTACCAGCACTAGCAGGGTGACTTTGGGTGAATTGTATAATCTTCTAAGCCTTCGTTTTCTTTGTAAAAGGAGAATGATGAGAACTTAGGGAAGATCAAGTGAGAATTTATGTAAAGGGCTTTGTCAACTAGAAGATGCTACACAAATGGCAGCTCTCGTTTTTCCTCTTAACGTCATTCCTAAACTGATGCCTCGTTATGCTGTGGAGGTGACCGAGGGCCCCCACAGGCCACAGCAGCAGAGCACCGGCTTGGAGCACAGACCTGATGAAACATGCTGGGTCTGACAGCCCAAGGTCAGCCGGATGACGTGGCCAAGGGTGCCCTGATCATGATTGTTGGGGGGGGGGATTGGGGGCCACGATAATGCATGAAGACCAGTCAAATCAGATATGAAAGGGGTTCAGTTAACCTTAGTGGGAGGAATACTTGAAATGAGAAACATCACAGAAATAAGAATATTTGAAATAGTATTTTGGTGGCATAGCCCCTTTTTGAGGCTAGTGCTTCATAAACTGTCAAGTGCCATAGTGAGTAATGTAAGCTTAAGTACAAGGTGAAATAGGGGATTTTGTGGTAAGATTTTCCCTTATTTGTCCCCAGCAAAACCTTTTAGTTGAATTGAAGTTGGAAAAACAATTTTGTTAGTGCCAGATCTGACTTTAAATTTCATAGTTATGGTTCCTTGAAATTTTTTCATATTTCTATGAAGAATGATGAAACTGTATTTTACCATCCCTTTCCTTTTCCTAATTTCAGAGAGTCACTGGAGACTGGAACATAGCTGTATTTCTCAGATATCGTGTGATTGTGGTGATGTATTAATTATAATGTATACTTTTTGGTCAAAAAAAAAAAATAAACCTTATGAGGGCAGCTAGGTGGTGCAGTGAGTAAAGCTCTGGCCCTGGAGTCAGGAGGACCTGAATTCAAATGTGAGCTCAGACACCTGACACTTAACTAGCTGTGTGACCTTGGGCAAGTCACTCAACCCCAGTTGCCTTGCCTTCCCTCCTCAAACAAAGAAACAAAACAACCATAAGAACTTAGTCAATCTTTAAAATGACAGGTGAGCTACAATCTTAGAGGGATTACAGGAAGGACCCTTCCTTCCCCCCACCCCGCCCCTGCAAAAAAAAAAACCAAACAACCCAAGCAACCAAAAACTCATTGGATCAATAAGTTAAAATACAGTGTAATTTGTATGTGTGTGTGTGTGTGTGTGTGTGTGTGTGTGTGTGTGTGTATGTATGTATGTATATGTATGTATATGTATGTATGCAGTGGAGAGTTTTGAACCAGGAGTCTATCAGGACACTTGGATTTTTGATTCTCTTCTATTTCACTGTATGATTTTGGACAAGGCATATTGTATCTCTAGGCCTCAGTTTCTTCATTTGTAAAATGAAGGGGATGGACTAGCTGATCTCTAAGCTTCTTCCCAACTCTTCAGTTCTACGTTCTGAGATTCAGCCTGTTCCCTTTTCTAGCATCCTTTAATTCTAGTGGTCATGTATCTTACTTTAGGAGGGAAACAACTTTTTTTTGTTTGTTTTTTGAAATCGTCTTCCATGAAAGAAAAATGGATATTTATTATGTTGGTTGGTGACCCAACTTAGAACATCTCTAACTGCTAATAATTGGGCTTAGACTTTAGATGTTTGGCATATAGACAATTTTACTTATATGCCCACCCAATATTCTTTAGGTATTTTTGTCTAGAAGGAATAAACAAATTTAGAGGATTTTTTTCTAATAGCTCTTTATTTAGAATTCCTTTTTTTGCCTCATTTCAAAATGTGATTAAATTTTATAAGGGGACATTCAATAAGGTGAACTGTTTTTCTTATATGCAGTTCAGTTAAGTTCAACAAGCGTTATTATTCTTAATTATTTTCAAAGAGGACCAAATTTTCATGCAGACTTCAGTATTTTTTGTTAATGTAAATTCAGCAGGGTTGATGTTTAAGTTTGTGACACTATTGTGTTCTCGCTTTTAAATTTTTGTAAACTTAAATCCTCCTCATTTAGATAAATTTTGTCAAAATTCTTCTTGTTAATATTTGTATTATAAAAAAGAATCACATAATTTCAGAACTGGAAGGGACATCAATGACCATTTTCTTTAGCCTCTAACTCTGCTAAAGACTTCCAAAGAGGGGGAATCCACCACATCTCAAGAAAACTCATTCCGTATTCAATCCCTCTAATTATTAGGAAGCTTTTCCTAAACATCAGGCCTAAATTGACCTCTTTATGCAACTTTCACCCATAGTGACTATGGCCTTGGTTTTGCCCTCTGGGCCCAAATAAAACAAGCCTCTTAACTTTTTTATATAACAACCCTTCAGCTATTCAAAAACAGTCATTATGTCTCTCCTTTACTCTTCTCTTCCCCAGTCTAAACACCCCCAGTTTCTTTAAGTGATCCTCATGTGACTTGCACTCAGAGCCTTTCACCGTCCTCGTTGCCCTCGTCTGGAACTTCTTCAATTTCTCAATGTCTTCCTTAAACTGTAGTTTAAGAAACTGTAGCTGGGGCAGCCGCCGCTGCCGTAGCTCTCCAGGGCCGGGGCCGCCTCTGGCTCTCCAAGCCCCAGCCGAAAGAGAAGAGGGGTGTACAAGGAGAAGTTTTCAGGAACATGGCTCGTGCCAAGCAAGCTACCGGTAAATCCACCGGGGGTAACCCCCCGGCCCCCAAAGCAGCTCGCTACAAAAGCCGCTCGCTAGAGTGTGCCCTCTACTGGAAGGGTCAAGAAACGTCATCGCTACAGGCCGGGTACTGCGGCTCTCCGTGAAATCGCCTTCCAGCGTCTGGTGCGTGAAATTGCTCGGGACTTCAAAACTGCGCTTCCGGAGTGCAGCAATTGGTGCTTTGCAGGAGGCAAGTGAAGCCTATCTGGTTGGCCTGTTTGAGGACACCAGTCAATGTACTATCCGCTTCAGATGTGTCACAATCGTGCCAAAAGATATGTGGCTGGCACAGGCATACGTGGAGAACGTGGTTAAACTCCACTGTGATGGGAAACATTCTTCATTCTCAAAACAGAAAAACATCTCTTCTTCCTGTTGTTGGTAGTTCTGAACGTTAGATATTTTTTTCCCATGGGGTCAAAAGGTACCTAAGTATATGATTGGGAATGGAAAAATAGGGGACAGAATCAGGTATTGGCAGGTTTTTTTTTCCATTTTCATTTGTGTGTGAATTTTGAATATGAATGTGAGGACATAAAGCATTAATGTGATCAAAAAAATGTTTCTGTGAACAAGTTTCAATGATTCAACTTTATAACAATTATAAATAAGCCTGTTCAATTTTTCTGGACAATGCCATTGTTTAGATTTAAAAAAAAAGTAAATTTCTTATTGACGGCAACTAAATGGTGTTTGTAGCATTTTTATCATATGGTGGATCCCATCCACACACTATACTTTTCTAACTCCTACATGCAAGTACATGTTTTTAATGCTGTCCATCTTCTGTGCTGTTCCTGTAAGTTTGCTATGTTAAACTACCAAAAAAAAAAAAAAAAAGAAAAGAAGCTGTAGTTAGTACTCAGAGCTGAACATGATACATGATAGTTTGCCTGTTAGAGTATAGGCATAGTAGAGAGAGGGCTGTCACCTCATTCCTGGAAATGATGCCTCTTTCACTGCTGCTCTAGCTCACACTTGGTTTTTTGGCTGCTATAGCACTCTGACAACTCAGATTGAGATTTTAACTTACTAAAGCCCCTGCATCTTTTTCAGAAACTGTTGTTTAGCCGTAGTTCCCTGTGCTGAATTTGTGAAGTTTTTTTTTGAACCCAAATGTAAAACTTTACATTGATCTCTGTTGCCTTTCATTTGACTAGACTGAGCCCAGTGCTTGAGCCTGTCAAGATCTTTTTGGATCCTGCCATTTTTTCTAACTTTGTGTCATCTTCCAAATTGATGAGCATATCATTTATGCTTTTATTCAAGTCGTTGATAAAATGTTTGGCAGCAAAGAGCGAAGCACAGATCCCTGGGGTGCTCCTGTTGACATTGAATCATTAATAGCTATTCTCTGAGACTGACCATTGAACCAGTTCTAAATCCACCTAATTGTATTATTGTCTCATATGTACCTCTCCTTCTCATCCCGGAATGTGTGATACTTTGTCAAAAGCTTGGCTGAAATCTAGGAATATTCTATCTGCTTTAATCCCCTCACAGAGGGATTTTAGTAACCTTGTCAAAAAAGGAAATAAGGTCAATCTGTCTTGACTTGTTGGTAAAGCCAGTTGTAATCACTATTCCCCTTCTAGATGTTCATTAACCAGTTCTCTAGACCTGGTTAATGACCTGTTCTAGAATTTTCCCAAGAATTGAACTCAAGCCCAGGGTCATACAGACAGTATATGTCAGAAACTAGACTTGAACTCAGGTCTTCATGCTGATATTGCCTCACTAACCTTTATACTATGCTGCCTTTCTTTTTCAATTTTATTACTAACTTAATATTCAGCTTATTTTTATAAAAAATGCATATGGTCAAGGAATTGGATTCCTAGAAGCATTAATATAACTTCATTATGCAGCATGGAAGAGCAAAAGATTCTTTAAAAAAAAGTTTACTTTTAGACCCACATGCCAAAACACAAATACAGAAATAGAGAAAAGAAACAAAAATACAGCATAAACTTAAATGTTGGAACTGAAATACAAAGTAAGAAAGAAAAAAGAAGTATGTCATGTGCATGTCAGAACATAAGAGAGGATTCAAAATATGTAACAATAAATTTTCAAGAAAGCCTGTATGATAAATAATACACTTTGTGTTGAGAACTGTCCATTTTTCTTTGCTTCTTTGTAAGTTTTCTTTTGTTCTCTGCTGTGCACTTTTTTACTTTGTTCTGTTTTTCCCATTCCCCTCTTTCAAATAGATTTAGATGTTTCTCTGTGGTTATACACACACACACACACAGATATATAGATATAAACATATATAGACATATACTTTCTCAAACAAATTCTACTTCTGATCTTTGTTTTTATGTTTCTGCATATCTCTTGTTTCCTGTTGCTCTTGTCTCCTGTACTTCTACCCACTACCTTGCCTTCCTATTTATTGTCTACCACCCTCCAAGGATGCCTCTTCTATCCTCCTTAGTCCCATAAATCTAAATACTCTTCTATACTCCCCTTTTACCCATTCCCTCACCCTCCTCTCTAAAGATCCCTCCATTGTCCCATCCCCCTTCCCTATGCCCTACCATTTTATTTCTTCTGAATTTAGAGCACTTTTATACTCTTGTAAATATATATATATATATATACATATATATATATATTGTTCTGTCTTAAACCCATTCCTGATAAAAGTAGGTTATCAGAACTACCAGCCCTCCTGCCCCATCTAATTTGTTTGTATCAACTCTTCCTCTTATGCTTTATTTATATAATAATTACTCTTCTTTAGCTGTTCCTAAATAGTTTTACTTTTTAAATTCATATCAAACTCAGGTTTTCACAAATCTTTCTTATGAGCTATCCAATTATTAATAAACATTTTAGGCCTACATTTTACATTTTACATATGTAAAAAGTAAATGGCCTGTCCATACTGAATCCCTTATAATCAGTCTTTGGTATGTACCTTATATTTCTCTTGGCTCTTGTATGTCAGATCTTCTGTTAAGTTCAGGTTGTTTTGGTGCTTTAGCAAAATCTTGAAAGTCTAACAATTGGTCAGAGGTCCATTTTTTTTTCATGCAGTATTATGTTTAACTTTGCTGGGATATAATATTTTTGACTGGAGCCTCTGTTCTTTTACTCTTCAATATGTAGTGTTCCAAGACCTGTGGTCCTTTGATGTCTCTGCTGCTAGGAAGATAAGTCTTGTGTAATTCTAATTGTGGCATCATCATGTTTAAAATGTTTTATTTTTGTTGCTTTTAATATTTCATCCTTGAACTGGGGGTTTTGGAATTTGATTATGATATTCCTATGAGTTTTCCTCATAGAATCTCTTTTAAGTGGTAATTGATGGATTTTTTCTATTTCTGCTTTCCCCTCTTGTTCTGATGCTTCAGGACAATTTTCTTTAATTATTTCCTGTATTGTTGTATCAAGATTCTTGTTTTGATCATAACTTTCAGTTAATCTGATTATTTTCATATTTTCTCTTCTTGATCTGTTCTCCAAATCTGTTTTTCTTATAAGATGTTTTATTTTCTCTTCTATTTTTTATTATCCATTTTATTTAATTATTTCTTGATCTCTTAAAATTTCTCTGGCTTCACCTTGCCCAATTCTAATTTTTAAGGTGTCATTTTCTGTCTTGCTTTCTTTCTTGCTTTTTGGAGGGCAGTTGGGGTTAAGTGACTTGCCCAAAGTCATATGGCTAGTTTTTGTGGCGAGTGTCTTGAGGCTGGATTTGAACTCAGGTCCTCCTCATGCCAAGGCCGGTGCTCTACTCACTGTGCCCCCTAGCTGCCCAAGTCATTTTCTTTCTTAAGATTCTGTATTTCCTTTTCTAATTGGTTGACTTTCCTTTCATAACCTTGTTTTTCTTGGATTATTCCTGTTTATTTTTTTTCCCTCCATCTCTGTCATTTGATTTTTAAAGTCTTTTTAAAGATTTTCATTGAATTTTTTTTGGGCAGGTGACCATTTGACATTACTCTTTGGGAGTCCCGTTACTTCAATATTTTCCTCTAAAAATGAACCCCATGTTCTCTATTCCCATAATAGTTTTCTATGGTTGGAGTCTTTCTTCTTTGCCTGTGTAGTTTTTGTTTTTGTAATCAATTCTAGCCCTGTGGGCATGGGAAATGGTGCCTCTTGCCCCTGATCTTCAGTTCTCTCCTCTAGCCTAGAACCAAAGCCAAACATCCAACCTCCTGTAGCCAGAGGCTTTCTGCCCCACTGCTTCTGCACTCACTGGGTGTGTGCTCTTTTCTTCTTGACCCTGCTGCTCTTCAAAGCACAACTGGGTCTGGGGTTCCTTGTTACAGAGGTTCCCTTGATCTTCCCTTGGCTCTGATGCCCAACTCCCCTCACCATCCCAGAGGTAAAAGTTCCGGTGGCTGTGGCTGAGGCTGAGGCAACCTCTCAAACAATTAATCCCAGGGCTTCCTGCTTGTTATTAAAGAGGACTCCTAACATGGAGATGTTTACTCTTCACAGGGACCAAACCTTGACCTGGGATTTTTCTTCTGTTCTCAAATTGTCCCAGGAAGACCCCTGTTGTGCTATTTATTTTAACCTGTACTTTGTTTGCCCTAAGGTGCTGTTTTATCTCTTTTGTAGGGGAAAACCTTGGGAGTTTGAAATTTTCTGACCTATTCCACCATCTTCCCAGAATCCTCTCAAGCAAAAGATTCCTTGACCAAAAATAAGAAAATGCAGCCTATAATCCTTGCATGTCCACAAACTCATTGTGTGAAGAATAAGCAAGTTATTTCCTCCTCCTGTACTCAGTTACCATGTGTGTGTCAGAGAATCTGATTTGGGAGGATCCTGTTGCAACATATCTGAACAGAAATTCCTTTTATCCTTTAATCATTCGTTATGGTACAATTATCCATTACATCCATATGCCATAACTTTGCTCAATTGATTGACACCCTCTTAGTTTTTAGTCTTCTACTTTACTTTTTAGAATGGCTAGAACAAGTCACAGCTCTACCAAGAGTACATTAATGTGCCTATTTTATCACAGTCTCTCCAACAGTTGTCATTTTCCCTTTTTGTTTTTATCAGTCTGATGAGTGTGAGCGGAACCTCAGAATTGTTTTAACTTCCATTTCTCTAATTATTAGTAATTTAAAACATTTTTTTCATGTACATATTGATAGCTTGGATTTATTCCTTTATTTCCTCTTTATACCCTCATTTATCTATTGATGAATGGCTGTCATTCTGTATATTTGAATTAGTTCCTTTTATATAGCTACAACATTGTGGAGAGAAAGAACTTTGAAAGATTTAAGAATGCTAATCAATACAATGGGAAACCACTATCCCAGAGGACTGATGATGAAGGACATTAGCCATCACCTGACAGAGAGGTGGGGGGTTAAGAAACCAATTGATTGTCTTGTAGCCTCTGCTTGAAGGCCTTCAGTGAAAGGGAATCCATTACCTTTTAAATTTTATTTTAATTTGAATTTTTTGTTGTTCTGTACTTGACAAACATGGTAACACATGAATATTTTCATATAACACAGACGATTAGAAAAAGAGGGTTGTGTATGAAATCCTGACTCTCCATTCTGTACAGTTTACATTTTTTTTTTCAAATTTTAATTTATTTTCTTGGTTACATCATTCATTTCCA
>CM053594.1:48142516-48171143 GCA_028646575.1 Pseudocheirus occidentalis
ATGTCCCCCCATCACACACAACAAGAAGGGCAGATATTGGGGGTAAATAGTCACTCTCCCTCTAGTTGAATTATAAATCTTTCAATGATCATTTGACAAAGATATAATCCTAAGCACTCAGCTATAAATTATTTTCTTTCCCTTAGAAAGTTCTGAAGTTCTACTTCCCCCATTAGCAAATCTGACAAAAAGATTATTGGTTGAATGCTAAAATAGCTTTGACCATCCATCCATTTCCAAGGCAATTCCAAATTTATATACTTTCTTCTTAGATTGTCCTTCCTCCCCCTAGCATGTTTTTACTGAAATTAGGAAAGAATAATGAATAAGAAATACTTACTGTAACTCTGATCCCAAACAACATTTGGCAATAATGGCATTGACATATTAAATGAACTCGACACTGGAGTGCTGGCATAACCCTGCTGTAACTTCATTGCCCTTGCAAACAGGATGGTCCCATCTAGGCTGGAGCCCTGGCACCACCAACAGCCCTAAGCGTCCACCTGTTTGCTAACCCCTTTATAGCATTTCTAGGAAACTGTTCCCAGTAATGACATACTCCAATATTAGATACATAGGCCTGTACAAAACCTCAAATTAAAACAAAGAACTTTTTCCCTTTCAATATTGCCACTCAGCATTCCTTATGGCAGTCTCTTTTCCTAACCTTGCAAAAGCAAAACACCACAGCTAAAGAAAAATACACTAACATGGTATGGTGGATTGTGAGAGTTGGAAGGATCCTTAGAAACCATCTAGTCTGGGGCTCACATTCTTAAAGATGGGTAAAATGAGACCTGGAGAGGGAAAGTGTCTTGTTCAGTCATTCAGGTGGCAAGTGGCAAAATTTTAACCCTAGGTCTTACAACGCCACAAAAATGTTGTTTGTTACTATAGTCCACAGGCTCTAGTGAGAGAGCTGGGTAGTGGAATAGAGTGCCGGACCTGGAGTCAGGAAGATATATAGTCTCACTTACTAGCTGTGTGACCCTAGGCAAGTCACTTCACCCTGTCTGCCCCAGTTTCCTCATCTGTAAAATGAACTGGAGAAGAACATGACAAACCCCTCCAGTATCTTCACCAAGAAAACCCCAAACAGGGACACAACTGAAATGACTAAACAACAACCACTGGCTTTACTAGGTCTAAGGTTTTATGAAACTATCAGCCCCCGACAAGACTTTGTTCAAATGTCTATCGTGAGGGCTCCCTAATCTTTGTGTTGAAAAGAGGGGCCTGTTATCCTCACTGGCTCCTCAGGCGCCCACCACAAAGAGGCCTAGATACAGCAATGACTCACTCCCATCTCCAGGCTTCTGCTTACCAGTCCACATGCTCTTCTCCGAGCTCTGGAGAACATAACCCTTCCATGTCTCCCCTCCACTGCTTTCTAGTTCAGAAAGTATGATCACACTGACTCTGTCATTGCTTCCAGAAAGGAGATTTCAACCTACTCCTCTGCGGTTCTACTAGAGGCAGTTATGAGGCATTGTGGATAGAGTACTGGGCCTGGAATCAAGAAGACCTGAGTTCAAATCCAGTTCCAGACATTTACTAGCTGTGAAGACACTTAACTGCTGTCTGCCTCAGTTTCCTCAACTGTAAAATGGGAGATAATAACTGTATCTACCTCCCAGGGTTACCGTGAAGGCCAAATGAGATCATATTGGTAGCATACTTAGTATGGTGCCTAGCACATAGAAGACGGCATATATAAATGTCTATCCCCTTCCCTTCACCTGACTAACTATCCCTGTAACTTTTCAAACCAAAATGTCCCTTCCTGATCACTACCCTTCTGTACCCGTTGTCTCCCCCGACTAGAATGGAAGGTTTAAAGACAGTCCTTACCTGCAAGCTTCTGTGACTGACATGGCACATAATAAGGACTTAATAAATTTATTTTCAATTCATTCCTTCAGGAGATATGTCTAATTTCCCCTTAGGCTCCAAGACTCTTTATATTTACTTTATATATCATTTGCACTTATCCGTGTGTATGTAATTCCCCTTCAATAGAATGTAAGCTCACTGAAAACAGGAATTCTTTGTAACACTAGCTCTTGCTCACATAGTGTCAAGCACTTAATAAATGCCTGAATAAATGAAATTCCAGAGTAAGGAGAGTGTCCTGAACACATCACAGGCAAGCAAGGGGCTATGGCAGGCAGAGGCTCTCTGAAAACAACCAGTTTATTGGGCTTCTAGCTGGGTCCCCCCCAGCTACAGGACTGATTCAGTCATTTCAGTCATGTCTGGCTCTTCATGACCCCATTTGGGGTTTTCTTGGCAAAGACACTGGAGTGGTTGGCCACTTCCTTCTCCAGCTCATTTTACAGATGAGGAAACAGGCAAACAGGGTTAGGTGACTTGCCCAGGGTCACATAGCTAGTAAGTGTCTGAGGTTGTATTTGAACTCAGGAAGATGAGTCTTCCTGACTCCAGGCCTGGCTTTCTATTCACTGTGCCACCTAGCTGTCCACAGCACTGATACTTTGCCAGAAATAGTCTAGCATCTTTTAAGAAGCCAGGAGGCCAAAGCTGTCTTGGAGATGAACAAATCTATGAAGGTATTGCAGCCATTACACCAGTACAACCCAAGAAGACAATCTGAATTTCATCATGTACAGGTGATGATCTTTTCAATGGAGGGAGGGATAAACATGGAACCTCGCCACTACACTTGGTTACTGTACCAAGTTAACTAACATTCTGGCCCCATCTGACCCTATATACTCTTTACTCACATGCTACTCCCATTTTCATTTGCCTGAACTCACCTCCTTCTTTTATTTCTCCTGACGTTTTGTACATCAAATTAGGGAGTTTCATAAGAAGGAAGAGAGCACAGCACATCGCCTTGGCAACAGAGGTCAAAAGAACTAACAAATGGTAAACATCAGAGAAGGAGGGTGCACAGGCAACAAAACAACTGATGCCAGAAATTCTCAGAGGTCACACATACGGTGGGGTTTCAGGACCTCCCCAAGGCCTGGACATCATTACTACCTACAGTGAAGAGACAAAGAAAAAGAGAGATATCCAGGAGACAGGCACTGAAGAAAGAAAGAAACACATGCATACACACACACATACGTGAAGGGAGAGAAGAAGGAAGAGAGGGAAAGAGGGGGAGAGGGAGACAGACACAGAAAGAGACAGAAAAAAAGGAGAGGAGAAGAGGAAAGGAGATGGATAGTTAGATAGATGGATGGGTTAGATAGACAGATAGAAAGATATGCTAAGAGGTGATTCTTTTAAATTTCACCAGCCACCTCAAAAAGGTTATAAAAGGCAGTGATTTCTATCAACCTGTTTCTTCAAATTACAAGGGGCTACTTCACCTGAGACTGGCACTCCTAACAAATTCTCTGTTTTTCATTAAAGCTAAGTGTTTCACAGTGCTCTGTATTCCTGGATATTAAGGTGCCATAAGACAAACATTTCAAAAGCAAAATCGTGAACTTCAGAAGCTAGATAAGTATTAATCTGTTTGTTTTAGAAAACAGCAAATTTTCCTCCCCAAAAGATTATTAACCAGGTTCCCTACAACATCCAACTTATTTATAACCAACACTTCAAATCCTGTGGCAGCTGAGCCCAGGCAGCAAGAGTGCCCAGGCTAACCAACCTCAACATGGTACTAATAGAAAAGATTTTCCAACATTATTTTTTTTTTTGGTGTTCCATAACGCTTAAAAGAAGAAAATGCAGTGAGATGCTCAAAGTTTTAGTGAACAAGCACTGTCTCCTCAGAAGAAGTAAAAATAAGGACTTCAGTATCTTGAAGTCTTCAAAAAAAGAAATCTTTTCTAGACCCAAAAGAAAGCACTGAGGTCAATGTAGAGAACTTGGGAAAGGCTAAAAAAATGTAAAACTGAAGTGTTATCTCGAGTGAAACTTCCTGAAGAGACAAAATTTCAAAAGTCAGCCATTAGAGAAGACTCAGATGTGTAGCAACTGTACAGTGAAACTCCTCAAGACCAAAGTTCCACCTTAGGCAATCAATCCCTCACCATGCTACTCGGTATGATAGGCAAGGGCCATAGGATGCGGACAAAAAAGTTTGCACAAAATCTATCTTGCAACTCTCCCATGCACCACTGCCTGGCCTGGCAGAGGGTTCAAAACCAAAGTAAAAACAAGTCCACAGGAAAACCACCCCAAACGGTAGAGAGCACCCGCAGACTCCCAGGCCTCTTGGCTTCACTGTTTCAGAGGTGAGAAGCTACAGCCCCAGGCCAAAGAAAGGCTGTTCTAGCAACTTATTTGAAGTGGGAATTACTAAGACTCGAGATACAACTGGCATAGTAAACAGATTTTGAAGCATCATCACATGGTTCCAGATGTGAATGATAAAACCTACAACACCTTAAGCCAACAAACATTTCTTATACTACTATAAAACGCAGTTTAAAAAAAAGGAAAGTTTGTTCCACAAACCAAGAGAATTCACACTGAATAGTCTTTCCTACAAATGACAGCCTCACCCCTTCCCAGAATGTGGTATTTATTAGACCACAATGAAAATAAAGTTACTGTTGTTTTAGCCTTCATCAAGAGTAGCATCACTCCCAAGAATATTTAAAAAGTAAACATTTTATACAAAAATAAAAATTACCCAAATACCTCAAGGTCCTTCAGAAGAGTCAGATTCCAGTTTAAAATCTAGTTAGTAAATATTAAGCAGGGATGGATATCTAATCCTGGATTTAATGTTAGTATAAGCACTTACACACACAACCTAGGAAAATTACAGTTGGCAAATTTTCCAAGGGCAATGAGAGTTTTCCTTTCACTAAAAACTATGGTCTGTGATTAAGCTTCCTCAAATACAAATGTTTAAGGGGAATACTTGGAAGAGGGGAGGGTCTTTAATTGAATGCTAAAAAACAAACCAGTTCTGAAGTTGTTTTCTAAGATCTCCAGTTTTAAAGATCATATCTACTGGGAGCATCACTAGCAGATCCAGACACCCATCTCTTCCCCTCCTCCCAATCGATTTTCCAAGACACCCCAAATTCCACCAATTATACATGGAATCCAGAAACAGACTCTGAGACATGAGACCTAAAAGGATCCCCCCTCCTTTTCCACAGAAGCTAACTGCATCTTTGAACATCAGATCTCCACTTTTGCTGCCCAACAAAGAGCCTAATGACACTTACCCAAAGGTCTCTCACTTCTATTAACTGCTCCCCTCTATGTTCACCCCTCAGATCTCAACCACTCACTGGGGGGGAAAAGGGGGAGGAGAAAGTGCCACCCACATCCTTCAAGATCATCATCCCAGAAACACCCACTTCAATGTCACCCTCCTAAACCCAAAATTAGTTCTAAATTCACCCATCAGTACACTCTTCCCCTCCTACCTAACAAAAGTCCTCATGCCAACCCAAATCTCAGTATGCCCCTCCAAAATGGGTGACCCCTACCAGTTACAGAAAGTGCTCCCAGCTGGTATCTCACCCTTCTCTCAAATCCCAAGATCACTGCCACCAGAAAACTACCTTCTCTTCTGTCTCCACAACTTCCCACTCCCATTCTCCCCCCCCCCTCCATCTTATTAACTGCTTCCTGAACACAGGAGAAGACTTTTCCCTCTGGAAGGATAACAGGATTAAAAAAAAAAAAAAATCAGTAAAAATTGGATCGATCTGATCCAATTCCCTCATTTTACAATTGAGGAAAAGAAGACCGAAAGAGGTTAGGTGATTTATCCAAGGTCACACAAGGCATTAAGCAGCAAAGGTGGAATTTGAACCCAGGTCCTCTAACTCCAAATCCAGCCTTCTTTCAACTACATTAGCCTCTCCCGGTTTTCCTCTTCCCCAATTCCAAGTCCCGCATTCCCTTCTTGTCCACCCCACCCCAGCACAGCTCTCCCCATCTTTCCCCTCAGTCCAGACCCATACTCCTAATTCCCCTCAACCAATCCCCACCCCTTCTCCCATGCCCCCAGCCAATCTCACTTCTCCCAGTCCAACCCAGCCCCCTCCCCTCCCTCAACCGATCCCAACCCCCCTCCCCAATCCCAGCCCCGCTCGAAATCTCATCAATTTATCCCGGCTCCAGCCCCCTTCCTTTCAACTCCCTCCCCCATCAATCCCGGTCCCCTTCCCCACGACCCCACTCACCCGTCAATCCCAGTTCAACCCCAGAGAATCTCAGTCCCCTTCCTCTTACCCCCCAGCCCTATTCCCCAAACCCCTGGCTCCCAGCCCGCTCCTCTATCAATCACAACCCCCTCCCCATCAATCACAGCCCTCTCCTCTCCAACCCTTGGCCATTCCTTCCGTCCCCCTCTCCCAGGATCCCTGTCAATACCAGCCCCCTCCCCCGTTTCTGCCAGCCCCTTCCCCCCTTCCCCTTGTCAATCCCAGACCTCTCCCCCATTTCCCCCGTCACTCCCAGCCCCTCCTGCTCCTTCCCTCAAGCCCCTCCCCCGTTGCCGGGGCGGGGGTCTAGGGCAGGCCGCAGCCGCGCGAGGGGGATTGGGGGGGAAGCTAGCTGGTCCAGGGTCCGGGCCGGGCAGAGGGTGTGAGGGGCCGGGGGCCCCGCGTCCCGTCCCGTCCCGTTCCCCCCGAGCCGCCCTTACCCGCCGCTGCTGCTCCTCAGGCGGGGCCGGCTCAGCTCCCAAAGCTAGCGCCGGGACGGAGGAGGCCAGGGGGGTGTGTGAGGCACAAGGGCAGTCGGGAGGCGAGTTGGGCGGGCAGGAGGAGGGAGGGAGGGAGGACGAAGGGGAGGCTGCTGCCGCTGCCGCCTCAGGCTCCCACCTCCGCTGCGGCGCAGCCCAACTCTCCCGAGGGAGGGAGAGGGGAAAGGCGACCCGACGGCTCCCTTGGCCAATCACGGAGCGTAAACACGGGAGTCTGGAAGAAAGGGAAAGAAGGGGCGGGACTAAGGGCAGCCAACATGTTCGGCTGCGTCTGGAGTGAGGGGCGTGGCTAGTGGAGAAGGGAGGGCGGGTGCTGTGAGTGACAGGACCCTCCGGCAACCGGTAAGCTCAAAAAAACCTAGTGGGGAGGGTTATGCAAATAAGAACTCATTATTATTCAGAACCGTTATTGACTGAGAGAGTCTAGGCCCGGAGGCTGTGGGGAGGAGGTAGCCGGGAAAGGAGAGCACCCGGGAGGTGAAGTCCCGAATCCTTTGGCGGGGAGTGTGCGGTGCATTCGTGATGTCAGAACTGTGTGTTTGGGTCCCACCGGGGCCTGGTGGCAAGTTCGAATCCCCATTACGGGGTCATGGGTTCGAATACTGCCTCGGGTCCGCTTTGTTCATTCCAGTCTCCAGAAGCAGGAGGCTGACCTGGCATTCTGCACCCTCTACGTGACGTAGCGAGCAGGGCATCGGATTTGGAGTTAGTGGAGCTAGGTTTGAATCTTGGCTCAGATTCTGATCTTCTCTGCACTCCAGGTTCCTCATCTGTAAAATCAGAGAGCTGAACTAAGGTGCAGCGGGTGGAGCGTTGGACCTGGAGGCTGTCTGCCTCGGTTTCCTCAATTGTAAAATGGTGATGATAGCATTACTTCCCTTTGTAAGGCTGTTGTGAGTTTCCAGTGGGATGCTTGTAAAAACGCTTACAGCGCCTGTCCCTTCTCCCCCCACCTCCCTTTCCAGTTCTTTATTCCATGGCCCGACGTCAAAGGCAGCGCCTTCCACCCCCAACCCCTCACTCCAAATCCTGGGGTGGGCACAGAGCCTCAGTGAGTGTCTACAGATCTCTGTGCTTCCTCCGTTAGCAAAGGGTCAGGTTCCCATCCCCATCAAAGGCTGCTAGTGCTCCTGTGGAGATAACATGAGCCCTCCGACTGGGCATCCCCGGTGCCAGGCGCTGGTAGCTAGCCCTGACTCCCAGCATGGCCGTACAGCAGATTAAACGGCACCACTGTATAAAGTGCTTTGAGATCCTAAGCCCAGGGTCCATTCGTGGGGTGGGGGTGGAGGGGAAGGATGGGTGTGAAAGCCACCTGTTGGGAGGAGGGATTTGTGTGAGATTCTCTCCAGTCCAGGGCCGTTTCCCTTGCGGACCCCTCCTGAGAGAGCGCTGGAGGAAGGCGCCTAGAGGGACTAGGAGCAAAGCTCAACTTGGCCCAAGAGCCTCCTGAGATCCCCTCTTCAGGAAAGGCTCTCTCTGCCTGGGATATTTGGATGAAAGGCAGCTTGTTTAGTGGAAAGTGCCCTGGCTTGGGAGGCAGGGAGGTCCGAACTTCCTCACAGCTCTGCCTTTAAACGAGTGAATGTTCTGACCTGAGGCAAATCTCTGCGCCTCAGTTTCCACACCTGTCAACTGTGAAAATTCAGCTAGATAAGCTCAAAGATTTGCTTTCTAAAGCTTCTTCCTGGTCTATCTTTAATTCTCAAAGTCTAAGAATCATGGTACAGCCAGAGAATACTGGCTCTAGAGTTAGAAGAACTGGGCTAAATTTCTGCTTCTGACATTTAATAATAAGCACTTTATATATGTATCATCTAATTTGTTATTTACATAATTTCACACCTAACTCTGTGTGACCTTGGGCAGGTCAACCTTGTTAGGTCTTTCTTTCCTCATCTGTAAAATTATTGTTATTATTATTATAGAGAACATTATACAGTACCTACTATGTGCAGGCACTGTGCTAAGCACTTTACAAAATTTTTTTTCTTTTTTTGAAACCAACAAGGTCACATAGCTAGCAAGTGTCTGAGGTCAGATTTGAACTTGGAGCCTTTCTGACTCCAGGGCCAGTGCTCTAGTCACTCTAGTCACATTGCTGCCCCTATTATTTCATTTTAGGAGATAAAGAAGTTAATGGCCAAGTTGTACTTCAGAGGTCTCTTGCTTTTCTAGATTTATGATGCTGAGGCCACCAGATATGAGGCCTCATGCTATTCTCCACTCTTGTAGAGTTTCACTGAGCCATGAGCCTCTGGGTGTGGGTGTGTGGGTGTGTGTTCTGTCTGCTTACCTGTGACCTTCCCACATGGCCCTATACTACCACTCCCTTTACCCCTTTCTTCCCCCCTCCAGTCAGGTCTCAGCTGCCCTCACTACAATATTTCCATTGGTGCTTTCAGTTAGAAGCTAGCCCTCCTATCTAGCAGAGAAGATGTTGAGTCAGGCACTCAGAGGGGCACACCAGGGCCCCAGACCCTGAGGTCTTCTCTTCTGAGGCTTTGAAGCTAGTGAAAAGTGGACCAGCCTAGCAGCTGCGAGACTTGGTTTCTCCTGTCTTGGCTCCCCCACAAGATAGTCAAAGCTGGCCTTCACCAACAAACGGTACCTGGACTAGACTGAGACACTACCGCTATCAGTATTTGTTGAATGGATGAGTATCTGGCTCTGCCACTGACTCACTGTATGACCTTGAGCAAGTCCTTCCTCCAGTTTAGGCTGATTGATCCCTCCAACAGTTGGGCAGTAAGCATTTATTAAGCACTTAATGTGTGCCTGGCATTGCACTAAATACTGGAGATTCAAAAGAAGGCAAAAGACAGCAGAGATAATGCCTGCCTTGACCTCTCTCCTAGAGCTGTGGTGAGGGATTAGGCTTGGGTTTCTTCTTTCCTGATTCTGTCTCCTTCAGAAGCAAGGACCCTGGGGACTGTGCTATGGGACACCCAGATTTGGCTTCTGGTTTTCAGCTGTGCCTTCTCTGGGTCCAGGTTCTATCAGTTGCTTCTAGAACCTTTTACCCTGGCCCCATTGCATACATAGGGGTCCAGGTCCCAGCTGCCTGGGAGGGGGTGGGTGGGGGGTGGCAGTGGGATGCTAAGATTCTTCAGACTACAACTTGAGCTTCTCAGTTTATCCCCAAACCTCCTTCAGGATCCCCAAGCTCCTTCCCTTCTAAACCTCTTTCTCTTCTTCCTCCAGGTCCAGAACTTCCTCCCAGAAAATGTTCAGGATGTCTCTAAGGGCTTGGAAATTGCTCTCAGCTGAGTCTCCATTTCCCTCTACAGCCATTCAACCATTAAGTCCTGCTTCTTTCTCTCTGCTCCCTCCATCTCCACTAGTCCAGCTACTCATCACCTTTGGTCTGGGCTAACTTAAAAACAACCTCTTCACTAGATTGAGGGAAAGGCCCGAGGATGCATGGTCAGCTCAGTCTCCAAATCAAAGCTGTCCAACAATGGAACAAGCTTCTTTGGTGAGGCAGTGAATTCTCTGTCACTGGAGGTGTTCAAGAAGCAGAGGCTGGAATGACTTTGTCTGGGATGTCATAGAGGAGACTTGTATGGGATTGAAGGTTGGGCTAGGCAGTATCATAGTAACAGCTACTATTTCCACAATGCTCTGAGGTTTGCAAAGTGTATTCCATACATTATCTTACTTGAGTCTTACAACAACCCTGTGAGGGGCAGGACCCTTATGGCTCTGACTTGCAACTCCCCCCATCAACCACCCACTAAGTTTAATATTCCTAAGGCTTCACTCTCAGCTTGGATTAGGCCATCTCTGTGGTCCATTTTAGTACTGTTGTTCTGTGGTTGCAGGGCCCTCCTAACTCTTGGTTTTGAGGTCCCTCCTGGTGCAAGGGGGTCCATGGCACAGAACACATTCAGAGAGATGGAGTTACTGAGAGAGACAGACGAGAGGGAAGGAAAGAGGGAAGGAGGAAGGAAAAGAGTGAGAGAAGGGAAGGAAGGAAGGAAGGAGAGAAGGAAAGGAAGGAGGGAAAGAAGGAAAGGAAGGAAAGAAGACAGGAATGAAGCAGGGAATGGATGAGGGATGGAAGGAAAGAGGGAAGGAAGAAAAGGAGAGAAGAGTTGAAAGAAGGAAGGAGTGAAGGACCATAGGTAGAAAACAGGAAGTTGTAGAATAAGGAAAGGAGAACGAAAAGTGAAAGCAGGAAGAGGGGAAGGAAATCAGGAATAGTGTGAATTAGAGCCAGTTGACGATCCCCGGGAGCCTGAGGTGCCTGAGGATGTGACTAGTCTGGCTAGCCCTCTAGGGTACCCACGACCCCTAGTGGTTGAACTTGTTATGGATTAAAAAAAACAAAGGTATGAAGACAATTTGGGGAGAGACAGATGGGGGGAAAGAGACAACAGAGAAACAGAGATGGAGAGCCTAAGCGAGATTTTTCCTCTCCTAGCAGTGGGGAAGCCCCCTGATCCTCTCCCTCCTGCCTTTCTCCTCGGTTTAGTGATGCCCTGGCTCACCAGTCTTTGTGACTGGGTACCCCTCACCCTGAACGGGGTGCAGGGACTCCTGGGATCCCTGCCTTTTCTGCTTTTTAAAGGGGAGAGGGACGCTGAGGGTAGGGCCCAAGACAACCTCCCCCCAGGCCTCGGTGTCTTTGCCTCCCCCTTCATCTCCCCAGTCCCAGCCCAGCTGCAGCTTGGCTGCACAAGCCTGCCTGGGAAGCAGATGGTTGCCAGGGCAACAGGCTGATGACGCACACTTCGATCTGTGCCCCGTGAGGGGAGCCGGCTCGTGGCCCTGGCACGCGGCTGTGAAGAGAGACCCCTTCAGCATCCATCCCAGCTCTCACCTCAGATCACCTCCCCATTCTTCAGGCCAGCCCCCAAGCCCTCCCCAACTTGTCTGTACCTAAAGTCTCCCCACTTCCTCACTTCTCCATCCTGGCCCACCTCCTCAAGGTCCCCCCACCCAAAAATTTCTCCAGATAATTTCTCCAGCTCTCCATAACCTCTCTGTCCCCAGGCTTCTCTCATCACCAACCTGTCCCACCTTGCCTCCCCATCCTTTCCCATCCCCTTAGCCATTCCCTTTGCCTCCCCCACCCTCCTTCACTCCTTTCTTCCCTTTCTTGTTTCCAGTTCCCTTTACCTTCCCAGATACTGAACCATGACAGCTGATCCTCCCCACCACCCCAATAGCCCACACCTCCCCCCAGAAAATCTGGGTACCAGGCAGTGCAGATGCAGGAGCCATATCTTTATTTGAGGAAGACTAGTTCTAGAATGAAGGCTACATTGGACTCTTAAAAAAGAGGGGGTGCACTGGAGAAGGGGTCATCCACATGCTTGGGGGAGTCATTTGGGGCACGGAGGGGGACATTACAGAGGGTTGGGGGCAGGGAGCCAAGGCCTCAGTCCAGAGCACCAGACAATATTCTAGCATCACAGCAGCTGGGCAGGGTGGAATTGCCCAGACCACATGCCTAGGGAGGGAAGTGGGACCTATGTTCATCCTAGACTCTTGGTCTTGCCCTGGCCCCAACGTGTGACCTGGGAGGGCCTGGTCCCAACCTCTGGAGTTCTTGGAAGGGCCCAGGGACAGGGGAGAGGGAGATCCATGTACTACATGGGGCTGCTGTTCCCAAAGAACATGTTACCTCTCTCCCAGCTCTGTTCCTAATTTGCTGTGTAACTTTAAGCAATTTTCTTATTCTCTCTGGGCCTTGGTTTCCCAATTTGTAAAATATGGGTTTTGGAACAGATGGTCCTTAAAGTAACTTCCAGCTCTAACATTCTCTGGTCACCCTCAGCTGAATCCTTTAGGCCGGCCAGGCCTGGACAACCATTTTCCAAACAGGCTTATCTATTTCCTTTTTCTCCTGGGATTTCAACGTTGGGCCCAGAAGTGATGTGGAAAAGGAAGAAGAGCGTGAACAGGAAGGCAAGAACAGAAGAGAACACAGTTTGCTCTGGGCAGCTGGGAGAAGAGGTGCTTGGTTCTGTCTCAGGTGGTCACAGTGGGGAGGGAGTCTGGTTAGAGAGAAGTGGGTGGACACACCCACTGCAAGGCAGGGCCTGGCTGCCCACTCCCCCGCCTGCTCTAAGCCCCTGGGCCAGGGCTGGGGGATGGTAATTGTGCTATCAGGGTGGATCCCTGAGGAATGGTACCAGAGCCCCTGGTGGGGCCAGCACCCTCAGAGTAGAGAGTCCCCTAGCTCACCTTTCTCACACCTCACCCCACAGCCCCTTCCAAGGTCAGCCAGGGGTGCTGCATGCCAGGGGGTGAAGTGCTGCCTGCAGCAGGGGGCTGAAGGGATAGATTGGCCTTGGGGGGTGGGGGGAAGGAGCAGGGCTCCAGCTCTGACCCCCAAACCTATCAGCTTTCCCTACAGGTTCCTGCCCCAACACCTATGCACAGACATACTCAGACACACAGATACTATTCACACACACACACACACACACACACACACACACTAATACACATACATACATCCCCCCATTTATTTTCATATATCTGCACATCTATTCACACAGATATCATACATATTAATACATATACATGCATTTATGGAAACACACACTAATACACCCACACACATACTTCCAGTCACAGACACATATAACAGCATGAACACACAAATTTTTACACACACATGCACCTGCCAATGCTTCCTGTCTTCCTCATGATCACTCTGTCCTGTCCTATCCTCTCTTCTCCTCTTCCTGTGGGGGTCAGGAATCCCTGGCAGGGAAACTGAGTGCCCCATCTCTCAAATCCAGTTCACTGAATGTGCCCTCTCTGGGACACACCTGTCTCTGAGATGGGGACCCAGCCTAGCCCCTCAGAGAGACCATTCCCCTCAAGGGCATGTTCTGGTGCCTGGGCAGAGGGGTTGTGCTGATGGCTCCTACCTCCCCACCCTCCTGGGGTGGGGGGAATGATGATCCTCCACTCCTCAGAACCTCACTCCACATCTTCCTTCAGGGGGTATACAGAACCACCCCCATTCACACCTACAGAAACACTGTAAACCCCTGGGAAGGGAGTCTAAGAGGAGGGACACTACCATACAACCTGAGTGAGGTGAGAGAGGGGGGCAGTGGTAACCCGGAAATTGTGCTGGGCTTCTAGACAGTGTCTGGCTCCTGCCCACAAACTCCCTGGGCCTAGCTCCTCAGTCCTGGGGCCACTGGTCATTTCTACTAGGGGCACAGAGGGAAGACAAGGGGGAGGCCTAGGGCAGATTTAGGACCTAGCTCAGCTGGAAGGGCTTCATCTTTATTGCCTATTGTCTCAAAGGCCAAGGATAGCCTGTCTACTGGGCCTCCTCATCACATGCCTCCAGTATCACAGGGAGGAGAGAGCCAGCTGAAAGAGGGAATGTAGCTGGACCTGTGGAGCAGGGGAGGAGGGAGGGGGCCATCAATGGTCAAAAAAGAGAAAGAAAAGTGCGAGGTCAATGTGCATTTCAGCCCCCCAAGTCACAGTGATCAAATGTAGGAATGGGTGGCCTGTGGAGAGACTCAGGACAGGAGAGATGGACACACACACACACACACACACACACACACACACACACCTGGAGGGAAGGAGAAACTGAGAAAAACAAAGAGATGCAGAAGCACAGACAGGGACCGACCAAGAAGCGGAGAGACAGAGAGAGCTGCTGAACCTGGAAAGGCTGCACGACCACTTGGGAGGGACGTTATGGAGGGAGTTTCTGCTTAGATACAGGTTGGTCTTGATGACCTCCGAGTGGCTACTATGAGGACAGAGAAGGACAATGAGAGACAGACAGAGAAGAAAGATGGAAGGAGGCCATCTGTGAGAAAGAGAGCCCGAGATGATGGGAAGACAGGAGACAAAAGGGGGGCCACAGAGCCATCTGGAGTGAGACCGAGAGTGGGATGGAGGAGGGCGAGGGGGAGGGGGCGGCCCGTGGAGAGGAGGAAGGGCAGCCCTGTGGGCCAGGCCCCTCACATCAGGCTACACTTGCCCTTGAGTTTGTCTGTCCTCTTCTGCTTGCTGGAGCGCTTCCCGTCAATGCTGAGGCTCATGTTGCGATGTTTCTCCAGGGTGAGCAGCTCTTGGAAGAGCTCCTTGACATTGTAGTTCATTTTGGCCGAGGTCTCCATGAAGGCGCACTTCCACTCCTTGGCCAGGGCCTCCCCCTCCTTGGTATCCACCTCCCGCTGTGTCTCGTCACACTTGTTCCCCACCAGCATGACTGGGATGTTCTCCACGCTGCCTTTGATCTGCAGAATCTGCTGGTAGATGGGCCGCAGCTCCTCCAAGGACTGCTTGCTGGTGACAGAGAAGACCAGGATGAAGGCATGGCCCTTGGAGATGGACAGGCGCTGCATGGCCGGGAACTGGTGGCTGCCCGTGGTGTCTGTGATCTGCAGGGTGCACACGCTCTTGTCACAGCTGATGACCTGGCGGTAGGTATCCTCAATAGTTGGGATGTAGGTATCTCGGAAAGTGCCCTTGACAAAACGGAGGACCAGGGAGCTCTTGCCCACACCGCCTGCCCCAAACACCACCACTCGGTAGTCGTTGCTCTGTTCTGGCATCTTCTTCAGTGGCTGTAAGCTCCTGGAGAGGAACGCAAGAGGGAAAAGAGACATTCTAGGGGACTGTCAGGTGCAGGGGAACCTACGGTTAGAGCATCCATCCAATGGTGCCTCCCAGGGAGCAACAGTGCTAATAACTACAGCTGAGGCTAACAAGTATTTGACCCAGGGGTGTTGGTGCTAACTAAAGCTGTACCTCAAGGGTAATGATGCATACTACAACTGACTCCAAGGGGTCTTAGTAGTAACTATAGTAACAATGCTTCTTACAGCAGCTGTACCAGCATGAAGAATGAGGCTAACCACAACTATACTCCAGGAGTAACAGTGTTGACTGTAACTGCACCCTAGAGGAAATGCTGCCAACTAGAACTATAACAGCTATCTATACCCCAGGAGTAAAAATAGTAAAGATGGCTATACCCCAGCAATAAGAAAGCTCACTCTCTGCACCCCAGGCTTAATGGTCCCCATTCTTTCTGCCCTCCAGAAACTCTCCCCTGCACTCCTGGCACTAGTAAGTTCTACTTTATTCTGAACCCATTACCCCAGTGAACTGCACTGGAGTGGTGTGATTACCCTGCCCACTTCAGTGCCCTGGCTTCCTGGGAAGACAGCTAAGTCAGGGGAGACTTTCTCCAAAGCCATCTGAACAACAGTCAGGGTAAGGGTGCTCTCAGTAGGGCAGAAGGGTGTGTGTGTGTGTGTGTGTGTGTGTGTGTGTGTGTGTGTGCGCACACGCACGTGCCTGTACGTGTATACAGGACTATGAAAGACAGATGTTGCTGCCCCTACAGGTGACACTGCTTTGACACCCAGAGTCTGTAGCCATTCTTCTGGCTTAGTTCCTCTAGGTCTAACACTTTTGGATGTGATAGGTGTGCAGAGATTTGCACATAGCTGGGACTGAACATAGGGCTGTTCCTAATGTACATTCCTATGTGAAGGCACATGAGCTAGGGAGGGACTAAGGAGGAAAGAGAGCAGTCAGCACTTGTTGGAGTCCCTGGCCTCCCTCACGACCCACACCTTCTTTCCCAATATTTGGCACCAGACAACAACTAGGCTAGCTCAGTCCAAGATCCCTGGCCTCCATATAGGATTAAGACCTTCCTAGTTGCTAGGCCAGGATGAGGATAGTGCTGCCCCCCAGCCCTTCCTGAGGGCCTCAAGACCTACTTTGACCCAGAAACAGACCTACATTGAGGCATCTGCTACCTATGATAATGGGCCCTGACTGCCTCCAAACAAACACCCTCCAACACACCTCAGAACTATTTTTCCTTTCCTCCTCATCCACCTGGCTAGAAGCAAACATATTAAGTCAAAACTGTATCAGAAAACAAGATGGAGAGATTCTCTCGGAAAGATTCATGTGAATGTGGCTCTCTTACCTGGGAGCTGCTCTCTAGCCCTTTTCCCATCAGAACTCCTGTCTCCAGGTCCAGGCTGAGGCTTGATCCCAACCTCAGACTATGCCCCCTAACACTGTCACTAGACTCAGCCCTGACCTTGCCCTAGACGGAGGATCCTCAGATTGCAACCTTACCTCTGCTCTAGACTAAATCCCAAATATTTGCATGAACCTCCTGACCCTGGTCCTGGACTCAGCCTCTAACCCTGGTCTCAGCCCCAACTTTAGCCCCTGAACCTTATCTGAGGCCCTGAGACTAGCCCTAGACTGAGGCCCTGACCCCAGCCTCAGACTAAGATTTGACCCTACCTGTCCTATAACTGTATGTTGCTTGGCAAACATGGGTCCCTAGCCTTTCTGAAGGCTAGAGGGATTTTACTGCCTGCCCCCACAAACACCAGCAGGAACACAGTGTTCCAGTGTAGTTGTGGCTAGTTTATCTAAAGAAAGGTGTCATGATTCCCAAATTTAGGAGTAGTTAGGTGGTTAGAGAAGTTAGAGCACCAGCCCTGGAGTCAGGACCTGAGTTCAAATCCAATCTCAGACACTTAACACTTACTAGCCGTGTGACCCAGCAAGTCCCTTAACCCCAACTTCCCTGCCTTCCCCCCTCCAAAAAGACAAAAAAATCCCCAAATTTAGAGATTGGCTTGTCCCTGAGGATAAATGGAAAATTATCACTGGTCCACCTCAGCTCCAACCCAACCCACCAGAGTTTCATTGTCCTGACCAAGCTCAGGACCAGCTCTTTGCCCTACTCTGCCCCATCAGAGGCCTCTCATTGTGAGAGTCAACCGCGTGGGCTTCCCCTGCATCTAGGGCAAAGGGTGTCTGAGAAGCAGCCTGGGGTAGTAACCTGAAGCTGTGGCAGGCCACTAGGCTATTGCTCTGCCCCTACCCACTGGAATCCCCAGTCTAGGTCTTTAGTGCTGAGCCCACAGGAGCAAAGGAGGAGAAAGAAATTGAGATGGAGGGTTCCAGAGAGAGGCTCAGGACATCTGAATCCAATATCAATGGGAAGAGACTCATCTCTCCTATTTACTCTCCTAGAGGCTGGTCCCCTTAGCATCCCTATTACACACTCCCCAAACTAGGAGTTAAAATAGCAACATTAGATGAGCAGGACAGAGAGAGGGACCATCACATGTCAAACAAAACAGAAAGATAAGTTTGAGACAGATATGCACTGCAATTTATAATGATCAAATGTTGGCTGACCCCTTTTTGGACATGGCCAAGGGAATTTGTTTTGCTTGAATATACACATTTGTATATTCAATTCTAGTTTTTCTTGCCTTCTTAATTGGGGGAAGAGGGAAGGGAGAGAAGGCAGATTCTATATATAATACACACATATACACATGCACACACAATTTAATTTTTTTAAATGTTGGTTGATTTCCAATAGGGAAGACTTGGCTTTTGGGGTAAAAATGATGGCAGCCTTGGAGGTAAATGGTAACTTAGTATTTGTAATAGAGAAGGAAAGGAAAGAAAGAAAGAATGTGATAGGAACCCTAGATTTGGGGAAATCAGATTTCAAAGGGTTTACCACTATTAGGTCTATACCCCAAAGAGATCAAAGAAAGAGGGAAAAGACTCCAAAATGTATAAAGTACACAGATATTTATAGCAGCTCTTTCTGTAATGGTGAAAACTGGAACCTAAAGTAAGGGGCGCCCATGAATTGGGAAATGGCTGAACAAATTATGATATATGAAGGTAATGAAATACTGTTGTGGCTATAAAAAACAATAAAGGGAATGGTGTCAGATGAGCCTGGAAAAAACTGTATGAACTGATGTAGAGTGAAATGAGCTGAACCAAGAGAACAATTCATACAGTAACAACATTACAGAGGCAACCCTGAAAGACTTAAGAACTCTGATCAGTGCAGTGGCCAATCACAATACCAAGGGCAGATGAGGAGGCCACTTTACTTTCTAAAAGAGAGTCTAAAGACTCAGGGTGAAGAATGAGACACGTTTTGGGGACATGGCCAATGAAGGAATTTGGTTTTCTTAATTATGCATATTTGTTACAAGGGTTTTTTTTTCTTTTTTCTCTTTTCCAAAAAGGAGAAGAGATGAGATGGAGAAAAAAATTAGATCTTTATTCATTAATAAAAAAGTAATTACTTTTTTTAAGATTTCAGGGGATTCAGAGAAAAAAAGATGTAATCTTTTTTTCTCGTTCTTGGTATATGGAAAAGTTTGTGTTGGTTGATGACTGTTAAATTCACAATAAAAAATAAGAGTTTTTAAAAGATGTTAAGATTTCATAGTGTATTAAAATTCTACAGGGTGAAAGTCATCCCGGGGGGGGGTGGGGAAATGCAAGTCTTTAGAATGAAATTCTGAAGCTACAAAGAAAAACAACTGCAGGAGAAAGATGTCTCAAGAGACCAATGTGAACACTCATGGAACTCACCAGCCAACTTAGAGTTTAAAAAGTCATGTGCAGGAGATGGAAGCAAGGGCAAAGTATGAAGATGAACACAAAAGCATGACACAATCCTGTAAAAAAAAAAAAGCATTGAGAGGGTTACAATTCCAAATGATCTAAGGCTTCAAAGAAAATCTCAGGCCAACAATATGGGGGCTTTCTTGACTTCCCTAGAGCAAAAAGGAACAGTGATAGCCCTGTTCTGGGTGAATGGAGCGATGACAACCAAAAATGGAGAGAAGATAAAACTTTTCAACCCTTATTTTGCTTCTTGCTTCTCTGTTGGGTCTTTGGACTAGAAAGGACAGAACAGAAATGATTAATAGAGAGTCAAGCCCAGAGATAAGAAGAGAATAAAAGAGCACTGACCTGCTCTCGATGAGTACCAGCCACAAAGCCCAGGCGAACTATCTCCCAGGTCACTGAAGGAACTAATGCATGGGATTATTAAGCCTCTGTCAGTTAATGATCTTTGAAAGGTCCTGGAGAATAAAGGAGATGCCACAAGACAGGAGAAGAGCAAATGTTCTCATTTTTAAAAAAAAGAAAGAAAAAGAAGTCTGTAAACAATAGGCCAATGACCTTAACTTCAATTTCAGACAAATTCTGCAACATATTATTAGAAAGACAGTTAGTGAACAACTAGAAAAGGAAGCAATGATCACATAGCGCCAGAACAGTTTCATCAAAGGCAGATCAAGTCAAACTAGCCTTTTTTCTTTTTCCTCCTCCTTCCTTTCCTTCCTTCTTTTCTTCTTTTTCTCTTTCTCACTTTGTCTTTTCCTTCTTTCAGACAGTAACAAGACTTATACAGTTGGCCTGGCATAGGGGTTAGAGTACTAGATTTGGAGTCAGGGACACTTGGGTTCAAATTCCACCTCTGAAGGATACGAAAAAAATTACTGAATAAGTTAACAAATCTTTAATAACTGATTAAATTGGTAGATTAAAGGAAAATGTTTAAACATGGTTTTGTTTATATATATATTTTAGCAAGGCCTCTGACAAAATCTTTTCAACTCTTCTTGTGGAAAAGATTGAAAGATAAGAGTTAAACCAGAGGAAAATTAGCTATATTCTAGGCAGGCTGAATGTCTGGGCTCCATGTCTAGTATCAGCATGGAAGGAGGTCTCTAATGGAATGCCACCCTCCCCCCTATACACACCCCAGAATCTGTGCTTGGTGCTGTCATGTTTAATGTTTTTAGCAATGACTTGGATAAAGGTACAGGTGGTATGAATGGTAATCAGATTTACAGATGACACAAATCCAGGAGGGCTAGCAAACACACAGGATCAAGATGCAACAACAAAAAATCTTAACAGCCTAGAGTATTGGATTGAATATAATAAGACAAAATACAGTTGAGGGGGGACTAACTTTTACATTTGGGTTCAAAAAATCAGTTTCACAAATGTAAGACAGGGAAGGCATGGCTAGAAAGTGGTTTATCTAGACATGTATATGAGGGTTTCAGTGAATTGTAAGTACAATGAGTCACCATTGTGATAGGACAGCTTAAAAAAAAAAAAAGCTGATGAGATTCCAGGCTGTATTGAAAGCAAGTGTCCAGAATATGGGAAATGATAGTCCCTCTGTCCTCTCTCCTGATCATACCTCATTTGGAGTAGTGTGTTCTATTCTGGATACCATATTTGTGGAAGGCCCACAGATAAGGTAGAACATTCCCAGAGTGAGGTGACCGGGATGATTAAAGGTCATACCATAAGATGATAAAATGAAGGAACTAGAGATATTTAGGTAAGGGCAGGGGTGAAGGGTATAAGCTGTGTGCACTGTGCTAAGTGCTTTACAAATATTATCTCATTTATTTAGCATAGAGAAAAACAAACCCATAAAACAACAACCCAACAACAACAACAATCTTGGAAACCAAGAGGCACCATGATTGCTGTCTTCAAGTCTCTGAAGGGCTGTCATTTGAGAAAGGGTTTAGATTAGCTCTCCTTTGCTCTCCTAAAAGGCTGAATGAAGATCAAGAGGGGGAAGTTGTAGCAGAGAAACACAAGGACATAGGGAAAGAGAGATGGAGAAGAAAAACAGACCAGTGCAAACATGCAGGGATAGACATGCAGAGACAGAGAGTAAGAGAAAGAGGTCAAGACCCACAGAGATGGAGATAGAAGGCAGGCTGGATCAACCATTTGGCTGGTACACTATAGAGGGGCTTCCTATTCAGATATAGGCTAGGTTAGAAGGCTTTGGAGGTTCCCTCCAGATCTCACTCTGTGGTTCTTCAGTGAATCAAACCCAATATTGTTAGAAGACATGGGTTTGAGGCCTGGCTGTACCACCAGCTTGCTGGTTTCCTTAACCTCTTTGAGTCTTGCTGTCATCATCTGTTAAGATGGAAATCATTATACTCCACTATAGATGTCTTAGGTAGATTGTTATAAGCATAAAATATTATGGAAATGCTTTGTAGCTTTAGAGGAATGTGAGCTATTATTACTCTTATTTTCCTGGGCACCCAGGTAGGGTTGCCTGGTCAGGACAGTATCATGAAATCTCTCTTAAGCCAGAAGGGCTTCACAGTCATTCAGTCCAGCCTCTTAGCCAGGGCACTACAGCTTCCCTAACAGGCAGCAATCTAGCATTTGATTGAAAGTCATCTTTCAAATGAACATGTCCACTACTAGAATGGAATGAGATCCCTATCACTGGAACTGTTCAAGCAAAGACTGGATCATCCAAGCTAGACTTAGGAGCTTGCTGACTATGCAGCTCAATTTGTTACTCCAGACCTATTTCCAACACAGACAGGACAAGCCATTAGTGAGCCCTGAATAAGGCTGGATGATTTCCCTTTGGTCACTGGACACTGGCCTTGATCCTTGAGATCCAAAAGAGATCTGAATTCACTGATATCAACATGGCAGAATCACAGAATTTCAGCATGGGACTTCAGGAGGCATCTAATCCAACCTGTAACTGATGAAGAATCCATTCTATAACATTACTGACACCTGGTCATACAGTCCTGCTTAAAACAGTGTGAAGTAATGGAGAGAGCAATGGGCTGGATTTTTGTCAGATCTGAACCCATCTCTGTCCCTTACTACCTGTGTAACCTTGGGCAAGTCAGTCTCCTTCTCATGGTCTATTTTCTCATCTTAAAAATATACTAGATCAGGGGTTCTTAGTTGACAGCCCATACATTCCCTCCTCCCCAAAGGAGGGGATAGATTTCAGGGAGTTTGTGAATTAAAAAAAATTTTTTTGATAATTATTGCAATATTACTGGTTTCCTTTGTAATTGTATGTATTTTATTTCATATGCTTAAAAATATTGTTCTGAAAAGGGGTCCATAGACCTTGCCAGAATCCAGGACACAAACAAAGCAAAAAAAAAAACCCTGGCCTGTGTGATCTCTACCATCCCTTCTAGCTCTAAATCATTATGGAGACCTTCTTAGAAGATCTCCAGTGATGGAGGTTGTTTGGACAGCTCCCATAGTTAGGAAATTAATTCTTTACATCCAACCTAAATCTGTCTTTGTAACTACCTTCCATCAGTCCTAATCCTGCCCTCTGAGGCCACACAAGTCAAGTTTTAGATTTCACATGCTTATAAAAAATCAGCCCCATTTAAGTGATGTGCTCTTGGCAGTTGCCTGTCTTGCCTTCCCCTCAGTTTTTGCTCCATCCCATCCCCATCTATATGAAGACACAGTGAATCCCTGAGGTTTCAGTGACAAGGACCTTGAAATGGAAGTCTAGGGAGAGATTATTTTCTCCATTCCCTTTATCTTCAGTCAGGCCCAGAGCTAAGGCATCCTGGACAAGTGAGAAGTGAGAAAAAGATTAAGGCCTGGGAAGGTCCCCTGCCCTCCTCTCAGGATCAAGGGCAGATATCAAAAAGAATAAACACCTTTCCTGGGAGGGGGATTAGAAATCAAGGGGGAACTGATCCTCAACATTCCCCAAGCTCCATCTCTCCATTAAATAAATGTGACCTTGGCCAAATTGCTTGGTCCTCAGTTTCCCTTTTGGTGAGCTGCCCTAGGATGCTGTAATGGGGAAAGGGGAGGAGGTTTGGACTACGTGAACCAAGGGGCCAAGCTGGGAGGGATCTTAAGTGGATATTGGAGGTGGGGGGGGGGGGTGAGAGAAGTAACGCTCCCTCCCACCCCCGCCTCCATGGCCCTAGAGACCCAGACAGAAAGTGCTACCTTCAGCCTCTTGGGGGGTAGGGGAGGTAGAGCAGGGAACTGCGGATATAAGCAGGCCAGCTTCCCAAAGGGAGGGCGTCCACCAGGTCCCCTAGGATGCCCCCTCCCCCGTTCCCTATTCCCACCCCACTCCCGTGAATGGGGCGGGGCAGGGAGGGGAACCTCAACCCCAGCCTCAGGACCCGCGAGGCCCTCCCCACTTCTCCCTCTCCGAGAAGTGCTCAGTGCTGAATCGGCAGCCGAGGGACTGGGGGACCCTGCGTCGGGATTCAAGGGGGACCCAAGAGGCCCTGGCCATGCCAAGCCTTGTGGCAGGGAGCCTGACGGCGGCCGCCGAAGCCCTGGGCTGGGCGTGGGTGGCCGCCGGTGGGAAACCCAGCCTCGGCCCCCACCTCCTCTGCCGCAGCTGCAATGCCCCGAGTCCGCCCCCTCCCCCGCAGCCCAGCACCCCTGGCCGCCCGCAGCCTCCACCCCCGCCCCACAGCCGCAGCACCGCCCGGCCGCATCCTGGCCCCGGCCCCCACCCTGGCCCTCACCTCTGACCGGGACTCGGCTCGTGCGGCTTCCCGGGGTGGCTCCGGCTACAGCGGCTCGGGCTGGGCTAGCGCATCGTCCGGGGCCCGGCTCAGGTCCCTGCTCCCCTGGCTCCTGCTCCTCTAGCTCCTGCTCCTCTGGCTCGGGCTGCGCTGCAGTCTCGCCGCCCGCTCTGCTCAGCTCCCCTCCCTCCCTCCCTGCATCCCTCCCTCCTTCTCTCTCCCTCTTTCCCTCTCTTCCCCCTCCCTTCCTTCTGGCTCTCTCCCCTTTTCCTCTCTTCTCCCCTTCCTTAAACCTCTCTCGCCTCTCTCTCTCTCCTTACTCCCTCCCTCTCTACTCTGTCTCGGTTCTCCTTTCCCCTCCCCCCTTTCTCCTGCCTCTATCTTTCTCTCCTTATTCTCTCTTTCCCCCCTTCTCTTCTATCTCCCTCTTTTCTCTTCCCACCCTCCTTCCTCCTCCTCTTTTGCTCCCTCTCTCCTACCGCTTTCTCTATCCTTTCCCTTCCTCTCTCCCCTTCCTTCTCCTCCTCTCCCCTTTCCCTTCCTTCCTCTTTTCCTGCTCTTTATATTTCTCCCCCCTTTTCTTCCCTTTCCCTATCTTTTCCCTTCTCTGATCTTTGTCTTGTTCTACTTTCCTCCTTCTCTTCTCCTTTTTCCCTTTCTCTCCCTTTTGCTCTCTTTCCCTTTCCTTCTCCCCTCCCCCTACTCCTTTTCAGTCCATCTCTTTATCTGTCTCTACCTTTTTCTCCTTCTTTCTGAGCAAACCAGACCTCAGCCAGTCCATGCAGCAGTCAGAAATATTAGAGGTGGGGGTGGGGCTGAAAGACAGAGACCTGAACCATTACTTGCCCAGGTCTGGTTCACACAGGGGTCACTTGGGGTGGGAGATGGAGAGAAAATCTTGTCTTTTCATCTGGAGATTGAGGTATGGTAGCATTGGGAGCAAGCCTGCTCTTCAAAGAACCAGAGCCTACCCTAGAGAATTTCTGTCCATGGAGAAGGGGGGAGGCAGAATCCAATGACCTCTCCCAAACTGCTTCCCCATCATTGTACCATTGCTCATACTCTCTGTTCCCTGGGAATAGAATGCTCTGCTGGCTCTTATCTTCCATCCATGAATGACCCCTGATCCTTACAGCTAGAAGTTCCATCTCTCTCCTTGGATCTTACACACGGTTTGCAACTCTCTTGCACACAGAGCAACTTCCATTTTGTACTGTAGTTATTATGCCCCCATCTTATGTTTCCCACCAGACTGAGAGAAGGAAAATGCCTTCTCTAAAAGTCACACAGCAAGGCAATGGCATGGACAGGCTTAAGACCAGGTTCTTTCTGGGTTCTTCCACTCAGTTTAGATTTATTTGGTTGCACTTTATGTACTAGATAACATTTACAATTGTGTTGGTGGGACCTGACAGTGCTCTGCTGGCATTGCCCCAGGGTGATCACCACACTAGAGGAAGAGGTGAGATGGTGTCTTCACAGAATTTGTTCTAAGAAATTTCCAGGTGATAAGCCAGGTAAGTTGTCCTAGAATGAAAGAAAGGTAGCACGGCCTAGTACAGTGATTCTCAAATTTTCTAGCCTTAAAAATGACTTAAAACTAAAAATTACAAGGAGTCCCCAAAGAGTTTTGGTCTTATATGAGTTATATCTGCAGATATTTTACCATGTTAGAAATTAAAACTGATAAAAGCTTAAATATTTAATAAATCATTTAAAATAGCAATAAACTTAGATGATTTCATAAATAATATACTGTCTGTAAAATAACTAAATAATATGCTGTCTGTAAAATAACTATTTCCTAAAAGAAAAATTTAGGGAGAAGAGTGGCATTGTTTTGCGTATTTTTTGCAAGTCTCTTGAGTGTCTGGCCTAATAGAAGCCAGCTGGATTCTCCTATCTGGATTCTCCAATCTGCTGTAATATGTTGTTTTGGTTGAAGTATGTGAAGAAAATACAGCCTCACACAGATACAGAGTTGGGAAAGGGAAGAGTACATGAATAGCCTTTTCAGATAACTGATCTTCTTTGTGGTAGTTTCTCTGACATAATATCAAAACTTGATAAGGGATATTTTCTTAAAGATTGGTTACAACATGGAATCTGGAAAACTCCACTATACATTCACAAGAGAATAAGAGTGAAGGAGGCAAATAATGCCTTAGTATTACTATGAAAATAGATTTTACTTTGGACCACACAAGAATACTGTCTGGAGTCCAGAGAACTGGGTTGGAATACCAGCTCCAAAGCACGCTGCTTTATGATCCTGCGGTGAGTTTTTTCTACACACTGAAGCTCAGTTTCTTCATCTGCACCATCAACCTCCAGGGTGGTTGTGAGTAGAGCACTTAGGAATTGGTGAAATAGTAGCTGCTACATGTGAAGCATGTGGGGACTTCCCCTGGTAGAATGAACATATGAGAACAGTTTGTCTCAACAGCCATGGAGGTGGCCAACGCAGGCGCTGTGGAGTGCTTAGAGCTTGGTCAGACATTGAAGATGACAAGGCCATCACCAGCTGTCCTGACTTTTATCTTGCCACTTGACTTTGATCACTCTGGAAGACAGAGTGAGTCTGACAACTTTGTATAACTCTGCCTCACTTAAATCTAATTCACATTGGAATCAAGGCATCACCCTATGATGTCATTGGTTCTGTTGGAAAGCAAAGGATGACCGACAAATGTTGTTTATAATAGACCTGGAGGCTGATAACCCCTCTATAGCCCTGCTAGACATTAAAATCTAGTCTGGGCTGGGTGGACCATGGGCCATCCCAAGGGGCTCAAGGCTTCTCACACTTGGCCCTGGGAAAGCAGGAAAATCATTTCCTCCACAAAGCAACACAGATACTGTATAGGAGGTAAACTGACAGGAGAACCTACAGAAAATACCCTTTGGACTATCGTTCTTGGCTTTAAGTGACCCAGGTCCTGACTCTGCAGGCTGTGGAGGGAACTCACTTTTTTCCTGGGAGAAAGCTTAAATTGCTAAAGACTTATGTGCATGCACACGCACCAGATATGTACACGGTAAAGGAAAGATCATAGGATCTGAAAAAGGCCTTAAGAGATTATCTAATGCATAGGTTCCCAAAGTGGCTGATATCACCTCCTGGGGATCACTGGAATATGGAGGGGGCAATAGTAGCCTCAGGTGTATGGAGGACACTGAACAAAAATGAGGGGGCAGTGGAAGCACAAGGAAAGAAGAAAATTTTGAAAAACCTTTTGTACATGTTTCATCTGTTGTGTAAGAGTGGTTACATTATTTTCCAAATAAACACAAAAAATGCAAGTTATAATCTATTAATGGTCAAGTCTGCCAACAGGTCTTAACAAGCAAGTGTTGGCAGGCGAGCATGCTGTGCATTGTCAGGAAGTCCAGCATGCATCTGCAGAAATATATGAGTGTAATGACTTGTTTACAATATGATATTATGCAATATTGCATCATCAAAATTTCAATGCAGGAAAAAACCCCACAAATTTACCATACACTATTAAATTTAATAGAATTTTATATTATTATATTATAATATATATAATTAAAAAATTATATATCTTATATTTTTTTGAAATGATGCAAGGTTTTTAAAAGATAAAAAAATTGAAAGATAAAAGAAATATTTCTAGGAATATTTTTAAGGGGGCAGTAGGCTAAATAAGTTTGGAAACCTCTGAATTCTAATGCCACATTTCCTGCTGAGGCCCAGAGAAGTGAACAGACCTATCCAAGGTCAAACAGCTGGTAAGCGTCAAAGCAGGAATTTGCATTCAGGCTCTCCCTACTGGAGAAGAGACTTAGGGAGACTGCATAGCTGTCTTCAGAAGCATGCAACAGGCTGTCACATTACAAAGGAATTAGATTTGGTTTCCTTGCCCCAAGAGGGGCAAACTAGGACCAATAGATGGAAGTTGCATAGACCAATTTCAGCTCCAAGTAAGGAAAAACTTCCTAACATTAGGACTGTTAAAAGTGAAAGGACTGGAGTCAAGATGGTGATGTAAAAGAAGTAGGAGAACTCCATGAGCTCCCCCCATAACCACCTCAAATACCTATAAAATATGACTCTAAACAAATTTTTGAGCTCCAGAACCCACAAAGTGACACAGCAACAAATCTCCTGCTGAAGGCAGCCTGGCAGGCAGACAGGAAGAGTTTATCACAGAGTACTGGGAGCCTAGACCAGACCAGCTACCCCCTCCTCCTCCACCCTGGTTTTAGCCCCAGAGCAGCCAGGGCAAGCCTCAGCTGGAACATTTGGGAGAGTAATATCTGATATCTGATATCTGGCAGCTGTGGTGGTTTCATCAGAATTATCAACCCATAAATGCCAAGGACAAATTGAAAGGTCAGTGGAACTCAGCTGAATTTTGGGGGAACAGAGAAGCAGGTCTGACCCTCTGCCCCCAGAGCCAGAAGCAGTGGCCCTGAAGCAGCCTCCATGTGGCTGCTTCAGAACTCTTGGCCTGCAGATTGCAGGGGGGCCAAGTGACCATTCAGAGGCTAAGTGTTCTTGCCTTAACCTGCCTCGATCAGGATTGTGGTCTTGGGTGGTAGTTCTGAGCTGTATGACCAGTGATCCAAAGCTTGTGGGGGCTGTAGAGATGATGGCCTCCTAATAGAACCAGCAGCTGCAAAAACCCCAGTGATCTGGGACAAAGCTCTCCCCTCTGGAAGCAGAGTTCTACTGTGGCAAAGAGCTCAAAAGTCAAGTAATTGACTGGCAACATGAGCAGGCAAAAGAAGCAAAGGAAGCACAGAAATCCAACTTTAGATTCCTTTTTTGGGGGACAAAAAGGGTCAAAGCATGGAA
>CM053594.1:48171643-48232153 GCA_028646575.1 Pseudocheirus occidentalis
GCCATGTGACCTTCAGCAAGTCACTTAACCCCAACTGCCGTCCAAAAAGGAAAAAAAAAAGGAGAAGTGGAAGAAAAACTGGGGAGAGAAATGAGAATGATGCAAGAAAATCATGAAAAGAGAGTCAACAACCTGACTGAAGAAAATAACACCTTAAAAAAAGTGAAAAGACTGCATTTGAAAGTCATGAGTTCCTCATAGGAAAAGGTTAGGATGCCCAGGAGATTAATGTCCATGACCACAGATGATTTCTAAGGTCTATCCATCCCAATTTGGCAAGGATCCAACAGAGGAGATTCCTGGATGGGGTGGCAGGCTGAATTAAATGTTCACTAAGGTCCCTTTTTCCTGTGACTGTCTGATTCTGCTCTTCTGGGATAAGTGATCTTTCAGTTTCTGAGTCTCTTTCTGGCTTTCTGGCTTTTTCATTCTCTTTTACACCATCCCTTCCCTGCTGATGATGCAAGATTATTCTATTTTGCAACCCTGCCTTTGGGAATGATTCCCCTGCAGAGATTCTCCTTTGCAATCTTAGCTCCTCCCCCCCTCCTCCTCTCTTCAAAGCTTTTTCAGAACTCATGCTTTCTCATTCTGTGAAGAGAAGGGTCTGCTGTATATCGGCACATGCTGGGAGGGAAGAGATGCCCCGCAAGACTCTGCAACTGTTTGGTCAGGTACTCGAGGACAGGAAGGGGCAGGGAAGATAGTAAGTCACTTGCATTTTGGAGATGACAGTGTCTGTGGAAAAGAGAGGCCTGGCCAAGAATTTCTTCTACATTGTTCAAGGCCTCAGTGACCATGTTACGGTAAGGCCCAGAATGATAAGAACCTCAAAAGAGCACATCAAACCCAACATGGACTGGAGCATGAACAATATCCTCCATAAAGGGTCATCCAGCCTCTCTTTAATGACTCCCATTAATGAGAAACTCTGTCCTTCCCAAGGCCACCCATCTACTTTAGAATAGTTTTAATTACTTGGGAGTTCAGCACATCATTCCTAAATCTGCCTCTGTGCTCCTATCCATTGCCCAAGTCTTGTCTTCTGTGGCCAAGCAGAATGAGTCTAATCAAAGCTAATGACAAGCCTCCAAAAGCTTGGAGACAAGGCAGTACAGGGTAGTGATTGTAGCCTTGTACCTGAAAGTCAGAAATCTTGCCCTACTATTAGTTGTGTCACCCTGAGCAAGTCACAACCCCAATGGGCCTCAGATTTATCATATACAAATTTGGACTTAATGGTCCTTTCATATTGATTCTATAATCCTAAATCCCCATACCCTCCCCCAACACACCCCAAAGTCTTCTCTTTTTCAGCCTAAAAAACTCTGTTTTTTTCTAACTAATTCTCATGTGTGTCCCATGCCTCTAGTTTCCTCATCACTATGGCCTCCCTCCTCTGAAGCTTCAGTTCTCAGCTCCTAGTTATAGAGGTGGGAGGGGTCTCACAGTCCATCTACTCCAACCCCTTCCTGCCTTTTACAGTTGAGAAATTTGAGGCTGAGAGAGATTAAGTCACTAGGCCTTCAACTCTACAAACCCCTCGGAGGCCAAGCCTCCTACATTCTCTACTCACTGAGGAGTCTATTGGCTGGTTGGCTGTTACAGTCAACTCCTTCCCCAACACACCCTTCCATCTCTGGGGGAAGCAGAGCTAACAAACATGTTGTGTAAAAAAAGATCTGGGGGTTTGAGCAGCCTTTAAGTTCGATATGAATCAACAATGTGATTTTGGCTAATGTTATCTTAGGCTAAATTTAAAAAGGCATAGTACTCAGCATGAGGAAGAACGTGAGGCATGTTACTGACCCTAGAGTCACCAAATGTTCATTTCTGGGTGCCATGTTTTAGGAAGGATATTGACAAGTTGACACCCCTCCTGAGGACGATTATTAGTAAGATGAAGATCAGCAGAAGACATTTAATTTGGAGAGAAGAAGATTGGACGGAGGACATGGACATGATATCTGCCTCCATGTATCTGAAGAGCTGTTGTGTGGAAGATGGTTCTCCTTGGGCCCAGAGAACAGAGTTAGGAGCAGGAGGCCTGAGTTGCCAAGAGGCAGATATGGGTTTGAGATAAGGAAGAACTTTCTAACAATCAGCTACTATGGCAGCTTTCTTAAAGCAGAGGAGGCAGCAAGGTCCTGATCAGGAGACATATTCAAATAAAGGCAAGATGACCACTTGCCAAAATGCAGTTGAGAAGGCAATCCCTGCCTCACTTTGGTCCTGGGCGAGCTCCTCTGAGATCCCTTTAGCTCTAAGTGTCTAAGATTCCGAAGATATAAGAAAGTGTCACCACACCGAGAGCCAGGAGGGTTGGGGTTTAGTCACCCTTGCTGCAATTGATGTCTTTGGCTCCCACGTGCTACTGGTAGTGGCTTCTCTCCTTGAAGACAAGGGCTTGGACCTGATGGCCTTCTGTGTTCCCTTCAAGCTTTAAAATCCATGACTGAACTCAATTTGGCCCTGCTGAGCTCAGTAGGAATCTCAAGGCCATGGACCAACTACATTTTTGTACAGGACTATGCAAGGAAAAGTAGGATGATGACAGACACCAGTTCATCAATGACTTCTTTGTGATACAACCACATCAATCTTCTAAAGCATTTTTTTAAAATGTTGGCTCTATGGCACAGTGAATAGAGTCCTGGCTCTGGAGTCAGGAGGACCTGAATTCAAATTTGGCCTCAGATACTTAACACTTACTGTGTGACCTTGGGCAAGTCACTTAACCCCAACTGCCCTGCCTTCCCCCCTCCAAAAAGAAAAAAAAATTAAAATGTTGGCTCATGAGGGAAGAGTAATAAGCATTTATTATGAATCTACTACGTGCCAGGCATTGTGCTAAGCACTTTGCAATTATTATCTCAGCTGATACTTACCATCCTGTGTGGTAGGTGCTATTATGATCCCCGTTTTACAGTTGAGGCAAATAGAGGTTAAATGATTTCACTAAGGTCAGCTAGTAAGTGTCTGAGGCTGGATTTGAACTCAGGTCCTCCCAAGTTGAGGACTGGTACTCTGTGCACTATGGCACCCAGCTGCCTCATGGGATCATGATAGAACTGAAAGGGACCTTAAAAATCATCTAACCCAATTCCCTCATTTTACAATGAGGCCCAGAGTGGATGTGCCTCACTCAGTGTCACCAGAGCCGATGTGCCTCACTCGGTGTCACCAGAGTAGATGTACCTCACTCAGTGTCACCAGAGCAGGAGCTCAGGCCTCCATATTCTCTTGCATGAGGAAGGGAGGCCATGTAGGTAAGCAGGGCTCTTGTCATTCTCCTACTATGACTATAGCAGGTTAAAGCTATAACAGTCCTTGAACAGTCTTGTCCAACTCCGTCATTTTGCAGGAGAGAATACTAAGGCCTTGAGTACATGAGTGACCAAGGTGCCCAAGGAGAGACGGAAAGCGAGTAGGACCCAGGGCTCCTGACTTCCAGATCAGGACTCTCTGCATTGCCAGAGACAATCTTCAGCTGGGACAGGCTCCTGAGACTCAAGAGGCTGCCTCAGAACAGAACTCCCACCTTCTTATGGACCAGGTGCTGTCATTGCAAGTGACAAGTCGGGGGCTGCCAGTCTCCTTCCTGGGTGCTATGGGAGCAGGAGTGAGGGAAGGGGAGCCCAGGCCTTGCTGAGCATTCCTGCCATTTGGCCAGGGGCAGAGTGACTCACATCGACTCTGGCATAATGGCAATTAAGATCTGCAGCTGCTATTAATAGCGGCCAGGACTGGCTCAGCAGGGGCTGAATGAGCAAACTCTTCCTTCTGAGGGGCTCTCATTCAGAAATGCTGAGCTAGGGCATAGGGGTGGGTGGAGAGCACTGTGCTGCACCATGGACCTGACTGAGAAACTAGAAACTTGGCCTGTTAGCTTCTCTTCTCTCTCTGTAGACTCTGGGCAAACCTGAGGGCAACTGTATATTTATGGGGTGGCCTGAACTTCTAGAGGAACTGAAAAACTCTGACCAATAATAATATCAATAACAGTAAAATCAATAAAACCAACAAGCATTTATTAAGTGCTGACTCTATATCAAGTACTGTGCTAGGTGCTGAAAATTCAAATACCAAAAATGAAGCCAAATCTACTCTCCAGGAGCTCACATTCTGTCAGGGGAGATAGCACAGATACATCTAAGTAGACAAAGATTAAATACCAAATCAATGCAAGGTGCTTAGGGGAGGAGGGATCAGTAAGGCTTCCTGTAGAAGGTGGCACTTACCCTGAGTCTTGAAGGAAGAAAGGGATCCTACACTCTGAGGTGAGGAAGGAGGTCCCCCTGGACTTGGGAGAGGGCCCATGCCAAGGCCTGGAGACAGGGCACTGAGCTGCTGGGCCAAGCTAGTGTGCCCAGGGAACAGAGAGAAGGACAATTTGGTTGGATCATAGCATGTGGGAAGGGGAGTAACATATAATGAGACTGGAAAGGTCAGCTGGGACCAGTTTGTGACGGATTTTAAGAGGCAAACACAGTTCATATTTTATCCTAGAGTATTGTAATAGGGAATCATTGGAGTGTATAGGGTAAGGAAATGGCATGATTAGACATGTGCATAGGAAAAATCACTTAGGTATCTGTGTAAAGGAAAGACTGGAATGGGGGGAGACCTGAGGTAGGAAGCCAATGCCATAGTCTAGTTGAGAGGTAATGAAGGCCTGAACTAAGGTGATGCCTGTGTAGCAGAGGATGAATAGGCCAAGACAGACATCATGGCAGCAGAAACGGCAACTGATTGCATTTATGGGGAGGGAAGAGGGAAGAGTTGAGAGTAATGAACCTGGGAGCCTAGAAGAATGGTGGGACCTTTGACAGAAATAGAAAAATCTGGAAGATAAATTGGTGGGTAAGAATAATAGCTTCCTAGATCACTTTGCCATTTTTCTAAGTACTCCTATCACAACATAAAACAACTGTGGAGTGAGGAATACAGTATTCCCACTTTATAGATGGGGAAGTTGATGCTCAGAAAAGTCATTTGTCCAAGGTTACACAGCTATCTAATGCTAAGCCCCTCTAGCAACTCCCCCTTTCTTTTCCAGCTTCCTTTTGTGAACATCTTCCCCCATTATATTGGAAGCTCCTTGAAGGCAAGGACTGTCTTTTTTCTTGTTGTCTGGATCCCCAGAGCTTATTGAAGGGACTGGCATGTAGCAGGGGCTTAGAAAAATATTTATTGACTATTACTGATTAATGCCTGGGCTCTAGAGTTATGACTCTTTCCAATTCTAAGCCTAGGACCCTGTGATACCATGACTACTCTACAGGTATCCAAATTCCTACTGGCTACATACAGCACACCTTCCACTTTAGCATTATGCCCCTCAAAGAAATGAAATGAAGGAAAACTGGACCATGGAATCACTAGACTAACAGCCAAAAGCTCCCTAGACCCCCAACCTGGGGACAAAAACAGCTCCTTTGTTTGGAAATTTCAGCCACAGACAGATCAGGGAAGTGGTTTGCCCAAAACAACAAAGGTACAATCATAGAATTGGCCCTGTCTTATACAATGCCCTCTACTTCTCAGAAAATCCAATCCCTTTAGCCTGCATTCTCTAGGCCTGGGCTGAAGCTAACTGCTTCTGCGCAGTTAGCTTCTGCCCTCTGGCTGTTGTCAGCACCAGCTGGGCTTCCTCCAACTCTCACTGTCTCTTCCCAGCAGCTTCCTTCCCTGCCTCCTGTTCTATTGGTCAAGCTGGCTCCCTGGGGCCCTGTTCCTGCTGGACCCTTGGGGCTGGTGACTAAACAAAGCTCCTGATTTGGGCATGTCCTGGCTCCCTCACCCAAAGTCTCTGATGTCCCTGACGCTTCTGAAGAATGCCCCTCTTCCACTGGAGTTCCCTGTCACTAGATTGCTAGAAAGGTTGGGATCAGAGTTGGTAATTGCCCTCCTGAAAATCTCCAGCAAGATCATTGCAAGAATGTGGCAAATGGACATCAGGGAGAATGATGAACAAATCCAACAAGCCAAAGCATTTGTCTATTTAGGGAGCATTGTGTTTTAGGAGGTACATCGGCAAGCTGGAACATGTCCAGAGGAAGGCAACAGAATGGGAAAGGAACAGAAAATTACATCATGGGAAGATTCGTTAGAAGATTATCTAACTGGGGGTGGGGGTGAAGGGTAGAGCCAAGATGATGGAATTAGAGGCAACCCAGCGGAACTCTCTCCATATTCCCCTCCAAATATCTTTAAAATAATGCCTCAAATCAAATTTTTAAGTGGCAGAGCCAAAAAAAGGGTGAGATATTTTTCTAGCCTACACAAACTTAGGTAGTCTGCAGAAGAAGTTTGTAACACAATTCTGGAACTCATACACACTGAAGTGCCTTCAAGAACTCTCAGCTCAGAGACAGGAAGGGGGTCAGACAACTGGTCAGAAAGAGATTACAGGGAACCTTTTGTTGGCACTGGGTACAGCACCAATTGGCAATTCTATTGCCCACATACAGTTCTGGGTCACAATTCCAGGACAGAGAGGAGTGCTGGGAGTTGGTCACAAGGGAGCAGCAGCCCTGGTCACTGTTCCAAGGCAAAGAAAAACATTAGAGCTTGTGGTTACAGGGGACCAGTAGCCCTTCCTGGGTAAAAACCAGAATGCAGACCAAGAAGGCAGTGACCATGACTCTCCCAGAATCACACCACCCTGGAAGCACCAAAAACTTGCAGATCCCCAGAAATAGCTCTGAAAACAGTAGCTCAAAAAAGCCAGAAACCTCAGACAGTACCTCTCCACCTCCAGGTGAGCAGAGTCCAACTTTAACATCAAGTTTAAAATTAAGAAATAAGCTAGAAAATTAACAAACAAAAAAATTTAGCAGGGAAGACCAAGACATAGACTCAGAAAAAGACAACAATGTGAAAACAGCTACACACAAAGCCTCAAAGAAAAATTCTAATTGGACCTAAGCCCAAAAAGAATTCTCAGAAGTTTTTTTTTTTTTTTAAAAGGGCTATAAGAGTGATAGAAGAGGGGAGGCTAGGTGGCACAGTGAATAGAGCACTGGTCCTGAAGTCAGGAGGACCTGAGTTCAAATCCGGCCTCAGACACTTAAAACTTAACTAGCTGTGTACCTTGGGCAAGTGGCTTCATGCCAACTGCCCTCCAAAAAGCAAATAATAATAATAATAATAATGATAGAGGGAAAATAGGGAAAAGAAATGATATTGATACAAGAAAATTATGAAAAGAGAATTAACAACTCTTCTGAAGGACTTACGATAAAAAATGCTATCCATCCCCAGAGAAAGAACTGATGGTGTCTGAATACAGATTGAAGCAACTTTGGGTTTTTTTTTCACTTTGTTTATCTTGAGTTTTTTCATCTAACATAGATGAAATCATATCCACATATTTGACAACATGACTATTATGGATATGTTTTGCATGACTACACATGTATAACCTATATGGAATTGCTTGCCTTCTCAACGGAATTGGAGGGAGGGAGGAAGGTAGAAAATTTGTTAATTTTAAAAGTTTTCAAAACAATATTTAAAACAAGTTTAAAGTCAAGAAATAAGTTGGAAAATTAACAAACAAAAAAATTTAGCAGGGAAGACCAAGACATAGACTCAGAAAAAGACAACAATGTGAAAACAGCTACAAACAAAGCCTCAAAGAAAAATTCTAATTGGACCTAAGCCCAAAAAGAATTTAAACAATATTTAAAAATTGTTGTTTACATGTAACTGGGGAAAATTAAATACTAAATAAATACCAAAAAAAGGGAGCAGTTTGTTAAGAGGCACAAAATTTGGAACTATGCCCAAAGAGCAATAAGACTGTGCATACTCTTTGATCCAACAATACCACTACTAACTCTGTAGCCCAAAGAGATCAAGAAAAGAACCTACATGTACAAAAATATTTATAGTAACTTTTTGTGGTGGCCAAGAATTGGAAACTGAGGGAATAACCAATCAACTGAGGAATGGCTAAACAAGTTGTGGGATATGGATGTAATGGAATGCTACTGTTCTATAAGAAAAGATGAGGAGGCAGATTTCAGAAAAACCTGTTAAGACTTACATGAACTGATGCTGAGTGAAGTGAGCAGGGCCAAATAAACATTGTACACAGTGACAGCAACACTGTATGATGATCAGCTATCATAGACTTAGATCTTCTCATCAATACAATGATCTAAGACAATTCTAAAAGACTCATGATGGAAAATCATATCCACATCCAGAGAAAGAACTATGGAGTCTAAATGCAGATTGAAGCATACTATTTTTACTTTTTTGTTTGGTGTGTGTGTGGAGGGGTACTTTCCTTTTGTTCTGTTTCTTCTTTCATAACATGACCAACGTAGACATATGCTTACTATGATTGTACATGTATAAACTATTATCAGATCGCTTGCCATCTTGGAGAGGAGGAGGGAAAGAAAGGGGGAAGAAAAATTTGGAAATCAAAATCTTATAAAGATGAATGCTGAAAAATATCTTTACATATAATTAGAAAAATAAAATCATATTTACAAAAATAAAAATAAAAGACGCAAAAAATACTGAGGAAAAGGAAAAAACTTAAAAACTGAACTGATCAAATGTAAAAAGGGGCACAATGTTTTTTATGATTACACATGCATAACCTATACCAAATTGTTTGCCTTCCCAATGAGGGTGTAGGGAAGGGAGAGAATTTGGAACTCAAAATTTAAAAAAAATTTTTAAAAGAATGTTAAAAGTTGTTTTTTACAGGTAATTTGGAAAAATAAAATACTAAAATTTTTTGGTTTTGTTTTTCTTTTTGGAGGGGGGAAGGCAGGGCAATTGGGGTTAAGTGACTTGCCCAAGGCCACAAAGCTAGTAAGTGTTAAGCGTATGAGGTTGGATTTGAACTCAGTTCCTCCTGACTCCAGGGCTGGTGCTCTATTCACTGTACCACCTAGCTGCCCCTAAGTTGTTTAAAAAGGAAAAAGACCTACACAATCTCACTAAAGAAAATAATTCCCTAAAAATTAGAATTGAACAAGTGGAAGCTAATGACTCTGACACATTAAGAAACAATAAAACAAAAGTCAAAAGAATGAAAAAATAGGAAAAATGTGAAGTATCTTATTGAAAAACACTTGACCTGGAAAACATATCAAGGAGAGACATTTAAGAATTAGTGGACTACCTGAAAGCCATGATCAAGGAAAGGGCCTCGACATATGTAGTGCCAATGCAAAATTTACAGCAGCCATGATCACAATAAAGACCGTAACTATAAGTATTGCATGATGTTCAGTTGCAAAATATAACAAACTCTCCAGACAGAAGACAAACTGAAGCATTTATTTAGACACCAGAAAACCGAATCCCCAAACCAGTAAGCCAATTTCATCATCATACCAAAGATATTCAGGAGCCATAATAACACTGAGAGCCACAGCATCCTTCAGCCTTCCCACAAACCAATACAGATCTATATTTACTCACAAATCTCTCTATCTTCTTGCCTGAGCTCCTCTCTCCCCCACCATCTGGCTAGCTCTGACCACCAGATTCCTGTGGACTCTGCTTCCCTTTAGCAAACTCCTCCCACCACAGGCTCCATGTGACTACATTTGGCCTATTGGGGGCAGAGTTTACTTTCAAAGCAGGGGAGATCTTCAAACTCCCCCTAAGTCTATTAAGGGGCAGGGCATATCTTCAAATTCCTATTCTCATTACATTCAGCCCCAACATCTTTCATGTCACTTACATAGCAAAAGTACATTAACTATAAATGACAGTTTAGGAATAACTGGTGGAAAAACTGGTGTCAATAGAACTTTACAACAATATAACAGGGATAATAGAAAAACTTTGCACATAAAACAATAGCTTGGGGACAGGGCTTGGGCACAAGCACCCCATCCTTCCCCCTTTCAATCAATGGGGTTCAAAATCTTGGGGTAAGGTGTGAAGGTCTCTTCTCCAAAGCTACTTCAAGTTGAAATTTGACATAGAGCTGTCCCTGCCCCTTAATAGACCTAGAGGGGAGTCTGAAGCCCTCCCCTGCTTTGAAAGTAAACTAGCCAGATGGTGGGGGAGAGGAGCTTAGGCAAGGAGCCAGAGAGATTTGTGAGTAAATATTGAACTTGTATTGGTTTGTGGGAAGGCTGAAGGATGCTGTGGCTCTCAGCGTTATTATGGCTCCTGAATATCTTTGGTACTATGATGGAATCTGCTTACTTATTTTGAGATTTGGTTTTTTGGTGTCAAAATAAATGCTTCAGTTCGTCCTCTATCTGGAGAGTTTGTTATATTTTGCAACTGAACATCATGTGATACTTATAGTCTTGGTCTTTATTGTGATCATGGGCACTGTAAATATTGCATGGGACCTACATCATAGTTCAAGAAATTATCAAGAAAAACTGCCCCAATATCTTAGATCCACAGGGTAAAATGGATATTGAAGGAATCCACTGATCACCTCCTGAAAGAGATGCCAAAATGAAAACTCCCAAAACATTATAGCCAAATTCCAGAACTTCTCGGTCACAGAGAAAATACTTCAAGCAGCCAGAAAGAAACAATTTAAGTATTGTGGAGCCACAGTCAGGATCACACAAAATTTAGCAGCTTCCATGTTAAAGGAGCAGAAGGACTGGAATATGACACTGTAGAAGCAAAGAAGTTGGGATTACATTCATGAATCACCTACCTAGCAAAACTGAGTATAATGCTTCACAGGGAAAAATGGATATTTAATAAAATAAACAACTTTCATGCATTCCTGATGAAAAGACCAGAGATGAATAGAAAATCTGACAAACACAAGATTAAAAAGAAACATAAAAATGTAAACATGAAAGAGAAATCATAGGGGACTCAATAAAGTTTGATTGTTTACATTTCTTTATGGAATGTAACTCTTCAGAACTTTTGATATTATTAAAGGAGTTTATATAGATAGAGGGCATGGATATGAGTTGATTACATTGGAATGATCTCCAATAAAAATGAAGGAATGAGAAAGAGGGATGACCTGGGAGAAGGAGAAAGGGAATGACAGAATGGGGAAAATTTTCTCACACAAAAGAGGTGTGCAAGAAAGAGCTTGTACAGTGGAGGAGGAAATAGGGGTGGGCGTGTTCAGTGCTTGAGCCTCACTCTCATCAGAATTGGTTCAAAAATGGAAGAATACATACACTCAGATCTGTAGAGAAATGTACTTTACCCAACAGGGAAATAGGTGGTGGAGGAGATAAGAGAAAAAGGGGGAGTGATAAAAGCAAGGACAAATTAAGGCAGGCAATGGTTAGAAGCAAAATGGACTTTGGAGGAAGAATGGGATAAAAAGGGAGAAAAAATAGAAAAAAAAGTGGGATAGAGGGGAGAAACAGTCCATAATCATAACTGTGAATGTGAATGGGATGAGCTCACTCATAAAACAGAAGCAGACAGCTGAATGGATAAGAAAATAGAATTCAACAATATGTTGTTTACAAGAGATACTCTTGAACCAGAAAGACACACACAGAGTTAAAACAAAGGGCTGAAGCAGGATCTAATATGCTCCAGCTAAACTAAAAAAAAGGCAGGAGTAGCAATTATGATCTCAGACAAAGTAAAAGCAATAATAGACCTAATTAAAAGGAAAAGTCAGGGAAACAATGAAGTAATATTGAAGATTTTTATACCAAGTTTCTGTGCTAAAAGTCTCAATTCTCAAATATATGCTGAGTATAGAACTGAATCAAATTTATAAAAATAAGAACTATTTCCCTATTGACAAATTATCAACGGATATATAACCAGGCAGTTTTCAGAAAAAGAAATCAAAGCTCTTTACAGTCATATGAAAAAAAATGTTATAAATCACTATTGATCAGAGAATGACAAATTAAAACAGCTCTGAGGTACCATCTCACACCTATCAGAAATGATAAATGCTAGAGGAGACAAGGGGAAATTGCATTAATGAATTGTTGATAAGAGTAGTGAACTGGTCTGACCATTCTGGAGAATAATTTGGAACTAGGCCCAAAGGGCTATCAAACTGTACATACTCTTTGACCCAGCAATACAATTACTAGGTCTGCATTTCAAAGATAAAGGAAAAGGACCTATATATACAAAAACATTTATAGCAGCTTTTTGTGGCAAGGAATTAGAAATTGAGGATCCCCTCATTAATTGGGGAAAGGCTGAACAAACTGTATGATTTTGTGATGGCATACATCATACATACATGCTATAAGAAATGATGAAGGGGGTAGTTTCAGAAAAACATGGCAAGACCTATATGAACTGATGCAAACTGAAGAGAAAAGAACCAGATCATCATGCATAATAACAATGTAATGATTAAGTGTGAAAGACTTGGCTAGGTGGATAAATAATCCAAGACAATTCTGAGGATTCATCATGAAAAAATGTTATCCGTTTCCAGAGAGAAAACTGATGAGTTGTGAATGCAAATTGAAGTATAATTTTCTCATTTTCTTTATTTTTCTTGCTTTTTTGGGAAATCTGGCTAATATGGAAATAGGTTTTGCATGATTCCCCATGTATAATTGATATATTGCTTGCCTTCTTAGTGAGTGGGAGAGGGGATTGGAGGAAGGGAAAGAATCTGGAACTTGAAATGTAAATAGAAAAGAATGTTAAAAAATAAATGGATAATATTTTTTTTTAAAAGAGAAAAAAAGATAGTCGAGGGGCAGCTAGGTAGCGCAGTGAATAGAGCACCGGCCCTGGAGTGAGGAGTACCTGAGTTCAAATCTGGCCTCAGACACTTAACACAAAAACTAGCCGTGTGACCATGGGCAAGTCACTTAACCCCAACTGCTCTCTAAAAAGAAAAAAAAAAAAAGATAGTCGAACTTTGAGAAGACTTGGAAAATGGGGGAGAAGACCAGGATAGCCATATTATACAGCAGAGAGAATAGATTTGTTCAACTTGGCACCAAAAGCCAGTTCTGGGAGCAGCTGGGTTCAAAGAAGCAGAAAGTTCCAGGGAGACAAATTCTGACGGGATAGAATGAGAGCATAACCATAGACAAAGTGCTTTACATCTATTATCTCACTGGAGTCTCCCAACAGTCCAGAGAGGTTATTCCCATTCTACAGATGAAGAAACTGAACTGAGAGGAAGGTAGTATGTTCAAATCTAGTTTCAGAGATTGACTCTGAACCCAGAACTGTCTGGACTTCAAGGCCAGGACTCTTCCTACCACACTGCACAATCTCCTAAAATGAAGAGCTTTCTAAAAGTTAGACATATTCAGGACTAGAAGAACCTATACTCAAGAAGCAGTGAATGACTGTCTGGGGTGTTACAGAGATATGGTCCCTACCCACAAATAGGGAAACAGACTCAGAGAGGGGAACTGACTTGCCCAAAGTCACATAGCTAAATAAATAGCAGGGTCAGGGCTCCAATCCTGGTCTTTTGGAGCAGCTAAGGGCAGCTTAAGTGGCATAGTGGATAAAGTCCTGACCTGGAGTCAGGAAGACTTGAGTTCAAAACCAGACTCAGACACTTAGTGTGCCAACCCCGGGCAAGTCACTTAACCTCTGTTTGCATCCATTTCCTCCTCTATAAAATAAGGCTTATAATAACACCTACTTCCCAGGGTTGTTGTAAGGATCCAATGATTGTAAAGTGCTTAGCAGAGTGCCTGAAACATACTAAATGCTACACAAATGTTAGCTATGGTGATGACGACGATGACTTCAAATTCTAGGCTCTTTCCACTAGGGGAAAGGAGCGGGCCTGTATTGAGTTCTTACTCTGTGCCTGCTTTGTGCTAAGTGCTTTACAAATATGACCTCATTTGATTGAGATCTCCATTCAGCCTGATCACCTTCAGACCCACTTCTCCTATCTCAAACTTACCTTCTCTCCATTTCCACCTGCCCCTCCCCATCTTCACCACGTTCCTTCCACTCAGCAACTTCAGAGAGACTCTGAGTTCCTGGAGACCAGGAGCTGTCTTTTGACTCTTGTGTATCCACAGCACTTAGCACAGTATCTGGCACATAGTAGGCACTTAATGAATGTGATAAATAATGTAATAAATAATGAGAGGGTCAGAATGATGTTAGAAAATCAAGGAAGGGCCATTATTGAGTTGAAGGATTTTTTTAATACTTGCTATATTTCTGTGGTTTCTTCTGTCCCAGAAATGCACCATCTATCACAAAGCTGCAGTCAGGCAGAGGTCAGTAAGCAGTATTGAACTGACAGTTTATGTTGCAAACAAGCAGATCAATAAAGAGTATGGTCCCAATACACATAGATCACTCCTAGCTAGGAGGAGAAGGGCTCTGGAGTCTTTTTTTGCTCAGCCAGGTCTTCCTGTTGCTTCCCTCCAGCAAAAGGTAAGCCAGGAATGTGGAGAGAAGGCACAGGGCACAGAGAGTGCACCAGGGCACAGCCCATGGGATGAACACGAATTCGGGTCCCCAGTTTTTTTAGGAGTTGACACAACCCCAGGCTCAGGGACCCAATCAGAATCTACCACCACCCTGCGGGCCTCCTTTCAGCCCACCCTAATAACTTCTTCAATAGAAACACAAACAAGGAAAAACAAAGCCGCCAACACGTTATTATTACGGTTGATTCAATCCAGAGGATTCGTCACCGCCCCATAATTTTCTTCTCCCATTGTCTCTTGCAAGAGGAGAGTAAATCTGGTTGTTTCCAGCTATTTGCCTCCTTCGGTACATACCCCTAAACAAAACAGTTGGCTCATATCTGTCTGGAGAACACCTGGGGCCAAAAGAAAAGGAAGGGAAGGAAAATGGGGTATATGTGTGTCTGAGGAGTCTGGGAAGGGTTTCGCCTGAAGGACAGGAAACTCGAGAGGGACCATGACAGTGGACTTCAGGGTAGACAAGATCATATAATAGAATGAGCTCTGGATTTGGAGTCTAATAACCTGGATTCTGCTACCCACTGTCTTTTAAGACCTTGGACAAGTAATTTCTTCTCTCTGGGCCTCAGTTCCCTCCTCTATGAAATGAGATGGTTTGGATCATATGATCCAATCTCTAAAGTTCCTAAGAATCTGAAAGGGTGCCATGTGGAAGAGGGATTAGATTTGTCCCAGAGAACAAGAGAGGAGGAAAAATGGATAAGAAATTTGTAATAATTAAAATGGCCCCAAAGTGCTACCTCTAGGGGAATGAGCTTTCTATTAAGCCAGGAAAATCATTTATCAGAGATACTGTAGAGGGGGTTCTCAAGTGAGTACTAATTGAAACAAATATGCTCTGAGGTGCCTTCTAGCTCCAGGATTCTGTTACTAGTTGGTGCTAGGGTAGGGCTGGGCTGATCATGAGAAGATCTAGGTTTGAACATCACCTCTGACATTTACCAAATGACCACAGGCATGTCATGTAATCTCTCCAAGTCTGTCTTCTCATCTATGTTACGGCTGAGTCTTTAGAAGAGGACTCTTAAGTGCTGAGAACTAGCCTTTCAAAAGCAAATGACCTCCATTCTGGGACAGCCAGACCTCTGACCTAGCCAGGTTTCCCTTTGTGTAGGGGTTGGCCTGGATGGCTGCTGAGGTACCCTGAGATTGTGATTCCCACTTACCAGGGGAGTGGTGGAGAGAATCTTCAGGGTCAGAAGACCCAGGCACAAACTACCTTGGCCAAGTCACATTCCCTCTTGGAGCCTCAGTTTCCTCAATGGTCAAGTCAGGATAATAATCCCTGGCTGGCCTGCCTGCCTCCGAGTCCTGGGGAAGCTCAGAATAATGGCTCTAAAGCACTTGGCATCATCAAGAGCTCAGTAAAAATCTTTTTTTTTTTTTTTTAGTATCATTCTCTCAACTGAACCTACCTGCAGTGCTTCAGTGGGTTGTGTGAGTGGCCAATTCTTGCCAATGACAACAGTTTCTGTCAAGTGGGGAAGGACCACGGGAGTGTCTGTCTCCTGAGAACCAGGTGAGCCAAGTTTGTAGAGGTTAGTTCCTCCCAAGCCTGGCAGCTCAGGAGAGGGATAAAGAGGGGAGGAGGTGCCTTTGTGGAACACAGGCCCTGATGAAGTCAGATCATCTAAGGCACCCAGGGGCCTGTACACATACTGCAGGGGTGGGGGGGGAGTCCCTTTATTTTTTTCCTAAAGGCAACTGGGGTTAAGTGACTTACCCAGGGTCACAAAGTGATCTAGCGTCTAAGGCCAGATTTGAACTCCAGTCCTCCTGACTCCAGGGCTGGTGCTCTACCCACTATGCCACCCAGCTGCCCCGAAAACAACTTAATTATTTTTAATTTAAAACAAAACTAGTCTCCTTAAGATGCTGCTTCATTTTTGTATCTCAGCACCAAGTACGGTGCCTGATACATAGGCTCAGATTTAGAGATGGAAGGATATAGGGGACAAATACTTAAGAAATGCTTGCTGCTGGATTTGAAGAAGCCCATGTGAAGGCAGGCCATGGTCAGGCCTCCAAGTCCACTGCATTTTGCCACTTTACAAGTCAGAGAGAGTAATATTAATAGTTCATACTAACAAAGAGCTTCACTGTTACAAAGCACTGCCTTCACTGGAGCTCTGTGAAGCAGGCACTTCATCTCAGTAGTTTTTTTGAGGTGTGCAAAGCGCTTTATCAACATTATCACATTGGAACCTCACAACCACCCTGGGAGGGAGGTGCTATTATTATCCTCGTTTTACTGATGAGGAAACTGAGACAGAGGTTGGGTGACTTGTCCAGGGTCACACAGCTACTTATGTATTTGAGGCTGTGGTCTATCCACAGCACTCCCTAGTCCTGGCTGCCCTCAATACAAGTATTATTAACTCCATTTTACACATGAGGAGGAGGAACCTGGGGCTCTGAGGAACTGCATGGCCTGCAGGTCACACAGCTGGTGAGCAGCAGAATGGGAACGTTGCAGTCTCCTAACAGATCTTCCTGCCTCTCCTTTCTTCCCTTTGTAACCCGTCCATATCAGTGCCAGGCTAATCTTCTTTATCTATAGATCTGTTCATGTAACTTCTACCCCAAAATCTTCAGTGGCTGCACAAAACTTCCTTGCCTGGCATTCAAGACCCTTTACTACCTACCTTCCCAGCAGGGAACATTCACGACAAATCTGCCGGTTAGTCAAGCAAAATAAATTTCCATATATGGAGCTCACTTTCTAAATGGTGAGGAGGGGTAAGGGCAGAGAATTGTTTTGCCAGGCACTAGGCGGGGCAGATCCCAGTGTCTACGGTGGACACTGAGAGACGAGTCCAGTGTCCTCTCAGGGATACATGGGAATATGCTTTGAAAGAAAGGTTCTGCCTGAGTGTTTCTTTCCCAAGGGGTAGAAGAGGGCAAGAAGAATACACATGGCATCATCAGGACACTCTGCAAAGACTGTGGACCCAGGGAAAACCTCAGCTTGCAGCCCGCCTCTTTCCCTTACTAGGGCATCAACTGTACCTTCCCGGTCCTCCACCCACTCCAGCCTCCATTCAAAATGTCCTACCCTCTGAGTCCTCAAAACACATCTTGTTCTTCCCTATGGTCACCGTGTCCTCCTCTGCTCTTTTCCTCTGGGAAGCCTCCACTTGGCCTCTCCATCAGTGCCACTGCCCCACCTCCTGGTGGCCTTTCTATGCCCTGTGACCCACTTACAGAACAGTACTGACTATGGTTATTGACCTCCACACCTCCCTCACTGGCCAGCCTGTTCTACAAGCCCAGGCTTTCCTTCTTCATTTGTGCTTGTGTCTGACTCCCTTACTAGACCAGAATTCAGTGAGGGGCAGGGATATCTTCCCCAAATCTTGTATAGTGCCCTGCAGCATACTATTCCGCACACAGTAGACACTAAATGTTTAGAGAATACACGCTGAATGAAGTGGTAGGGGGGCATTCACTGAAGTCTCTGGGGACCCAGTGCTCCTATGTGTCTCATTTCCATTTGGGCAGGGAAGGAGGCAGATTTCAGCTCTTTAAAAATCAATTTAAGGGATGGGGAACCCCACCTGGTGAGTCAAGTACATCCAAAGCCATCCCTCTCTTAAAAGGGGCTGTGTAGCTCCCACACAATATTTTGCCTCAGGACCCACTCTTGCCAGAAACTTCTGGGGGAAAAACTGAAAAACAGCCATTTCTGCTTCCATGGGCTACTTCACTTGAAGGGAGTTATTTAAAACAATGGAGGGACTTTGACACTGCCTGATGTTTCTTCCTGGTCACCTCTGTTCCACGCCAACTGTGGTCTCCTGCAGCTGTGTGCTTAAGGCCCGCCTGGCCCAAGTACTCTGGGTTTCAATTCAATGAGCACTCCCTCTGTTCTAGTTCAAACAAAGATTCATCCCATTGTTTTGAAAAGGATCTCTCTCCCCTGACAGTGAAATGTGGTTCTGGTCCCATTCTGCTTTTTATCTTTAATATGGATGAACAGACAACAGAGAGGGATAGTATCTAAACACAAAACTTGGACCAGGGAATATGAATACTGTTAAATTCTCTATGGCCAGTAGTTGATAGAACCATTTTTAAACTGATAGCAATCTTAAAGCTCATCTTTGAGTGTGGCACATTGGCCTGAACATAGTAGGAAGGCACATAATTAGTAGTTGTTGAACTGAATTTATTTGAATTTGGACTCAAAAAAACTGGGTTTGAGGCTGAGCTGTAATGCTTACTAGATAACCACAGGTAAATTCCTTAAATCCTGACTCTTCAGTTCCTCATTTCTAAATGGGGGCAAACTGTCCCCCTTGCCTTATAAGACTGTTGTGAGGAAAACACTAGGAAACCTTAAAATACCATATAAAGTTCAGTGGTTATTTCACAGAAGATGGCTGTAGATTTAGAACTAGAAGGAGCCTGTTTTATATATGAGAAAAACGGAAGTCAGGGGGTTTGCCCAATGCCCCAGCATTGGTAGGCGGCTCTTTCTGCTGTATGTCAGGTGCCTGTCCAAGGCCTCGAGCCTAGGAAGTGGCAGAGCCCAAAGCAGAAAGCTGCGTTTTCTGGCACCCATCACAAGCTCCTTTCCATAACACTGTGTTACCTCTCAGACAAACCAGGCCACATAACAGCTACCAGCAATTCCAGCTGCAACTCTAAGGAGTGGTGTGGATGGGATTAATGCTGCTGGCTGTAAGCAAGAGCTATCAGATGGGAGGGTTCCTCTTCATTTTAACTATAGGCCAAGGAAGGAGGCCATCCCGGCAAGATCAAGATTATAGGAATGCTTTAAGCAAGGAGACAGGTCCCATTCCACTCCCTCCTTCCACATTTTAAAAAGAGAACCACATTTTGGTGCTCTAAACATAAATCAGTGATTCTGTCGCCATGGTTCTTTGTTTCATGTGAACTCCTAGAGAAATGAGAACATAGGAGAGAGAGACAATGGGAAACAGAGGAGTGCTGGGTGTGACAGTGGGGAGAGGAGTGCTGCAGGTATGAATAGCAGCTAGTCTGTCACAGCTGGGTAGACTAAACACATCATTACATAATGTTGAAAGGGCTCTTTTTGTGGGAACATATGCACATGCATCCACACACCACATATAAATACAAATGTGTAATTTGGTGCTGGAAAGCACTTAATATTCACCAATAAATATGTACAGCAAAAAACCCCAGAGAATTACAGAATCAGAATAATAAATTTTTAGGGTTGGAAAGGACCTTAGAGATCATGTAGCCCAACCCCCCTTGTTTTACAGATGAGGCCCAGAAAGGTGAAGTGTCTTTCTCCTAAGGATGGAGGAGGCTGAACGTGGTGCTGGGCCTGGGTTCTTCCAATCAGAACTGACCAAACAGCAAAAGCACCAGGAAGGAATCTGGGCCAGCTCTGCTGGAGAAGCTGTCTATACTGATTCAGATGATCCATGGGGTAAACAGGCCAGGCCAACTGCGGGGAAGGTGAGCTTCCAACAGGGTAAACAAGCTTCCTGGCAGTCCCAAGGTGCATCCCCATCACCCCAGTGACTTGACAACAGCTCCCCAAGTACGCAGAGGTGAGTCGAGACAGCTCTGCCCAGGCGGCTCCCTCCTCTAGAGGGTGAAAGCATCTTCTGTGGGAGTCTCTGATTCAGAGAAGGGGAAGAAATCAGCTAAAAGCCACCAGGATAGATTAATCCTGTAACTTCTCATGAGCTAATGAGCAAATAGATCCTCTGGACTGGAGAAACTTGCTTCTGTGAGAAGTTCTTTAGAAGCCAGAATTCTTGTTTGGCAGGCATTGCCCATTTCATGATACAATGCCACCTTTGATACTGTCATGCAGGCAGTGGCACGGAACCTCTATTTCCGTGGCTACCTTAAGACAGAGTCTGATCCTCTGTCAGGCAGGAAAAGAGCCTCACCCCTCTTCTCTTTCACCCTTTTCAACAAAAAACCCAAGGCAACCCTTAGCAGCTCCCCTCAGGTTAGCCTCTGAGTCTCCTACCCAAAGCTCCAGACAGAAGTGTCACTTAGTGACATGGGGGCTACTCAAAGGTATCAAAGAGTAGTAGTCATGGTCATTGTCTGAAGGGAGTTCAAAGAACCTAATAAGTACTCCAAGGCCACATTGTGCTTTACTCATTGAAGAAAAAAAGAAGGAAAGGTGTATCCTCCTCCTGACATCTAAAACAAGGATGCTCCAAGCATGAGGTTGGCAGAGCCGTCTCAGAAGAGTCGTTTCCAACAAAAACATATCAAAACAACATCTGAACACACAAAACCACTAAATCGCAGTAATATCTAACATCAACCCTGGGGTTTAGGACCAAATTATGAGGAATAACAGTCTGGAGGGTGGTTCATATAAATACCTATTTACAGCTGCCCACTAAATCTGAAGAGCCACTATTGAATTCTGTATTATTTACAATTATCAAAAGAGCTTCGAAAGACAGCTTCCTAAATTCCCAGGCTCCTCTGTGATGGTTAAAGAGGGGGAACAAAAAGGAAGGAAGCAGAGAGGAAAGTCAAAATACCACCTGCTCCAAGAATCATTTCCTCCCTGGGGCTTATACTTGTTCAGGTCTGATTTAAAGCAGTCCTGGAACTGGAGAGCTGCTATTTACATCCTGGAAATAGTTAAGGTAACTAATTAGTCTAAGCTGGCACAAGCCCTGGCCTATGATAAACAACTGTGAACCAACCACCGAGTTCAGGAGTATGTGAAAGATCAAGGTGGGGAACAATGGACTCAGCACACTGCTAGGAAATCAACATGCAGGCCCCACTGCTGACACTGGTCAAGGACTGAAGTCACATCTGGCCAGCTCTATCTTCTCATCTTCTACAGAGGGAATGGCTAACAGAAGAGGGAGGGGTGAGGGGAAAATACAAGGTATGTAAAGCAAAAATACCCAAAGAAAAGCATCTGGATCCTCTGCAGTGAAGGTCTCCAGAAGGAAATACATCTTTCCTCTTCATGGGCTGGGAGAATGGCACCACTACAGCCTGCCTCCCATGAAAACGGGGGGGAGGGGGGGGGGAAGGGGAAGGGGGAAGAGAACAAATACTGGCTGAATCATTTTTATTAGTGCTGACAGCTGATGAGAGTGGCACCAACAATCAGATTGAGAATCTGATTAGAATGAGCAGCTCCTTTGATCCATCTACCTCTTTTAACAGATTAGGATGCTCAGTAGTCACCTGCCAAAGGATCCTGTGGCAAGCTGTTGGCAGTGTCTGGCCTTCTGGTCTCCTAGCCCAGGACCTTTCCATCAAAGCAGATATGAAAGGCAAAGGTTCATCACTGAAAATTAGATCACTGGGAGCTGAGGAGGACAGAGAGCCCTCAGAAGGGGATTCTTCTCACTGGTTCCTTGGTTTCAGAGTAGCAAACCAACAGAGAGCAGCTCTGAAGGAACTAGGGGAGCCTCAAATCTATCTCAACCTACTTCTCAGGCCCTTTTGGCCCTTGAAGAAGAGGGTATAGTTCAATTTGTGGGTCTGGGGTTTTGGTGGAGTTTTTGTTTGTGGGGAGTATGTGTAGTGAACGAATAGGCCAATGCCTGGTCCCAAGAACTAGGGAGTCAAAACATAAAGGAAATTAAAGAGGCTGTGAGGCTTAAAAGTGCTAGGCTGGGTCACTTTCTAATCAGCTTTCTGGGAGCTGTGTCAATTGCAGCCTCCAAACCAATTTATTCCAACAAAGATGAATTAGCTCAGGTCTTTGGTACAATTACAACCAAAAATTCTCTATATACATTTATTGATTCTCAGTGGATAAGGATGCCCGAGTCATCTCCTGACAGTGAGGAGCACAATCTCTGCTCCCTTTTGTCTTCTCAGGTGCCCCCAAGTTCAATTTCCTGGGCACACTATAACACTCATGCCCTCCTGGTAAAACCAGGTGACAACCAGGTACATGGCTATGGCTGCGCCCCTCACAGATCTCATCAACACTTCCTGACTGACTGGAATAAGCCAGTGGCCCCCGAGTCACCAGCAGGAAGGAAAATTCCTGTGAAATTAGCAAGAAAGCATGAAACAGAAAACACAATAGTTGCTCAAAAGCTGATAAATCTAGAGCAGGAAGGAAAAAGTGTTCAGCCCCCCCCCCTTTCCCTTTTTCCTATCAGTAGTAAGCACAGAACCTTAGCAAGCAAAGTACACTCCATCTAACGGCCAGTAAATGACCTTAAGCCAGGCTGTGTATGAGCAAAGTGCCCAAGCAGCAACCCTACTGCACTCCTGGTGATCCATATTGGGATTTTCTACCTAAACTCTAACAACAATGTTCTTCCTGGATCACTGAGGCCAGGATAGCTAGAACACATTGAGATAGAGGAAGAGGAGACTTACTGAGGGGTTAGGTCCAAATCAAGCCAAAGACCTGGCATGTCCATGCATTAATGATGCTAATTCTAACCCAGAGGAGAGGGAGAAAGGGAGAGAGAAGGAGGAGGGAAGGGAAGAGAGAAAAATGGAGGGTCTACATGCTATGTCAGCTGCTGAGTGTTAACTCAATCTGCTCCTCAGCTTTCAGACTTATGTCTCTTGCCCCCTTTGTGTTCTACAGTCATGAGGTCACGTTGCTTTTCACCAAAAGTAAAATAGTATCACACATAACTGACATATATATACATGTTGAAGGGTAATATTACAACCTACAGGAAAACTCTCTGCCAGACTGTAGATACCCTCCGGATGTCAAGCTCTAACTCTTAAGTATACACAGGCAGCCCACATGCTCAGCACCACCTGAAGGCCCAAAGTGCAAGGACGATGAGCAATGGACTTGAGGAAACACTCCCTCTTCTGTACAAGCTGCTCACAGGCGGCAGTTCTTCCTCTTTGCTGGCTGGTGGATGAGGAGATGGGGGAGAGCAAGGAGCATCCTTCAGATTTGGGCTCTACCTTCCTGGGGCGTCCATGGAAGGGCTGGATTGTTTTAGTGAAACTTTTCTCATTGCACCTACCACTTGAAGAAGACCAGTCCCGCAAGGACTGCATAGCCCAACACCAAAAAGAGAACTTTCAAGAGACGGTCATTCTTGTCTTCTAACTCTTTCACCAATATCTCAAAGAAGGTCACAAAAAGGAAAGTTCCTCCTGCAAAGCCCTGTAGTAGCACGGAGGCCACACTGCTGGCCACACCTTTGGTCCTTTCAATGCCCACGCCAATCCCGATGCCCAGAGGGATCATCAAGCTTACCGTGACAGCCAGCTTGGCTGCATCTTTCATCGGCAATGAGCTCTTCGCCATGTTGATCCCCAGAGCCACAGCCACTAATGTCTCATGAATGGCCACACCGACAAACAAGCTCATGACTTTGTCCCCCTCTTCCTGCAGGCCCAAGGCCAAACCCTCAAAGATAGAATGGGCAGAAAGGGCAAACACGAGGCTGAAGAGACGGAGTGGGCTGGATCGGGAGAGCTCTTGAACATTTAAACCATGGCCGTGGGAGTGATGACCATGCTCTGGGTAAAAGTTGTGTCCACGGGAGTTTCCAATAAAGGGGCTCTCATACTCTGAGTCACTTCCCACATCAGAGCCTGCATTGAAGGTCTCTAGGTCAATGAATGAGGGCTTCTCCTTTTTGAAGGTCAAAATGAGCTGCTCCACAAAAACAGTCATGAAGAACCCCAGGAGCATAATGGTCTCTGCTAAGGGATAGTCTGTGGTGATGTTTCCAAGTTTCAGAACTTCTTGGAGCTGAAGCAAAGGACAAAAGAAAAACCATAAAAGACTTAGAAGTGAAACAATTTTGTCTATCTTCATAAAAAACCAATGTGTGGAAGTCAACCTCATCACAGCACCTGCGACCAAGGCCACTATGGTAACAGATTTCATTTGGAGAGAGACCACGATGGGACATTTATTCAATCATCAAACAGTGACTGACCCTAATATGTGTGAGACATTGCAGAAAATTACAAACCTCTGTGCTTTAAGAGCTAGCTATCTAATAGGGGGAATAAGAAAATACCAAAGTAACTAGAACACAAGGCAATGTAAGATAATTATAACTAGTAATAATAGTTAACAGTCATATAGCACTTTGTTTGCAAAGCACTTTACATCTATTACTATGCCTCATTTGATGAATGACTAAATGGTTAGAACAAGGTGTCTGGGGTGATTGAGGATGTGGTGTATGAACCAGGCCCTAAAAAGCAAAAAGGATTTTAATATGGATAAATGCAGGTGGGGAGGGGGAGGGAGCAAGGTTATTCCATGATCAAAGATGAAAAATAACAAGTTATGTGCACGGGATAGTACATATGCAGATAGTATGCGGCTAGTAAGCAGATCATTTTTGGCTAGAATGGAAAGTTCATTTAGGAATCTAGGAACATATAAGACTAGAAAGATGGATAGGGTCTAAATTATGGAGGATCTTGAATGTCATGCTAAGACAGTTAGCTTCAGCATGGCAAGGCACTGAGGAGTTTTATACAGGGGTCAATGTACTATTTTTAAAAATTTACCATGACATATTAGAGAGGGGAATGACTGGAACCAGGAAAACAGCCAAGATTATTGCAATAATCCAGGCATAAGGTAAAGGACCTAAACCAGGATGGGGGCAGTGGGAATATATAAAAAGGGGGAAGATGAATGAGAAGTTATGAAAGCAGTATTAGCAGGACTTAATGACTGACTGGATGCAGGGGGTAAGAAGTCAAAGATGTCTCTGAGGTCTGGAGCCTAGGTGATTTCAAAGTAAACCTACAGATTTCAAGGCCAACAACATAAACAATCGAAGGCTATTAAAGTCATTGTCCTTCATAGGGAAATAGCCCAGGGGGAGTCTGGTGGTGATGGTTAAAAACAAAAGCTAGTTACACTTTCCACATGTGGTTAATCTGTGATATTTCTGTGGCAAACTGATGCTCTAGAGGGGAAACCAGGAATTCAACTCAATAAACATTTTTTAACCATCTACTGGGCAAAATACCGGAAAGAGAGCTAGAGCCAGAGTACTGTTCTAGACACCATGGGAAATATTAAGTTGAGATAGGAAAATTCTACTGTCATGGAGCTTAGTCCAACAGGAAGATAAGAAATACATGTAAATAACCATAATATGCAAGAATAACATGTGATCATATAAGGATTTCAGAAAAGTGCAACCACACATGCATTCAATAACGCTGACACATTTTCATTCCCACTGCAGGACATCCAAAGGAGAAAAATCCCCTAATTCTACCAGCATCCATCCTCATGTCCTGATGAACCTCGATGAAATCTCCAGCCCTCAACCCTTTCAGTCTCATACTTTGATAAGGGCTGAACCACTCATCACAAGAATGGCAAACAGCAAACTATGGAGGACATGACAGCGGACAGTGTTAGTATCTCAGGGAGAACGGGCACCATTGGGCACAGAGATAAGAGGAGGACATAGGCAGAGCCTTGAGTGACATTCCAGTTATCTCCCAGGAAACTCCAGCCACAAGGAGGCCAAGGTAAACAGCTGAATCAAGTGGCAGCTGACTGTGCCAGCACTTCCCCAGTCAGGAAGCAAACAAGCCTATATGTGATGGCAAGAAACGAGTGAGTGCTAAGAATAAGCAGTTAAATACAGGAGAGGCCAATCGAGGCTCAAACACTGTAGCAACAGCATGAATGAAATCTGCTCCTGAAGCTTTCTTACCTCTTAGTGTCTCTGTGCCGAGTGGAGGCGTTCACTGGTGTCTTTGTTGGTCTGGGGTTCAGGCTGCCCCACCCCCCACATACACACCATAATTAGGTAAGTAAACAATGAGGAGGGGAGATCAGAAGCAGAGCAGAGATGCCTAGCTGAATTATACCCACTGAGCTTCTCTCTGATACCCTCAGGCCTGGAAAAGGCACCTCTTAGTAGACAACATCAATGACATATGGGCTCAACTGCTATCATCTCTGAACTAGATAGAACATTTCATGGAGTATAGTAAAAAGATAAATATAGAATTCTGCTAAGTATTTATACTTCCAAACATAGCTTCTATGACCCTTCATCACAAATGATCCATCTCAGTTAGGACAGTCTCTTCATTGTCCCTCTTCAAACACAGAACTCATCATTCTCACCTTGTTCATTCAGTGCCCCTGACCTCTTCTCTCTCCACCTTTTCAATCCTACTACCCTTTGCCAAGGCCCAGTTCCAAGTCCCATCCCCTCAGGAATCTGTCCCTGAACCCTCCACAGCCTACAATGATCTCTCTTTTTATAGTCCTTTTAGACTTACTGTCTGCTCAATGCATATCACATAATGACTAGCATTGTTACCATACTCTGTGTGTGTGTGTCTGTCTGTGTCTGTGTCTGTGTCTGTGTGTGTGTCTGTGTTTGTGTGGTGGCTGGCCAGATAAATAACCCAAGAGCAAGAACCAGATCTCAGAATATGAAACAAAGAACAGAATGTTTGATATGGACAGAAACTTATAAAACATAATGCCAGAAGTGGGAGGGCAGGCAGAAAACAGAACATACAATGTCAGAAGTTGACAGAACCTTGAAATGTAGAACATAAAATGTCAGAAATGGGAAGGTCCTTAAAACACTATACAACATCAGAGGCAGAAGAAACATTAAAACATTGAAGACAGAATGTCAAAGCTGGAAGGGACCTCCAGCTGAAATGGCCCTTGTGAGCTCATCTACAATCCAGGAATTGCCATCCTACTAGGAGGAGGAGGAGCTTCTTTTCATTTCCCTGAAACCCTGGGATCACTAAGGGGAGTGAGAAAAGCATGCACAGGGAAATGCCTCCTCAAGAGCTCCTGGCTGACAGTGAACTCCTTGGGCAGACCTGAGAAGAGGCTGCCCATTGCAAGCTGTATTCCACTCCATGCCGGGAACCAGGACAACCTGAGAAGGAGCAGCACTGGGAAGGAAACATAGCCACAAGCTCAACTTGGAGGCCTGACAGCTAAGCCTCTGGGATTTGCTAGCAGATAACTATGTACTGATCAGGGCCCTACTTTAGGCATGGAGTCATAAACATGGGAGTCAGAGGAAGCCTGAAAGAAGCCGCCAATCCCCTCATTTTAAAAAACTGGGGAAACTGTGAAGCCCAGAGAGGATCAGCACTTTGCCCAAGTAAGCCTTGTGTTCTTTTAGATCCCTCATGACATCATGCTCAGCATTAAGCACATAGTAGGTGCTCTGAAATCTGCTGAATGAATCACTGAGGGACATTGGACTGAAAGCCTTCATAACTGCTCCATCCCAGTAAGCAAGCACTCTTACCTTTTCTCTCACAGCAGGGAGCAGGGCATTGAAGCAAGTGGCCAGGAAAACACCACCTCCAAAAGAATTGCAGAGAGAGAGGATTTTCTTGGAGCGGTGGGCTTTCTCATAATCAGCCTCAATGATCTTCACAGGCAGGATGGAGCCAAGCAGCATGAGGATAAACACCCCCACCAGGCACAGCAGTTTGGCTACTAAAATCTTCGTCATGTTCACAGCCAGGAACGCTCCACCCACCGGTGTCCCAACCAAATGCAGCAGAGGCCAACACTCTGGAAGTGCTAAAGGCCCCAGAGCAGCATCCAGGGATACATGCTTCCAAGTAGCAGCTGTGAATGTCAAGCAAGTAAATAGTAAGGCTATATATTCTCCAACCACATGTCACGAGGAGTTCATCAACTTCGAGGGATAAGAAATGACTGTGTTTTCTGCCATCTAAATCCCTCCACTAAAATGCTATTCCAATTCCTCATGATAACATAGAGGAGATCCTGGGCTTTCAAAGGAAGCCAAAGCAGCCGACTGTACATTTTATTCGGTTCTATCAGCCTGAAAAGGCTTTGGGCACAAGCTCAGGGATGAATTATGCACTTGCCCGCCAAGCCCAAGGGAAATCCAATGCACTGTCAGGCAGGTTCTAAGACAATGACTTTTTTGCATCTGGCAATTTGTAGGTGGTGGTGGGCAATATGAATTAGCAAAGGGAACAACCATACAATGAAATTAAAGATCCTCAAAATATTATTATGGGTGATGGTGATAAGACATGTACACAGATAAAGATAACAGAAGCAGTAAGAAGAGCAGAAAGTGTATGGGACAGAGAGACTGAAGAAGGGCCAGGGTTTGAATGTCACAGCAGTCACAAGATTGGGAGCAGGCCCCTGATCTTGTGCAGCCTCAATTCCTGCTCTTGCAAAATATGGATAACGATCTCTGAGCTTCCCACTCATGAGACTGTTGTGTAGAAAAGTGCTTTGTAAACTATGAAGCGATATAGAATTGGGTGGATAGGATGAGAGCATAAGGGAGTACGAAGAGATTGCAAAAGGCAAAAATTACTCCCAAGAGGGACCACGGATAGGTGTGTAGAGCACAGCAATTCAGGAAAGGAAGTCTGAATCCCTGAGCATGCAAAGGGAACCTGGCATCCAATGGTACTGAAGGAGGGTAGGGCATAATATGCCACAGCATAACTGAAAGAGCCCTGGATGTGGAGTCAAAAGACCAGAGTTCAACTCTCACTTCAGGCATCTACATCTGGGAGAACGCTGGGCAAGTTTCAACACCTCCATGGACCTCATTCTCTACATACACAAAAGGATGGCACTCAACTAGTTCATTTGTATGCTCACTTCTAGTCCTAAAGCCTATGAAACCATAAAGCACTACAGAGGTTTGAGTTAAGATGCAAATCAGAATATGAGGAGTGCAAATGGCGTAAAGTGTTGTGAGACTGGATAAGGGAGAGAGCAAGTCCCGTTAGGGCTGTGGGGGAAGGGAGAGTGGGAGAAAGTCTCCAATGAGACCTCACAGAGGACCAGAGCTGGGCTCTGAAGGATAATCCACATCAGTGTAAGTCTGACTACCATTTCACAAAGGACAAGCAGTGAGAGAGGCCTAAGCCTGAAAAATATTGCAGGGTAACAGAAAACTGTGTGGTACAACACAGAGTACGGATGCGCGAGTAAGAGCTGGGTGTGAGTCTTGGCTCTGTCTGGAATTAAAAGCGCCTGCCACAGATACTTGTGACACCATGGACGTGTCCCAACTGAACCTTTGTTTCCACATCTGTTAGATAAGGAGGTTTGAAGTTCTCTCCCATGAGTTTGGAGGAGTGTCAGAGTTAGTAGGGGCTTTAAAAACCAATCCCACCTCATTTTTCACCAAGGAAGAAGCTATGACTCAAACAAGCTAAGACATTTGGACAATCTAACTCCCTTTTAAGCCTCAGTCTTCACGTCTATTGTATAGGGTTGTCTGTAAAGCACTTAGAACTTTAAAATGCTAGACAAATGTCAATTATCACTATAATTAAGGGAATGAATACTAGACTAGGAGTCAAGAGCCCTGGATTTTACTCTCAACTCTGCCATTAAGAAGGACAGGCACTCGCTAATTGATTGACCGATTCTGGACAAGTCCTTTAGTCTAAATGAGGGAGCTGGATAAAATGATTCTGATGTCTCCTTCCAGGTAAGCAACCTTGCAAATGTAATATAATGAGAAGAGTGCTGATTTCAGAGTCAAAGTTCCTGGGTTCAAACGCTGTTTCTTCCATTTAAAATCATGGTGACCTTGTACAAGTCACCTTACCTTCTCTGGGCCTCAGCTTCCTCCTCTGTGAAGTGCCAGGGATGTACCAGTCCAACCAAGCAAGCAACAAGCATTTATTAAGACCTCACTATGTATCACACACTGAGCTAATTCCTTGGAATAGTAAGAAAAATGCAAACAAGCCCCTACCGTCAAGGAGTTCACATTCTACTGAGAGGGACACTTTGGGTCCCAGCTAAATTGTCACCTTCTCTACAGGAACTCTTTCCTGATCCCCCTTAATCCCAGAGCCTTCCCTCTGATACTTATTTCTAATTTATCTTGTTTTAGACTTTGAGACTCTTGAGAGCAGGGGCTGTCTTTTGCTTTTCTTTGTATCTCCAACACTTTTAATAAACGGAGGTCGACCTCTAAGGTCCCTTCCAGCTCTTCATCTGTGACATTACCATCGGGTTCATACCTTGCAGTGTGATGTAGGGTTAAGGGCGCTGGATCTGGAGTCAGGGGGACCTGGGTTCGAATCCTCACTATGTCAAGACTGAATGTCTGGAGGACCTTGAGCAAGTCTATTTTTAGGATCACAAACTTAGAGCTGAAAGGAAGCTTTTAGTCCCACCCCCTCATTTACAGAAGAAGAAACTGAGACCCAGCAGAGAGGGGAATAGAGGAGGCTCCCCCAAGGCTCGGAGTCTCCGGCCTCCCCCTCGCCGGATCTCCGCATCCTCCCCTCCCCAATCACTGGGTCTCTTTCCCGCTTCCCTCCCCCACCTCGCGGCAGGGATGAGGGGTGGGGTCGGGCCTGACAGCGTCGAGGAGAAGCCGGAGACCCAGGCCCGACGACAGCCAGCAGAGACGGTGGGGTCTGGCCCCTCTGGCCTGGCTCCCTCGGCCCGCCTCCTCCACAGCCCCAGCCCGCGGTCTCCGCCTCCCTCCCCGGCCGCCCTCGGGTCAGCGCCGCCACTTACTTCTCACCAGAAGCAGCGCCCGAGGCCAAGTCGCCGCCTCCACAGTCGGCGGGCCAACGCCTGGGATCCCTCCCCCTCTCGGCGATTTACCCCGCCCCTGTCGCCCTGCCGTCGTTCAATTGGTGGCTTCTCACGCCACAAGATGAAATCTCGCTAATAATTGGCTTAGACAACTATCAATTGCATCCTCCGCCCGCCCACTCAAGCACTCTGCCGAATGGGATTTAGGGAAAGTGTTTCCCCCCTCAGGGGGGTTGCAGAGTGCTCAGAGGAAAAAGTCCCGGAGAGAAACGGCTACCTGTAGGAAAAAGGTTCTGGGGCGGGGTTAGAGGTTTTAAGAACTGTCCGCGAGAGATGGTGCTGAATCTCCCTTGAACTCAAGGATCATCTTTAGAGCCTTTGCACTTTGCACAGATTATTTACCCAAGGGGCAAGCCTACTGCAGTGTTTGGATGGGGAAGACTTCCTTTGGAAAAATAACCACAAATAATAGCTCACATTTATATAGACTTGAAGGCTCAAGGCACTTTTCTCCTAGATGGTAGGCTCTAAGTGGTAGTGGTTTAAGATGGCTAAGGACTCCAGCGTTATCAATGTAGGTGCCATATACTCAACCCTATGCTCTCTCACACCGAATCCCCGCCCCTCGCCGCCCATATCCAATCTGTTGCCAAGTTCCATCCATTCTACCCTCAAAACATCTCTCCTATATGCCCCCTTCTCTCCCTAACATTGCCATCACCCAGGTACAAACTCTCATCACTTCAAACTTGAACCATTGCAGCAGTATTCTAGTTGCTCTCCCTACTACATCGCTCTCTCCTCCAATCCATTCTCCACTCAGCTATCAAAGTGATCTTCCTAAAGTTCAAGTACGACTATGTGTTTTTGTTGTTCCGTTGTATCAAACTCTTTGCCACCCCATTTAGGGTTGGCCTAGCAAGATAATGGAGTGGTTTGTCATTTCCTTTTCCAGATCATTTTACAGATAAGGCAAACAGGGTTAAGTGACTTGCCCAGTACCACATAACCAGTAAGTATCTGAGGCCAGATTTGAACTTAGGAAGATGAATCTTCCTGACTCCAGGTCCAGCACTCTATCCACTGCACCAATGTAATGGTAATTAATTTAGTAACTAAGGACAAAGTACTTCTGTGAAAGAAACAGAAGGTGTGAACTCTGTCTCCTGTTGCTGACATAACAGGAAGAGGTTGGTTGAGACAGAAAGCCTGTGTGTTTGTGTGTGTGTGTGTGTGTGTGTGTGTTTAAGAATGACTCCAGAAGACAGACAGAATCAAGAATTTTCCTCCTGGAAAACTGATGGAGAGAGCAGAATTTTCACAGCATCTGGAAGCTGGGCTGCTGGACTGAGAACTGAGTTGGAGTTTTCTAGGAGACCAGAATATGGAGAAGGCTGAAGTTGTTACTGAGGAGGCCGCCTGGAAGGCTGAGATTTTTCTGGGTCCTAGAGCCAGCCAAACTGCTGGAGGACTGAAGAAGCATGACCAGGATAAGTCTTTGTTTGTTTGTGACTTGGTCAATCCTTGAGATCCTGGCAAAAGAAGTGGTGAAGGTTTTGAGATGTGCTGGACCCTGTGAACTTCAGTGTGTACCAAGAACTGCCAGAGGACTGGACAAGAACCTGGGAGCTGTCTGCCTCTGAATCCAGGTGACTGGTGGATTCAGGTAGGAGCTGGGATCATGGAAGGAGATCCAGGGAATCTGAGAGACCACCCTGAGTCAAGGTGAAGAAAAGGCCTCTCCTTGGATATTGAACACATATGATCAAATTGAAGTTTACCAGACACCAAGGGGTGGAGGGTTTGTGTAATTTTCTAATTATTATATTTAGTGATTAATGATACTTAGTCATTGTGAAACTGGATAAGTGACTAAGTTAACTTATGACTGCCCCATGAGTGGAAGACTGACTTGTACTGTGAAATGAATGAATGATTAAGTAAGGAGGGTTTCCCCCTTACAGAAACCAGATGATTATTATTTTGTTCTTTGTTCTAAATACTGTGGCCACCGTAGTGAAAACTATGTGGCCATTCTAATGTTAAGCTGCTGTGAATACTATATTGTGATTTTCAGTGATAATATGTAATGTTGTGAATATTATTAATGTTGTGATTTGTTGTGAGTGTTTACCTTGATTTGTAATGGAATAAATGGAGTTTTCACTATACTGTACATTCAGAACTTTAAAAGCTGTTCATAGTAGCATTCTTTTGGGAAGCTGCTTGTGCATGGCATTACAACCAAGTATGACCATATCACTCTAATATTCAATATACTCCAGTGGCTCCCTTTTACCCTTAGGATCATATATAAAATCTTCTAGTCCTTTATAGTCTGGTCCCTTTCTACTTTTTCAGTCTCCTTACACTTTCCTTCTTTCCATGTACTCTGTGATCCAGTGAAATTATGTTCCTTGCTATTCCTCACACATAACACCCCATGACCCAACTCCATTGATTTTCACAGTTGTTTCCCATGTCTGAAATGCTCTCCCTCCTCATCTCTGCCTCCTGGATTCTTTCAAGTCTCAGCCAAAATCTCCCCTTATGCAAGAAGCTTTTCCCAGTCCCTCTCAATGTGGTCTTCCCTCTGGAATTATCTTCTGTTTATGATATATAAATCTATTTTGTATATTGTTGCTTCTATATTGTCTCTTCCATTATATTGAAAGTAGTCTGAAGGCATCAAATGTTTTCTCCTTCGTATCTCCACATAGCATGAACTTTGATGATTTGTTTGCTTGACTTGACTTATGAGGGGTTGCAGAATTCTCACACCACACTACTATGTATGATTGGATGGCTTCCACTGTAGATTTATCGTCATCAAGATAAGATGGAAAAATCATTGGGACTTGGAGTCAAGAGATTTCTGGGATCCTTATTGTCTTCTCTGACCTACTTTTGCAATATGCTTCACAATATCCTTCTTTAAGCACTGTAAATTCCAGGGAAACTGAACTACTTAAGCTGTTCCCCAAACAAAATATGCCAGTTCTCATCACGAAACCCTTCCCTACTCTCATGCCTGGAATGCACTTCCTCATCTCTACCTTTAAGAATCCTTTGTCCAGGGGCAGCTAGTTGGTATGGTGGATAGAGCAGTGGTTCTGGGGTCATGAGGACCTGAGTTCAAGTTTGGCCTTAGACACTTAGCTGTATGACCAGGCCACTTACTTAATGAGAGAGAGAGAGAGAGAGAGAGAGAGAGAGAGAGAGAGAGAGAGAGAGAGACAATGAATCCTTTGTCCAAGACTCAAGTCCTCCTTCCCCTTATCTCCTCCCAAACAACTGAATGTTTTTTCTCCCTCCTCAAATTTACCATGAACACATTGCCAGCACTTTCCCTCAACCTCAATCACTCTCTATGTAGTATTATATTGATCTATGTGCCTTTCATATCTCCCATTGCAATTCATTTAAATAAACCTGCTAAATGCCAGGTATTGTCTTAAGTGCTGAGGATACAAAAAAGAAAGAGTCCTGGCCCTCAAGGAGTTTAGTACCTAATTTGGGGAAGACAATACACAAAAGGAAGCTTAAAAAGGGGAGGGAAAGTCATGCCCTGACCCTAATCAGATCTAAGAGTACAAGAGTCTTTGGTAGGGTTTTTTTTTTCCTCTGGACTTCAGCCCTCCAGTTAGAGGGGTGAAACGCTACTAAGGGCATGATAGTGGGACAGCATGATGCAGTGGATAGACTAGTACTGGACTGGGAGTCAGGAAGAACTAAGTTCAAATCCCATATCAAGACACTTAAGAGCTGTGTGACCTTGGGCAATTCACTTAACTTTTCCAGACCTCAGTGTCCCCATCAGTATAATGCGAAAGTCGGACTCAAAAGCTTTTTAAGCTTTCCAGTTCTAAATTTACAATCCTATTGCTTATATTGTATTTAATCCTATGATCTTCCAGACATTGGTCTTAGTTCTGCCCTCTGGGATCAAGCAAAACAGAAGTAGTCCCTCTCCAACCTGACAGCTGTCGAAATCCTTGATGAGAACTATCATGTCCCTGCCAGTCTTCTCCATAACCCGTTTTTTCAATTGATCTTCATGACAGTTTGAATCACCTTATCATACTACTGACTCTCCTTTGGATTCATTCTAGTTTGTTAATATCTTTCCAAAAATTCAGAATTTATTTATTGGATACCTACTATATGCAAAATTCAGGTGCAAGGCTAAAATGAAGTTAGAGGGGAAAGTTGGGAATTAGACCATGGAGTTTGGTAGCCTTGAATTCCTTGGGCTGGGAACAAAGAGAGCAAATTTTATTTCTTTTATAGCCAATGTGACAGTTCTTGGAAGAGCAGAAGGAAAGCTGGAAAAGCTTGTACTTTTTCTGCATGGCTACACTGGGCCACAGTTACATAGCAGGTCTTTAATCACTTGGACAACTTTGCCAGAACTTTGAATTCTCAAGTGAGGTGATTTTCTCTATAATCTCATTCAATACTTCCAGTGTTTAATGACATCTTCAGGAGGCATGATCCTTTCATCACTGCACATCCTAACTCCTCCATGCCTCAGTAGATGGCCTCCATAAGAAGCTGTGGCCAGAGTATTCATTACCTAATGACCAGCGAGTGTCCTTGTGATGAAACTACTGAACTCAAACAAGACTGACCTTCAGAATACAAACCATCTAGACTCAACAATTCTCCAGCCTGATGCGAATGCCCAGAACTCACACACACCTGGAATAATCTTTTCAGTTTCAGTCACCTCCACTACAACATATTCCATACAATAGAATATAACTTCTAGTCAACAAAGAAAAATATTTACTTCAAAAGCACAAGCACTACTGTTGGTGGCAGGGTCATTCCTGCCTTCTAACTAGTCTTCCTCTACCATGGATTCCAGGAGGTGGTTCTAGTCCTAGAAGAAGACATCCATTATAATTGTCAATGGTTTCTATGCCACCTACCTGCCTATATAAATATTAGCTATTATTATTACCATTATTATTGAAGCTGGCTCTGTATAATCACTGCTTCCTTTCTAAATATTCACCAACCATTTCTTTAATGGCTCCTTCCAGAATTTGCCTAGGAATCCAAGCCTGGCCTATAATTTGAAAACTCTTGTTTTCTAAGTGGGATCATCTTGTGCCACCTTTTCTGTTCTGATACTTGCTCTGCACTATCTCAAGAGATGGCATGCTTCCCTTCCTCAGAGGTCTTCTAGCAGAAGCTTAGTTAGGTATGCTGTAGGGATATTCCTTTTATATAAGGGTTGAAGTTGATGGCCACAGAAGTCCTTTCCAACACTCAAATTCTGTGATTTTGTGTTTTCCAGTGCAATTCACACTACAACCACCGAAGTTCAGGCCTTACCTCACCTCCTTCATCTCTCCTCAGACCAATCTATCCTCCATTCAGGTGTTGAAGTAATGTCCCTTAAGGACAAGTCTATTATTCTTTTTCTTTTTTTATTTTATTTTTTGCTTTTTAGAGGACAGTTGGGGTTAAGTGACTTGCCCAAGGTCACATGGCTAGTTTTTGTGTTAAGTGTCTGAGGCCGGATTTGAACTCAGGTACTCCTGACTCCAGGGCCGGTGCTCTATTCACTGAGCCACCTAGCTGCCCCCAAGTCTATTATTCTGATGCTCAATCAGTTCCAGTGTCTCCTTGTTACCTTTAGGATCAAATGTAAACTCCTAGGTTTAACTTCTAAAGTCCTTCAAAATAAGACTCTAATCTCCCTTTCTGGCCTTATTGTATAAATGAGTAGAGCACAGCACTAGTCAGGAAGATATGAGTTTGAATCCTGCCTCAAATTTTAGCTGTGTCACCCTTGGCAAGTCACTTAACACTTAACCTGTCTGCCTCAGTTTCCTCATCTGAAAATAAAGACATTTTCAATGAAATTTCAGTAAAAATGAAGACAACAGCACCTACCTCTCTGAGTTGTTATGAGGATAAATCGAGCTGTTTTTAAGGACTCTGAAAACCTTAGAGTTCTTCTATATAAACACCAGCTATATTCATCTATTTTTCATTCTCTCTTGTCATTCCTCACGAATGATACTCCATCTTTCATTTCTGTATTTTTGCAAAATCTATCTCCTATGTCTGGAATACACTTCTCTTTACCTTCACAGCTCTGCCATTGTTCTGGAAAGTGATATGTCAGTCTACTCCCCTATGGCCCCACTAACCATCTTTACTAGTTACCATCCCCCATGTTCGTTGTCTCTCCCTATTATATAACATATAAATTATAATATATAAAAATAATAAGTTATATAGTGCATAAAATACATATATATTATATAACATAATTTATGTAAATAAAAATATATAAATTATATAACAAATTCTTTGAGGACAGAAACTGTCTTTGAATTGCATTCTATCTTTGTATCCCTGCATGTACAAGGGTTTTGGGCACGCAGCAAGAGCATAATATGATTTTTCATTCCTTCTTCATTTAATTCCAAAGCCAGAAATATGAGTGGCATGATAAAGACTGAACCAAAGATAAAGACTGAATTTGCCACTACCTTGAGACTTCAGTCATTAACTTCAAGAAAGCTGAGACATGAGCTATATGTAGATTGCTATGGTTTAAATTTATACAAATTAGATCCATTCTCCAATTGATAAGTGGTCAAAGAATGTGAACAGGCAGTTTTCAAAAGAAGAAACCAAAGCAATCAACAGCCATATTTTAAAACATTCTAAATAGCTTTTTTTTTTTGGAGGGTAGTTGAGGTTAAGTGACTTGCCCAAAGTCACACGGCTAGTTAGTGTGTCAAGTGTCTGAGGCCAGATTTGAACTCAGGTCCTCCTGACTCCAAGGTCGGTGCTCTACTCACTGTGCCACCTAGCTGCCCCCTAAATAGCTTTTTAAAAGAATGTTTAAAATTGTTTTACATGTAATCGGGAGAAAATAAAATACTAAATTAAAAATTTTAATGTTCTAAATCATTATTGATTAGATGACAGAAAAGGAAAATGACAAATGCTGGAGGGGATGGAGAAAAATAGAGACACCAATGTTCTGTTGCTGGAGTTGTGAACTTATCCAATCACTCTGGAAAACAATTTGGAACTATGTCCAAATGGGCTATAAAAATCTGAATGCCCTTTGACTCAATAATACCACTACTAGGTCTATATCCCAAAGACATCAAAAAAGGAAAAGAACCCATCTGTACAAAAATATCTATAGCAGCTCTTTTTGTGGTGATAAAGCATTAGAAATTGAGGGGATGTCTATCAATTGGGGAATGGCTGAACAAGTGGCGGTTTGTGATTGTAATGGAATATTATTGTGTTATAAGAAATGATGAGTAAGATGGTCTTTAAAAAAAAAACCTGGAAAGACTTATTTGAATTGAAACAAAGTAAAGTGAGCAGAAACGGAGAATATTGTATATAGTAGCAGCAATATTGTAATGGTAACCAACTGCAGAGAACTTAGCTACTCTGATTAATGCAAGGATCCACAATTCCAAAGGACTCGTGACAAAAAATACTATTCACTTCTAGAGACAGAACTGATGAACTCAGTACAGATTGAAACATATTTTTTTCACTCTTTAAATTTTATTTTATTTGCAATACGGCTAATTGGAAATGTTCTGTAGGACTTCACATGTATAATGGGAATTATATTGTTTGTCTTCTCAATGGATAGAGGAGAAGCTGAGAAGATGGAGAGAATTTAGAACTGAAAATTTCAAAAAATGTTAATAAAAAGAAAAATCATGGTTAAAAGTGTGTGTGTGGGGGGTGAGATTGCTATGGCTTATGTATCAGTGCCATGTCCAGGCAGTCTTTCCTAATCCACAGCAGAAGATAAGGCCAGAACAGCACCTAGGCAACACATAAAGAAACAAAGGCAGATCCCAAATCCAGATCGCTCAGACCTGAACCACAGCAAAAGAGCCAGGGTAGCCCTGGAGAGGCCTTATAGGAAACCTGCTACCAGAACAATCAACATCATCCAATTGGGGTCTCTCAAGAGAGAACCAAGAGAGCACAGTGGAGCCAATTCCATGTTTCTGATTATGCAAAAGGAGCCAACAGAAGGGATCAATGCTAAAAGCTAAATTGAACCAACAACAAACTGAACCCAAATCCAGAGGGTCCTGCAGAAGGAAGTACTTTGTCTTGGTCACCATATCCAAGATCAAGCAAAGCCTGATCAAGGCCAGCCAAAAATCTGGGAATGAGTCCAGTTTGACCCAAGCACAAAGCCCCAATCCAGAAACTATGGCTGGGGATAGGAGTAAACAGAAGAAAATGCTGAACATAATGAAGAAATACCACGGATTAAAAGAATCCCCAAGAGATAAAGAAGATAGTAACTCTACCTATCCAAATACAATGTCACAGAAAAAAAGAGGACAAAGACTAGAAGAGTTCCTGGGAGAAATTAAACAAAATATTTTTCTTTTTTAAATGTAGTATTAAATCAAATGACAGTCAGGGAGGAAAGAATGATGAGGAGAATTAATAATAGCTTAGAAGAGAAAGAGGTAAACCTTACCCAAAAATTGAACTCTGAAAACTAGAATGGGCCAAAAAGAAAGCAATGAATCCACGAAACAAAAAAATATTGAAACCAAATCAAAGATTAAAAAGACAAAAGAAAAGGTAGGGTATATTTTACCAAAACAAGTAATCTGTATAGCAGGTCAAAGATAGATCATCTAGAAACATCCAGACTCCTACCAGTAAGGCTGCCATGGTAGCTACCTGTCAACCTTTCTAAAAGTCAGTCAATAAGATTCATGTTGAACACCATTGAACTAATCCAGCTATTGTTTCTTCTTCCACAGTCACAGCTATAAAAGAATGTTCTCAGCATCAAAATCCTTGACATTGTTCAATGGTTCAGTGTCAGAAATGGCTCAGTTTTATCCATGGAAAAGATATAAAATATGCAGGATCATTTGCTTTGCTCCAGCACCTAACGACTTCTGGTTTGCCCTGCAACTGAACCCTGTTGTGTTATTTTCCCCCATTAGAATGTAAGCAAGTAATGTCTTGAATTTCTACCAATATCCCTAGCACTTAGCCATAAACAGGGCATAGTAAGTGCTTAACAAATGTATTCATTACTTCAAAGTGACCTGAGCAGAATCAGAACATTGTGCATAGGAACAGCAATATTATATTGTAACCATGATCAATAGTGAAAGACTTAGTTACTCTGATCAGTACAATGATCTAAGACAGCTAACTCTTGGGTAGGTCCAAAGGACCTGTGATGAAAACTGCTATCCACCTTCAGAGAGAGAACTGATGAACTCTGAATGCAAATTAAAGTTTTTCCCCCACATTCTTTATTTTTCTTGTTTATTTTCTTTTGCAACATGGGTCATATAGAAATGTTTTGCACCACATGTATAATCAATATCATATTGCTTGCCTTCCCTAAGGGTAGGAGAGGGATGTGAGGGATGGAAGGAGAGAAAATTTGGAATTCAAAAAAACTTTTAAATGAAGATTTAAAATGTTCTTAAAATGTAATTTTGAGGTAATGAATTAAAAAATATATATTTAAAAAGCCAAATTTATTCATTCACACACATCTTTAGTTTCTTCAAAATCTTAGTTTAAATGTCATCTTTTATGCAAGGCCCTTTGGGATCTCCAGCTTCCATAGCCTACCCCACCCCAAATCTTTATTTCGTATGTACTTATGTGTACATATCATCTACCCCCAACAGAACACAGACTCCTTGGAAACAAGTGGCTTCACTTTTGCTTTTGTATCCTCAGAACCCAGTACAAAGTTTCTGGCACATAGTAGGCATTTAATAAATGCTTTCTGAGGGATTGACTTTGGTAGTTCTCTGACAATAATGTTGACCTAAAGCTAAAGGGATACAGCAACAGTGCTCCATCTGGTGGCCTAAGCTATGAATTTCTTTTGGGCCTTCAAACCATCAAACCAAATTAGAGAAATCAGAGTAGGAATGAACCCTAGGGGCCAGCCAGTCCAACCTGCTGCTCAGTGCAACAATCTCTGCTAAGCATTTCTGACGTGATGGAGGATCACTTAGGTTTAGCTAGAAACTGTCACTAACAGCATGGTGCGGTGAAAAAAAAGAATGTGATACCTAAAGACCTGGGTTCAGATCCCAGCTTTGACCCATCTACTGTGAGTCAAGGTGATTTGCTTCCTCTCATGGAGGCTCCTTTAGCCATAGAATGGGAATAATATTTGCATTATCAACCTCCACAGAGGAGACACTATAATTCTTGAAGGGTTAGAACTATGTGAATTATTATTTGGGCCAGTTCATTCATTCCATGAATACATGTGTGTATGTATATGGTTTTCTTGGTGTTAAGAAGCTTTTGCTTATAGTGAAAGTCCTGGTTCTGCCATTTGAGGGGAATAACATAAAAAAGAATGCCCCTTCCATTTGAGAGTCCTTTAAGGAGCCTATTGCAGATGTGGGGTGAGGAGTATCCTGGATTGGAGTTTCAGCTTCCCCACTTACCAGCTGTGTGACCTTGAACAAGTCAGCTTCCCCATCTAGAAAACAGATTAATAACCTCAAATTACCTCAGTGACCAGTTCCAAATCTTGCTGGTCTTTAGAATATTTGTCTCTAGGAAGAGGGGGAAAAATACATGCAGTTTTTTCTCCTATATTTTTTTCAAGATTACTTTTTTTTGCTTTAGAATATTTTGTGCTGAAAGGGGGGAAAATCATCCTGCACACAGAGAAGGAAAGGGATCTTGTGCTTGCTGGTGGTAGGGTAGGCTGGCCCACCACTGCTTGGTGTCCTGGTACCAAGGTGGGAAAGGTCAGGAACTACTAGGGAAACAAATCCTTGTCCTTCACGGTCGACATAACTTCAGAAAAGTAGCTTCCAGGCCAAATTTTCTTGCCTACTTTTTCTGAAGTCACGACTTATGCTAAATCCATGTCTAATTGCCAGCTTGTCGCTCAGCACACCTTTGACAGAAACATTCAGAAACAGGCTATTTGTAACACAGGTGGGACAGAAGCAGTAATTAAGTATTACGCACTTCCCTTCCAACAAAGAAAGCAAATTGACTCTGGAGCAGAAGCTGTTTTCTCTTTAGAAACTTTGACAGCTCCTCAGTTGACTCCTGCCCCTCTCTTGATATCTTCAGTGCTTTGGTTCCTTTCATATTCAGACTAAGGGTTCTTCTTCAGGAGGAGGAGGTCACTTGGATAGTCAAGAAATAAGGGATGTGAGGGTTCTGGGCTCTGAGTCAGCCCAAATTAGCCTCCCATTATAGGCAAACCTTGTAAATTCTGTGAATTTACAGTTAAAGGCTTAGTACAGTCCTTCAGTGGTTCAGACACCAAAAATACAGATCAGATTATGCAAAACACCTCTTCCCACCCCCAACACACTAAAAAATCTCATCGTGGATTCAGCCTGGGTAGGGCACCTGGTTGCCAATCCCTTTACTTTAAAAATGAATGTCAGTACTGCCTCCAGGATGAAATGAAAAATTCTCGGTCCTGCATTTAAACCTCTACAATCTGGTCCCTAGCTACCTTTTTTTCAAGGCTTCTTCATTTTCGTCTCCTTGACACTCTCCATGCTTGTCGAGCTGATCTTAGAGCAGTGCAACTAGTGCTATTTGCCTTTGCGTAAGTCCTTAGTACCTCTTGTTGGAGTTCACTCACACCCACCCCTTATGTAGAATCCCTACCTTCCTTTGAATCACAGGTCCTATATAAGGCAAGAACCTGTTCTTTACCCTTAAAATGGGAACGATAGTGTCCCTGCCCCATAGGATTGTTGCAAAGATTTAATGAGAAAAATATATAAAGGTTTTATAAAACAATGCTAGTTACTGATCATGCTGGATGTCGACATGTTCCACCTAAGATCTCAAAGGAAAATTGGTTCAGAATATGGTAGTCAAGGAAGGTTTCCAAGGCGGAGAAAGGGGAGGCAAGTGCCTAGAGGGAAATCCAAACAAGGAGTCTGCTAAGAGTCAAAGTATACTAAGGGAAACCACAAAATTTGATTGGAAAAGTTCTAAATTTGGGCTCAAGAGTATGTGGGTTTATAAACAAGAAAATGAATTAATTAAAAAACAGAAAATTAAAAATTTTTTAAAAATTAAAAAAAAAAAGAGGGTTTAAATTCCAGCTCTTCTATTTGCTGCTGTGGTGGACCTTCCTTCTGCAAGTCCCGTAACTTCTTCTAGTAATCAGGCACATCTATAAATGAGATCTGAGGTCCCTTAAAATTCTAAATCCAGGATCCTTTCCTAACACCCATCTAATCTAATTATCTGTGTACACATTATATACCAACAGAATGTAAACTCCCTGAGAGCAAATAGTTACCTTTTGTCTTTGTAACTGAAGTAAAGTAGCTGGATGTGGTAGGTGCTTTATTAGTACATCTTTAATAAAGAGCACATTGTCCAAAGAAATGGGTTCCAGGGAGGCTATTGCAATTACTAGCTGTGTGACTGGACAAATGGCAACCTCTATTAGGCTCAGCTTCCTCAACTATAAGAAAAATTTAATTACTTACCTACTTCACAGGGTTATAACCAAAGCTGATATTTAGAGTACTTTCTTTACAAAGCCTTTAAAACACTTTGATTTTTACAACAATCCTCTTAAGAACTACAAATAGATCCATCTTACAGATAAGGAAACTGAGGTCCAGACAAAGTGCCTTGCCCAAGTTTACAAAGGTTCCCAAACTTATTTGGCCTACCCCCTCCCTTTAAGAAAAAAAATTAACTCAGCATCACCCTGGAAATCTTTAACGGCTTTTTGGTTTGTTTGGGTTGTTGGTTTTGTTTTTTTTTTAATTTGCATCATTTCAAAAAATAGATACATTTTTAAACGATACATCTTAAATTTACTAATTTATTGTAAATTTGTGCATTTTTTCCTGCATCAAAATTTTGACAACGTATTGTGTCACGTATTGTATTATAAACAAGTCATTACACACACATATTCCTGCAGATGCATGCTGGACTTCCCGACAATGCTGTGCAACATCCTCACCTGCCAACACTTGCTTGTTAAGACCTGTTTGTGGACTTGACCACTGATAGGTTACAACTTGCATTTTGTGTATTTATTTGGAAAATAATGGCAGGCACCATGACTTTAACTCTGTTAAACAGATGAAACAGGTATGAACGGTTTTTCAAATTTTTCTTTTCTTACCTTCCAACATCTCTTTTTTATTCTATGAGCCCCAATTGCACCCAAGGCTACTACTGCCCCCTGGATCATTCCAGCTTTCCCCAGGAAGGCAGAGACAGGGTTTGAACCTTGGTCTTTGCTGATTCTAAATGCAACCCTCTTTCCACCACAGCACAATGCCTCTTTAGTGTGCTTTTAAAATATAAAGTACTATATAAACATAAACTAGGCAGTCACATTAGCTTTTTATCTCTACTAGGAAAGAGAAAGAGGACATAGGCAATAAAGTGAAGTATGATGCATTTCCTTAGGAAAATGCACCAAAGAAAATGCTTCCTAAGATATTGAGAGACAATGAGAGACAAAGTAGGCTATGAAATCCCATTTTGAAGAAGGCCTTAGTCCCACGTCTGCCACTGAATCTGGGATTTTGAGCAAATCAGTTTCCCGTCCCTTCTCTTATAATGTAAAACGAAGGGGATCGACTGGATGGTCTCATAATTATCTACCATCCTAACAGCCCTTCCATTATACGGTCTAAGAGTCCTTCCAGTTCCAGCACTGCATGAACCTATATGACAAACTGAAAAAGGTGAAATGCAGCCAGATGGGGACATGACACTAAATTTTCTTTAGTGAACAAAGTAGTTATTGAACAGACATGGAGAGGGGAGGGAGGGCATGCAGGCGTATCAGAAGGCATTTATTTTCAAGGACAAGCATTAAGAGTCTATATCTTATCTCCAGTAAGAATATTTTATCACAGAGAGGAACTAGACTAAAATTCCTACTCCACACCTTCAAGGAACTTCCAGCCTTCTCAGCATTGGCCTGTTCCTCACTGTTAAAACAAGAATACCATTTGTCCTCAATCAATGAAATGCCACGAGGAAAGGGAAATATATACTGCATATAGACAGATCTAGGATACACCTGAGTTTTCTGGAAGATAAACCAAAAGTATTAAAATTTGTGAAAAATTAAATAATCAGCCCAGTGCCAATGAACCATTGTTCAGATGTCTATAATACAGACTCATTCCCACATACACCCCCATGGAGACAAATAATTATTAGTACTTGGTTCTTAAATTAGAAAGCAACATGCCTTTACTTTGGTCTTACACGTGTTTCAGCTTCTTTCAGCAATCATCCGTCTACTTTTATATCTAAAATTAAGCTCAACTTTGGAAAGTAACCCAAGCCCTAAACTTGTTTCCTCTCTGCACCACCCCTTTACCCCAGTCTCACTCCCAGCTCCCTTAGTCCATCTCATCCCGGGGAGGGGTGGACATCAAGATCTTCAAAATTTGTCACCCGATGTGCATAGTTTTCTCTAAGACTTTTCCCCTCAGCATTATGCTGAGAAGTGGCAAGGCCTAGTTAATAGAGGGTGGGCCTGCAAGTCAGCAAGGCTGAATTTGCTGCGGTATATGACCTAAGTGAAACCACCTCATTGTGCCCTGAAGCAACTCTCTTAAGACTAAGTTGCAAAGCAATTTGCCTTTTCACTAGGAGTTTCCTTCTCCAATGAAACCACAGGGCACTGTTCAACACCCGCCCCCAACCCCAAAAAACAAACATGAAATTAGAAAAATTCATGTGTTCTTGTGACCCTTTGGTAATACTATGTATTAGGTAATACTCTGCTTTTGCCAGTTCCTTGTTTTGAGTGTGAAGAGGAGTGAATTAAAAGTCAGGTCATTTGGCTTCTACATCATTTGGGTTCTAGGTTCTTTCTCTGCTACTAACTTGAGCTTTAATTCAATAGATAGATGGTGGGAAGAGGTTCCTCACCACTCAAACAAGTGTCCCTGGATCCTGGTGCCTGCCACCCTTTCGTCCCAAGTTAGGGCTCTGCTCTTCTCTCTGGGCCTCATCCTCTTCCTGCCAAGTGAGGATAATAGCAAACACGGACTAACAACCTCAATAAATGGATGTTATAAGGAAGAGAATCACATTTATATAGTGTCATAATTGTACAAATTATAATTACTATTTCTATGCTGATGATTCTCAAAACTAACTTTCCTGTCCAGTCTCTCTGCTGACTTCCAATCTTGCATCTCCAACTGCCTTTCGGAAATCTCAAACTGGATGCCCAATAGACACCTTAAATTCCATGTCTAAAATTTAACTCCTTTATCTTTCCCCCTACACTCTCCCCATTTCCCACCTTCCCTATTTCTGTAGATGGCAACACCATCCTCCCAGTCCCTCAGTCTTGCAAGTGAGGAGTCACCCTAGACTAGTCACCTACACATCCAAGCTGCTGCCAAAACCTATCAATTTCACCTTTGTGGCATCTTTCAAATATATCCCTTTTTCTTCTCTGATGCTGCCCCAGCTCTGGTACAGGTCCCTATCATCCCATGCATTATTGCAATAGGTGTGTCTGCCTGCCTCAAGTACTTTATCACTCCGATCTATCCCCCATTCAGCCACTAGTGATTTTCTTGAAACACAGATCCAACTATGGAAATTCCAGTGGCTCCCTATTACCTTCAGCAGCAAATTAAAAAATGCTCTGCCTGGGATTCAAAGCCCTTCATAACCTAGCTCTCTCCTACCTTTTCAGTCTTATGTTACTCCCTGACACATAATCTTTGATCCAGTCACAGCGGCCTCCTGGCAGTTCCCTGAACAAACACTCCAACTCTGGTCTCCAAACATTTTCTCTGGCTTGACTTCATGCCTGGGACATTCTTCCTTCTCTGCTGACTTCTGACTGCCCTGGCTTCCTTTAAGTCTCAACTATAAAAATTCCATCTTCTCCAGTGCTTTCCGTTATTTCCTATTTATCTTCTAATATACTTGTTTACACGTTGTCTCTCCCGTTAGTCTAAGGTCCCTGAGAATAAGAACTGTCTTTTATACCTTCATTGCTTAACAAACTGCTTGGCACACAGCAGGTATTGTCACAATCTAGTAAGGGAAAGACTCCAAGTACCATTATTCCCAGTTTACATTAGGAAACTGAGCTTGTTTCCTGGAATTTGTCCACGGCTTGGCATCCACTGCCAATTAAGTGCTGGTACTAGGAAATGAATCAAGAACCTCTGGACTCCAAACCAGGGACTGTTCCACTATGTACCATTTTTCTAGTGAAAGTGAAAATACCCTGAAAGTTAGAAGACACAAATTTAAGGTATTGGGCTGTACGCTCAGAATATTGGTGCTACAAGATCCCCTTGGAGATCATCCACAACCGTCCCCTCATCTCACAAATGAGACCACTGAGCCACAGGCTTCAGTGACAGAGATGGGACAAAAAAACCACGCAATACAACTCAGTTCTGGGGCTCCTTCCACTCTACAAGATCACCTCCTTCTGAAGTCCTCCCCTCCCCCCAAGCCGTCTGTTGGAGGTGAACTGTTTGTCTCCTAGAAGGAAAATTGACCCCATGGCTACACACTGCTGCAGTGACAGGTAGCATACCACAGTGGGCCAATGCTGTATTTCAGTGAGACACAATCTGTGAGCAGATCTGGGTTCTGCTACTATCTGCAAAGCTGGGGAAGCCATTGCGCCTGTGGGTTTCCTCCTGGGAGGGTTGGGCCAAATGAACGGCAAGGTTCTAACAAAGGTTATTTCAAACCACTCTAGGCCTTGGCAATGCTGAAGCCTAAGGCTGACTAGCTGTAAGAACAAGGTGTGAGGTCATGGTCTGTTCTCAATAAAGTCTACCTTTGACAAGTACTGTGTGGAAAAGTAAACCTTCAAAATTACATGGTTTGCTCCCACTTAAAAAACAAAAACAACCCTAGAGTCACTTCATAACATTAACCCATCCTCCAGCTGGGTGCTGAGGCAGACTTGTAGTGAAAACATAAGGGGACTTGCAGTCGGGGTATGATAAGCTCAGATCCCAGCTCTGACACTTAATTCCTGGTGTGGCCAAGGCTGTGGCACTTTCTTGGATTGGTTTTCACATATCTTCCTAGTTCACAGGGCTGTGGTGTGGAGAGTACTTTGCCAGTCTCAGGGTATTTTAAGAAATGTGAGTGATGATTCATTTTGTGAGGACAGCCCTCCTGAAGACTCCTGGAAGGTATTCTCATGGTTCCTTTGTTTGACCACTCTATGCTTGGTGTGTGCTCTGACCCTATGGTGGGCAGAGCAAACAGTTGCTTGGGCTTTCATTTCTCTGCCAGGCAGTACTGGGCCACAGGCACACTCCTAAAGGTCGCCAGTTCTGCACAGGAAATCCAAACCAAACAAAGCCTGGGCCCTGTGCCCAGCCTTCTGGATTGACGATCTCCTAAGGCGCTTGGGAGTGAGGACAAAAGGACCAAAGTGAGGACAAATAAAAAGGTCACAATGTATATTTATTCCCCACACGTTACATTCTTCACCACAGTTAAAACTGAAGAGTTAAAAACATTGTGGGTGCTGATGGATTACAGGTGATCATTTTATTTCCTGCTAGTCATCTAGAACACTCAAAGCTCATCTATCTCCCCAAGAGGTTCCCTGAAAGCAACAGGGGGACAGCTGCCCTTTCTAACTATGGAGCCTTCCCCTCAATTATCCGATACAAGACTGAGACACTGCCAACTTGCTCAGGAGTTTCATGACTCATAGAACTAGCTCTCCTTCTTGTCTTCTCTTTTCCCCCCTCACACCTTTACCAAACTCTATCTGATTGTGATGACTGGAGGCCTCCAGGATTTTCAGTGAGGTATCCAAACCACTGCTGAGCATGGTAGTAATTCCATTGCTACCTGGGCAAATGCAGCTTTGCCTCCCTGCCAGTTCCAATAAAACATTGCTGTCTGCCACCTTCATGAGTCCAGCAGCTGACCAATGTAGGTTGCTGGATCTGTTGTCCCTTATCAGTCCCCCCTCTTCTTCACAGTATGGGAGAAAGTTTGCAGATATTCCTCTACAACAGAAACCCAAGTGCCCACTATCACCTGTGTGCAAAGGGACAGTGACATAGGCAATGGAAAGGTGGTAAGACTGATGCATGAAGCTCAAGTCTCTCCACCTGGTGATTGAGAAACAAGCGGGCACCAGATACAAATCATGATTCTGACTAGATGTCTGTGAGATTACTGGCAAAAAAGATCTGAGGAAAAGAAACAAATTCCTATCAAAATGCTCAATTTGAAGAAAGTCACAGAAACTGGTCTTACGCACCCCAATAAGACTGCCCCCTCCTCCAAAAAGGTTCAGGTTAACACAAGCTTCTATCCACATCCACAAATGAACTTCTTCCCATGCATACAGATAATCCAAACTGCACTGACGACATCTTTACGCCCCAGATTGTAAATGGCAGTGAGCATTATAGAGTAGGACACTCAGCTGGAGGAGGCTGGGAACACCAGGCAACCTGAGAGGATGTTTGTGTTTAGAAACTGACTTCTAATCATGAAAGAAAATACTTTTTTCCTCTTTAAAAAAAATAAAGAGGAGATGAACACAACCCTCAAAGCCCCAGGTAGCCAATATATGTGGCCCACAAACACAAGATGGTGGAGGCTTCTTAACAGAAAACTTGAAACATCTCATCTTGTAAATGGGGCTGAGAACCACCCACAGGCCCCACTGTAGAAAATACTTCAGTAACTGACTCTCTGAGAGCTAGAAAGAGGGTGGATGCTGGTTTGTGTTTACAGCTTGCTGGCTCTTTTTTGGGAAAAAATAGAGTCTGGGTAACGGAGGGAAGAAGGAGAGGGAAAAAAAAGGAAAATAAGAATCCATCTTAACATGCAGGTCCAATAATTTTTTTTTCTTTTTCTCTTGTGGAAATTCCAACTGGAGAAATGGCAGAACACATGGCTTCCAGTCTGTACATCGAAGGACTCAATTCTCAATGGTGCTGCTGTTAAGAGAACATAAATCCAGTGAAAACCATAACAATCTAATCCCCTCTTTATTATTAAGGGCCTACTATGTGCAAAGCACTGGGAATGGACCTAGGAATGAGAAATACCATCTAACCCTCAAAGTAAAACTATATTCTGAATCACAGAACCTCAGACCAGGGAGGAATCCCAGGGATCACCTAGGAGAACCCTTGTATAAAGGAGAAACCCACTTCCCACTCTAACAGCTAACATATAGCACTTTAAAGCTGATGAATCAATTTTAGATCCATTATCCCAAATGAATCTAACAACTACCTTGTGAGGTAGATATCAACATTCCAGTTTTGCAGAGTATCCTGAGGCTAAGAAGTAACTTATCCATGGCACACAACTAGAGGTGGTAGACTCGTTAACTAATCCAGGATTCCGGAATCGAGTTCAGTCCCATTTTACCACAAAATATTGTCTCTTAGGGATCATTATCCCCATTTTACAAAAAAGGAAACCTGGGGCTTGAAAAGTGTTCACCCCACCTTTTGTGACCATCCCCAATAATGCAAGGCTTCACTACCTCCAGAGAAAGCTCATTCCGTGAATTGATGGATCTAATTTTCTTAGGAAATTCTTTATACTGGCATGAAATCTGCCTTCCTTTAACTCTGATCACTTGTCCTAGTCCTGCCTTCTAGACTCAAATGAAGCAAGCCTAACCCACCTTTCTTTTAAATATTCAAAACTCCCTATGCCTCTGGGAGGCTTCCTTTCTTCAAGCTCAACATTTCTATTTCAAGTCATTCCCACATAAAATGGTTTTTCATACCCTAAGGATTCTCTGTATTGTTTTTGTAAGGTAGAAGCTTCGAGCATCAGTGAGGAACCTGCTGCTAGAAGGTCACATGTGGCCCTCACCCCTGACTTAGAGGAGCTGACACATCTCCCTTGTTTTAAACACAAACCTGGAGCTAATTCAGCCTGCATTTGAACTTTTTTTTTGGCTGCCATAATGCTGAATCATACTAGATTTTAGAGTTAGCTCATGGAGAGCTCATGGAGTCTAATTCCTAAATCCTTTACTTGTACAGATTTTTTTTCTCTTTAGTTTAAGCACAGGTAATTATGATGAGGATCTGGTTCTATCCAATAGTGTGAAAAGTTCATCACAAACAATACCCACAAAATATGCTAGATATCTTTAAGAAAAGAAGCCAGACAAGGGCTATGCTGTGAAGAATCACCTGCAAATCTAGGCAGGCACTGATCTAAATCCAAACAGTAATACCATATATATATATATATATATATATATATATATATAAAATGCCTTAATTCTAAAGAACTCAAGCTACATTCATGTACATTACAGCACTTCTCCTTCCACTGGCCCTAGGAGCCCCTTATCTAAAGTCTCTCTGTGATACAAAGGTAACTCTAGGTTCTTGAAGACTCTGCCACTGGAAGTCAATAAGCTCTATTTCTGCTGTTGAGGTCACACTTAGCTATTTAGAGAGAGCTTCTTCACCAGAGGGTGAGCCAACAAGTGATGAAATTTCTTTTTTAATCCAAAAAAGTAACTCATGGAGCAGTTGCATGCTGGGTTGATGGGAGTATCCATGTCTATGAGATAGGTGGCTCTGCAGGTATGGTCCTTGTCTCACATGAGGAAATTCGAGGACAAGAAGCTAAGTGACCATGGGTAGGGATAGCAGGCCAAAGAAAACAGCAATGTGACACAGCAGAAAGAGATCTGGACATGAAGTCTGGAGGTCTGGTTTTTAAATCCAGACTAGAATCACATCCCACTAGTTCTGGGACAATGGGCCATGTGGCTCACATTCTCAGAGCCTCAGTTTCCTCATGAGGATAATGACACTTGCACTTCTTTCCTCACGTAGAAATTGTGAGGTAAGTACTCTGCAGTCATCAGGAACATATAAATGTGAACAATGGAAATGTTTACAGTGAAAGATAACATGTTGTAAAGGAAAGAATCCTGTACCTGAAGTCTAAAGGCAGGAGACTGTCCCAGATCAGCCACTGATGAGCTGGCATAGTATGCCAGAGCACCACCCCTGGCCTTTGGAGAGACTTGGGTTCCAATTCCGCAGCGAACCATAAAGAGCTGGGACTAGAGACAGTCGCTCATAGGAATCACTAGCATGTACGTAGCTAGCACCTTCAGGTTTGCAAGGTACCTGTTCTGTTATCTGATTTACCCTTGTCAACAATCCAGGGGGGTAGGCTCTATTTATTATTTTATTATCTCCATTTTACAGATAAGCAGACTGAGACACCCAAACTGCCTCTTAGAACCTCTCGCACATTGTATTATCCACTTTACAGGTTTGTTTAGAAGATTTAGGGATCTATGAGAAGTCAACTTCAAAGTCTTTATAAACTTTACAGCTTAAGTTTGCTAATGTGCTTTCTGGGTGTCACTTTCCTCCTCAGTAAATGGGGACAATGATGTTATTACACTTAAGCCTGTGATGACTGTGAGAACAGCTCCATTAAAAAAAAACAACACTGACAATTGGTGTTAAGTTATTACCCTACAGGGAAGAACAATGAGAACAATTTAAAAATGCCTCATCTTAAGGAAGCAGATGGAAACTACTTATCAGATATTAAAGGGAGATTTTATGCACTGGATGGAAGATGGAATTAGACAACAAGTTCACAGATCCCCCTCCCAAACTCTGAGGTTCTGTGATGGTCACATAGGGCCAAAATGGGGATCCGAATCTGACAGCTCCAATTCAGGTAGGTACCCTCTCCAGCACTATCCGGCCCCAAGCGTGTACCTTCACTGTTCATTCCTGCTGGTCATCATTGCTGGCACTGGGGGTCCGACTCCTAATCTGGCTTCTGAGCTGTTCTATCAACTCTGGATTTTGTTGCTGCATCTGCTGAGCAAACTGTTGGCCTCTGAAGAACAAAACCAAATACATGTAATTAGAATAAGCAAAAACCAACTCAACCAGAAAGGAGATGAAAGAATAAGAAAAGCTCACAGTCCAAAAGGAAAAAAAGAATAGCAGGAGGCTGGATATCTAAGTTCTGAGACTCCAAGTTGGGGTCTGGTGTCACCTGCTATTCCTGACTCTGGAAACTATCATCCCAGTCAGCCATGCTCAAAACCCCTGTGGCTCTTTGGCTGCCACTTTTCCTCTCTAGCCATGACACGGAATCACAGAATTTCAGAGCTGGAGCGAAGCTTCTTGACCTCCTAATCCAATCTCTCTACCTGAAAAATAATTTTCCACAATGAACCTGACATTGGAAGAGCTCAGCTGAGTGGGAGACAAAGAGTGCTCTGCTCATTCTCCTGCTGAACGCCTTGAATTCTTGAAAAGCTTTTCTTAACATTAGCCTAAATTCAGTGCTCTGTAATTTCTATGCATTCACAGTTCTGCTTTCTGGGGCCAATCCCTCTTCCAGAACCAACCTTCAAATATCTGCAAACAACTACCGTGGTTCACATCCCTTCCCTCACCTTCTCTAAGCAGAACAACCCTAGGTCCTTCAATGGAGCCTCTAAGAATCTGAACACAAGTCCCTTTACCATCTGTTGCCTTCCTCTGGCCATGTGTCAGTTAATTTGCATCTTCCCTAAAACAAGATGCCCAGAACTGAACTCAGTGCTCTGGAGTTTGGTGGCCAGGACACTTCCTCATTCTTTCCTGGCCATTATGCTTTCTTTAATGCAGTTTAAGACGACCTTAGTTTTCTTGGATACAATCAGCACAAACCACTCCTATTGAGCTTGCAGGCCACTAAAACCCGAAATTCTTCTTTTGTCTGCTGTTTAATCATGACCCAGCCTTCTTGTACTTTTGTAAAGTCGTTATTTTGAACCAAAATGGAAAACTGTAGATTTACCCCTGTTAAATTTCAACTTACTGGATTTGTTGTAAGCCAGTCATTCAAGGTGCTAGTTCTCCCTTCAAATTTTGGATCATCTATAAATCTGAGGGGCATACCATCTAAATCACTGATAAAAAGTGTTAAACAGCATCAGACCCTGGGAAACTCCCCTGAAGACCTCCATTCAAGTTGACTCGGTCTCATTAGGTCTGACCACTCCAGTTTTGAATTCATCCAGCATACTACTGTCTAGCCTACATCTCTCTACCCTGTCCAGGAGCATAGCAGGAGAGCCAATGCCAAATGTTTTGCTAAAATCTAGATAAATTCTATTTATAGCATTTCCCTGACCCGTTCCTACTGAAGCCAAGATGACTCTCACCATCATTTCCTTTAGCAGGTGTTCATTAACTATCTCTTTACTAAGGTGTTTGCCAGGAAGTGAAGTAAAATTCACTGGCCTGCAATTTCAATTTTCAGGTGCCATCCTCTTTTTCTTTCTGAAAATTAGGACGGTATTTATCCAGTCCTGAAGCATCATGGGAAGCAGGTTGGCAATCACCAGCTCTTTTAATTCCCCAGAATGAAGTCAATTTGGACTATGTGACTTGAAATTAGCACTCATTGAGGGCAGCTAAATATTCTTATGTTGGGTATCAACTCTCTTTTAACCATGTGTGTTCTATTCCTTTCCATGCAAAGATCATCCTCATTGTCAGAAAAAAAAAAGCAAAAAAAAGTGGGGCAGCCCTGTCTTCTCTTCATTATCAGTCACTACTATCCCATCTCCTGAATGCCAAGCAGTCCTTTCCCTCCTTTTTAACCCCCTGGCCCCTTGTTGCCTCCAGCGTTCCTCATCAGCTTCAGCTCGCTCAGGGCATTAATACTGCTTACACCTACCATGAGGGCCATGCCACACTTGGGCAAGCATCCTCCCTGACCTCTCCCCTTTGTGTTCACTGTCTATATACCACAGAGCTTTGAAAAACCCAAGTTGGTTGGTGAATTCCCTGTGCATCCAGTGTTCTTTAGAAAGATCCCCCTTTTCTCTTCAATTGAAATAGGTTCTCTTTGTGTCTTCAGAACTGCACGGTCAATCTATTTCCATCCCTCCTGGGATGACTTCTCCAGCAGAATTTTAGTCCATGGGATCCTACCTACCCTTTCTCCAATTCTTAAGAAGTATTGCACAATGTTCCTGGCTTTCCTCTTTTTCTCTACCTATACTTCTAAAATACAGTGAGTGGTTCCCAAGTAACCACTGAGTCCCAACATTTTCAGATGAGGCTCTGAGTTGCTAAGTCCCAACTATTCCCTCAAAAACTACACAAGCATGCCTAGGACATTGCAAGTCTGAACTGCAATACCTTGTCTCCTGATACCCCCCAGCTCCAATTTATCTCCTGTTTATCAAATAAAGGACTGACATTCAAAACCCTCCAATCACACCACTAACATTTTTAGATTTGTCCTAGAACACCCCAAAATCATATACCCTAAGCTCTAGTCATCTTCCACTTGTCCTGTGTTTATGCTTTTTCTCACGCCATTCTAGTCACTTGGAATGTCTTCCACACTATCTCTATTAAGTCCTAACTAGAATCAGCTCCAACATCACCTCTCCCCATCTTCCATTCTCCCCCAACTGCTCCAATTGTAACTTTCCTTCCTTGCACATCATGTAGCATTGTGTGTGACAAAGACGGGTGGAGGGATGTCTTATGTTCTCTCTTATTATGCACTATATGTCACATGTCCTAGGCCATGTGGTACTGTTCCCTATAACAATGCACATGGCAGTTACTTGAAAATAAGTGTAACTATGGTTGAGGTACCAGATACCCACTACTTAAGAGGCTTGCTGATTTCCTGAGCATGAGTCTGAGATGACAAACAGACAAAAACACTCTGTTTAAAGTACCTGACCAAATCAAGTCCAAACTGGCAAAAGAGTCTTTGGGGGAAGACAGACGGTCACTACTCTCATTTATGATCAAATGGAAATACAACTCTCAAAGGCATAAGGGAAAACTGGAGAGAGTTCAGGGCGGGGCAGGGAGTGGGGACAGAGAGAACTAACTCATCAGGAACAGTCTCAGGAAATTGTGGGCCATTTAGTCCATCCTACAGAGAATGCTTTAAGTCCCTTTGGTAAGTTAAAAGCAACTCTTGTTATCTCTTTGATCTTGTGAACATGAATTTCCATTTCCTTGGGAGAAAATACACTTGCAGTATATAGGGAGTAGGGTCTAAGTGCTAAGAAGTCAGAGCAACAAGAGGGCAGGCATTAGAGCCAGGATGCTTATATAAGAGAGTAAGGTATATCTTGCTAGGGTTTAAGGCCACAATCACAATACAGTAGAATGCCGAACTTCACTGACCCAGAGACACAGGTAGAGAGAGGCAGAGATAAAAGCAAAGACAAAGACAGAGAGATAAAGAGAAAACACTTTCCTTATGGAGTATGATCAAGAAGGTCCTGAGCCAAGGGCAAAAATTTCCCTAAGTCAACTCAAAGAAAAATCTTTTACATCTTCTAATTTGTATTACAGTTATCTCAGTATATTTCCCTATCCTTAAAATTCAAATAAGAGATGTCCTTGTGTTTGGAATTCTGGACTAACTTATGCCACAGACAAAGACACGTACAACATAATGCTTCAGTGCATAAAAGAACTATGAGCAGCAGCCAATGTAAGTAAGTCCCAGTGTCATCATTGATGTAGGGGGAGGGGAAGAGAAAATCAGGGAGGCTTCCTATAGGTGGCATATGAGGTACACTTCAAAAGACAGGTGGGGATCCAATGTGCAGAAGTAAGGGAGCATTTGGGGCAGAGATTAAGTCAAAGAAGCTGTGGAATGAGCAAGGCACAAGGCATATACAGAAGACTAAGTAGTTGGTTTGGCTAAGCTTGGTAGCATGTGAAGAGTGGATGGTGAGGGACCCTCAAACACCAGACTAAACAAAGAAGTCTAAGCTCTAGTCGGTATGTAGTAAGAAACTAGCAAAGGATTCTGAGATGACAGGAGCCACAGCTGGAGTTCATCACATCTACCAGGGAAGAGCAGTGTGGTGGCACGTTACTACCAGACATGGTAGTTCCTGGGATCTACCGTAAAAGCCTGGACAGATGCTAACAGGTCTTTGGGGAGTGGGAGTTGGACTAGACAAGACAACAAGCAGAATGCTTCACATATGCTAGGTGCTCAGAAAAACACTGTCAAAATACAGTTATTTTGCATTTGCTCTTCATGCCAGTCACCAGCATGTTCAGGAGAAATAAGAATGGTATTCTGGTGCTTGTTCACGGCCTTCTCAGTGTCAAAACCATCCCCTTCTTTGGCTACATAAACCGCTAGGACTGCTTGGGAAAGAATCATCTTCCACAGCACAGCAAGGAGTGACGGAGATAGTACAGACTCTTTCTCAGAACAGGCCCCAAAGCCTGTTAGTTAAGTGGCTTCCATGAACCGGGGAGGCCATGGTTGACGTCCAAGGCTGACTAGTGGTGTGGGAGTAAGAATTTCTGATTTCATTACATGGGGTGGTTGGCGTTTGCTTTTCCGTCTGCTTCTACTGCTCTACAGATGGACTTGATCCAGGGTGATGTTTTTCCATTTTTAAGAGTTCTGCTTCATCCTCCTCCCCTAACAAAGGCAAATCAACTTACGCCTGGATGAGGCTGGCGAGGTCATTTGGAGAAGGACTGGCTCCAGTAGCTCCCAAAGGGTTGTGGCCACCTGATATCATCCCAGACATGCTGCAAGGAGAGGATTTATTACTCACAAACAGGCCAACTCTGGTTCCTCTGATTCCAGGTCCTTGGCAGGACAGACTGTTACAAGAAACTTGGTAAACAAAGAATTGAGATTAATCCCTTTTGGATGCTTTGCTTTTCCTACTTCAAGTGGTTTCCTGCTGGAGTTTGGCAGGCTCCCTGTGGATTCAGCAAATTTTTCAATATACCCATTTCTCCCACCTTCTCCTATGATAAAACTGCCTGTAAACTGTCACATTTCCCCAAATCACATCCAACTTTAAGATCTTAAAAAAACTGTTAAAAGATTCAAAAGAAAAGGCAAGAGACAGTATTACTTACAGTTGCTGTACTTGTGGATTATTCATAAGGTTTGATGCCTATTAAAGAAGACAGTTCAATGGTTATAAAGATCCCTAACCATCTTGACCACCCATTATAAATCTCTAGCTTCAATAGTAGTATTTTATTTTTAATCAATAAAGAGAAAAGGAAAAAGTGCCAGTCAGTAGGTAAATCCCCAACAATTAGGTAAGCTTAGATCTAGCTTATCAATATGGAGATGTGAGGGTTTTGTTTATAACACATAAAGTAATGAAATGTGCAAACACCCCCCGTCTATGGCTTTAGATAAACCTATGTTGGGAGGGTAGGGACAGAGGACTGAGGTCATTACCATACTCATGAAGCCTGGGTTATTCAGCAAGCCAGCCAGGTCAAAGCTTCCAGTGCCTCCTGTCTGCAAAGACCAGAAAAAGACTTTATTAGTTGGCATTTGGCACTGGGTAAATAGCACACAGATGTCACTGAACTGCTCCACAAGTAAAAAAAAAATTCAGGCAGGTAGCTTTTAAAAATGGGATTAGATTCTACAAACAGCCCGATGGAACAACACTAAACCCCAATGTAATTTAATATTAGGCGGCATCAAGGGGCACAAAAGACAGCTTGAGAGAGGTTCTTATCCCACTACATGGGACCCTCAAAAGACTGCATTCAAGACTAGGCACCACATTCTAAGGGGGACCTTGGAGCACCATCAGAGGAGGGTGATCAGGAGAAAATGAAATCTTATCATACAAGGAGCTGCTGAGAAACTAGAGCTATTTAGCCTGGAGTAGATAACACCAAATAGGAAGAGATGGTTGCCATTGTTCAAGATTATACAGACTGGTTGTGCTTGGCCCTAATGTGCAATGAATATAATCAAGTCAACATAAACGGAAATCTAACAAGAGCTATTTCAAAATGGAATATGATACCTTGACAGGTAATAAGCTCTCTACCACTGAGCACATGCAAACAAAGGCATGACAGACACCTTGTTGGGTATGGTATAGATCTGCTTTAGTGGAGGTTAGATCTTATCCTTCCATCTCAGGAGATTTTAACGATTCTGTGAAAAGCTCAACGAATAGTCAGGACAAAGTAGAGGAACAAGCTGCCTCCAAAGGCTACAGATGAAGTAGCAGCTCACATCTGGAAAAGTCCAATGTTATTTATGTTTCTCTTTTCAAATGAGCAGGGCCTATGAGGTAAGAGCTGCACTCACTAGTCCCTCTAATCTACGACAAATTAAAGAAGTCTTCCCTTCCCACACTCAGGCAGACTCCACTGAAGCTCCTCATCACACAGAGGCAGACAATAAGTTCAGGAACTTACAGGGCTTGGGGTTTCTTTCATTTTCTGTTCAGCTATCTTGAGGTTTGATTTGTATGTATCATTGTCTGGGTCCAACTCCAGGGCCTTCTTATAGTAGACTACAGCCTCCGTGTGCTTGTTTAAACTTGAAAGTGCTAAGCTGGACAGACAGAAGAAAGAAAGCAAACAGTTTTGGCCCAGAAAGAGAGGCTCCTTATACTGCACCTCCCAGACGCCCCACAGTTCTGAGAGGAGTTAACCTTCTGCCTTTCACACTTCACCCACTATCTTTTTCTTTTATATATATATATAAATAAAATATATATAAATATATATATATTTAATTACATGCAATTAATTTTTAACATTCATTTTTTAAAATTCTGAGTTCCAAATTCTTTCCTTCCCTCCCTCTCCAACCTCCTCATTGAGAAGGCAAGCAATTTGATAGCGGTTATACATGTGTAGTCATACAAACATTTTCATATTATTAATGTTATAAAAGAAAACATAGACCAAAAAGAAAAAAAAAGCTTCTATCTGCATTCAGTTTTCTCTAGAGGTAGACAAAATTTCACCATGAGTCCTCTGTGACTGAATTAGAATTCTGTATTATTGAGAAGACCTAATATTGCTATTACTGTATACCATGTTCTCCTGGTTCTGCTCGCTTCAATTTGCATCAGTTCATGTAAATCTTCCCAAGTTTTTCTAAAGTTGTCCTGCTTATCATTTCTTGTAGCACAATAATATTCCATCAAAATCATACCTCCAGAGAAAGAAATGATGAACTCTGAGTGAAAACTGAAGTATGTTTTTTACTTTCTTTTTCTTGTTTTTTTTTTTCCAACCATGGCTAATATGGAAATATATTTCACATGATTTCACATGTATAACTGATATACTGCTTGCCTTCTCAATGGCTGAGAGGGAAAAAAAATTTGAAATTCAAAATTTAAAAAAAAGAGAAAACTGAACTAAACCAAAAATAAATAATAAATGTTCATAAGGAAAGAAAAGGGTTCTGATAAAACCTAAGTTGTATACTTTATTCTTGTATGAGTCAATTAGTTTCACTCTCTTCCATCGCTAGAGATGGTGTCCCAAACTTCAGTCATTCACATATGGGTAATATTAATTACAAGGGAGCCTAGCCGTGCAATTGAAATACAAAATGCAAATCCAGCCCTGTCACTGAAGGTCCATGTCTTATTAATGACAGTCTGCTATCTCTCTGTGTGAGGGGCAGTACATTATTAGAAAATATTTTTATCTTTGACCAAATAAAATCATTATTCTATAATATGGGACTGGGGAGGATGGAGGTGGGAGACCTCCATGTATGTATGATTTTGTATCAATATTTAGTGACACAAAGGGAGATGACTACTACCATACTCTAATTCTTGCTAGCAAAGTTGAACAG
>CM053594.1:48232653-48255017 GCA_028646575.1 Pseudocheirus occidentalis
TCCTATGTTGTTTGCCCTTCATTCTTGAAGAGGACCGTGACATCAGGAAGATAATGCTATGACTTACAAGTGAATTGGATGTATATGAGGAAGGGCTGTACAAGGTCACCAGAGCCATCTGGGTCCTGTAGCAAGATCAGAATGACCAGAGATGGTCCCTGGCGGTATAGTCTAAAGCAGGGCTGTAGGGAACCTGTGGCCTTCTACGTCATTGGATGTGGACTTTTGACTCGGAAGTTTTATAGAACAAATCCTTTTATTAAGGGGATTTGTTCTATGAAGTTTGTATTCAGTCAAAGGGCCATACTTGAGGACCTAGATGGCCACAAGTGATCTTGAAGCCTCAGGTTCCCCACCTCTGGTCTAAAGCAATGAGAACTGAACAGGAGACCTGGGTCAGAACTTGGCTCTGTCACTGTGGGATCTTGAGTGAGTAATTAGACATAAATGGATCTTAACTTCTCTGTCTGTAGAATGAGTGGCTCAGACTAGATGATCTCAGCAGTTTCTTCCCATTTTGAATCTTCTGCTGTATTTGCATGGCTAAACTTCTAAGCTGTGCAGGGAATTGAGAGGTGCAATAATGGATAGAAAAGTTCCATGTAGGCCTTAGCTATTTCTAATTTGAAACCTCAGACAAATATGTTTTACTCTACCATTGTGGGTTAAATAATCTTCTCAAGGGGGTTATCTCCAAGGTTCTGCGATTCAAAACTGGGAATAAATCAGGTAATGGTGCCATAGCTTTTTAACTTGTTAAGTCTGTAAAAGCCACTCTATAAGCCATTAGTGGTCCCTCAACCAAGGCTAAAACTTTTGTTCTTATCCTCAGGGAGAAAAATAGATCTTTAATGTTTCCAATACCTACCCCATTCTGCCATAGGCTTTGCTGTAGTACGGGTCTATGCCAATGGCTCTTTCACAGTCTCTCACAGCACCCGCATAATTTCCAAGTTTGCTGTAGGCAGCAGCTCTGAGAAGGACATAAGTGAAAAAGTTCACTCTCTGACAAAGGAAGGCTAACAGCCAAGAAAAAAAAAATCAATCACCTATGCAACCAACTCTCTCTATATCCACTCACTTCTGCAAATGAGGAGGGTTCTCCCTACTGCAGAGCTGGACTGGGTTATTTACACAATACACAACTGACTACATATACAAGCTGTTGTACCTTTGGGAATCTGTTTCTTCATAAAGCCAATTTAATTCAACAAACATTTATAAAGCAACTACTGTAAGTCAGACATTGTGTTAGATGTTAGGGCAATAAAGGTAAAAATGGAAAGAGCTGCTGCCCTCAAGATGCTTAAATCTAGATGAATACTTAGTAAAAACAGGGAGAAGATCATCTGTAGTAGCTCTCTCACAAGGCTCATGGGAGATTATGTATGTAAAGTGTTTCTGCAAACCTTAAAGCCCTCTGTCAAGGCCAGTTATCATTATTACTATTATTTCCCTAAGATGTAACTCAGTGCACCAAGCTCAGCATTTCTGAATGACAAGTACTCCTGCCACATTTAAAAAAAAATCCATGAAACATTAACTAAGTGCCCATACCCGGCAATGAACAGATTTATTTAAATATATATGGTCCCTGTCCTCAGAAAGTTTACACTCTAGAGAAACAGTTTGGTCTAGTGGAAGATCAGGGAACTTAGAAGACTAGAGTGGAGATCCAGCTAAGACACTTACAATGAAATGACCACGTCCCACACTTCCTCATCTGTGAAATGAGGATAAAACCTTTGAACTATCTAACATTACAAGGTTGTTGTGAGGAATATGCTTTAAAGAACTACTGTAAATCTGAATAATGAGTGTCATTTAAGGCTAGAGCCCAAAAGAGAAACATGAGATGTGAAGAATCAGAGATGTCCAAAACTGCAGTGAGCAGGAGGACAGAACTAGCACCAAGGCAAGCAGAAGACAAAACATTTGATGACAACATTTTCCTCAAGCAGAACAGACTACCTCTGGAAGCAGAGCGCACCCCTGGGCCCCCTCCCCCGTCTCCATTAAGACTTCTTGTTCAGGTTAAATTCATCAACTCTAAGGTAACTCCCACTTCTGAAGGTCTGTGACATACAGGTGTAAAGTTTCTCTCTGTTCCTCTCATTCAGGTACAAAACTTGGCCTTAGCTACAAGCTCAGGTCAATTTAGACTCTAGGCAAAAGACAGACAAGGCGGCCGTGATTTATAAAGCCCATAATTCACTATCAATAACAGCCAGCATTTGTGCAGTGTTTCAGTTTGAAAGCACTTCATATTTCACTTGAGTAAGGTAGGTGTTATTATCATGACCATTTTACAGCTGAAGAAGCTGAGGCTGAGAGATTGAGGGCTTCACCCGAGGCTCATAAGCACCTGGGGCAGGATCCTGAGTCCAGAACTCTAGCCATTGTGCCATCTGGTTGTCTATACTGGCCCCAAGTTCTAGACCTAGGGCTGCTGTCCTATGGTTACTACTGGGCCTCACCCAGCTCCTGTATATCTGGCTGGGCTTCCTGAATTTGTTGACTGAACCATTTACATGGGTGCCCCAGGCTCCCAGCCAGGATTCCTGGCCCCTTTTGTCTGCCTGAAACTGGTGGGCTTGAAGAGTCAGTCCCTACCTGAATCTCTAGGACTTCAACTAGCTGACCCTGTGGGAACATGAGCACTGAATGACAGGACCCACCACATTTGCTCCCATTCCATCCATTCCAACTCCCTGGCTTGTCCTACTTGTCATTCATAGTGGGATCAAAGTCATAGAGTAAACCAGAAGAGACAGTCATTGTTATCTGCTTTTGGTAATAGCACTAATTACCAAGCTACTAATATACTATGTTCTACTCTCTGAAACAGGGGTTCTTAACTTAAGAGTCCATGAACTTCTTAAAAATTGTTTTGATAACTGTATTTCAATATAACTGGTTTCCTTTGTAATTCTATGTGCTTTATTTAAATGAGATATTTAAAAATATGATTTTGAGAAGGGGCCCATAGGAGTCACCAGGCTGCCTATCACAGAGGGCTAGGATACACACATACAAGTCAAGAACTCCTGTACTAAAACGCCACAAAACACTAAAACTAAGAATTTAAGATTATTACTGGACCTCCACAATTAACTATGACAGAATTACTTATCACCTTCCTTAAAACACTTAATTGAGCCAATATCACAGCATTATTCTAAAAGACAACTAACTACACAGTTGCAGGACTAGTCCCAGGTACTTGGCACAATAGATAAAGAAAACCAGACTTCGTGTCAGAGGAGTGCCACTGAAGTCCTTCCTCTGATCCCTCCTTCTCTGCCCCCTCCTCTCTGGGACCCTGGCCAAGCATTTTTATTCTCCTTGAACCTTGGGCTCCTCATCAGTAAACTGATGAACAACACTAAGATATTTTTTCCATTCTTAATGTGACCCAAATTCAAATCCTAGCCCTGATTCTAATTAGCTGGGAGATCTTCAGCAAATCACTTACTCCAATGCCATGTGCAAAATTCTGTGTTAGGTGACACGAGATAGAGGGCAAAACAAATTGAGTCTTTATCTTCTGGGGGAAAGTTTTCATTTTCTTCGTCTGTAACTTAACATGACTTACCTCATCACTGAGTTATAAGGCTCAAATGAGATAGTAAAAGTATTTTGTAACTTCAAGTATTATAATTATCTGTAGTCTTGGGCTCACAACAGTTCACTGTTTTAACCAGAGTGCAATACACATGCCTCTTCCTGCCCCAATTTCAGGTAACCAAGTAGTCAGTACCTGTTGCAAAAATACACTGCATTGGCTGGATTTAATTCAATTGCTTTTCCATAAAAAGAGACTGCTGCTTCAAAATTTTCTATTTTCATTTGTTCATTTCCTAAAGGCAAAGAAAATATATACACATTATATGAAGGACATAATAAACTCAATATTTTAAATTACATTTTTATTCTTTATTTATTATTAGATTTATTCTTTTTAGATGACATTTTTGTTCTTCATTAGTTGAGCCACATTTTAGTGAAAAGTTTTCAACTGCTACTCTGCACCTTTAAATTCATTTATTCAATATTTATTGCAGCTCTGGTGAAGATACAGAGTTAGATAAGACACAGTTCCCATTCTCATGTAGCTTTCATTCTAGCAGGGGAATGAGACACCAAACACAGAAGGAATACATATAATTATATAAAGTGTTTTAGAGGGGCAAAAAAATGTGTCAGGTTAAAGGTGAAAAGTCATCTGTGATAATTACTAATATGAAAACTTTGTTTTTCTTAGAACTGTGGCTTAGTGAAGTACCATTTTCTACTAGAATCCTTCAACCAGATTTAGGAAACATCCTTTCAAGCTTTCTGAGAGAACTTTTCAACAGATTTCCCAGCTCCTACTTTAAATTCAATTCAAATACCTTCATGTCAATTTGAAAAACATTTATTAAGCAGTTATGTTCAGTACTGTGATCAATAAAACATGCTATGCTTTATGTTGTATGTCTTCTCATGGTGCTAATACCATGGGAAACTGAGAGGAGTAGAGGGTAGGCATATCTACAAATGACTACAATGCAAGAGCCTCATTCCCCACCTGATAAATGGTCAAAGGAGATGAACAGGAAGTTTTCAGACCAAAAAAAAAAAAAAAAATCAAAGCTAGCTATAGTCGTATGAAAAAATGCTCTTAATCACTTCTGACAAGAGAAATGTAAATTAAAACAACTCTGAGGTATCATCTCACACTCATCACATGGGCTACTATGATGGAAAAGGAAAATGATAAACACTGGAGGGGATGTGGGAAAATTGGGACACTTATCTGTAAAATGAGTTGGAGAAGCAAATGGCAAACCACTGAATGCATATTTGTTATGAGGATTTTAGTTTTTTTTCTTTCTACTGTTCAACTGGGGAAAGAGGGAATAGAAGAGAAAATAAATTTTGTTAATTGGGAAAAAATAATTGGACTTTTTAAAAAAGCCAAGTGCTACAGAAGATTCAAGTAAGGAAATGTCATTCAGGACTGGAGATCAGATAAGGTTTTCAGAGAAGAGGTAGAATCTGAGCTAAATCTTAAATGTAAGAGATTTTAAACAGGCAAAGATGGGAGGGAATGGGTCATATTGCACAAAAGGAAGAAAACACAGGATATGAAAGAAGAACAGCTAATCCCATCTGGCTGAAGTTTAAAATATAAGGAGAGGAATACTAAGTGATAAGCCTGTAAAGACAAGGAGGCACCGGATCAAGGCGGGCCTTGTCAGCCCAAGGCTATCAGTCTCTGCTTTTCTTGGCAGTCAATAGGTAACCACTGAATGGTCCTCCGTAGAGACAGGACATCCCTTAACGTGGATGTCTCAAGGACCTGTCTTCCTCTCTCTCTCTAGTAGCAATTTCCATACAGAATTCTCAATTTCCAAACATACAGCAAGTTCTATCTTCTCTGTAAAACTTCAGACCCAAATCTTGAACTGTGTACAAAAGACGTCTATTTGCAAGTTTTACCAGCACCTCAAAGTTTACCTGCAAAACCAAACTTCCTATCTTCTCTCTAAAACTTCCTTCCAAGTTTGTTATTTCCATCTGTAGTACATACCACCATTCAGCTAGTCTCCTGTGCTCATGACTTTGAGGTTCTCTCTGATTTTTTCTTCTCTCTCGTATCTCAAAATCTGTCAATCCCATGATCCCAACGTCTCATCCTCATCCTCCCTCCCCTTTATGCTTTCTCTGTCACAGTGATTCGCCGGTTCCTCTCATTATCACAGGTCACGGGCAGCATAAGTTGTCTTGAGAGGATGTGCCAGTTCTAAGCTATCCTTCACTCTTCTGGTGGAATAATTTACATAAATACACGTCCTCATCCTGCTCCTTGTTAGCAGCTTTTTTAGTAGCTCTGTACGGCCACCGAGCAAAGCTCAAGCTTCTTGAGGCGGTATTCAGGGCTCTGTAAGCCGACACCGTCCTCACTGTCCAGCTTTGGCTCGAGTTCTGTCTCTCTCACACACACTCACTCACACGCGCGCGCGCACACACACACACACACTCATACACACACGCTCACACACACCTCCCTCCATACCATATGCACTGCTCTCTACTCAATACACCATACTTTCCAACACAGACACAGACACACACACCCCTCCATCCATACCATATGTACTGCTCTCTACTTTATATACCATACTTTCCAACTTCCAGGCCTTTCCTTGTTCTGTGCCCTGAAATATACCCCTCCAAATCTTCATTACATAAATTCCAACTCATCCTTTAAAGTTCAACGCAAATATTTTCTCTACAAAACCTATGATTCCCTCAGGACTTCATATAGCTCATTTAGTATTGCTATACCTTAATGTACTTTAACTACAGTACACAATAACACATAATATCTACATTTATCTCTTATCATCCTCCCTTCCCCTTAACCAGATTGAGACAATAACACAGACCTTATCTAAACTTTCTATCTCCCCCAGTTCCCAGCACAGTATTCTCTGTACATAACATGTATATGATAAATTACATGTCAAATGAACAATCAGATCTTTGCATAAATCAGAATAATCTGGCCTAGGGGTGAGGGACACTCCCTGCCTTCTTGTGCCCATTACACAAATACTTCCATGATCCTTGGCTCTCACAGGTAAACCTGTCATTCCTTGGAGTCCCTCTTTTATTTCATGGAGGAGAAAACATAGAATATGTGGCTAAAATGGCAACTACTCAAGTAGATTTCAGTCTGTTTTCTTTACCTTCAGTCTTCAGTCTCTCAGCTTCAGCTGTATCTTCATCAGAGGGGGAGATGGGTTCAGAATTCCTACGGATGTAGGGCATGTCTTTCTATTACAAGAAAAAACAAGTCATTTTAGGGAGGGACATTAAGAGACAAATAGCCTCACTTTCCTCCATCCAACTTATTTTTCCCTATTAAATCTGGCCAGCCTTTTAACCTCAAAAATGGATCTAAAAAGAAACAAATAAATCCCAAATTGAAAATATCATGAAATGATTTCCATTTCAAAAAGGCCCAGTACGCTCACTTTTCCTGTAGCAGCTTCAAATATTTCTGGCAGAGTTTGTGATACAGCTAGATCTCGGTCTTCAACAGTCACCCCAAAAGCTGTCTCCAGGCACTGGATCGCAACTGGAAGAAATAAAATTATTTCTTTTTAAGCCTTAAAATTATTAAGAGCTACTCCGACACTTTATTTTCCAGGGAAAGAGAATATAGGAGTAAGAATCAGTCCTACTTTTAACATGTATGTACATACACCTCTAACACTGTTATATTCTGCTTGATTATTAAAAATATTTTCCCCCTTGGCCCCTTAATTTATCTCAGCAGTTCACTTCTAACAAAACCCATTAGAAGATAAGGAATTAAATGCACCCATATCAGTGGAAGATGATAAATCTCCTTTAGAGTCACCCAAATTCTCCTAGACAAATAAGCAAAGAATCCTTTTTGGGGACATCATCAGATCACTATGTAGTCAAAAAAACATTCGGGAGAATGTTGTGAAAAGGTTACTTTGGGATAGGACAACTTCTGATCTGACATGGGGAAATGTGTCTCTTCTCCAGGTTTCCTTTCTCCTAAACTCCACATTTAACAAGTCAATTACAATACCAGATTTCATCTGTTTAAAGTCACTACCACCTGACTTTTACTTAGGAGCATGGGGTTTAAAGTTGAAGGGCCTTTAGACATCATCTAGTAGTCTGCTCCCCCCTTTCCCCACCTTAGAGGAGAAAAATAAGATATAGAGAAGGAAAGTGACAGTCATTAAGTGTCAGGATAAGGCTTTGAATCAAGGTCCTCATAAAACCAGGGTCTTCCCATTATACCAGTTCCTCTAGAACCAATTTTCTACATAAGACAAGGTTATCATTATTTCAAGGCACTAGAAAAAGTTGAGATTTAGAACTATCCTTTATGCTGAAAGGACATCAGAGGGATCCAGGCTTGACTAGAATGATTTAATATGTTTGTGAAATCTGTGAAATTTTCTAGTATTAACAACAGTTCCTGAGCCAGCACTATCAACCAACATCCCGGACAGTCTGAGAAGAAAATTCAATGATGATTCAATAGGATTTAAAAAGAATGACAACTTCAGGCCCACAGAAAAAAATCTGAAGCAAGTTTCTCTGACAAAGGCCTCTTTTCTCAAATATATGGAGGAGAGGGGGTGAGGAGGGGGTGGAATTTGTTACTGAAAATTTTGAAAACAAATGTTAAAAATTGTCTTTACATGTAACTAGGGGAAAATAAAATACTAAATAAAAGCTAAACAAACAAAAAATTTCCTTCAGACCTGTGCTCTTTTAACACATGGGTTTTGTCCATACTGATGTTAATGTGGCTCCAAATCAAAGAAGAATCCTAATTGTAGATGCCTCAACGAGTAATTAAAAAACACAAATGGCGGGCACAACTACAGTATCCCGCACACAGCAAGCAGACAATAAACAATATCATTAAAGATAAAAAAGGAGGTGAGTGGCTCATGAGGTATAAAGAGCAAAATTCATCTGGATGACCAAACAAGGTCTAGAATCTCAAAGGAAATAATAGAGGAAAATATAATTAAAGGAGGCAGGCATCCTATTACCAGAGTTCAAACTGTTACAAAGCAGTAATCACCAAATTATTTGGTACTAGTTTAGAAAAAAAAATAAGAGTAGATGAATGGATCAGACTAGATAAGCAAAAAACAGAAGCAATCAAAAACAGTTGAATGTCTGATAAACCTAAAAACATAAAATACTGGAAAGATGACTCTCTTTGTCAAAGTGCAAGGAAAACTCACAAGAAGCTGTAGGAAATTAACTTTAGACAAACATCATAATGTTACATAAATCACGATAAGCTAAAAAAAAAGTGTGTGTGTGTGTGTGTGTGTGTGTGTGTGTGTGTGTGTGTGTGTGTAAACTGAATATAAAAGGTCAGGAAGGCACAATAAAAAAATTAGAGAACAAGATCAAGTACCTTTTACAACTATGACTGGGAGAGAACAGTTAAGTGAGAGAAATCATAAGAGATAAAATTTACAGTTCTGACAACAGAAAATTTTAAACCATTTGCATGAATAAAATAAATTAAGATATAAATGTTAATAAAAAAAATTGCAAAAGTATTTGAATCATATATCACTCACAAAATTCCAATATCAAAATATACAGGGAACCAAAACAAATATTTAACACTAAGAACTGCACCCCAATGCATAGTGGTCCAAGTATATGAACAGTTCTCAAAATGAAAAACAGATTTTTAAATAATTTTGATGATTCACCTCATACTGTGCAAGCTGGCAAAAAAATGAAAAAAAAAAAAGATGGATACAATGTAGGAAGAGCTATGGGAAGATAAATACACTGATACACAAGAGATACACAAGAGAGTTGAGAAACTGTCCAACTGCTCTGGATATCAATTTGGAATTGCACAGAAAAAGTGTCCAAATTCTCCTTACCTTATGACCCAGAAATCCACGGAGATAATGGATGATAATAACAATAAAAAGCAGGTGCATTTACATAATGCTTTAAGGTCAGAAAAAGCTTTATAGGGGGCAGCTGGGTGGCACAGTGAATACAGCACTGGCCCTGGAGTCAGGAGGACCCGAGTTCAAATTGGCCTCAGACACTCAACACAAAACCAGCTGTGTGACCTTGGGCAGTCACTTAACCCCAAGTGCCCTACCTTCCCTCTTCCAAAAACCAAAAAAAAAAAAAAGCTTTATAAATATCATCTCATTTGATTCTCACAACCCCTGTAAGGTAGGTACTATTATTATCCACATTTTATATTGTTAAAGGAAGACTCCAGGCCCAAAAACAGTCTGATTACATATTACAAGGTATTTATTGTTTGAGAAAAAGAACCTGCAGGAAAAGAAAGATCCTGCAAGGGAGCAGAGACGGAGACAGTTCTCAGCTGCTCCCAGGGCAGTGGGAAAAGGGTGAGATAATACTGCTTCTAGGGGGATATCTACAGACAAATAAGCCAAGCTGTTCTGTCCAGAGCAGGTCTTGGGTCTGCAGCTGCTGCTCAAGGTTGCTGGTCTGTGGTCTCTGGCAGCTACAGGCATCTCCAAATTCAGCTAGAGTTCACCTGTATGTCAAGTAGTTCTGAGCCTCAGAAATCCTTCTAAATGGCTGGCTGTTGTGTAACTCCATTGTCCTGTTCCCCTATGAAGTATATAGTATGGTCATTAAAGAACCCATGTTCACAATAAATAAATTGAGGCTGAGAAAGACAAAATGATTTGCCCAGGGCCACAAAGCTTAGTGTATGAGGCAGGATTTGAACTCAGGTCTTCCCGACTCCAAGATCAGCAATCAATCAATAAACATTTATTAAGCTCCTACTATGTACCAGTCATTGTGTTAAATGTGAAGAATACAAACAGAAGGAAAAAAGTCACTGCCGTCAAGGAGCCTATAATTTAACAGAGACAACAAGCAAACAAATATACACAAAGCAAACTATATGTAGGATAAACAGGAAATAATTAACAGAAGAGTTAATTAAATAGGTAGGGGCAACTAGGTGGCACAGTGAATAGAGCACCAGCCGTGGAGTCAGGAGGACCTGAGTTCAAATCCAACCTCAGACACTTAACATAAAACTAGCCATGTGACCTTGGGCAAGTCACTTAACTCCAACTGCCCTACCTTCCCCCCACAAAAAAAAGCAAAAAAAAAATTTTAATTAAAAAAAATAACAACTAGGCAGAATTAAGAAGGGTTAGTCGGAGCAGTGGTCCAGGCATGAGGGAAAGCCAGAAAGAATGCTTAAAGCCCAGAGAATGAATGCCTTGTTCATGGAAGAGTCAGGAGGCCACCAGTGTCACCAGATTGGGAGAATGGGGGAAAGATAACAGATTAAGATTTCTACTAGAAATCCACTTTGAGATGTCCAAAAGGCAGCTAGAGATTCAAGAGTAGAGATCAGTAGAGAGACTGAACCAGGAAGGGTAAATCTGAGAATCACCAGCATAGAGATGGCTGTTAAATCCACTGGAGCTGATGAGATCACCAAATGAAGCGGTACTGAGGGAGAAGAAGACTCAAGACAGAACCTTGAGTGACACCTACAGTTAGAAGTTGTGATCTGGAGGAAGATCCAGCAAAGAAGTCCGAAGAAAAGAGGTCAGAGAGGTAGGAGGAGAACTAGGAGAGAGTGGTGTCCCAGAAACCTAGAGAAAAGAAAGTAATCAAGGAGGAGTGATCAACAGTATCAAAGGCTACAGAGGGAACAAGAAGAATTAGGACTGAGAAAGTCATTGGATTTGGCAACTAGAGATCACTGGTAACTTTGGAGAGAACAACTCCGGCGAAATGATAAGATCAGAAGCCAGACTGTAAGGGGTTAAGAAGACAGTGAGAGGATGGAAAGTGAAGCAGCTATTGTAGACAGGCTTTTCAAGGAGTTTAGCTACAAAGGGCACAAGAGATATAGGACAATGATAGCCTAGAGGTACAGAATGAAACATTTTCAGACTTGACCAATGTATATATGTGTTCTGCTTAACTAAATATACTATTCTTACAAGGGAAGGCTTTTATTTTGGGATGGAGAGGTGTGTGTGCATGCTCCCACTCACTCTTGTTTCTGTTGGGGCTGGAGATGATGAGTAAAGGCCAAAAATAGAGAAGAATATCAAAAAAGAGAGAAGAGAGCACAGGAAAGGTTGGATGAGGACAAAAACAAGTAGGGCAGTGTGTCACGTTAAATTTAACATATGCTTTAAAGAGAAGTCAAACTCCTAAGTAACTGAAGAACAATGAAAGCAGAGGAGAGCAGATAATGAAACATAACTACTGCATTTTTGGCCAGGACAGCTGCCTGAGTAGGAAGCAGACCACCATGTAGGACACCTTCAGAGCCCTCAAGCTCACACCAGACCTAAAAATGATCAAGAAATCCACTAAGAAACTATACTAAATAACATCTTCTAGCCCAGAATCAGTCAGTCAGGTCCCCAAAAGCTAACGGAAAGGGGGCCTCCAACAAAACCAGTGACTGTGCCAGACAGCTTCTGTGTCAGGAGGCAGCCCAGAGCAGGGAGTTCTCAAAGAGAGGACCAGGGTGGCGACTTTGCCATTCAGATGAGGCCTCCTCAGCCACTAGATTAGTCCCTGACGATTCCATTCCCCATACCTTAAAGATGCAGAAGGACCTGAGCCTAGAAGGTGACTCAGGCCAAAACCAAAAAGGGCTATCCACCCTCATTGAAAGGTGCAGCACAGGAAAGAGCCAGGAATAAAGCTAGAGAAATGAGTGAAATCAAAGAAAATATCAACTAGTATAAAAAATTGTTGAAAATCTAGAGCTCCCCCAAAAGAAGAGAATAACTCAGTAACAATTGTAAGCAGAGACTCAAAAAAAAAGTGCACTTTCAAAAAAAAAAAAAAAAAAAAAAAAAAAAAGGACTTTCCACAACAACCACATGGCTACTTAGAAGAAATTAAGCAAGATATTTTTTAAAAAATGAAATAAAAGCTCTAGAGGGAAAAAAAAATTGGAGAGAAACAGCTTAGAATACAAAGTGCATTAAACCTTACCCAGCATCAGACTTCTCAAAAATTGTCAGAGACAAATCAGAAATCAAGAACTCCATGAGGCAGAAAGAAATATCAAAATAATAGTTTTGAAGTTAAATTATTTTGTGAGGTGCTGGAACAAAAGTGGTCTCCAGAAAAGAAATAGTCAACTCCTATAAAAACATTAGATACTCTTAACTTTTTAAAGTACCCCTGAAACTACAAGACAAAAAAAGTTGGAAAGGCATTAGCACTCACCTTCCAAACTCTCCTGGGCATCAGGAGAAAGACCTCCATGATGCAGCTGGTCATGCAGAAACTGGATGATGGAATAAGCAAGGCGCTTCTTGTCCTCCATCTTTATGGCTCTGAAGAAGGATCTTGTGATTTTTCAAGATCTGTGGATTAGAACAAGTCATAAAACTATTGATGAGAAGAAATTATTTGATTGCTTTAATTCTTGCACTTCCTTTCTTTCTCATTTCTTGCACGTTCTTTGGCATTATCCAGATTGGTTGAGGGGGTGGGGAGGAGACACACACCCCCCCCCTTAATTTAGACCAAGATTTCTGAAAAAACTTGAGATGTAGCTTCAAGATCAAAAACTCTCAAATACCTTCCTTCAAAGTGTCAAAGAAAACCTGAGTCATTGGTCTATCAGTAACAATGGTCACTGTCACCATCCAACTTCTCTGCACCCCTGCCAAATGGGTCCAGCACAAATGCCCTACAATCTGACTGAAGCTGACCTGTACATAAACTGGTACACACAAGAAACATATAGATAAGATGAGAGGTAACCTTTAGGGCAGGGGCTGTTTTCACTTTATCTTTGTTACTCCAATGCCAGTTAGCATCCTCCTTCCAATGGAGTGCAGGACAGCTAAGTGGTATAGTGGATACAGCATTAGGCCCAGAGTCAGAAAGACCAGAGTTCAAATCCAGCTTCAGATGCACTGACTATACATACGACCCTGGATAAGTCACTTAACACAGATGTGTTTCAGTTTCTTCTACTATAAAAATGGGAATTTGAATAGCATCTATTGTGAAAATATTTGCCAAGTACTTAACACAGTATCTGGCACACTGCAGGTAAATGATAACTGGTTGCTCCCTTTTCCCTTCTAAGTGACTGCTCCTGCATGAAGCATCATTCATCGCATATCAGCTAAATGGAGGGAGTACTGGACCCTCTTCTACAGTCATGATTTCATCCACTCTCATAGGTTCATATATTTCTACGAAGGTGATTCCCAAATCTACACACCTAACAATAATCCTACTTCTGACTCTCTAGGCCTACGTTGCCAAGTGTCCCCTACACGTCCCTACCTATTTTGTCAGCATCCCAAACTCAGCACATTTAAAATATAATAAACAATCTTCCTCTCCTATTCAAACTTCCCACTTTCTGTTCAAAGATGTTGGTTGAAATGGGCATCACTATAATGTCTGTGACTCGAACCCTTAATCTGAGCCATCTTTGATCCCTTCCTTTCTCTCATTTCCAAAAGTAACCAAGTGCCAAGCCTTGTGGCCTCCACCTCTACTGTCAAACACGGCTGGCTTCTTTCACCTTTTTCTTCTCTTTCCAAACCATCCTCCAAGGAGCTGTCCCAGCAGTCTGAAGACATAGACCTGACCACATCACTGCCCTGCTCAATAAGCTTCAGCAGCTCTGTACTACATTTAGGAAAGAATATAAACCTTTCACTGGTATTTAAGACCCTCCACAGTCTGAGCCCAACTACTTTTCTAGACTTACTTCATGCTACTGTCCTTAATGAAGCCTATATTCCAGACCAGCAACTGACTGAGTTCTAGGAACTAAATATGCTATCTCTTGCTTGTTGTATATTCATACAAGCCATCCCTGGAGTCTAAAAAATACTATTTCATCATTCCTACATCCCAAAACCTTTGTCCTCAAAATCTGACTTAAAAACTACTTCTTCCATGATGTCTTCCTTAATTCTCCCAATTAGTCTCTTTTCTGTTTTATCAATTATCTTGTACTTAACTCTCAATTTGTACACCATTTCCCCCAGAATAATATAAATTCCTTAAAGGTAAGCACTGTATTTTTTTTTTGTCTTTGCATCTGAAAAGTCTAACTGAATGACCTGTAGATATTAGGAACATCATTGAAATTTATCAAACTGAATTGAATAACTGCTTACATTTGTCCAGTGCTTTGAGGTTGGAAAAAAGCTTTGATATGCATTCAATCATTCTATACACAAAACAATAAATACTATACATGTGATAAGAAAGGGAGAATGGGAAAGTTAAACAATCAAGCCATCAAGTCAAAGAGCATCCAGCCTCCTGATACATTGGACAGATGATCCTGGGCTGAGCAAGAGTCTGGAGATCTAAATTCTAGTCATGGTTTTGTCATTAATTACTAGTATGACCTGGAGCAGCAGCTCTCAACCTTTGGAGGTTGAGACCCCTTTGGAGGTTGAATGACCCTTTCACAGGGGTCACCTAAAACCATTGGAAAACACATATTTCTGATGATCTTAGGAACCGAGACACCACCCCTCTATCCATCTCCAGGAGGGTCCGCCCACATGCAGATATGCCCACATAAGAATATTAAAGGGCATTAGGAAGGTTGAGAACCACTGACCTGGAGCAAGTCACTGTACCTCAATTTCCTCAGTTGGAAAATGAGGGGGAAGAAAATATTATAGAACTAGGTGATCTCATAAACTCTCTTCCAGCTTTCAAATTCATTCTCTCTCCCTCTCTATGTGTGTATGTGTATGTATATACATTTATATGTGTGTATATATATATATATATATACATATATATATATATATATATATAAAACATAAGCCTAGTACTTTCTATACTATACTAGGCTGCTTCATAGCATTTCTTCAGGAACAACTATGTTATTTGAAAAATAAAAAACACACAGAATTAAGAGTCAAAAGACTTGGAGGCAAACCCTAGCTCTACCTACCAGGTGTGTGACCTTGGGCAAGTCATAGAACTACCTCAAACTGAGGGAAGGAGGGAGGAATTCATACCTACTGCGCTAACTTCTTTACAAATATTATCTCACTTGTCTGTTATTACCTCTTTTACAGCTGAGAATGCTGAGTGACTTGCCAGCATCATACAGCTATTAAGTACTTAAGTCACATTTGAACTCAGGTCTTCCTGACTCCAAGCCCAGGGCTCTCTCCACTGGTAGTATGTACCACCATACTACCTACATCTCAGAATTGTTATTATACTTTATGCCTCTAGATAAAAATACATTTTCTGAAGGGCAATTTACTGTAGAATCTACTGTGCTCAACAAGGCACAATTCCTGAGGAACTCTACAAAGTGCTTGCTGATACTATTAGGATAGTTTTATAATAATCTGAGACTGATTAAAGAATGGCTAAACAAATTGTGGTAGTACAGGAATGGAATATGACTGTAAAAACTGCCAAATATAACGAAAACAAAGAAATAGAGATATCTATGTGAGCTGAATAAGAATGAAGTAACATTTGTTTTGTTTTGTTTCTTCTTTTCGTTGTTCATTCCATTGGTTATAATTCTCTACAACATGACTAATGTGAAAATATGTTTAATATGTAGAGCCTACATCGGACTGCATGCCATCTCAGGGAGGGATGTAGATTGTGGAACTGGACGCTATAAACTAAAAACAAATAATAAATAGAAAAAAGAGCCTAATATAATCTTCAAATGAAAAAAAGAATGAAGAAAACAATACACGATGGCTGACACAATAATGCAAATAAAAAGACCACAATAAAAAAAACAAATATGAATGTTGCAAAATTACAAAGAACAAAGATGGCTTAAAAGAAGAAATAGGGAAAACACACCCAATCCATGTTTTGCAAAGGTTGGATGTCCCTGACTATGATACACTACAAGTATTTTCAGACTTTTTCAATGTACTGATCAATTTTATTATTTTTTCTTTTCTTTCCTTTTTTAACTGTTATATGGGAAGGGAAGAGAATTACTCAAGGAAATGCTGAGGATGTATAAAAAAGAATTCAATAAAAACTTAGTTTTAAAAATAATTGTGGACTCAGTTTTTATAAATAAGACATATGAGTATCTTTTTTTTTTTTTAGGAGATGCATAGACATAGTGGAAAGCACAAACTTGAGATTTATAAGAGAACTGGAATCAAATCTTTTTTTTTTAATTTTTTTTTTTAATTTATTTATTTGGAATCAAATCTTGCTTTTGATAATTGTGTAACCCAGGTATGTAACCCTGGACACAGCATTTAACCTTGAAGAAGCTCAGTTTCCTGATCTGGAAAACGAAGATAATAAAAACTATAGAACCTATCTCACAGAGTCTTTGCAGGGATGAGGTATAGAAAATACTTTTCAACTCTTGAAGCCCTGTATAAATGTTAGCTATTATTTTATAAATGCTTGTCTATACCAGAGAGAAGGAACTTTATACCCAGAAAAGACCTTACCCAGGGAAGTCTTTTAAAAAGCTGACATATCAGTGAAAATTACCTTTCTGAACACTCTTCAAGAGGCTTATTTGAACTTTCTACAGTAACAATACAGAATCTCAGCTATGTTGTGTCCAAGTTTCCCACCAGCCAAGCTGCCAGAGCAGCATCAGGCCATGTAGCTTCTAACAAGAGAGGTCAAATATGAGGACTTATATCCTCTCCAACACTATCACAGTGCTAAGTAGAAGGAAGGCTAACAGGACACACTGTATTAAATGTTTTCTGACCAGTGGCAATTGGGAAAAGTTTAATTAAATTCAATTTATAAATGTGTTAAAAGCTTGATAGATACAAGGTACCGTGACAGGAATGAGGACTACAAAGACAAAAATGAAAAATTCCCTCGAGGAATTATATGCTACTGAGCAAGAGTATCACAATACACAGAAGTAAAATACAAGGTAGGAAGTACAAGGGACAGCGGAAAGATCAGACAAAAATGTTCTAGAAACGTGAGGGAGAGCATAAAAGAAAAAGCAGGAAAGTACAGTAATACTTAGTGATCCTACTCCCTCTAAATAAAGTTCAAACTCTTCTGGAGGTCACTTAAGATCCTCTCCACAAAGTGGTGACACGCATCTTTTCCAGACTTTTACCTCACCGGCTCCTCGCTGGAGCATTAGATTCTTTTTTGTTGTTATTATTTTTTCATAACCCCATGGCTGCCAGGGCCTTCTATCTTCCACTATCTCCCAAAGTTTGTCCAAGCTCATGTTCACTGTTTCTATGACACTATCTACCCATCTCATCTTCTGCCATCTGTTGTCTTCAATCTTTCCCAACATCAGGGTCTTTTCCTGTCTTCTCATCATGTGGCCAAAGTAGTTAAGCTTCAGTTTTAGTACCTGTCCTTCTAATTATTAGAAGTATAATTAGGTATTCAATATTGATTTATTTGATCTCCATCCTGTCCAAGGTACTCTCAAGTCTTCTCTAACATCACAATTTTCTTCAGCATTACAATTCAAAAACATTGATGCTGCAAGTGCTCAGCTTTCCTTATAGTCCAACTCTCACAGCCAGGCATACATTACTACTAAAAGAACCATAGCTTTCACTATATGGACCTTTATCAGCAAGGTGAGCCTCTGCTTTTTAAGATGCTGTCCAGATTCGCCATGGCTTTCCTTCCAAGGAGCAAGTATTGTTTAATTTCAGGGACGCAGTTGCTTTCTGCAGTGATATGAGCCCAAGAATATAAAATCTGACACTGCTTCTATTTCTTCTCCCTCTATCTGCGAAGAAGTAATGAAATTTATTGCCATTATCTCGAATTTTTTAAGTTAAACTTCAAGTCAGTTTCTACACTCTCTTCTTTCACCTTCATCAAGAGGCTTAATTCTTCTTTCAGTTTCTGCCAGAGTGATATTGTCTACACAGCTGAGATTATTGATATTTCTCCTAACAACCTTAATTCCAGCTTTTGACTCATCCAGCCTGACATTTCACAGCATACACTCTGTATATAAATTAAATAAATAAGGTGGCAATATACAGCCTTGTCACATTCCTTTTTCAATCTTAAACCAATTGATTGTTCCATGTTTGGTTCTAAATGTTGCTTCTTGACCTGCATACAAGGTTCCTCAGGAGACAAATAAGATGATCTGGTATTCCTATCTCTTTGAGGACTTTCCATATTTTGCTGTGATCCACAGTCCAAGGCATTAGTGTAGTCAATGAAACAGAAGTAGATGTTTTTTTCTGGAACTCCCTTGTTTTCTCCATAATTCAGTGAACACTGGCAATTTGGTTTCTAGTTCCTCTGCTTCTCTGAAAACCAGCCTGCTTCTGTGGTAATTCTTGGTTCCCATACTGCTGAAGCACAGTTTACACTATAGCGTAACACTTAAGCCCTGCTGGTATGAGAAATTCACTCAGTTGTTGGCAATTTGAACGTTTCGTGGCATTGCCTTTCTTTAGGATTGGGACAAAAGCTGATCTTTTACAATCCGACGGCTACTGCTGGGTTTTCTAAATTTGCTGGCATACGGAGGGCTGCACTTTAAAAGCATTATTTTTTAGGATTTTAAATAGCTCAACTGGAATTCCATCATCTCCACTAGCCTTGTTGTTAGCAATGCTCACTTGATTTCATTCTTCAGAATTTGTAGTTCTAGATCAATAATCACATCATCATGGTTAACAGTGTCATTACATTCTTTCTTGTACAGCTCTTCTGCACATTCCTGCCACATCTTCTGTTAAGGAGTCATTCTAGTCCCCTCTAATCAATCCACTCTCCCCCTCCCCAAAGCAGCTCATTTAAGCTTCCCACAGCACTCCCCTCCCCCATCCTCTCGGGCTGAGCATCTCAACTCATACTTCACAAAAAAAAGTTGAGGTCATTCATGAGAGCTCAATCTTCTCTTGCTCCATCTCAAATTATTCAGAAATCTTCCCTTTCTATCTCTAATTTCACTGAGGTCTCAGAGAATTCTCTTTCCCAATATTGATTCTTTTACATACATATTTGATTCCACCTTCCATAGATTACCCCTATTGCCTTCTCTACTCTTTCATCTTCAATCTCTCCATATGGCTCCATCCCTCTCTACCAACAAACCTCATCCTTGAAAAACCAGCAAATGCCCCTTGCATCATCTCTCTGATAAAGGTCAGATATCTAATACATAAAGAATCAATACAAATATATAAACCAATATCATTCCCCAATGTATAAATGGGCAATGGATATTAACAAATGCTTCTTCAGCACTTAGCAAGTGCTTGGCATATAACCAAGTGTTTTATAAATGTTTACTGACTAATTGGAAAGATTAATTCCAAGTTATCAGCAACTGTATGAAAGACTGCTCCAAATCCCTAATGATAACTCACACCCAACAAAATGGAAAACATTAAAAAAGACTGAAAAAGAAAATGTTAGAGAGGTTGTGGAAAGACAGGCACACTAATACATTGTTTATGGAACTGTGAACTAATTCAGCCAAGTTACTCATCTATAAAAAAGACAGCTTCTCTTCTGTGTAGGATAACTACACTTAAAGCTAAAAATATTATTTTCTAATTAGATTGTGCTGTCCTACCTAGCATTTCTACAAATTTTAGATTAAGTTTTGGAAAACCATTTGGAATTATGCTAAGAAAATGGACTAAAATGCCCATATTTTTTCTTTGATCTAGAGATCACCTAAGTAGCCAATGAGAGAAGTTGGAGTCAGCTGCCCCACTGGGATTCCAACTAGAACTGGCCAGTTGGGCAATATAGTTCCCTCTCTCCTTTGTTCTTTCTTCTTTCCCTTCCCTTCCTATCCCTTTGTCCACATAGGGTATCATACCCTTACCTTAAGGCGCTCTGCCCAAAGGAACATAAATTTTGATCACTGAAACCTCAAAATATCTTGGGGTTTACCAGCTAGTTTTCTTAAACCCAATTCACTCTGGCTCTTGAATGAAGATTGGCTAACAATAGGGCCCAAGCCAAGCCCCACCTGCTCATTATTTGGTCCTTGATTGGCTCAGAATGACTATAATTGGAAATTATTTCTATTTTGGTCAGAAACTCTGAAAGTCTTCCCCACCCAGATTGATTTTTTTTTTTTTTGGACTAGGTAAAAGAGGCCATTCTCTGCTTCAGTTCTTACCTAGCCTTAATCACTAAATGGGTGTTGCCTCAAACTGAGACCTATTAAAGATCTTAGCTTAAAAAGGTCAATGTCTCCCACTGAATCCAAGGCCATCTCCAGTCATCCTGATCTATATCTTGCCACCGGCTCTGGAGGAGAAAGTGAGGCCAGTGACTTTTGCACTGCTCTCCCTCACTTAAATCCAATTCACTTGCATGTTTTGGCATGTTTGTTCTAAATATTGGTACTCTTAGTACCAACTAAGTACCAATGAAGGACAAACAATAGCCAGTGATAAGAAAGGTCTTAAAAGTCACCAAAATATTTAGAGTAACCCTTTTCATGGTGGCAAAGAACTGGAATCAAGTCTATCAATTGGGGAACATTTAAACTGTGGTACATGAATGTAATGTGGTTAAAAAAAATAAATCTGATAAACACAGAGAGGCCTGGGAAGACTTATATGGACTGAGGCAAAGTAAAATAAGCAGAACCAGCAAAGCTACATATACAGTGACTACAACCAAAACAGAAAGAACAAAACTGAAATTGAATGATGTAAAAGTGTAGCAACTAAACTTGACCTCAAAGAACAGCTATGAGAAGGCATGACCTCCTCCCCCTCCCTTTTTCTTGTGGGTAAACGACTATAGATGTAGAACACTACATCTGTCAGTCTCAGCTGATATATTAGTTAGCTTTGCTCAGTGTTTTCTTCTGTTTAGTCTTTCTTATAAGGCCTGGCTATCTGGGAGGGGAGGAATATAACAGGAAATGTAGAAGACATAAAAAAGAGACAGCAATAAAAACGTTTTAAGACAGGAAAATATACAATAAATATTTTTACCGAAAATGATGAAAATGAAACATTTTAACACTTTAAAAGGGATACTGGCGAAAATTTATTATGGCTCCTAACCCTAAGTTTTTTATTATTTATTTATTGGGGTTTTGTTGTTGTTGTTTTTTTGCAGGGCAGTTGGGGTTAAATGACTTGCCCAAGGTCACATGGCTAGTTTTTGTGTTAAGTGTCTGAGGCTGGATTTGAACTTGGGTCCTCCTGACTCCAGGGCCAGTGCTCTATTCACTGCACCACCTAGCCACCCCCTAACCCTAAGTTTTCATAGGGCATGGAAACAGAGCACAAGCCTTGGCAGGTCCCACTAAAATGAAAATATTTCAATACATCTATCACCCAGTGTCAGACTAGCTAAGTCTGGAGAAGCTCAATACCAGAATGGATTTTTTTTTTAAATCAATGGAACTCATGAAATTCTCTAATACCTTAATTTACCCTGTATATTCATAGTGTTTTTTAATGTTGTCTCCACCTTTAGAATGTGAACTCTTCGATGGCAGGCTGGTTTTGCCCTTTTTGGTATCGCCTTTGGTTAGCACAGTGCCTGGCACATAAGTTCAATAAATGTTTACCGACTTAAAAATGAGTGGAATGGTTACAACCAACCTATGTTGGAAAAGGAAAAACCCATATCAACGAAATCAATCTTTTGAAGTAAACAGAATTTAAAAGAGGACACTTCAGTTAGCTGGAAACTTCACTTATTAAGTACATTTATATTGCCACTCTTTGATGATGGATAAATGAGCAATAAATGAATATATCTATACACAAATTCATGCATAACCTACAATATGAATTTGTAAAACATCTAGGAATTAAACTTGAATTCTGGCTCTAATTACT
>CM053594.1:48255117-48269808 GCA_028646575.1 Pseudocheirus occidentalis
CACCTAGCCACCCCCCCTCTAATTACTATTTACTACAAGTCACTTAACTTCTCTGGGTCTCAGCTTTCTCACCTGTAAAATGAGTGGGCTAAATAATCTCTGAGACTTCAGATGGAAGGACATGTCTACATTCAGAGGAAGATCTACAAAGAACAGAGTTTAAATGGAGCCTGAGCAAACTACATGCTCTTTCTTTTCCATGTTTGGTTTTGCTTCCTCTTTCCCACTGTTCATTCCATCAGTTACTACAATCCTTCTATACAACCAGACTAATGTCCAATGTGAAAGTATCTGCAGATCCTATACTTGATTGCAAACCACCTTGGGGGGGGAGGTAGGGGAGAAAATTTGAAACTCAAGGGATTGTGGAACTGAATCTTGTAAACTAAAAGTAAATAAACAAATGAATTTAATAAAAAATAATAATCTCTGAGGCTTCTTCAGACTTTAAATCCTGTGATGGTCAGATTTAGGATTCTAAAAAATGTAAGAAGATTCTGTTCTAACTTAAACTGCTGTTGGGTACAGAAGACTAGTGACATGATACAATACCACTGCTGAATCAGGTGTATATTACAGAAAGGGAAGTCATGACCCACTTACAACTTCTTAAATTCTGCTTTACTCAAGAGTTAGCTAAAAAGCAGAAAAAGTGACTGTTGCCAATAGTAGGGAAAGAGAAAATCTTCTAACAGGGTCTAGAGTACATAAAAAAAAAGAGGAAATGATCTTCCAGTTCTGCCAAGGAAAGAGAAACATAAAAGATCCTTATGGGAGAAGCTTTTTCCTGGAAAAACCAAGAAATGAAGGAATGTTAAATAATTTCAATAAAGGTGGCCAACACCTACAGGTTCAGCTCATTCAGGCTCAAAACCTTGGAGTCTTCTGTTCTTCATTCCCACCATTCAATTAGGTGCCAAATCCTACTAGTGGCAATCTTCTCCACTACTCAACCAACATCATTCCAGTCCTGATCTCTTTTCCCCTTGGATTATGACAGCCTCCCATCATTTCCCTTCTCCTCTTGCATTCATTCTCCACACAGGTGCCAAAGTAGTATTCTCCTAATTCCACAAATCTGATCACATCACTTCCCTGACCAAAAACCCACAGTGATTCCTACTGTCTTTACTCTGGCAATCAAGGCTCTTCACAGTCCACATCCTACTTTTCCAGCTCTATTTCAAATTATTCCCACTTACGTACTCTCTGTTGTAGCCAAATTAAACTAAATGCCATCCTCCTTTCATTATATTGTCTCCAGCCATGATGTATTTGCTCATGACATCCCTATGTCTGAAATGGAATCCCTCCACACTGCCACCTGCCAAGATCCTTCCCAACTTAGAGGTCATCTCCTTGGTAAAATCTTCTCCGGAAACTTCTGGAAGAGTTGTTTCTTCCCTCTCTCAGGTTCCTTAAGTTTCTCTACCTGAATCCTTCTATGCAGCTTGTTTTTTTGGTTTTCTTGCTCCAACTTGTGCCATAATCAAACTTATTTGATATAACTATTAAATTTATAAGTTCATGGAGCACAGAAGCTGTATCATTTGACAAATACCATCAGGGCTTAATAAACACTCCTTGAATCAAAAAACAGGTTTCGGCACAGATAATATCCTGTTCACAAAAATAGCTAAGCTATGCTATAAGGGGTACAAATCCTAGTGTAGCACTGTAGTAAGAATACTGAACTTAAAAGCTGGACGTCTCTGGGCCCTGCCTTAGCGCTGCCTCTACCAATAAGCTACATGACAGTAGGCAAAGGCCCAGTTTCCTCCCTGGTGAAATGAAGATAATACTTGCACCACTGACATAACAAGGTGGCTGGAAGGTGTGTGAATATGTGAAAGACTACACTGAGTAACTAATGATGAAAGACTGGAAACAGAAGTAAAAAGAAAAAAATAATGAAAGTATTTATGCTTCCAATGTTTATTTGAGCAGGTGTTCCACCATGTGAAATACTAGAAAGTTGTCAGAAAATAAAGAAACCCTTTTGGTGAGTTTACTGAACCAACTTATCTCCTGTGGAAGTGCAAGTAATACTCATGGGAGGAAGGGAGGGGGCGAGGGAGGAAACCAACCCCAAGACTATATAATTTCATCTTCTATTCATCACCAGATCCTCTGAGGACTACATGCCCCTAATAGATTACATTTGTCATTTTGGCTGAGGATTTTCAAAATTACAAACCTTTAATGCTAATGGAAAGATATCAAGGACAGGTATGGCTAGGAAATGGAGCCAGTCAGAGAGCTACAACAAAGGCTCTTATATTGGAAGGGAAAGGGCAGTGGGCAGGGGCAAGTTATGTGAACATTTTTAAAAGTGTATTTTGATGAGTGTATTTCAACATGATGCTTCTTTTGTAAACTGTTGTTCTGAAAAGGGGCCCATGCCTTCACCAGATTGCCAAAGCAAACTATGACACAAAAATAAGTAAAAATGCCTAAGCTAGAGCAAGAAATAGGAGATAAATAGTTCGAGTGTTAGACTGGCATCTGTGAAGGCCTCTAGTTCACTGGGTGGATCCATTATGAAAAAATACAGACAAGAATCATCATATGGAACAAAAAGGCATGAATGATTTGCAATCCACAAAGAGACATGAGTGCCTACATTGGTTAAATCACAAATCCACAAATACCATTGATAAGCAGGAACAAGGAGATTTCAAAGGAGTTGTATAAAATGTCTTCCTAAAAGAACTTCAGCACTTTAAAGATCTAGATCACTAAGAATAAATCTACTAATCTCACTAACATTAATATGTTCGTTCCAGAAGTGATTTTTAAAAAGAATTAATGTTAGTTCCTAGAAAGGCAGTTCATAGAGCTGGAAAGGACCTTAGAGAAGTCATCCAGTCCAACTTCCTTTATTTTACAGGTAAGGAAACCTGAGACCCAAAGAGAGAAATTGATACAGTTTCTCAAAGGATATACTGTAAATTAGGGACAGAAGTGGCATCTGAACCACATTCTCCTCAATTATACTCTAAGGCCCTTTTCCATTCCTCTGGGCTTGCCTCTACCTGTGAGAGCTGAAGTGCAATTTTTTGGATACTGCTAGAAAAAAAAAAGTAGGGGTAGGGGCAGAGTATTTTCAAGGAAAGTCATCAAGATACATATTACTTTATTTAACATGTTCACTGCATGTGTGTATACATGCTAATATTTCCATTTACTTTTATGGTTTTCTAAACTTTGACTCTTCCTCAGCATTAAGTCAATGCTCTACAACATAACAGATGCTTTTTAAAATATCTGATGGCAATTTTCAAATGGCTTCAGCAGTTCCCAGAAAGCATTTAAAGCAGCTGCAATCAAATAGGAGAGCTTAGTGTAGACAATTCTACCAGAAGCATAAACTAAAAACCAAAAAGTTCTTAGAGTCTACGAACCTTTATGTTTCTCCTAAAGCCTTCAACCCAAGAACATGAAATTTAAGGCTAAAGTAAAATTTATCAGACACTTTTGTTCTTGGAATCCTAGAGAAGGAAGGGCTTATAGAGATTCTCTTAATTTTAGGCATCTCAGCTTACAAATGAATGTCGCTCAAAGTCACAAAGCTAGAACAGAACCTGGACTACATTTCGGGTCTCCTGAAAGGAGAAAACTTCAAAGAAAATGAGTTCAAGGATTATTACCCTCCATTTTTCTAGTGAAGAAAACGAAGTTCACATTCAGACAGCTGGAAGAGGCCAAGTCAGCACTCAACCTCAACCGTTCTAGCTCCTACAAGTTCTATGTAGACTACAAAGAAGCAGGAGACAGCAAAGTAGGCTGGAAAGCTATTAGGATCACCTGGTATTGGCTTGGGGTCAAGAGCTATATTTGGAGTCAGAAGACCTGAATTCAAATCCTATTGCTCAGGAGCTTTATTGCCTGAGTGGTCTCACTTCCCTTCCATCATTTTAAAAATGAGAGGGTTGGGGGCTGCTATGTGCCACAGTGAATAGAGCATCGACCCTGGGGTCAAGAGGACCTGAGTTCAAATCTGACCTCAGACACTTAATGCTAGCTGTGTGACCTTGGGCAAGTCACTCAACCTCAATTGCCCTCCCCCCCCCCAAAAAAAAAAAAGAAAATTGAGTCTTGGACTAGATCCCTAAAGATTCTAAATCTATGATACTCCACAATCTCTAAGAGCCTATGCAACTTTAAAGTTCTGTTATAACTCCATGAGAACACAACTTTATTCATTATTTTAAAAACTACCACAGCTATGAATGACTCTGGGATGCAACTGATAACCTTGGGAAGCAGGGTCAGCACTCTCCTTTCAATGACTCTCTAATAGGTTCAGGACACTGAGCATGAACATATTACCCATCCAAGTCTTGGTGGTCTTCACTGTCCCACATACCTTTGAGTAGTAGATCAGAAAGGAAGGCATTGCTTTAAATCATACATTGTTATTATTACAATTTAACTTTTGTCCTTCCTGATGCTGCCAGTACCTTGAGGGAGGAAATCTTATTTTCTTTTTACTTTCACAACATGATGTAGTAGGAGTAGTGGACGTATAATCACAGGACATGAATTACCCTGACTCTGAAAATCACTAGCAGTGTAGCCTTCAGCTAGTGCCTTCTCCCTCTCTGGGCTCCAATGTCTTCATCTATGAAATGGATGGAATGAAACCGACATTTTCTACAATCCTATGATTTGGCCACAGTTAGAGCCCAATGAAGGATTGCTAAAATTGAAGGAATATGTGCTCTTGGGGCAGCTAGGTGGTGCACTGAAGGGCTCCCTAGCTCTGAGGTCAGGAAGACCTGAGTTCAAATCAAAGTCACTTAACCCTGACTACCTTAAAAAAAAAAAAAAGAGTAAATAATTTGTTTTTTTTTGGAAACAGACCAAGTTCTCTTCTATGCCAGTCAAAAAAGTTCAAAAGGGCAGTAAAACCTGTTGACTACAAAAAGACTTCCATGGCACTTAGATCTATTTCTTGATTCTGCCTCACCTATCATCCACAACCAGTCCCCAGTCATCAGTCCTAACTCCCGCTCCCACAGCTCCCCTAAATGAACAGGGGAGTTCATTGTGTGAGCAGTGTGGTAGTTGCGTTAGAAATGGCTCTGGACTTGGACCTAAGGCAGCCTTTGAGGTCTGGCTCTGCCACTTACCGGCCAAAGGACCCCTGGTAAACTTCATGTCTCTTCATGTCTCTGAGTGTCCGTGTCCGTGTCCGTGTCCTCACGTGCCCAGGAGGGCGGTGTGCCCCTCCTACCTCACAGGGGTGCTATGCGCACCCAATGAAATGAGGCACGCAGACGCGGCTTTCAAAGCACGGGACAGGCGTGCGCGATTGCTAATCCCAGCCCAAACTAGAAGGGTCTCAGGAAAGGCTTTTTTTTTTTTTTTTACGAGAATTAGCGCCTAAAATGGAAAAGGGATCTCAGAATGCTAAAACTTAGGTTTAAGCTCTAGGAGTCTAACAGTTAATTGCCGCATGACCTTGTGCAAGTCCCTGCCTCTCCCTGTGCCTCAGTTTCCTCAACTAACGGTAAGAAGGGCAGTTCTGGCCCTACCCATCTCACAGAAGAGGGCTGAGTGCAATGGCAAGACCTTTGGAGTGGGTCCGAGGCCCCGGGGTCGAATGCGGCCTCGGTGGCTCCCTCCTCCCGGAGAGTGGGAGACCCTGGACAAGTCCCTTTAGCTTGTCCGGCCTCAGTCTCTTCCGCTGTAAAAGAAGGGAGATGGCCTGAGGGTCCCTTCCACTATCTAGGAAGGAAATTCTGGGGAAAGGGGAGAAATGAGCCCTTGCTCAGTCCTCTGGCCCCCCCCCCCGACCCCGCTGCTCCGGGAGCGCGGACCCTCGCCCTCCTGCAAAGGCCGCGGCTTCTCTACTGCCTTCACCAGAGGAGCCAGAGCCTGGGCCGGGGCCTGCCTCCTGCTGCCCGCCCGCTCACTCGTCGCCTCGGAGAGCCGGCCAGAGCGGACGGGCAGGGGAGTGCGGGTAGAGGCGCACAGCTCTGGGTCCCTTAGGAGGAAGGGCGTCCCTGCCCTCAGCTCCTCGGCGGCCACCAGCGCCGCAGCAGCCACTCACCTTAACAAGCTACGGAGCCCAGGACTGCGCTCTGCCGCCTGCTACGCCTGCGCACCTCGCCGGCCGTCCCGCCTCTTCCCCTCTGCCATGGCGATGGTTCGGAGGTAGTGTCCGGCTCCGCCCCCTCGCGGTTCTCGCGGGCCTAGCCCGAAAGACCTGCGGCGCAGGCGCAGATGACTAGGAGCCCTAGATTAGGCGGAGAAAAGGCCCGGGCTGCAGTAATTTAGGCTGCACTATTATTCACCGACCGGAAGTGGGCAGCCTGCGACTGGAGTCTCGCTTTCATGCTTTGCGTTTCGTTGGCCCCCGAGAGGAAGGCCGGAGTGTTGCATTGTGGGACGGAGGGCGACTTCATCTTCTCTTCCCTCTCTTCCCCCTCTACCCCCTCTTCCCCCGCCCGGCTCTTTTTTGCCCAAAGAATGATCTCATTCTATTATTCTGTGACGAATTTGGTCACGTGTTTCTGTTCCCCTGGGCCCTGGGCTAGGAATGTTCTGTGCTTACCTCTTTATAACTTTGGGCAACTCAATTTCCAGTCTAAATTCACTTCGACTCAAAGAGCATTTTATTAAACGCCTTTTATGTGTGAGGCACTCATCGACTTGGGTACTGAGGATACAATGACACACACACACACAGGAACGACCAACCGTCTCTGCTCCGTGGGAGTTTATGGTCTTCAGCCTCTGAACCTCGTTTTCCTCACGTGCAAAATGTATCTCTAAAAATAACTGACATTTGTATAATTTATAATTATGTAATAGACATATTTTATGTTCATATATACTATATAATTTCTATTATAAGCACCTAATTTATATGATATATAAATATATGTAATATGTAAATTCTTATTTTATTTAAATTTAATTGTATTTGTTATATGATTGTATGTTTGTGTATTGTATATTAAGATTATATAATAAAACTTTGAAGTTTGCAAAGCACATTATAGGAAATTATCCATTTTGAGCCTCACAACAACTGCTGTGTAATTAGTTAATATATTATTCTCATTTTACTAATAAGAAAACTGGGTGTGTAGAAGTCTGTAATTGCTCAATCACATAGACAAGATGGGGTTAAGTTCTTCCTAGGTGCTCCAAACTCTATGCTAAGCGCTGGGGAAACAAAAAGCAAGTAAGAGGAAACTTACCCTCAAAGAGCTTACATTCTAACAGTGAAAGATTAGTTGGTTGTCTTTCCTTCTTGGAGAGGACCAAAATGACATCACTATGCTAGAGCCAAATCTCAGTGTGTCCCACTGTGACTAATCAGACCAATAGGAGATTGGAATGCTCTATGACAGGTCAAGCACAAATAGTCTATATGTGAACATTTGGTGTGGATACTTTAAACTTGCACATCTTGCATTTCCTTTGTGCTGTTTCAATTCTGCTTTGCTCGTAGAGCATCTTCTCTGATGTGGGCACACCATGCTGAGTGGTCCTGTGCCAATGTCTCCCATGTCACAAATCAGTTCCAAAGTTCTCATGAGAGACCTTGATAGTGTCCTTGTATCACTTCTTCTGACCACTATGTGACCACTTCCTCTGTGTGAGTTCTCCATAAAACAGTCTTTTAGGCAAGCATACATTTTGCATTTGAACAACATGGCCAGCCTATTGGAGGTTGGGCTCTCTGAAGCACAATTTGAATGTTTGGCAGTTTAGTTCAAGTAAGGACCTCAGTGTCTGGTACCTTATTCTGCCAGGTGATTTTCAGAATCTTCCTAAGATAATTCTGATGGAAGAGATTCAGTTTCTGGAGATGGCAATGGTGGACTGTCCAAATTTCACAGGCGTACAAAGAGGTCAGCACCATGGCTCTGTAGACCTTCAGTTTGGTAGTCAGTCTAATACCTCTTCTCTCCAATACTTTCCTTCCAAGTGTCCCAATCAATGTGTATATCCCTGGAAAGTTCACTACCAAGGTAAATGAACTTTTCCACAGTATTCAAAACTTCTCCATTTGCTGTAACTGGTAGTTCCACATATGGATGGTGTGGTGGTGGCTGATGGAGCACTTGTGTTTTCTTGGTGTTAATTGTTTGGCCAAAATTAACACAAGCAGCAGAGAATTGATCCATGTTTTATTGCTTCTCAGATTCAGAAGTTGCATTGAGTGCACAATCTTCTGCAAACAGAAAATCATGCATCAACACTCCCTCCACTTTGGTCTTGGTTTGTAGCCTTTTCAAGTTGAAGAATTTACCATCAGTGCAGTAAGTGACCTTGATGCTATGTTCATTCTCAATGAAAACATTTGACAGCATGACTGAAAACATCTTGCTAAAAGCCATGGGAGCAAGCACACAGCCTTGTTTCACTCCATTGGTGACTGGAAAGGCAGGAGAGCATTGTTCATTATCCAGAACCTGGGCGAGCATGCTGTCATGAAAGATAGGACATAAAGAGGCAGCCTACCTCACTGAATGGTTGGGAAGAATTTCACAGAATTTTGAGCTGACAGGCACCACCACAGAGTCCATCTAGGTCAAGAGAATCTTCTTAAAAACGTCTTCCACAAAGTGGTCATCCACCCTTAAAGACCTTTTAAAATATATATATATAATATTTTATTTTTCTCAATCACATGTAAAACAATTTTAGCATTCTTTTTCAAATTTTGAGTTCCAAATCATCTCCCTCTCCCATCCCCCCCATTGAGAAGGCAAGCAGTTTAACATAGGCTATATATGTGTGATCAAGCAAAACACATCCATGTAAGTCATACCATGAAAGAAAACACAAACCAAAAAAAAAAAAAATACCCAACAAGAACAGGAAAAATAAAGCAAAAGTATCTTCAATTGGCACTCAGGTTCCACTAGTTCTTAAAAACCTTTTTGTAAGGCTAACCTACCAGTTGCTGCCTAGGTGGAAGCCACCTCTTTCATCTTAGTAACGCTGATGATTAGGAAGTTTCCTTTATTTGGAGCCTGAATCTGTATAACGTATGATCTGTTCAGACCCCTCGACATCCTTGTCTGCCTCCTCTGGACCCTCTCTAGTTTATCAAATCTTTTGTCCAAATCCATGATTTCACAGAGCTGCTGGTGAGTAAATTCCCTGCACAGATGGAGATTCCCAACTGCTCTGCAATTTGTTAGGGAGGCTGGGGGCACTGAGAAGTTGTAACTTGCCCAGTGAAGATCACGGTATATGTCATAGGCAGGACTCAACCCCAGGCTTATTAATATCTTTCTTAAAATGTTCTTTTCCTTTGTAAAACTCCTTAAAGGCAGGAACTGTGTCATTTTTTGTCTTTGATAACCTTTGATAATACTGGGGACACAGAGCTAGTGGGGATCTAATAATGTTTGTTGGATTGTGAGTTAGTAGAAAGAGCACCAATTTTAGAAAAAGGACATGGATTTGAATCAGGACTCTAGTCCATCTGTAGGCCTCCACTCCCCCAGCTCTTTAGATGCTGTCTAAGGTGCTGCCCTCTGGAGATAAGAAAAGCATTCAGTGCTTTCAGGCAGTATTTAAATGCAGTGATATCCAGAAAAATCAACTGGTAGCTCAGTCAATGTAAATTATGAAACAATGATATCACTTCACATTTATATGGAACTTTGTGGTTTGCAAAATGCTTTCTTCACAATGGTCTTTTGTGAGGTAGGTAGTAAGTGGTGGTAGTAGGTAGTAGGGCCTGATCAAGCTCACAGGGTTACTAGGACTTCTAAACGTAGATCTCTTCAAAACTTTTTTTCCTTAGATCAAAAAGAAGTACTAAAATAAGTGGACTTGTCAAAAATTCCCCTTTTTCAGAGGAAGAAGTGAAAACCAACCCAAGACTACCAAGGGGTAGGCTGACTGTGATTTTGTTGCAGTTCCATGCTGTAATTGTGGTGGAACTGTCTCAAAGAATTCAGTCAGACCACCTCTAATCCAAGTATAGGCATTTATTGAGATTGATGCCCCTCATGAAGTAGGCTAGGTTCCAAGAGGAACCAGCAACTTCAGAGAAAGCAAGATCGATTTTTATAGGGTAAAGATGCAATAACATAACAGAAATTGTGATATTATGAAAAGGCAGGAGGGGTTTGTTAAGTTATTAGGTAATATGGGGAGGGGTCCCAACCACAGTAAAACTGTGCATGCAATTACCCACAATACATACAGAAAAACCCATCTGGAGAGTATGTATGTATGATAATAATATTATAATAAGTCTCTCTATGTCATAAGTTCATCTAAAGGATAGCTTTTGCTATTACTGCACAGGTACTTACTTGGGGAAAGTCCCTTGTATTGTTTTGGGGTCCACATCCTGCTTGGGTGTGATGCTGCTTTCTGATTGGCTGAGTATTATGGTTCTGTTTGAGACTCAATGGATGTCGTTATGGTTAAGTGCATGGACACATCTGCTATTTCTGTGGGAAATATGAGGAATGGGTCTAGGGGCAGTGACTAGCTAGAGGCAGTGATTGGGATCCCACCACATGGACACATGTGCTGTCCTGTGAAAAGTATGAGTTCAGGGACACACCTGTTGTTCTCTTGAAAAGTGAGGCAAATATGAAGAAGTTAGGATATTGGGGGGGGGTAGGTAGGAACAGTGGGCCTCCTGTTCAGTGGGGCCAGGCATATCATACAGAAGTTAGAATATTGGGGCTGGGGTAGCTTTATTAGGATCTCATCAATTTCATCTGAAGAGGGAGAAAAAAATCACAGACTTCTTGTAAAACCAAATTAAAACAAGTCTACTAAGCTGCAGAATCAAAAGTAACTAAACCCTGGAATCCAGTGGTCTCCTCCCTTGTTAGCTATGGGTGACCATGCAGGGATATAGAACCTCTTGTCAGTTTCCTCAGCTGTAATATGCAGATAATGTCTCCCTCTCTGGGTTGCTATGAGACTGAAATAAAATGATGTGTGTAAATGATCACTTTGAAAGCCTCAAAACACTTTGTAAATGTCAGTTATCACCATTAGTAAATCATTCTTCTTATCCCTAGGACTCTTCTGACAAATTCATTTCTGCAGCTGGGCTGAGTTAACTGAATTGATAAATGAGTAACTGCAAACTTAACTAGCTCACTCTCTAGCAGACCACCAGACTAGACAAGAATCTCCTTCTATATAAGCTTCCTGAAGGCAAGAAATATTTGTATTTCAAAGCCTGGCACATAGTAAACACTGAATAAACTACTTTCTTTTTAATTTTGTTTTATTTATTTATTTTTATTGACACGTTTTGTTTTTAGAATACAAACATTGCCAGATTATCTGCCAGAGACCTCTCTTGTAACAAGGTAAAACAATTAAGCAAAAGAAACATTTTTATCTCATGTGAAAGTACATACAACATTCCACACCTGTAGCCCCTCCACTCTCTCTATTTTGTAAACTTTTTTTAATTGATGGAAATCTGTTTTCTTTCTCTCCCATCCTCTATTCCATTTAGGGAGAGAAAAAGGTGAAGCCAAAATGGCAGAGAGTAGGTAAAGAGTATAGTGATTTCTTCACCCAAAATTCCTCCAAACAGATCTAGAAAACATATCAGAGTCAATCATGGTGTGGAAATACAAGAAAAATGAGTCATTTTTCCTGCCCAGGTTTGCCTAAGGAGGAATACTAAGAGCTCTGTGAACACTGGGGATTGGGTCTAGCCAGGAATACCCCAGCACTCTGGTCAGAGGAAAAGGAAATCCTAGATCCCCCTACAGGAGTACCACAACTGGAACAAGGACCAACTGGCAGCTTTGTCACCTACTATCCAATTCCATGGCACAGATCCAGGGTGAATTGAGGAAGGAATCTATTCCCAGGGATGGCTTTCTGGCAGAATAAGCTGTCACAGCTCCTGGGATGTACAATGAGAGGAACAAGTTGAGAAGCAGACAGCATCAGGAGCCAGAATAGGGTCTCAGTTCCAATTCCTAGGTTCCTAGCCCAGTCTGAAATTTGCAGAGGAATAACCAGATTATAAGTCTCAAACACTCTGAAACAGCAGAGGTTCCCAGACAGCTGAGAGTGGCTGAGTCCAGCAGCTAGGTAGCACAATAGATGGGGTGCAGGGCCTAGACTCAGAAAGTCCTATCTTCCTGAGTTCAAATATGACCTCAGACACTTACTAGCTGTGTGACCCTGGGCAAGTCGCTTAACCCTGTTGGCTTCAGTTCCTTGTCTGTAAAAAGTGAGCTGGAAAAGGAAATGGAAATGGAAAAATTTAGCAAATTCTATCAAGAAAACCCCAAACTGTGGTCACAGAAAGTAGGACATAGCTGGAAAATCATTTAACAAACAAGGATTACATTCAGTTTTGCTTGAATAAGTTATTTTTGGTTGTAAGCCTACATAGTCTGCCTTTTAGAATATAGTATTCCAAACTCTCTACTTTTGTGATCTTCCTTTCTGTAGCATTTGTAGTACTTCTTGTAGTAATTTTCCTTTGACCTGTAAGCTCTGAATTTTTGCTATAATGTTCCTGAGAATTTTCATTTGGGGATTTCTTTCAGGAAGTAACGAGTGGATCATTTCTATTTTCACTTTGCCTTCTGATTCTAGGCTATCTAGACAGTTTTCTTCTAAGATTTCTTGAAATATGCTGCTTAAGTCTTTTCTGGGGATCATGGCTTTCAGTTAATCTAATGATTTAAAAATTTATCTCCTTGATCTGTTTTATAGATTATTGTTTTTACAATGATCTACCTTGCATTTTCTTCTGTTTTGTTAGTCTTTTGACTTTGGTTTTTTTTTTTTTTGCTTTTTTTTTTTTTTGGAGGGCAGCTGGGGTTAAGTGATTTGCCTAAGGTCACACGGCTAGTTTTTTGTGTTGTGTCTGAGGCCGGATTTGAACTCAGGTACTCCTGACTCCAGGGCCGGTGCTCTATTCACTGTGCCACCTAGCCACCCCTTGACTTTGTTTTAACAACTTGTCTCAATAGGTGAGCATCTTCTATTTGGTCTGTTCTGTTTTTCAATAAGTTTGATGCTTGAGTAAGTTTACAAATCTTTTGTGCCAAGTTATTCTCTTTTCAATTTTTTATTCTACAATTCTCATTTTTTTCCTCTAACCCTCTCATGTCATTGATTAAAAACCCACTGAAATTATTTTTTTTAATTCCTTCCTCATTTCTTCTAGAAATGCTAATTGAACTCATGCCCAAGCTACATTTTTCTTGGAAGCCTTGCTTGTAGATGTTTTAGAGTTATTCTAGTCTTATGGGTTCATGCATTGAGTATCTCTGTCACCATAATAACTTTTTATGGTATTTTTTGTTTTTGTTCCTTCTTTCAGCCTACTTCTTGACTTCTAGGACTTGATTTTTATAGCTGAGCTCTCAGCACTTCTCGAGAGGATCTCTAAGATGAGCTTATATCTTCCTGGGTCCTACTGCTCCTTTCTTGAGGTATTAAGTGTTGTGCTATTCCAGGATCTTAGGGACTGAGAGAAATGATTATTAATAACTAATGATTTGGGAAGATCCAGAATTCTCTCCCTTTTTCTAAAGTCCTCATTTCAAGATTGTGATGGACAGGATTGATGATAGTAGATAAGATTAACATCATCTTCAGTCTCATTCAAATTTCACCCAACCTTACAAGGAATTTAATCTAAAGTGGGCAAGCCCATTGTGCTCTACACAGGTTTCAGTGGGGATAAATTCTTTGATTAGATTTCCCAAGGCTGACCAGTATAAAAGGAAATGACATAATCAAAGTTACATTTCCCCAACCCTCATTAGAATAGGTGCACCTCTCATTGTAATATTCATTCTCTCTCATTACTTGTTAACCAATAAGTTGATTGCCACCTTCAGGAACACCTACTCTTCCAAGGGCAGAGAAACTGTGAGCCCACCACCACAATTGGCCATTGGCATTTTAGAGTGTCACTGACACTTTTATTAATATCATGGTAGCATTATTAATAAAAATAATTAATTACCTAGAAATTATGTCTCTTGAACTTTTTAAACATCATAGGACAGCTCATATTAGGGACCTGCCAGCTTTCAGTGCTCCCAGAGTGATCTGTTCTAGAGCAAAGTCTGATCACTGCTTTCCTACTCTGAGTTCTGCAAGTTCCTGACCTCAGTTTGGTTTTGAGCACACCTGTGGGCTTGCTTCAGGTTGGAGTTCCAGTAGATAGGTGCTAGACTCAACCACAATCGGGTGAACTTTGGGCACTCCATTGTTCTAGAATTTCTGCTCTGGTTACTCTACTTCAAGCTTCAGACTGAGCTGGAGGCTGGAAATGAGACACTACTTCACTCCTGGGGTCACAGTCACATAGCTGCTGCTACATTCTGAGCTTTCTCCTTGCTCAGAACATGGTCTAGGGCCCATGACCCCTCTTCACTCTGGAATTCTACCCTAAGCTCAACTGTGTGACCCTCATCAAGTCACTTAACTTTTTGCCTCAGATTCTTCAACTGTAAAATGGAGATAATAATTGCCCATATCTCACAGGGTTGTCATGAGGATCTAATATTTATAAAGGTGCTTGCTTAGCACATTGCCTTTCACATAGTAGGTGCTTTAAAAACACTTTCCCCTCTCCCTTCATTCCACTATGTATCTGACCCAGATCTAAATAGTAAAAGACAGAGCTGCCGGTTAGCACCTGTTCCTCCATATTAGTTATTTTGAAAAGAAGACAAAACAAAAAGAAAAAAA
>CM053594.1:48269908-48342235 GCA_028646575.1 Pseudocheirus occidentalis
TGATGGGCATCCTCTCAATGTCCAGTTCTTAGCCACCACAAAAAGAGCTACAACAAATATTTTTTTGTACAAGTAGGTCCTTTTCTCTTTTTAAGAAAAACTCTTTGGGGGGCGGGTAGGTGGCACAGTGAATAGAGCACCGGCCCTGGAGTCAGGAGTACCTGAGTTCAAATCCGGCCTCAGACACTTAACACAAAAACTAGCCGTGTGACCTTGGGCAAGTCACTTAGCCTCAACTGCCCTCCAAAAAAAAAAAAGAAAAGAAAAACTCTTTGGGATACAGATCTAGCAGTAATATTGTCGAATCAAAAGGTATGCACATTTTATAGCCCTTTGGGCATGGTTCTAAATTGTTCTCCAGAATGGTTTGATCATTTCACAATTCCACCAACAGTGTATTAGTGTCTTAGTTTTCCCACATCCCCTCCAACATTTATTATTTTCCCAATCTGATAGGTGTGAGGCAGTACCTCAGAATTCTTTTAATTTGCATTTTCCTAATCAATAATGATTTAGAGCATTTTTCATGACTATAGCTTTGATTTCTTGATCTGAAAATTACCTGTTTATTTCTTATTTTTTACATGATTTCTTTCTTTTTTAAAAAATTATTTTTAGTTTTCAACATTTACTTCTATAAGATTGAGTTTTAAATTTTCTACCCCTCCCCAAGATGGTGTGCAGTCTGCTATAGGCTCTACTTATACATTCATATTGAACATATTTTCACATTAGTCATGATACAAAGAAGAATTAGAACTAATGGGAGGAACCACAAGAAAGAAGAAACAAAATAACAAAATAAAAGGAGAGCAAATAGTATGCTTCCATCTTCATTCAGATTCTGGAATTCTTTCTCTGGATATGGATAGCATTTTCCATTGTAAGTCTTTTGGAGTTGTCTTGGATTCTTTTGTTGCTGAGAAGAGCTAAGTCTATCAAAGTCAGTCATCACACAATGTGACTATTTATTGTGTACAGTGTTCTGGTTCTGCTCATTTTACTCAGCATCAGTTGGTATAAGTCTTTCCAGGTTTTTCTGAAGTCTGCCTGCTCATCATGAAAACTGTTTATATCCTTTGACCCTTTATCAGTTGAGAATTTATTTGTATTCTTGTAAATTTGACTCAGTTCTCTATATATTTGAGAAATGAGACTTTTATCAGAGATGCTTCTTGCAAAAATTTTTTCCCCAATTTTCTGCTTTCCTTCCAATTTTGGTTGCATTGGTTTTATTTGTACAAAAACTTTTCAATTTTATATTAGCAAAATTATCTATTTTACATTTTGTAATGCTCTCTCTATCGTATTTGATCTTAAATTCTTCCTTTATCCATAGACCTGACAGGCAAACTATTCCATGCTTTCCTAATTTGCTTATGGTATCACCCTTTATGTATAACTCATATATCCATTTTGACCTTATCTTGGTATATGTTGTGAGATGTTAGTCTATACCTACTGTTTTCCAGTTTTCCCAGCAGTTTCCATATAATAAGTTTTTGCCACAAAAACTTGAATCTTTGGGTTTGTCAAATACTAGATTACTATGGTACTACAATGTATTACATACCTAATCTATTCCACTAACCCACCACTCTATTTCTTAGCCAGTACCAGATTGTTTTGATAATTGCTGCTTTATAATTCAGTTTGAAATCAAGTAGGGATAGACTACTTTCTTTCACATTTTAAAAAATAAATTGCCTTGATAGTCTTGACCTTTTGTTTTTCCAGATGAATCTTGTTATTATTTTTTCTAGCTTTATAAAAGTTTTTTTTGGTAGTTTGATTGGTATGGCTCTGAATGAATAGATTAATTTAGGTAGAAATAAAATTTTTATTATATTGGCTTGGCCTATCTGTGAACAATTAATATTTTCCCAATTATGTAGATATAACTTTATTTGTGTGAAAAATGTTTTGTTGTTGTGTTCATATAGTTCCTGAATTTACTTTGGCTGGCAGACTCCCAAGTATTTTATATAGTCTATAGTTATTTTAAGTGAAATTTCTCTTTCTATCTCTTGTTGCTGGGTTTTGTTAGTTATATATAGAAATGCTAATGATTTATGTGGGTTTGTTTTATATCCTGCAACTTTTCTAAAGTTGTTAATTATTTCAACTAGCTTTTTAGTTTATTCTTTAGGATTCTCTAAGTTTGCCGTTATATTATTTGCAAAGAAAGATAGATTTGTTTCCTCACTGCCTATTCTAATTCCTTCAATTTCTTTTTCTTCTCTCATTACTATAGCTGTCATATCCAGTACAATACTGAATAATAGTGGTGATAACAGGCATCCTTGCTTCACCCCTGATCATGTTGGGAAGGCTTCTAGCTTGTCTCCATTACAGATAATGCTTGCTGATGGTTTTAGATCAATATTACTTATCATTTTTAGATAAGCTCCATTTATTCCTATTCTCTAGTGTTTTTAATAGGAATGGGTCTTGTATTTTGTCAAAGGCTTTTTCTGCATCTATTGAGATTTCTGTTGGTTTTGCTATTGGTATGGTCAATTATGCTGACAGTTTTTCTAATATTAAATAAGCCCTGTATTCTTGGTAAAAATCCCACTTGTTCATAATGTATAATCCTTGTGATATATTGCTATAATCTCCTTGCTACTGTTTTATTTAAAATTTTTGAATCAATATTCACTATGGAAATTGTTCTATAGTTTTCTTTCTCTATTTTGGCTCTTTCTGGTTTGGGTATCAATACCACTTTTATGACATAAAAGGAATTTGATAGAATTCCTTCTTCACCTCTTTTTCCAAATAGTTTATATAGTATTGGGATTAATTGTTGTTTCAATATTTGGCAAAATTTGCTTGAATCATTCACTTGAATTCACTGGGCCCTGGAGATTTTTTTCCTTAGGAAGTTCTTTGATGGCTTGTTTAATTTCATTTTCTAACACTGGGTTATTTAAGTATTCTATTTCTTCTTCTGTTAATCTGGGGAATTTATATTTTTGTAAATATTCTTCCATCTCATTTAGAGAGGTCAAACTTATTGCCATATAAGTGGGCAAAATTATAATTTTACATATATATATATCATACATATATAATTAGTGTAATTATATACCCAATAGTGGGGTTGTGCTACTGACTGGCCCCAGGGTCAGGGTCTAGTTTCTGGTTAGCAATGTGGATGAGACTTTACTGGTACACTAGGAGTGGGGCCCCTCTGTGCTGCACAGGCTATTGGCTTGCCTCAGGAGCTCCTGGCTCATAGGACAGTGGGGCCTCCTTGGTGGATTGCCCTGGAGTTCTGGGGCTGGGAGCCATTGTAGAACCAATGCAATATTTACAGTACCCACGATCACAATAAAGACCGTGACTAAAAGTATGGCATAACATTCGAGTACAAAATATACCAGATTCTCCAGGTATAGAACAAAACCGAATCCCACAACTAGCAAGGTGATGCCATCATGGTTCTAAAAATATTCAGAAGCCATCATAAAGCTGAGAGCCACAGCATCCTTCAGCCTTCCCACAAACTAATACAAGATCAATATTTACTCACAAACCTCTCCATCTCCTTGCCTGAGCATTCTCTCTCCCCCACCTGTCTGGATAGCTCTCACTATCAGCTTCCTGTGGGCTCTGCTTCCCATCAGCAAAACTCCTCCCACCTCAGGCTCCATGTGACTACATTCAGCATATCAGGGGTTAGAGTTTTATCTTCACAGCAGGGGAGGTCTTCAAACTCCCCCTAGGTCTATTAAGGGGCAGGGAAGATCTTCAGATTCCCATTCCCATTACAGCCATGCTGCAGGTCCCTTCCTATGAGACTGCTTACCACTGCTCTAGGACCAAGCTCCCCTCTCACTCCTGTGAGACAGACCTTCCTAAACTGGATCTGAGGCAGTTATTGAGTTGTTTGGGTGGGAACTTGGGAGGCCTACAGGGAGTTCCTGTCTCAATCCTGAGATGGATACATAAAATTGCTCTAGGATACAATTCATCTGTGAGATTAGAGCTTATATGGAGTACATATGTCTGTATGACCCTACACAAGTCATTTAACCTTGTTTGCCTCAGTTTCCTCATCTGTAAAATGAGCTGGAGAAGGAAATGACAAACCATTTCTGTATCTTTGCCAAGAAAACCCCAAATGGGGTCATGGGGAGTTGGACATAACTGAAATGATACAACAACAACAAATGTATCCAAGGTAAATAAAGTAACTATGATGAGTGTAGGGGAGCAACATAATAGCAATTTATAGAGAACTTACTATGTGTCAGGTACTGGGCTAAGAGCTTTCCAATTATCTCATAAATCCACGTGTGATGACAGCAAAGCCATAGGTTCTTCTTTTAAAAAATAATTCTAAGCAGTATTTTCTTTATCCCTTAGTCTGAATTTAGATCCTAATCTATGCTGACCTGGGGAAGATTAATGGTTTGGCAGCAATGGGAGGTGGAGTAGTCTGTGCTTTTGTAAAATGATTGTCTTTTGGTGGCCAATTGCGGTGCTGTAGCCTTTGCGGGGAATGACTATTCCTCACAAGCATGAGAGCAACTCTGATGGGTCCACTTAGCTGGTGGCCTGCTTATACCGCCACCTGGTGGACAGGTCAGCTCTTGGGCTCTCTTTTTGGATAAATAATATAAGGGACATAACTACTCAGCAGGTTTAGAGAAGCCAACACTTAAGCGACTGTAGGTTGTAATGCTCCGCGGCAGGACGTTAGCGGTTAGATAGGGGTACATATCAAGTACACATACAGGCCAGAGGTGTCACACTATAAAAAATACATAAAATATCTGGAACTCAATGTACTGAGACCCAATCATGACTTGTATTGCAAAACATTTTTTACAGAAATAGAGGAAGATATATATATATAATTGGAGGTATACATTTGTTGCTCATGATTAGACGCTATACCAATATATATGAAGATACTACCTAAATTAATTTATAGATTTAGTGACATGGATCAAACTACAAGTTTTTTAAAATTTAATTTAATTTTAATCCTTAATTAATTTTTAGTTTTCAACATTCACTTCCATAAGCTTTTGAGTTTTCAATTTTCTCCCCCCTCCCTACTCTACCCCTTCCCCAAGACAGTATGCAATCTGATATAGGCTCCACATATACATTCATATTAAACATTTTCACATTAGTCAGATTGTAAAGAAGTATTAGAACCAATGGGAGAAACCACAAGAAAGAAAAAAACAAAATAAAAAAGAGATGAAATAGTATGCTTCAATTTGCATTCAGACTTCACATTTCATTCTCTGAATGTGGACAGCATTTTCCATCATGAGTCTTTTTAAGTTGTTATAGATTCTTGTATTGCTGAGAAGAGCCAAGTCTATGAGTTAGTCATGGAACAATGTGGCTATTACTGTATACAATGTTCTCCTGGTTCTGCTCACTTCACTTAGCATCAGTTCAGGTAAGCCTTTCCAGCTTTTTCTGAAATCTGCCTGCTCATCATTTTTTATAGCATAACAGTATTCCGTTACATTCATATACCTCAACTTGTTCAGCCATTCCCCAATTGATGGACATTCCCTCAGTTTCCAATTTTTGGCCTCCACAAAAGAAAGATAATATTTGTAAATAGCACTTAGCACAGGGCCTAGTACATAGTACTAGGTAACAAATGCTATGTAAATGTGATTATTATTATTATTAAGTTCAGTCTAACACATTTGGGCATTCATTTTTTGACACTATATCTAATTGGTACCATATTTGACTAACCCTTCTCAACAGAGTTGGAACAAGACATGGTCATTGATTGACACAGAAATTGACCCTACCTATCCCACTCAGAATTTCTTCATTTCCATGTGGGAGCTGCACATCATCTCTCACTTTAACAACTCACATCTAGGATTATAGTAGCACCTGCCCAGTTCCTAAAAAGAGACAGTCAAGTGCAAGAAGTGCAAAGGTTTTTAATGGAAAGACAAACTAGGAATCTAAGGAAACCTCAATATCTAGTCAAACTTTTACAGATAGATGGTTATAGTCTTGCTGTCATAACCTATATATCAAGTTTCAAAAAGCTCTGATTAGGGGGTTCCTAGCTGTGATCTCCTTCGGGAAGAACTATAGGAATTAACCTGTTTATTAGAGGGGCTTCCTAAATTACTGCTCCATTCACTTCAGACTTATATGGATTTGGAAAAAAAATGCTGTCATCACAATTAAATTCTTGTCAGGGTTTTTGTTGTTGCTGCTACTGTAGTTGTATGCTCTATGAATGTGCTTAAGTATAGAAATATTTCCTCCATAAACCTTTCCTTGGTTTCATGGGCAGCTTGGTCCTCTGGATTTTATTCACAAGGTGGAGGACCTGAGTTTAACTTTCCCGTGTCTTGGCAAAACTGGCCCATCGTCTGTCAATGATGCAATGCAGAGTGTGGCTTCATTTACACTGGCCACATAAGGGTAGCAGTACTCAAGGGCAAGGCATATATACATACATACATATGTACATATACACACATACATATATAATCATATATTTTATATAATATATAATTTTTATATGTATATATATATATATAATCAAAAGCAATGTGGATGAGGCATTACTGGTACACTGGGAGTGGGGCCCCTTTGTGCTGCACAGACTGTTGTCTGGAGCTACTGGCTCATAGGAGGGTGGGGCCTCCCTGGTGGATTGCCCAGGAGCTCTGGAACTGGGAGCCACGCTACAGGTCCCTTCCTATAAGATACATATAATCAAAAGCACCAATAACACTTCCCCCAGTACAGTCTTTGTATCCAGCACGGTCTGTGGACTCAGTTTCACAAGTCGCCCTGTTTCCCAGAATTGATCTTCCATGGATCCAATTGTACTGAATGCCCAGCAGGAGCCACAGTCTCCCTGCCATCTAAAAGGGTCATGTAGTCATGCTTCTTCCAGTCCATTGATAAAGGAGGGTCAGGAAAAGTTGAAAAATCCTTGATCGTGGTATCACACTTTATTCTCAGTGAGGTACAAGTATTCAGCATTCTCTCAAATTATCAGTCATGTGTGCAAAAGCATTCATTCCCACGTAGTAGCTCTTCTTCTCCTCTTTCTGCAGGAGATTGTGATTATTATTGATTTTCAGGTTCTTCTCCCACACCTATCTCTGGACAGAATCCTGATGGAAATTCAGAAAAAGTTACAGTGAATCATTTGTCCAGGCTGGTAAAGGGAGACAAATGGGAAGGTCTGGGGACACTGTTTATGGGTTCTCAAAAGGAGCACATTATACACAGAACACTCCATGGTTAAGGAGAGACTATGTTCCAGAGTTAGACAGTGTGTCAGACCCATATCTCAGATCCATATCTCAAGTCCAGGGGTGGGATCCAGGACCTATAAAACCTTTTTTTTTTTCAGATAACTAGAAAGAATAAACTGTGATTAAAAATTAAATTAATTAAATTAAATTTAAAAAATTAAATTAAAAATTGTAGGGACAGTTTCTATTGAATTAATCATTTTATTAATTATTGCTAGTATATAATTAGTAAAAAGGATTGGTTATTTGGCCATCTGTCTTGAACAAAGATGATCATGGTGACTTATTGACACTATGCCCTTGGAAAAGTGGATGTTCCCAACAGGTGGCAATCAGCTCTGATTGGTCAGCAAAGAATGAGAGGTGAATTTATTCTAATGAGGGACTGGGGAACTTGACTTTGATCAATCTTGCTCCCAGATCACTCCCAGACTCAGGCAATCTAGCTGAAGAGTCTGCCCTTTACCTGAGCTGGCCTGAGTGGAACACAATGGGTGGGAGTTCACTTTGGATTAAATTCTCTGTAAGGTTTTCTAGTTGGGTGGGGTCCCCCACTCAGGATCAGAAAGCAAGTGTTGGGGGGAGGGGAGGGGCTGGGTGGGTGGTGGTGGGGATTTAGGCAATCTTATCCATCAACAATATTCTTCAGAGACTAAACAACCCACAGGTTTCTGGTTTCTGAATGAGGAAATAGGAAGGCAAAAAACGTCTAGTGCTAATTCAATAATTGATGATTAATGTAAAAGAGAAATAATCTTTTCTCTCAATATCCAGCAGGAAGCAGCTAGGTTGTAATGGCAGGTGGGTGATCACATTAACTGAAGACATTCACGTAATTGTGACCTTGGAGATTATCTCTCAAATAGTGTATGCCCTGGTCATATGTAGTGTGTGTGTGTGTGTGTGCGTGTGTGCATGTGTGCGTGTGTGTGTGTGTGTATATGTGTGTGTGTAACCCTTCACACAGTTGTTGTGATCACATACACTGCCCACTGTCCCAAGGATGGTTCCTATTTGGAATAACTTTTCCTAATGAGAGTCAATATTTGCAAATCAGTGACCCAGGAGGTCCCAATAAGGGTTCCTGAGTTCAAACAGAGCTGGGCTTGATCTTGAGTGGATTTGATCCCAAAAAGAAGTTTAAATTCTCTTTCTGGCTCTATTCTAATGATAAAGTAACTCCAGAAAAATAGCTAAAACAAAATTTAGGTATGGAGTCATGTTTAAAGTCTTCTCCAAACGCAGATGACAGAATTCCTTCTAGAAAATAAACTCAGTGTACATTATGGGTCTCAGATAGGATATTTGTTTATTTCTTCTACCATAGAAACTCATAAGATGTAAAAGATTCACAGACATATATTAGCTAATGTAAAAAATATAAGCCATCTCAAATAACCCATAATACTCATGACATTTACCCTGGAAGGTAAAGACGACTTTGTTGGACCGATGAGCAGATGCATCACAATGACCTTGCACTTTTTAAGCAGTTACAGACTGATCTGGCAATGGCTTTTTGCCTAAGAAACACATGATTGAGGAAGTCTCTTGCCTCTGGTCAGCTGCTACTCAAATACAGAACTCAGGAACTCTTGGGTCATGAGCCAAGGCTGGTAGTATTCATTTCTTAGGATTGTTTGCTGACCAGTGCTAGGATAATGTGTATATATTTCATATGTCAATACATATATATGTGTGCATATACATACACATATACATAGATGTGTGTATGTATATGTATGTGTATACACGTATATACACCTATCTGTGTCTAATGGTTGCCGTCTCTAGGGTGAGGGGAAGGGGAAGGAAGAAAAAAAGGGAAAAAATTTACATGATAACTTTGTTGTATATTTGGAGGGAATAGCAAGTTACATGGTAGATTTGCAGTTTCATATACAATCATCTTTTTTTTATTGTACTGTGTTATGGAAATGCTTGTTTTGTCCTGTGAATTAAAAGTAAAATAAAATTTTTTTAAAACACAGGAAGACAGAAAGCAGTAGCCAGGGCTTCAAGATCTAGTTTGGGTCCATGTAAGTAAGCACATGTTTTTGTTTTGTGTTTTTACTGTCATGTTTTTACTGTCATGTGCTTGTGCTGCAAGTTACTATTGCCAGCGGTGGGGTGGTGAGGTGGGGAAGGAGAGGGAGCAGAGTGATGCTCTCTCCTTGCCCCTTTCACCCTGTTGCTAGCTGCTAGGAACCCAAGGAAGAGGAAGCATGCACAAAGGGAGAGGAGTCCAAAAGAGAAGGTGGAGTGGTTTCCACAGTTCTTATATAGATCACAGCAAGGTAAGGTTCTTTGACAAAAGTCCATACATACTGACCTTCGATCATCTTTGATGGACACTGCAGTCACTGAGGACCCATCAGGAGTTTTCTTTTATTATCTCAGCAAGGCCTGTGTCCCTCAGCAAAGAATCAGAGTACATGTCTAGCTCCAAAGGAGGTCCAGCAAATCAGAGGGTTCCTCTGATCATCCCCTGCTACATTAATTAAGAGAATGAATTCAATGTCTGTGGGTAGAATAACCTCCTGTTGAGAAGGAAGCATGGTGTAGCACACAGGAAACCAGCTTCAAGATCATGAGGATCTGTGTTCATGTCCTCCCCTGACTGTGTAACCCTGGACAAGTCATTTAACATTTAAGTGGCCAGAGAAACATATATAGAAGACTATATAAACTGAGGGATAATTGTCATTAGCTTTGTTAAGGAGGTTCAGGATTCACATGAATGGAACACTCAGCACTTCAAAAGATCCACTATAGTTTATTTGGAATATAGGCTAGTGGGAAGAAAGCCAGAGACAACAGAGTAAAGGCTTAGGAATAATAAAATGAGAGCAACTATGATTTATATATATATACATATACATATACATATACATATACATATATGTATACGTATATATACATACATATCCATGATCATTACCAATATGGGGAAGTACCAACACGTGACCACCCGTCAGGGTCCTGCTCAAGATAGGCAGGGCTCCAACTGCTTAGCAGAATATATCTATACATATTTACAGTCATCACCAATGTGGAGAAGCACCAACACCTGACCACACAAGTTGGGGAATCCCAGGTACAGCCGTCAGGGTTCTGCTCAGGAGGGTCCCAGGCAGGATGTCTCCTCCATGGTTGAGATTCCAAAGACCATGGGAGCTTGCCTAATGTTTTAAAGCTTGAGAACAAAGAAGGCTTTTTGCCAAGGGTCTTGGACCATATCCCAGTGACTATCCATAACTATCCTGAAAGTTTGTCAGTTTTTAATTGCTTCACATTCCACTCTCACGAAAGTCAGTGCAGGTGCGACCAATATCTTGTTTAAAACTCAACTTCTGAGAGGAGAGCCAGTCCTCCCGGAAATCATATTATTCTCAGGATTGGCTAGGTCCTGGAACTATTTTTGGTCCAATGCACATAACACTGAGTTCATGGGCGGGTCATGGAACAGTCTACATGCTGAAGTACAATAACATTTTCTTAACCCTTCATCATTCTACATTGATAGAGGGAGGTTTCTCACCAAATTTCCTCTACCTAGTGAAATTTTCAGTTAGTACCAATGGTCTACTGTTGATGTTATTACATGCTAATTAATTAAATGCCTTTGTTATGAGGTGGGGGGAACCATTAATCAAGGTCTATATGAAAGGTATTATGCTAAATCCTTGGGATACAAAGATGGGGGGAAAAGTCTCTCCTCAGTGAGCTTTCAGTCTGTTGGGGGGTTCTGATAAGTACAAAGTAGTATACAAGCTACTTGAGAATAGTAACTGCTTGTTTTAGCTTTCTACCATGAAAATGATGAACATGAAATCATATAGACATAGTGGAAGATAGAAGGACCTGTTGTGTTATGGCTCATGAGGTCATGACGAGTCAGACATGACTGAACAAGAACAATAACACCCACCAGAATCCAGCAAAGTGCCTTGCACATACTGGGTGCCTAATAAATACTTGTTTAATTGAATTAAATGATATGAGGTAGAGCTTGATGGAAGCTGAGCAAAGGTATGTATGTAAAGGCACCTCTCTCCCTCCTCAACACCCTTTGCTCTGGTTTTCTGTTTCCTTTCATTGTGCCCATCTTGAATTGGCCATGGGCATAGGCACTGTGAGGCTATGTAGCCTTAGGGGACAACTGAACTGCTACATCTGGAGTGGTCACACTAAATGTCACACTCTAAGGCTTGGAACTTTTGAATTAGAACCTGGACTCAGGTGAGCTTCTTCCAGCTCTCTCTTCTCTAACTAGCAGCAACAGTGGAAATTGGCCAAAGAATCAGAGAAAATGTTGATATGATAGATGGTGGTGATTTGAATAGAGATTCTTTGGGGAGGAGGAATTGGCAACCTTTGAGAGAAGATTGCTCTTGACCTCAGAAATCTCTGGTCCCCATCCTGTGCAAGATGTTGTTATGGGAGAAATATCCCCTCTCTGAGTTCATGTGGTGGGTAACTGCTGCCAAATATATATTTATCACAATGCAGAAATTATAGGTGTAAAAACCTAGATTTCATTATTATTTTCAAGCATAGGGTCAGTCCTCATAGAAAACCTGAACAAATATTAGTATTCTAACAAGGTTTTGAGGTCTCTTGAGGACTAGTAACTCTGGTAGGAGGACTTGTCAAGCTCTTTTTAGGGTTGCTTATCCACCTATGGTGCCCATCTGATTCACCTAACTCTCACTTCCAAGAAGTTGTAGCATGCCAGTAAACCATCTTGGCATAAGGGCTAAACCAGATTGAAGGTAACCAATGGGCCTCAAACTCATTGGTTAGTTAGGAGGATGTCTGCCCTAAGTATGTGAAGACTTCCTGTGGTAGAATGGGCAGATGAGAACAATTGTTCCAATGGCCATGAATATGGCTGAAGCAGGAGCTGTAGTGTGGTGGAGTGCTTAGAACTTGGTCAGAAATCAAAGAGGCCACTATTGTCCACTGCATCACTAGTCATCTTGACTTTGGTCTTGCCACTGGGCTGCAAGACTCAGGAAGTCAGTGAGGCTGAAGACTTTGTACAACTCTGCTGTTACTGGTTTTTTATTCAGGTGAGGGTTATCTTTTTGGGTCAGGATGTATAAGGCTTACCTATACCCACCTCAACAGGCCTCGGGCGTCCCCGGCTCCCGTCCACTCCGGGAGAAACAGCTGCACAGAGAAACTCAGGACACAGGACTTGCTTCTAGCTTTTATTGAGAGTTCATCCTCTATCTTAGTGTGGCTGGACTGGACTGGCCTGGCTGGACTGGACTGGCTCCACTGAACTGGCTTCTGAGTAGCCTGTATTTAAGTCCTTTCTCCAGGGCCCCTTAGGGCCCCTCCCCTGGCCATGCCCTAGCCACAGCGAGCCAATATGTCTCACCCCGAGGCGGAGAGATTATCCTGCTTATTGTAAGCAGGTGCAGCCTTTGCATTCTGCCCCCAGGTGATCAGCCACGTGCACTCCTGTTAGCTGAGGATCGGTTCAACCTGTCCATCTCACATGGAGTATCAACGACCCTCTTTAGGAGTCTCCTCCCCACGTGAGGTATCAGAGACCTAACACTCTGCCATGCTTAAAACCCAAGTCAAGATATCACCCCCATGATGTCATTGCTCCTCTGAAAAAAAGACAAGTGACAACAAAGTTTTTTATAGGCAAAATTATATCAGAGTAACAGAGAAAGAATGCATTTACATATTGCAATCTTGTACATTTCTCTTAGGCCATAAAAGTTAGAGGGGAAAAAAAGATAGAGGAAGGAAAGATACATAATCTCATACTTCTTTCAATATCATAAAAGTTGAATAAACTTAGTTAAAAAGAGTCAGTCTCATAAGTCCCCTAAGGAAGCAAAATTCATCAAACTCTACATGTAAAGTAAATTAGATTACAGATTAACCTACATTTAGAGGATTCACAAATAGTCTGAGGCAGAGGATTTACCCTAAGAAGTTAGGGGCAGTTGAAATTTTTCATCTGTCTTCTTGTTTAAGGAATGTTTAAGGCTCTAAGTAGATTTTTACATTCCATGGGACAGATTTTGATCAGGTGAGGTTAATATTAGACAAAAGGTGCAGAAGGAATAAAAAGGAAAATTGAAAATCCCACAACAATGTGGTAGAGAGGTTTCCCTTGGTCATCCAGGACCCATATAACTGTGTGACAAGCTGTGTGGATGAAGAACAGAATGGACAAATGTTTCCTTGTACATTGAGACTTTGAAAGCTGGGATTACAAAAAACATCTAGATATATCTTGCTATATACACAAAAGATAGGATGGAGAAAGTTTAGATTTCAGATCTCAAGAAGAACTGAACCATTGGTCATTCAAGATTTCTACTTCATTTTTCACTTTGTATTTCATATAGTAAAATATTCTTTAATCTATATGAGTGACAAGTCCTTCCAGGTTCCACAAAGAAAGAAAATAGATTAGAATCTCAAATGGGATCCAGGGCTAAGTAAACTTCAGAAATTATGAATTACTAATTTAAGTCAATACTTTAAGCTAAATCTCAACTGAAGGGGCAGCTATGTGGCACAATGGATAGAGTGCCAGGCCTGGAGTCAAGAAGATTCCTCTTTCTGATTTCAAATCTGGTCTCAGACACTTACTAGCTGTGTGACCCTGGGCAAATCACTTAACCTCGACTGCCTCTAAGGGAAAAAAAAAGAAACAAACCAACACATTTCTCCAGGGAGGGGTAACTAGGAGCTGTGGAACTAGAAAACATGGAGAAATTCCAGTAGGTGCTTGCATAAAAGGAACAGAAGCAGCTTGAACTCAAGATACCATCTGGTGACTTAAGCAGAAATTGTACTGAGTTGGCCACCTCTCCAGAGAGCACCTGAAGAAGACCCTCCAGCTCTGTTTTTATTTTTTTATTTTGCTTTTTTGAAGGGAGGATGGCAGGGCAATTGGAGTTAAGTGATTTGCCCAAGGTCACGGGGCTAGTAAGTGTTAAGTGTCTGAGACCAGATTTGAACTCAGATTCTCCTGACTCCAAGGCTGGTGCTCTATTCAGTGCACCATCTCGCCACCCCAGACCTTCTATCTCTTGACTTGGGACATTCTCTCTGGTTGTCCCCCATACCCAGAACCCTCTCCCTCCTTTGCTCTGATTACTGACCTCTCTGGCTTCCTTTAAGTCCCAGCTAAAATCCCACCTTCTACAGGAAGACTTCCCTAATTGCTCTTAATGATAGTGCCTCCCCTTTGTTAATTATTTCCTATTTAAGGGCAGCTAGGTGGTGCAGTGAGTAGAGCACCAGCCCTGGAGTCAGGAGCAAAAAAAAAGAGAAAAAACGATTTCCCATTTATTGGGAATATAACTTGTGTTATATACGTCTGTTTGCATGTTATCTCCATTTGACTGTGAGCTCTTTGAGGGACTATCTGTTACCCCTTTTTGTATTCCCAGTCCTTAGCACAGTGACTGGCAGATAGCAGGGCTTAATAAATGTTTATTGACAGACTGATTGTGGGCAAATAGACTTTTCCTGCCCTTTGCTACCTGCCTTTCTTCTTCTTAGTCATAATGCAAAGCACACGCTGCTGTGAAAAAGATCTTTTTTTGATATTTTTTTGTGTTCTGAACTTGTAATTTCATCTTTGCAAGAAACTCCCTTCTCTAATACCAGGCACGTCAAGTCAACTGACATTTATTAAACACCTATTCTGTGCCAGCCACTGTGTGCTGAGGACACAAAGAAAAGCAAAAATCATTGCCTGCTCTCAAGGAACTTACAGGTCTAACGGAAAGACAACATGCAAACAGCTATGTACAGATAAGATATGAACAAGATAAGTTGGAGATAATCAACAAAAGGAAGGTATTAGATGAGACTGAATATGATTGGGAAAGGTTTCATACAGAAAGTGCAATAACTGAGACTTGAAGTAAGCCAAGGAATCCAAGAAGCCAAATTTGAGGAAGGAGAGAATTCCGGGAACAGGAAAAATTCAGTGAAAATGCATGGAGAACAATGATGGAATGTTGAGGATGAAGAACAGAAGAGAGGCTAGCGTCACTAAACCTCAGACTATGTGGAGAAGAGTGAGGTATACCATCCTGCCCTACTGGAAAGTCAGAGGAGTGATGGGGGAGGACGGGAGAGAACAGTAGTGGGTAGGGAAAAGATGGGGAGAAAATGTGTAACTCAAAATCTCATGGAAATGAATGATGTAAACTAAAAATAATAAAAAGTTAATAAAAAAAAGAGAAGAGTAAGGTATAAGAAGAACAGAAAGATAAGAAGGGGCCAGATGATGCAGCCTATTTTAAAAGCTAAATAGAGGATTTTACATTTGATTCTGGAAGTGACAGGGAGCCACCAGGGCTAATTAACTAGACGGGTCATAGTTACACTTGGGCTTTAGAAAGATGACTTTGGCAGCTGAATGGAGGATGGACTGGAGTGGGGAAAGTTGAGACAGGGAGACCAACTAGCTAGCTATGGTGAGGTGATAAGGACCTGGACCAGAGCCGGGTCAGAGGAGAGAAGGGATCTTATAGATGTTAGGAAGGTAAAAATAGACAAGACTTGGTAACAAATTGGAAGAGGGGGGAGGTGCTGTAATAGAAGCTGAGGACTGAAGGTGGCTGCTTAGGTTGTAAATCTATGTGACTGGCAGAAGGGCGGTATTCTCTACTGTAATCAGGAAGTACTGCAGTAATCAGGAAGTGCAGAACAGTAGAGGGTTTGGGAGGCAAAGGAAGGGGAAGAAAAATAATGAGTTCAATTTTGGACATGTTTAGTATAAGATGTTCAGGGCACTTCCAGTTCCATATTCCAAAAGGGAGTTGGAAATTAGTGTTGTTGTTCAGACCTGTCCTACTCTTTGTGATCCCATTTGGGGTTTTCTTTGCAGAGATAGTGGAATGGTTTGCCATTTCCTTTTCCAGCTCCTTTTTGAGTATGAGGAAACTGGGGCAAACAGGGTTAACTAACTTGCCCAGGATCATACAGCTAAAGTAACTATCTGAGAGTCAAAGGATATGGCCTGGGGAACTGAGCAGGTGAATATCTTAGAACAACACCTTCTAATATGTGTCTGAGGCAAGACTTGAACCTAGGCCTTTCTCATGCCAAAGTTGGTCCTTTATTCCCTATGTATCTCTGTTTTTCTCATAAAATGTAAGGAAATTGGAGGATGGATCAGTTTCACTGGGGTGGGAGGAGAATGTGTGGAGAGAAAGGAATTGAAGAAGGCCTTCTAGAGAGGCAGGTGATGCTTGAGTATGGACAGGTAGGACGTTATCAATGAGCCTCAGAGTGATTTGCCCTGTCTGGGCTTCCCTTGCCTCATGTGTAAAATGAAAGGTCTATTCCTCCTCTCAAGTCCCGGGATCCCCTTAAGACCTAAGGACAGCAGCCCTGGTGCAGTCCGGGAGCATAGAAGGATGACGCGCAGTGAGGTTTCCATGGTAACGGGAGCGCGCTTGGCACACCTAGGCGACCTCTAGGAAACTTCTACTGCCAAGTGGTTTGGAAGCCAGAAGACTCAGCGAGGCTTCAGTCCTCCAGGATCCTAGATAGCTCCAGGCGGAAGGAGGCGGTTGGTTCCTTGTTCCTCTGTCCCATCCCCTCACCTCTATGGTTCCGCTGCTCTCCCAAAATTCCCCGGGCGGCTGGTCTATTTCTCTAGTCAGCGGAGGAGGAGCTCTCGGAGCAGCATCCGTCCGCGGAAGCGCCACCTGCATTTCGAGTGCCGCTACATCCCGAGTCCCGCCGCCGCCATGGCGCCCCCCACAGGTACCACCCTTGCGCTCCCGGCCACGGACCAACCTCTCGCTCCCCTCTCGGCCTAGGGCTGCTGTCCGCGCCGCTCCCGCCACGCATCCCCTCCTCCTGGGGAGGAGGAGGGCGGCCTCGGGGCCAGCACTGAGAGCTGGCCCCTCAGACCAGCCCCCACCCCAGAGACCCCCAGCCAGAGCCTCCTTGTAGTCCTGGGTGCAGGGAGCCCCGACCCTGGAATATAGCCACCCAGACGACCCTCATCTACTTCAAGGACCCCCAGCCAGGGCTCCCTTGTAGTCGTGGGTGTCGAGCAGGGGAGCTGGGACCTTTAATCCTGGGGCTTCTTGGATTTCCCGCCTTTACCAACCCTCCCTTCTACCCCAGGAACCATTAGCTAGGGCACCCTTGTAGTTGGGAGGTATGGAACAGGCTCCATACTGGGGCTGCTTAGTCCCCCAGATCCCTCCCTTTTACCCCAGGGGCCATTAGCCAGGGTGCTAGTCCTGGATGCAGGGACTGGGAACCATGGAACCTGAATCCTGTAGTACTGGGGCTGCTTGCAATCCCAAATCTCTTCTGTTCCAGGGACCAGCAGCTAGGCAGGACCTCCTTGTAATCCTGGATGCAGGGACTGAAAACTAGGGAGTCTGGGTTGTTTGACTCCACAGAGAGGTGTAATAGACCAGAGCTTTAGGCTTATACATAGAAGGTCTGGATTCTGCCACTTACTACCTGTGGGACAAATCACTTCTCTGGGCCCATTTCCTCATCTATAAAGTTGTGAGGAGAGGCAATGTGGTCCAAAGCCAAGAACATTGGATTTGGAGTCCTAGATTCCAATCCTTCGACTTTCATTCACCACCTTTGTGATCTTGCTTGCTACTTAACCTCTCTAGGCCTCACTCTCCTTTTCTGTAGAAAGGTGGATGGCCCAAATAGCCTCTTGAAATCCCTTCAAGTCTTAAAGCTATGTTATGGATATGCCTGGATGGTTTTGAGATCATTTCCAGTTCCAAAGTTGGGGTGTTGTGATTCTACCAGATCTTCTCATTTTTACTTCTAATCTCCAAAGGTTGTGGATTTAGAATTGGAAGAGACCTTATAGGTCATCCAGAACAGTCCTTTCATTTTACAGAGAAGGGGACAGGTTAAGTTGCGCAAGTTGGTCAGTCAGTCAACAAATATATTAAACACTCAAAAAGTGCCAAACACTGTGCTGACACTTTAGAAAAACAGAGAGGAAAAAATACAATTGTCTCCTTCCAGGAGCTCACCTTCTTTCTAAGAGGTAGACAACATGCAAATAACTGTGTGTATAAGAGTATATCTAGCTGCCTATCTTATTATTTATCTTATGTAAATGAAAAGTAATCTCTAAGGGAAGGTGCCAGAAGTTTGAAGGACAGGGAGTAGTTGAGAAAGAAGCGATAGAATCTGTATTTGAACTCAAGTCTTCTGAGTACAGGTTCAGAACTTTGGACCACCTGGTCTCAGGGAGGCTGAGGTTCTGCACCTTATTTGTTTTGGGTTGGGTCCTCTCAGGAGGTACCATGCCTTCTAGTCCTGAGTATTAGGCATAGGTTTATACTCTGGAAACAGAAACCTAGATCCTCACCTTAGTATAGGCAGATATTACATGTTCCACCAGACTTACCCCTCATACTGTAGTGTCTAGGCAAAGAGCCTAGAGTTTCTCTTCCCACTAGCCCTCTCTCCTTCTGTTTCAGATGCTAGATCCTTTCAGGAAAAGCTGAGGTTGCACATTCTCTATTCTGTATTTGAGAGACCCTAGGCACCTGGGTCCTCTCAGGGGAAACTGGAGCTTTCTGTCCAACCAGATTGCTTTCTTTCATGCTGTCTGTAGGTGCTGTCTGGCAATTGGGAAGCCAGGCCACACCAGTAAAGCCTAGGGCTGCTTATTTCACTAGACCCACACTTCCTACTCTAGATACTAGACTTGGACTCGTGAGCTAGTTCCTTGGTCACCTGGGCTCTCCTGTGAGCTCTTCCATCCTGTGCCAGTGTTTGAGTGTGAAAGTTGGGACTTCTCATTCTGATAGATAGCATCCTTCTATGCCTGAGTGCTGAGCTTGGACTCAGGGACCCCAGGGTTGGGTACAACAAATAAAAGACAAGAAAGTCCTTTTTCTTGAGGAGCTTACACTCCAGTAGAGCAGATAAAATATATACACAAATCATGATAATACTGGGCAGAATGGTGGTGAAATATAAAATAGAAGTCCTGAACATTATGTGAAATTTGAGGAGGGAGAGATTACTTTTGGCTGGAAAGGTCAGGGAAGAGTTGGTGCCTGAGTTGAAAGAATAGGGTAGGGGATCTGTTCAGAAAAGGGTGGGAAAGTGTGAGCAATATTAGGCATATGAGAGAAGGTGGGAGGAGAACAGGGAGTGGGGAAGTCCAGTTTGGCTTAAATTCTGTTATGCAAGGTAAAGTTGGAAAGTTAGGTTGGAGCCATATTGTTAAGGGCCTATAATGTCCAGAGAAACAATGTATACTTTATTTTGTTGTTAAGTAATTTTTCAGTTGGGTCCAGCTCTCCATGAACCCATTTGTCCTTTTTTTGACGAAGATACTGGAATGGTTTACCATTTCCTCTGCCTCTCATTTTACAGATGAATAACTGAGGCAAACAGTGTTAAGTGACTTGGCCAGCGTCACACAGCTAGTAAGTGTCTGAGGTTGAATTTGAACTCAGGAAGATGAATCTTGCTGACTCCACTCTGTCCACTGTTCCACTAGCTTCAATACTGGAGGGTTTTGAGTGGAGTAGGAACTTAATGAAAGAAATGGATTGATGAGATTACTTGGTCAAAAGGAAAAGAAGTTTATGGGGAGAAATTCGAAGACAGAGAAACCAGTTAAAAAGCAATGGGTAATGAGTTCTGGGTAATGAGGAACTAGGATGACAACTGTGAGAATGAAAGAGGAAATAAGAAGGTGGAGAATCTTGGGAAGACTCATGAAGTGAGGTAAAGACAGCAGATCCAACTGTGTGCATTACAGCTGTAACAATGGAAATCAAAACAGCACCAAAGGGCTACGAAGTTTGAGTCAAATACAGTTTTGCTACCTTCCCATGGAAGGGAAACACATACCCTTTTGTTATTGTTAAACTACAAAGTGGAACGAGATGACTATCATCAGCTACCGGCACTCCTGGGAGTTTGTTTGGGATTGTCTGTTGTGTCAGAACAAAACATATCCCCTTCCTCTTCCCCAATATTTTTTAAGACAAGCAGGCAATGAGAGAAGCAAACTGTTATGGAAATGGAAGTGTCAGGACTTGGTATCTGATCAGCTGGAGAGAAAAGGACTTTGATTCAGTTGCACGTTTATTTAATGTGTGCTGAGCACCATACTTGGTGCCAGGAAGGATACAAAAATGAATGAAGTTCTGCCTTCATGGGGACTGTAGCCTCATAGGAGCCCAGTAAGAGGGAGACGTGAACAAGTTTAAATAAAAGTTAGAATCTAAGTGTATATGAAGAGGACAAAGTGTTATGAGATCATATAAGGAAGAGGACGCTTCTAGTTGGCTACATTTTTCCTTTTCCATCTCCTCGACTAGCTTGGTCTTATACTCCCTTGTATTCTCAGTGCCTAGGCAGTGCTTTGAACTTGAGTCAACGTCCCATAAATGTTTGATGGTATTGAAATCCCATTTTCTTAGAATTTTGTGTACTGTAGAGGAAGATGATGCTCAAAGAAGCATAAAATTTGGTTCTTTCATTTCCAGAGAAACAGTTTATAACTCATTTTCCTCCCTACAGCCTAAGGACAGGTGAGCCTTGGGTCTTCTAAGACACCTACAAGGTTATATCTGGATGGCTATGATGAGTGGTAGTAAGCACGAGCCTATTTGTCCATTTCACTGATCCATATGGCTTTTCATCCGTTTTTGTTATGCAGGAGATGTCCTGGATAATGTGTCTCCCTGTTCCGTGACTAACTGCTTAAGGTGGGATTTGACAGCAGGGCAGATTGAAAATCTTACCAATGAACTCATTGAAAAAACCAAGCGTGTGTATGATCAAGTGGGCTTGCAGGAGTTTGAAGAAGTGTCCTATGAGAAGACTCTTAAGGCACTGGCGGATGTGGAAGTGGAATACACAGGTAAATTCCAGGCCATGACCCTGTTTGTGATTGGCTTCTGCCCAATGCAAACTGGCTGGCACAGTTCAGAGATCTGGCTCATCAGCCCTATTAGCTAAGAGCCAGGGAACTATAAACCAATTTGAATTACATACTCACACCCAAGAGCCAGCTCGGTTTTACAACCTAGAAATTTGAGTCCTTACTCACCTCTCCGAGATGTCAGGGAATTGTTCTCTGTTTCTCTCGCCAAATCTGGCTGTCTTCTGTTTTCTTGTTTTCTTTGTCACCTTCCACCCCCTCACCCAATTAACTTAATAATATAAATTGGGGAATTAGGGTGTGGAAGGTACATTAAAAATGCACCTCCCATTAAAAAGTATTATTGATATCCTTTGTTTTTAATACCTTCATTTCTAGATGTATCTGACTTCCTCTTCCACAGATACTGACTCTTCTCTTACTCTGTTTGTAAATGTTCTTATTTTAGGGACTAATGATAACCCTTAAATCCAAGGTGAAGAATTTTATTTTAAAAAAATTTTTAGAGGGGGGAAGGCAAGGCAGTTGGAGTTAAGTGACTTGCCCAAGGTCACACAGCTAGTAAGTGTGTCAAGTATCTGAGGTCAAATTTGAACTCAGGTCCTCCTGACTCCAGGGTCAGTGTGTGCCACCTAGCTGCCCCAAGGTGAAGAATTTTATAAGAAAATGGCCAGCTTTTGTTTCTTATTCTGTAGAATCCTACAGTTACAGGGTGGAAAGGGATTGTAGAACTTATTGAATTCAGCCACTACCTGAAGCAAGAATTCCTCTGGCAAGTTGAAGAGATAGCATCTTATGCTGGAAGCATGGCTGGGTGTGGAATGAGAAGGCTTCAGATTTGAATTCCAGCTTTCCTACTTTCTGTCACTGTGACCTTGGGCAAGTTACTGAATGTCCTTATGTGTACAATGAAAGGGTTGAATCAAATGATTTCCAGCAGTAAATTCCACTAGTCCCTTAGCCATTTCACCTTTGCGTGAACCCCCTCTTGCGTTATATTTTCCAGGCCTTTCCTGGTCCATGTTCTGGAGGTGTCACTGCAGTAGTCATGTGACATGTCAGTAGTCACATGACCTGCCAAGAGTCACTAAGCTAGCTTCTTGAGGAGGCTTGAGGTCCCAGAGCGGATCGGCTGTAATGGCAGGTGCTCCCTCACTGGGGTCTCTTGTGCCAATGAAATCACAGGTCTCCTCCTCCCTGATAGTTTGCATAGTGTTTTCCTGCCCACAACCCCACCCTCCGCCCCTAGTTGAATGTATACTTCTTGAAGGCAGGGTGCATAATAGATACTTGTTAGGATGAATTAACACCTTCCCGACGTGTTCCTGAGCAGGCTTCTCCTTCTGGGCTAGCTCAAGCTGCCAGGATGTTTTTCTTCTTATGAGCAGAAATATGCTTTCCTTTTATATCTGTGTTGGTGTTCCTGAGTAGAGCATCTGAATTTTTGCTGATGCTGGGACTTTTCACAGAATCTCAGAGTTGGAAGGGACCTCAAAGGAAACAGAGGCCAACCCATACCTTGGAAAAATATCCCCTCCCTGACCTACTTGCTAAGTGACCACTGGACTTGGCTCTGGTGCTGCCATTTTGGGGAGGCCCCGGACAGGATGGCAGTGCAGTGGAAAGACCCCTGGGCTCTGAGTCAGGAAGCCAGGGGTCAGCCCCAGCTCTCCTGCCCACCTGCCACAGGACTTTCTGTTTTTCTCATTTGTAAAATAAGACCAGTCCTGTCTGCCTCAGGGCCGTTGGGAGGATCAGGTGAGGCTCTCATAATTATTCTGTGACTCACTGAGGACAGCTTAAAATCTGTGTTTATTGCTTGACCATTTGCCCAACCTGACATACTTTCCCCTGCTTGACCTTTTTTCAGTTCAGAGAAACATTCTGGATTTCCCACAGCATGTCTCCCCCTCCAAAGATATCCGAGCAGCCAGTACTGAGGCTGACAAAAAGCTTTCTGAGTTTGACGTCGAGATGAGCATGAGGCAGGATGTGTACCAGAGGATTGTCTGGCTGCAGGTGAGTACCAGAGGAAGAGGGACTCTTTTTGTAGTTTTACTGTGGCATTAAGTTTTAGACTGCTTATTTCTCCTTCAACTCCTCCCCTCCCGAAACCATTTTACCCTTCTGGAAACAAAGAGGAATCCAAAAGCAAAGCTGTATCACATGGCCTAGAACACACTTTGTATCTGTAGTGAGGCAAGACGTGCTTCCACGAACTCAGAACGTAACTGCTTTCTTAGGGTTATTAATAGCTTATTAGCTCGGGTTCTGCTTTCTTCACTGTGGATTCCTTCCTATAACACTTTCCAGGTTTCTCTCAGTTACTCATATTTGGTGCAGTGCTAGTCCATTTCATTCCTAGATCTTGATTTATTTTCAGCCATTCACCCAGGGAAGAGAACTGCTCCTTGGCCCATCCAGAAAGGGTACAGCTGGCATACAAATTTACTGCAATAACATTTCCCTTCAGCTTAAAAAAACCCCAATTATTCTGAACTTAAACACCAAATAAAATAGACATTCCCATATGTCTAGAAGTATGGGCAAAGAGGATTGTACATGAAACTGTGAGTCTGTTGTGGACAGCTAGCTATGCTTTTTAAGTATATATACATATAATAAATTTAACACGTAACTTTAAAAGCTGTCCTGCTTGTCTGTAACTGTGATTCCTTTTGCTTTCTGTTCTTTTCTGTGCATTAAAAAAATGCTTCAATTACCCTTCTCTCTTTTAAAAAAAATTTTTTTTGAGGGGGGAAGTCAGGACAATGAGAGTTAAGTGACTTGCCCAAGGTCACACAGCTAGTTAAGTGTCGAGTGTCTGAGGCCAAATTTGAACTCAGGTCCTCCTGACTTCAGGACTGGTGCTGTATTGACTGTGCCTCATAGCTGCCCCACACTTTTTTTTAATGGCATTACTATGTCCACTGCTCCCTTTTGATCTGTCCTCCTCCCAAAAAAACCCTTGTAACAAATATGCAAAGTCAAGCTAAGTAAGCCCCTGTATTGGCTACATCTGAAAACGACATTTGAGTCTGTCCTGCCATGGGTGGGAAGGAAGACATCAGAGGCCCTCTGGTAAAGTGGTTGGTCGTTGTATGGATCAAAGTTCTTACAGCATTCAAGGTTCTTGTTCTTTAGTCTTGTTGTTATTGCATAAACTGTTCTTCAGCAGTTCAAGTAAGTCTTCCCAGGTTTCTCCAAAACTCTCCTTTTTGTCCTTTTCTTACAGTGTGATAATATTCCGTTCACAGACTTATCATTTGTTCACCTATTCCCCAGGGCAGGAAACTGCTAACTGGTCTGTTCAGAAAGCTCATGAGGCCACAGCTGGCATAGGAACATAGTGGAGAAATAGTAACGTTTCCCCTTCAGTTCTCCCATCACCACGAAGTCAGTCACAGTAAATGTGTTTGCTGATAGAGGGAGAAGCTTTTGAGCTGACTTAGCAACCAGCAGAACTCAGCTCCCCAGACTCCAGGATGGATCAAATGCATTTGTGTCATGGGAATGTGCAGCATTCTACAGAAAAAAGCCCCGGCAGGAAGGCAGTGGACGTTTGAGCAGCCCCATTCGGCTGCTTGGATTATGGCTCACCCTGTGCTCTCCTCAGTCTCAGAATGGCGGAGCTGGCCCTCAACTCCATGCCTTCTGATTCTAGCCCTCTGGCTTGTCTGCTTTTCAGAATTACTGTCACATGAGCAACTGTGGGCAGCCATGGTCATTAGCCAGATTTTGTAGATGGAGAAAGAGATACAGGAAGGTGGTGATCTTCCACTTTTTGTCTATTATTTTGTTTGATCTCTGTATTAGCCCCTTGAGGTAGGTACAGTTATGCCCATTTTATGAAAAAACTAAGGCTGACTTAGGTTTCAGGGGGATACGCACCTTGTAAATATCTGAGGCAGGATTTGAACTCAGTCTTCTGATGCTGAGATGAGTGCTTTAGCCACAACCCCATGATGCCTGATGTGGTCTTCACCTTCCTAAGTAGAAATCTAAGAGTCAGATGAGAATAAGGTCAGTCAATGGGAACAAGACTTCTACTGTCCTACCTTCTTTCACAAGACCTAATCTGGGGAACTGTACCCACTTTTCAGTCATTATGGAGAGTAAAGAAATTACTGTGCAACTTGCGTTAAGTGTGTGATGTTTCAGTTTCTGCCACAGTTTAATAGCGGTTACTGCTGTCCCTGTTGTGGGCTGAGCTTCTTCTTGGAAGAGAAGGGTGAAGAGACTAGAACAACACGTCTCTAGTCCAGGTTGTTAGGGAGGAGGAACTTGAAGCAAAGTTTCAGTGGGAAGGGAAGTTCTGGGTTAAAGGAGGGAGGGGGAAGACTTAGTCTTTGCCAAGATGTTAGTGAGTAGAACAGGGTTGCACAGAGAAGGGCAAGGAGGGAAAAGACTTAAAAGAAGACTGATATTTTCCCCCTTGCTAAAGGAGAAGCATCTGGGTGCTCCGAGAGGAACAAGCTGCTGGGCCACCCAAGAATGATATAGTAGAACCAGAAAGTGTCAGGAGGAGATCCTCCAGAGAAGGGGCAGAGTTGTTAGTGATTCCCTGCTTGGCAGTACTGAGGCAGCTGGTTGCCAGCCTGAGCACAAGGGAGGTCCATTGTATTCCTGCAGCATGTATTCACAAAACACAGCAGGACCTCTCAGGACTTAAAGTGGATTGCCCTCACTTCTGGTGATTCACATGCTCACAAATGACTTCCAGAAGAAATCTAGATAGATTGCCAATGACAGCAAAATACATGGACAAGAAACTGAAGAGCACAAGGATGCAAGCTGTGTTTTCTTCACTTTTGCCTACTGAATGCAAGGGACACTGAAGAGAAACGTTAATTGGGAAAGTGAAGAGCTTGTTAAGAAGGTGGCACCTGAGGATGGGATTTGGCTTTCTGGATCCTCCCTTAAAATATTGCATTAACAGACCACTAAATAGACACAGAATATACTTAATGAAGGTTGGTGAGGATATATTTTGTGGGATTTTCAAAAGAAGAACTGCAAACTATTACTAGTCATATGAGCAGATACTCCAAATAACTAACACAGGAAATGCAAATCAAAACAACCCTACATTGTTATCTCAGACCCGGAAACTGACAAAGATAGCAGAAGATGGGCACCGTCAGTTGCTAGTGGAGCCTTGGATTAGTACAACTGTCCTGGAAAGTAATTTGGAATTAAGGAAATAAGTGGTTAGAATGTCAACACCCTTTAACCTAGAAATTCCATTGCTAGGCTGATTTCGCAAGGATATCATTGCTAAGGCTTCATAGCTACCCAAATATTTATAGTAGCATCTTCTGTGGTAGTGAATAACTTGAAGAAAGTCCATGCCTATCAGCTTTAGAATGGCTAAGCAAATGTGAATGTATTGGAATATTATTTAGCTATAAAAATAACTATGATGAATGCAAAGTAGTATGGAAAGACTTATGTGAAGTGATGCTGAGTGAAGAAAGCAGAGCCAAGAAAACTATACGTAGTGATGACAGCGATTTAAGTAGAACAAACACTGAACAGTCCAAAAATAATGTTGCAAAATTACAAAGAACGAGTTTGGCTCCAGACAAAGGAGATGGCCTTTCTGTTTATTCCTGGGGCATGTTTTCAAAAGGTAACTGGCCCTCTCAGGACTTAAAAAATGTATAGCACTCACTTCTGGTGATCATATTAAAGAAATATACATCTCTGCACCACCACCACCCCCAACAATTCTTTCTGCTCACGAGTATAGAACATTACATATATTGGCAGATTTGGGGGGATGTATTGACTAGTTCTGTTGATTTTTTTCTTCCTCTTTTCTTTTAAGAAATTCTTTGTTATAAGGAATAGCTGTCTTTCTGGGAGGTGTTGAAGGAGAGGGATACAGAAGAAAAAATAGGCAACATAAAAACAAAAGATCAATAAAATTTTATTTTAAGAAAATAGTGTATTTGTTTCAAATAGATTTGTTTCAAATTTAATCAAAAAAGCTTTAAACTATAAAGGATAGGTGAGGAAAACTGCCTATATATATCCCCCAAATTAGATACTGCAGAGAGAACCCACAAAGAAGGTTGAAGAAATATCATTTGATACACTCACAAATGCACAAGAAACAAAAGCCAAGAAAAGGACCGGTAGTAGAACTGGTACCTCGACTGTCAATAATACACAAATACCCAAAAGAGAACTAGGCTGGGTTATATTGCTACAAGGGAACAAATTTAACCTCCTACTTATCACTCCATTTGAGATTTGGTGGGGCTCAGTTGTGACTAGACTGAAGCTCTGGATGGGTATACTTTATTAAAAAGAAATAGGATAGAGAGAAGGTGGTAGGAGAATTGTTTATTAAAAAGGTATATTCTAGGAACCAATGGGGCAAAGCATCATAGAAAGTGTTTGGGTAAAGGTCTAAGAAGGCAGAAATAGCAGTGATTTTGTTATTTGGAGTATACTACAGATCACCTGGACAGAAGGAAGAAATAGATGAGGAGTTTGAGAAACCCAGAGGTATGATACAGCACTGCTAGAGGACATCAGTTATCAGGACACCTGCTGGAGGTCTCTGCCAAACGCAGGGCAGTTATTGTTTGACCTGCTGTAGTCATCATTTCATCCTTCAAAGGGCAGATGAACTAAAAGGGCAAGTTCTGGGTCTGATGATTGCTAATGAGGAACTGGTTTTGGATGGGGGAATGATGGAACCCTTCTGGTTCCTAAATGACCTAGAGTTTGTGAGAGAGTAGAAGAAAACTGGGTATAGTCTGACATGTATCCTAGATTTCAGGAGAGCAGATTTCAAAGAATTTGGGCAAAAGATCGGCAAGATCACATGGACTAAAATGCTTAAGGGAAAGCCAGCCTCAGGGGATAGGAGATGCACACGAATGAAATTCTGAAGCTCTAGAGGGAAATAATTGCAACGAGGAGGACAAATGGGATTTGTCAGAAAAGATTAATGTGTACACACAAGGGAACTCGCCAGTCAAGCATATGGAAGATGAAATCAGAGCCTAGTGACAGGATGTGAATATGTGTGGTAGAGTCCCATAGAGATATTTGAGGAATGATGAAGCTCAGATTAAGTTGAGACGGACAGAGGAGCCCAAGGAAAACAAAAAGGTTTGATTTAGTTTGCTGTAATGGAAGACAGAGGAGGCTCAAAGGAGAGAGGAAGCCTTTGCTCCTGTTAGGTGGGATGACGATAGCCGACAATTCACAGGGAGTTGATACCCAAGTTAAATAATAGATAAATAATAGATGAATCCAAGTCATCTGACTCAAATGAGCTGTGTCCTTGGCTCCTCTTTCAGCTGGAAGATGTGATAACTGAGCTCTCAGTGATGCTTGAAAAGATCACAAGAAGCTGGCAATGTTGACACGTGCCAGTAATCCTTGCTACTGTAAGGGAAACTGAGGCTGGTGGATCACTTAAGCTTGGAAGTTCTCAGTTGCCATAAGTTTAAAGATGATAAGTCTTCACTAAGTCTGGCACCAGTAAGCTAAACTCTCAGGAGCAGGAGGCCACCAGGCTGTCTCAGGAAGGGGGAGCCAGCCCACTTGGGAAACAACAGATCCAAACTTCTGTGCTAAGTGACAGTGGCATTCAAGCTGCCCCTGTTGGGGGCAGTTCCAGGTTGGGCAAGAGAGGGAAACCCAGTCTCAAAAGGAGGGAAAAAAAGAGAGATCATCATGGAATAAGACACCACAAGATTGGAGAAGGGTAGTTGTATTCCCTATTTTCATAGAAAAAAAGAGAGCAGAGTCTATATATTATAGGCTTTGAACTTGATTTTGGTTCCTGGGAAGATTCTAGACAGATGATTAAGAAGATGATTGGCAGACACATGGCAATCGAGAGAGGCGGCCTGGCTTCTCCAAGAAGAGGCCATCTCAGAGTCTGGGATGGGGTGGGGAATCGCCTTAATAAAAAGATTCATTCTGTGAAGTTTGGATTCAGTCTAAGGGCCTTACTTGAGGACCTGGAGGTCTATCCGAGACTAACCTCATTTCCTTTTTGGATTGATAGAATTACTAAGTAGATGAAAAGAATGCTGTGGCTATAGTTTACCTAGGTTTCAGCAAAGTTTTTAATAAAAGCATCACATCTTATGTGTTGAAAATGGAGAGACAGGTTAGACAGTGATATAATTAGATGGATTTAGAACTCTTTGGATGACTAGACTCAAAGAGTAATTATTAGGAGGGCAAGAGATCTCCTTTGAAGTGTCCCAGGGATCTGTGCTTGATGCTGGGCTGCCTAACATTTTTATCAGTGACTTGGATAAAAGTGTAGGTGTCTGTTCATTGCAATTTCAGGCAATACAAAAGTGAGAGAAATAACTAACCAAGCAGATGACAGAATCAGGATCCCAGAGGATCTTGACAGGCTAGTACATCTACTAGGATGAAATTCAGTAGGGATGAATGTTAAGTCTTGCACTTAGGTACAGAAAATCAGCTTCACAAGTATAAGGTGGGAAAGGCATGGATAAGCAATTCTGATAAGATATCTGGAAGTTTTAGTGGACCACAAGTTGAAGAGTCAGCAGTGCCATGTGGGAGCCAGAAAGCTTCATTCCTTCTTGGGCTTCATTAAGAGAGTTCTTTTAATAGATACAGTAGTGAAAGACTCATGGTGTTCAGCTCTTGTCAGACCTCATCAGAAATATTGTGTTCAGTTTTGGGCACCATGTTTAAGAAGGACACTGATCAGATGGAGAGTGTCCTGAGGATGACAAGCAGGATGAGAAAAGGCCTTAATTAAGTTCATGCCACGTGGAATGAACTGGACATGTTTGTCTTGGAGAAAAGAAGACTCAGAGGAGACATGTTAACTGACCTCTGATATTTGAAGAACTGTCATGTGGGGGAGGGAGTAGTTTTGTTCTCTTGACCCTAGGGAGCAGAACCAATGAAAATGAGAAGTTGAAGAGCCAAATTTAGGCTTGATTTGGGGGAAATTTTCCTAATGATTAGATTATTGATAGAGAAGAGACAAGATTCCAAAAATTGAATGGGCTGCTTGAAGAGATGGTCAGTTCCCTTTACTTAGAGATCAGTGAGCAGGGCTAGCTGACATTTGTTGAGTATGATCTTGAGACTTCCTTTCATCTGTGGGCTGAATTAGATAACTGGTGAGGTTCCGTCATATTTTAGGAACAACACTGATGGAGGAGTGAGAAGAGTGGAAACCACTGTCCTAGGATTAGATGAAAGTAAGGATATTTAACCTATAGAAGAGAGCCCAGGGGGAGCCAGGACTGCTGTCTTCTGGCGTCTGAATCTTTAGGGTTTAGGGTCTTGTAGGATAGAAGTTACTGAGAAGCAGATTTCAGCCATAGCTGTTGCCAAATGGAATGAGCAGCCCTGAGGAGATAGTGAGTTCCCTGCCACTGCAGGTATTTGGGCAGAGGTGTTTTGAGCTCACTGGGATGTTGTGGAATGGTTCGTGCTTCAGGTATTGGTTTCTTTTTTATTTTTATTTTTATTTTTTTGCTTCTTAGAGTGAGGAAGGCTGGGCAATTGGGGTTAAGTGATTTGCCCAAGGTCACATGGCTAGTAAGTGTTAAGTGTCTGGGACCAGATTTGAAATCAGGTCTTCCTGACTCCAGGGCCGGTGCTGTATTCACTGAGCCACCTAACTGCCCCAGATATTGGTTTCACTAGATGATTCTTGAGGTGTCTTCCAATGGAGGATTTTGTGAAGTTATTTCCCCCTCCGAGGCTTGTTTTCCTCACTTGTAAAGTGAAAGGGTGCCGTTAGACTCAGTGGATTCCAAGGTCCCTCCCAGTTCTAATATTGTATAATTCTGAAATTGTATCTGTTGAAGTTATCTTTAAAGCAATTTGTTTTTTTCATTTTCCTAGGAGAAAGTTTCAGCAGACTCACTGAGGCCAGAAGCCAAGAGATACCTGGATCGGTTAGTTAAGCTGGGAAAACGGAATGGTCTGCACCTCCCAGAAGAAACTCAGGAAGTAAGAGTTCTCACTGTGTGTTCACATGAGTACAAGCTGTGCTTGAATTAAAATTTAAGTCTCATTACTGGCAGCAGCTCTTTGGGGTTCCCTAGTGAAGAATCCATGGGGGCTCAGTGTCACATGCTTACTCCCCTCTTTACTGTGCACATAAATTTGCAGCCCCATGCAGTCTCCTACATTGGTGTTTTGTGACGGGATGCCTTGGTGGGGACCATCCTGCTGTCTCAAGAGACCCTTCTCATGGGAAATCTTGTTTCTTCTCTCTCTACCAGTCATTCCCTTTGCGATCTTGGACAAATCCCTTCCTCATTCTGTACCTCAGATGGTCTCAAAGGTCTCTTCCAGCTTTGCATGCACTGTTTAAGCAGAGGTAGTCATCCTGTTTGATTTGAGAGATAGCTGGGGATGTGACAGTTTATCCTTTTTTCCCATTCCTAAGAAACATGCCAGAGTAAGGAAACTGACTTTACAAAAATAGTTATGTGCTCATCCGCATCAGCATTTTCCTTAAAAATATTTCTTTCCCTTGAAGAGTAGCCATGGAATGTCAGAATAAAATCTTTGAGATGGAAGGTAGCTCAGTGGCCATTAAGTAAGACCTATACACTACCCCCTCCACAACATACCCAACAACTGATCATCCAACCTTTGCTTAAAGACTTCTAGGGAGGGAGAACCCTCCCTAGAGGGTTGTTTTTGTTATTTGGGGGGAAAATATTTTTTTAAAACATCACTGTGACTTCTCAGTAAACCTCACAGAATCCTGTTTTAACAATTAAGTAAAACAAATGGACACATTGACTGTATCTAACAGCATCCGGCTCATTGCTCGTCAGTCTGTCTCCCATCTCTGCCAAGAAGAGAAGAGTGTGTCTGGTCATTAGCCCTCTGGAGTTAAGAATGGCCGTTGCATTGCCCCGAGTTCCTAGGTTTTTTAGAGTTTACATTGCTTTACATTGCTTGCTTGCTTTATTCTGCATAGATTCATTCACATCTTTCCAAGTCTCTCAGAAGTCACAATATTCTGTTATATTTACATACCACCATTTATCTAATCATGCCCCCTTGGGTTGGGCACCTGCTTTGTTTTTATGTCTCTTAGATCCTAAAATATGCTGCTATAAATACTTTTGAGAACCCACTGTATTTCAAGAAAACCCATCTCATGTTATAAATGAATTGTTAGGAATTTTCCCTGAAATCATCTAAATCCATTTTTCTGTTAATTCTACCCCTTATACCTGATTCTTCCCCTGAAGACAATCTTTCTTAATCAAGGCAGCCACTCACTATCATATCTCCTGAATTTTTTTTGGGGGGGGGGGGGGTGTGTGAGGCAGTCTGGGTTAAGTGACTTGCCCAGGGTCATAAAGCTAGAAAGTCAAGTGTCTGAGGCCAGATTTGAACTCAGGTCCTCCTGACTCCAGGGCTGGTTCTCTGTTCATTGAGCCACTTAGCTGCCCCAAAGTTTTCTTTTTTTTTTTTTTCAAATGAAATTTCCCCAGTTTCTTCTCTTAATCCTCATGGGGCTAAGATTTTGGAGGCCCTCACCATCCTGCTTGCTTTTCTTGAGAATTTCTGTAGGTTGTCAATGTCCTTCCTAAGTGTGGCGTCCAGAACTGAACACAGTCCTTCAGAGGAGATCCAGTCAGTGTAGAATATGCTGGTACTGTTGACTTCCCAGTTTTAGACAGTTTACTTCTTTTTCCAATGAGAGTTTTATTAGCTCTCTCTGACTGCTGAAGCATACCTAGACTCACACTGAGCTTGTGGGCCACTATAACACCCTGATCTCTTCAGATAAGCTGTCGGTCTAAGCTTGTTGGCTAGATATATCTTACTTGTGGTGTTAATTTATTTAATCAAAGTGTAAGTATATATTGATGCCTATTCAATGTCGTGGTTTTATAGAGAGCTTAGTGTAGTTGCTAGAGAGCTACCCTCAAAGCCAGAAGGACCTGGATTTGAGTCCTTCATCTTAACACTTACTAGCTAGATACCAAAAGTAAGACGGTTTCTGCCCTTGGTCCCAGAACAGAGCCAGGACGGCTAAATCGGAAACTGAGCAAAGCTGCTCAAGAAATCTAACAGTTAAAAAAAGCTATATTCGATGCTTGGGGTGGATGAAGCGATGGTGACAATGGAGAAAAGACAGAACTTATTCTACTTTTATTTTGCTTGTTTTGGCTTCTGAGGAGAATTACCTTTGTACTGCAAAGGTCAAAACATCCACCCCATCTTACTTTTGTATTCCTACCTGCAGTGTATGGTCAGCATGAAGGCACTTAAGAAGTACTTATTTGATCATCTTCTGTTTCTTTTCATTTCTCTACCTGTCTTTTCATTGTTGTTTTTTGGAGGGGGGAAGGCAAGGCAATTGGGGTTAAGTGACTTGCCCAAGGTCACACAGCTAGTAAGTGTTAAGTGTCTGAGGCTGGATTTGAACTCAGGTCCTCCTGACTCCAGGGCTGGTGCTCTATTCACTGTACCATCTAGTCACTCCTATACTTGTCTTTAAAATCTTGTTTGGTCAGTAAGTACCTAGTTCATCCATATAGACCTCTGTAGACAAACTACTCCCTTTCCTTCTCACTGGAATTGAGAATTGAGCAGTGCCTCATACATAGCAGATCCCTGATAAATAATTATTTATGGAATTTTCTCTTTCTGCTTTCAGAGTTTCATTCTTGAAAACCCTTTGCTATCTGCTCCCCCAGATTCAAAGAGTCACACTTGAGGGCCTAGATGACCACATGTGGCCTTGAGGCTGCAAGTTCCCCACCCCTGCTCCAAACCATGTAAGGTTCCCATCTTTTCCATTCCAGTAGCTGCCTCATCTTTGTTGGTGAGAGTTGCAGAGGAGATAGTGCATTTCTTGGTTTTTCCACTCTCTGAAGGATGAAATCATTAGGGCAAATCAGTAAATTATTGCCTGCTCTGCTTTGGATTGACGAGAACTCCTGATGCTATCTGGGTGCCTGAAGGCTTCCATCACTGCTTTCTAACACCTCTGTGATAGGCCTCTGATCTCTTTCCCATGCTCGGCACCTTTTTACCTGAGTATTCATTACTTGAAATACAGATGGTTTCTGTTTCACATGCCAGACTTGTTTCCCATGATTCCCAGGATATGGAATTTTACGGCTCTTTCCAGAGCCATGCTCTTATAATGAATGTCATCCTATAAAATTTAAGTCATGTTTATGAGGTGAAATTTGGCCTCTTATTGAGGACCTTGCTACTTATTTGTGCCTTTATACGTTTTTGAATAAATGTGAGTTTTATTAGTGGCTCCTTTTTTTGCATTTCAACAACAATTTTGCATCATTTTTGCATATAGACATTTCACGTCTATACATTTTTACTCTTCTTCCTAAATTATAGTTGCTGCCTGTGGTATCTAGCTTAGTGGACATACCATGGCTCCCTTTTTAGAATTATATTTTTTGTTGCTAACTTCTCCTAGATTTCACTGTGTCCCAATCCCTCCCAGAAAGGATCCTGTATATCAGTTTAAAAAAAAAAAAGAGGAAAACAATCAGCAAAATCAACCAATATATTAAAAAACCCTGACAAGTGCAGTCTTCCACATCTCGGGACTCCCCAGCCCCCCTGCTGCTCGGGAGGGGGTGGAGATGTTTTCTTCTACATCTTTCTGAAAATTTCATAACAAGTTGAATGCCCTTTTAATTAGATTTGTGAGTCACCAGGAAAATTATCTCCTAATAGCCCTTGTTAGATGCACTTCATTCCTGCCTAGGAGCCTTCCATTCTTATATTCTGCTCTTCTGTTGTTAATTGTGGCCCAGAAATCCCAATCCTGTTCTCAGATCCCATCTTCTTAGCTAGCTGTTGATTTTCCAGATCTGCCCTTTCTTTTTGAAGCCATCACCTTTGATGGGCAGCAGTCCCACGCACTGTGTGGTCCAGCCAGACTGCTTTTCGTCATGTCCAACTTTAACCCTATACAAGTTGCCTCCCATTTCTAGAGATGCTCTTCTTCCTCAGCTCCCCCTCTTAGAATCCCAAGGTCAGGTCAAGGGCTATCTCCTACATGCCCTGACTTCCCTGATGTATACTAACCCCCTCACCCCTAGCTTCTAGTACCCGCATGAAATTCCTTTATATCTACTTTATTTATGTTTTGTATCTGCCTGCTTGATAGTATTTCCCTCAAAGACTGTAAGGTTCTTGAGGGTAAGTACAAACTCTCATATTTGCCTAACCTGTAAGGTTCTTGAGGGTAAGTACAGACTGTCTCATATTTACCTAACCTGGTGCCAGGTGCATCCGGTTATTAAGGGCCCAGCCTTGTGCTTGGTGCTGAGGATACAAAGAGACAAACAAGCCCCTGCATTTGAATGGAGGCAGCAAAATGTGCACTGGGGATGGAGAGAAGACATGGCAGGTAGTCTTAGAGACAAAGGACTGGGCAGGGCCTCCTGCTGCAAGTATCTTTAAAGCTGAGTTTTCAAGGAAGCCAGGGATTCTGAAAGGTCAAGGTGAAGAGGAAGAACATTCTAGGCCTGGGGATATCCATTGCAAAGGTTTGGGGAGGAGGGGATCCCTGTGTGAGGAACATCAGGTAGGCTTAATAAATGCTTATTCTTGGATCTTTGTTCTTGCAAGCAGCAGCACCACCCCCACCCCCTCAAGCACCCTTTCTCCTTTAGCTCCACACATTTCAGGCAAATCTGCCTTCAGAGCCATTTCCTGAAAGGCACAAAGGGAAATCAGCCTTGTTGCTTTTTACTCACACGTAGATTTTTAATACAAGACATCATGTCCTCAGCTTTATCCTTAGAGGAGAGATTTCATTTTTGCAAAGGGTCAAGAAGTCACACCTAATGACTAAGCCAATGGAGCTGGAGCTGCCATTTCATCCCCAAAGAGGAATTCCTGAAGTAACTGTAGAAATCTCTTTGGAATAAGTGTAGTCTCCTTAAGTAACTACTTTAAAGTAAGTGAAGTGTGGCATAGCACTGGTTGAGAGGGCTAAGTTGTGGTATATTTTTAAGTGACGTGACTTTAGTGTATATTTCACACACACATGCACGCACACACACACACACACACACACACACACACACACGCATGCACACACACACCCTCCCCCCCTTCTTTTTTCTTTTGGCCTTGCTCTTGCCACAAGACTGGCAGGTGCAACCAGTGAGACCGCTAGGGCTATGCGCTGTAGCTCCCTCAAAAGTTAGAGCCTACACAGCTCCTCCTTCCCTGTGGCTCCCTTCTTCCTGATCCCTCACTTCCTTTCTTTCCCCTTTAGAAAATAAAAAGCATTAAAAAGAAGCTAAGTCTCCTTTGTATCGACTTCAACAAGAACCTGAATGAGGACACTACCTTCTTGCCGTTCACCCGAGAGGAGCTGGGTAAAAAAGGGGGTCCTCTGGCAGCATTTGCGGGGGTGGGGGAAGAGGAGAGAGGGAGGGTTCCAGGAAGGGAGGGAGGGTATGGTATTGGCATCAGCTGGCATTCTAGATGAATAGAACAACTTCTGCTTTCTTCTGTTTGGGGCACAGGCCAAGTTTTGTGTGAGACCAGTTGGGGACAGTCAGGTCCTCATGTATGAGACTTAAATCCTAAACTTAGTGTTTGTATCATTCAGTCATTTGAGTTACAGTGATTAGATTATTATATCACGAGACTATGAGCTCTTGGACAGGGAAGCGTTGAGTTCTTTTTAAAAATAATTTTATTGATAGTTTTTGTTTTTACATCGCCTAAATTTCATTTGTATCCTTTCTTCTTCCCCCTCCCAGAGAGCCATCCATATTAGAAAGAATGGTTTTTTTAAAGAAAAGAGGGGGAAAGCAATCAACAGAACTGTTCAGTACATCAAAAAAAAAAAACCCCAACCCAAGTCTGACTGCAGGTGCACCATTCATTCTCCAGGAGCTCTGCCCTCTGCAGAGCATGAGGGCAGGTGTCTTCTCATGTCTCTCCTGTGAGACCATGAGTGTTTTTTGCTATTTTGCAGTGGGTTTTTTTCTTTTGGTTTTGGGGGATTTTTCTTTCTTTTTATATTATATCTTTTGTTCTCTTAGCTTTGCTTACTTCATTCTGCATCAGTTCATAGTAGGTCTTTCCATACTTCTCTGTATTCATAGTATTATTTCTGATAGCTCAGGAATATTCCATTACATTAACATATCACAATTTATTTAGCCGTTCTAAGTCCGTCAGAATTGTTTTGGATCATTGTATTTCTGAGAATGGTGAAGTCATTCACTGTTGATCCTCATACAGTACTACTTTTACTGTGGACAATGTTCTCCTGGTTCTGCTCATTTTGCTTTGCATAAGTTCATGTAAGTCATCCCAGGTTTTTCTGAAAGCATCCTGCTTGTCAACAAATAGTACTTTTGAAAATTTTTTTAAAAAAGAAAAGGAAAAAATTAACAGCCAATTAATATAGTTGAAAAAGTCTGAAAATACGTGCCGTGTGCAGCACTTGTGGACTCCCCATCTTTGCAGAGGGTTGGGGAAGGAGGGTCTTCTCAGGTCTCTATTCGAGTTCTGCTTGATCTTTATAATTTTGCTGCATTCACTTCTGATTTGTTTAGTGTAGCTATTTTTTCTATTTCTATTGTTGTTACTTTGTATCTTATCTGCTTGGCTCTGCTGACTTGGCTCTGCCTCAGTTCATATGGATTTCTCCATACTTCTTTGTGCATCACACATATAATTTCTTACAGCACATTGACATTCCAGAATAGTTGTGCTAATTCACAGCTCCACCCCCAGTGTATTAGTGCATTGTCTTCCCACAAGCCCTCCAACATAGACTTCCCACCTTTTGTTATTTTTGTCAATTTACTGATTTGTATTTTTGTTATTAATGATTTGTAACATTCTTTTGTGTGGTTGTTAGTAATTTTCTGGCTTGGTGCCTGGTCCTGAGGATACTAAGACCAAAAAAAAAAACCCAGTTCTTGCCCTCAAACTTCTACATTCTAACAGATATCTTGAAGACAATCTATACACTTATGGGTAGATACTAAGTAAGTACAAAGTGATCCTGTTATTTGTTGATGAAGGGGTTCCCAGAGGGCTCCTGTGACCCCTGAGGTGAGTTTTGCAGAAGGCCTGGGATCCTAAGGATTGGAAGAGATTAATAAGTATGTTACTGACCTAGGGGACAGCTTGTGCAAAGGTATTGTAAGAAGGTAGATGGAATATTGAGTGTGAGATAAGCAAGTGAATCACATTAATTAGGCCCCCAAATACTTGAAGGAAAGTAATGTGGCATAAAGCTGGAAAGACAGGCTAGAGACAGATTGTGAAGGGCTTTACATGCCAAATATAGGAGTCTGCCTTTGATTCCAGAGGCAAAAGGGAGCTCTTGGAGCCTCTTGAGCAAGGGAGTGGCATCTTCCAACCTATATTTAGTCATAAAGCTTCAACAGCTGTGTGGCTTATGGATGTGTGGAAAGGGGAGAGGTTGGAGTCAGGGTGGTCTCATTAGGAGTCTTGCATTAGTTCGGGTGAGAGGTGATGGGGCTTTGAAGGAGGACGAGAGCAGCAAGGGTGGGGTAGGATCAGTAAGCTTTGGCAAGGATTTGGAGATGGGGGGGTTAGCAGAAAACCAGAGCTTGGGCAACACCACAGCTGTATGTATCAGCCTTCGTGTGTAGCCATTTATTTATCTGACTGCTGGGTATTTATCAGTAGGAGGTCTTGAAAGTAAGCCCTGGCTCTGAAGAGGGAAAGAACATAGTTGCCAGGATCACTAGGCTGGCCTAGAATGCAGAGCCAGAAGGACAATAAAAGTCACTGACTCCCACTTCCTGGGTGTCCAGATGGGTAAGGCACGAGAGGGGAAGGCCCTGGGATCATAGGCTTCGGAGCTCAGCACCCACCGGTGGGTGCAGAGGGAGTGAGGTGCTTGGGCTTCTGGCTCTTGGGGAGTGGGTTTGACCTTTATGGTTCTTTTCTATCAGGAAAGCCAGGGACACAGTGACCTGAGATTTCCATTTTAGTCAAAAATAGGGAGAAAAAAGGACCCTCCTTTTCATGCTATCTTGGTTCTTTCCTCCAGCTCCGTTTTTCATTTCCGTGATTCTCTGACTCCTGCATCCTCTCATTCATTACCCATTTGCATTTCCTTTTTGTACTCTTTCTTCATCTTCAGCTCAGCATGGTAGGGCTATGGGCATTCATCTTCTTTTTCTCATTTGAGCCCTGTTCCTGCCATGGGATGGGGACCAGGCAGTAATTATTAGCCCTTTTGAGCAAAAAAGAATCTTGACTCAGTGGTCAGTCAGTGTCATAACTAGGAGACTGGTGGAGGCAGCAATGGGCAGTAGACTCACTCTTCTAATGGATTGAACCAGACACATTTCTAGGAATTTTAAGTTAATGTTAACCCAAGCTACATATGCTTATCTGCCAGGCAGGTATGGAACACTTCTGGAGTATCAGAGCAGGAGAAGACCTTCAGAAGTCAGAGGCAGGAGGGTTCTTGAGATGATTGATTACCTTCAAACCCCTTTCATTTTGCAGGGGAAGAGCTGAGGCTGACTGGGGAAATGAAATGCCCTCAGTCCCTCAAGTCAGAGGCAGAGCCAGAGCCAGAACTGCTGATCCTAGTGCCTGTTGTTTCTCCCACTGGAGTATGCCATGACTCACACTTAACCTTCTTAAAGCAGAGAGAAAATGAGCCTTTTCCCTATATACCTGCTTGATAGAACTTTGGCTCTTAAATAAACTACCTCTTCCTGACCTTGTTTCCACAGGCGGCCTTCCTGAGGACTTTCTGAACTCCTTGGAAAAGACCAAGGATGATAAGTTGAAAGTCACTCTCAAGTATCCTCATTACTTTCCTCTCCTAAAGAAGTGTTATGTTCCTGAGACCCGGAGGAAGGTTGAAGAGGCTTTCAACTGTAGGTGCAAAGAGGTAAGAGGGCTCCTAGGGCTCCTCCCATTCCAGAACAGAGGTTCTGGTGTCCTTCCTTTACCTTCCCCCTCATCTTCTTTGCCACAGGTGTGTCTAATACCAGGGAATATAGGGATTCAGGGCATCATTGTGAATGCCAGGCAGGTTGTGAGTCTGACATTCTCCTGGGGCTCTGAAGGCAGTCCCCTAAGAGCAGTCGAGGTCTGTTGGGATAAGCGCTTTGTTTCCTGGGGGGACCCCTTTGGGAGGAATCACGCAGACCCATTAAAGCCTTGCTGTTTTATAGTGCTGTCTTACTGGGGATAAGGGAACCTGTATTCCTCATTGTGCATAGTCCCCAGCGGCTCAGATCTGCTCTTTGTGTTGAGGTAAGCTTCTGTCTCTGTCCAGGTTCTCCTTTTAAAGTGCATATTCATCTTAGAAAGGTGACCCTTAGAGGCCCTACCTTCTGAGGTAAATGAAATTACTTTCCTTTAGAAACAACGAAAGCACCATCTGGCCTTGGTCATTGCAGAAAAGTCATCTCCTCCGTGGGTCCAGGATCTTAGCTAACTGCTGGTCATTTGTGGAAGAGCTCCCTTCAGAAGGGCCTGTACACTTAGACCTTTCACTCACTCTCTTGTGTCTTCACATGCAGTCAAGTCAGCAGAGAATTCTGCCTTCATGACAGGTTTCTCCGTGCCCTGCTTTCCATTCCCACAGCCACCACCCTGGTTTAGCCCTTGCAGCAGCGTCCCCCTAACTGCCATCCCTGGTCTCTTTCACCTTCAGGTTAACCTCACTGATGCACCACTGTGATGAGATCACTCCCCTACTGATAGCTTCCGTGGCTCTTGGCTATGAGAGAAAGTCCAAACCCCTCAGCCAGGTTCTCAAGGCCCTTCCCACTCTGCTTCTACCTTCTAGCCTTATACTGATCTCCCCCAAGCCACACTAGTCACACCATCCCCACACAGACTGTGTTTCTAGGCAGTAAGGTCATTTCTGGAATTCACCACTACCTCCCAGAGAAGCCTGCCAGCCCCTCCTGGCCAACCTCAGCTAGAAGCGAGCTCTCCCATTCTCTCAGCTCTCATGCATTTTTAGACGAGGATATTTGCTGTCCCAAATGAATTTCTTAACTGCTAGAATTTCAGGCCATGTAACATAGAATGACCCATTCAAACAATGTAAGGAAAAAGATATTTTAGCAGACCACTCCCCACCCCCGTTGCTGTCTGAAAAGCTACCTCTCCTCTAATCTATTTCTGTTTTGTAATTTAACAAACATTTATTAAAATTCTACAAACTGGAGCAGAGCATAGTCTCTAGCAATAAGGAAGGGAAAAAGGCTTAGGTAAGGTCAGGGTCCTGCCATCGTGGAACTTACAGTCTCATGGAGGAATAAAGCATGTATACAAATGAATGAGATGTAGAGTAGAAAAGGGCAATTAGGTGGCGCCAGAGTGCACAGAGGGCTGGACCTCATCTCCAAATCTGGCTTCAGACACCAACTAGCTGTGTGACCCTGGGCAAGTCACTTAACCCTGCCTGCCTCAGTTTCCTCATGTGTAAAATGAGCTGGAGAAGAAAATGGCAAATCACTCCAGTATCTTTGCCAAGGAAACCCCAAATGGGGTCACAAAGAGTCAGATGTGACTGAAAATGACCGAACAACAACAGCACAGAGCAGAAAACCAGAGCTGTGCACAAAGGCCTGTTTGGATCCTCAGCTCATTTAGTACTGCATGGTCTTTAGGCCCTTGTCTCCTCATCCCTTTCTCAAGGTTCTGTAGCCTTTGACCTTCCTCCTTATATGTCGCCAGCAGGCCCCCAGTGCGAGCCCAGGCTGACTTCATCCTACATGCTCTTCAATCTCTCCTAGGAGAACTGTGCGATCCTCCAGGAGCTAGTGGACCTCCGGGCTCAGAAGTCCAGCCTGCTAGGATTTAACACGCATGCCGACTACGTCCTCGAGATGAACATGGCCAAAACAAGTCAAGACGTCGCCACGTTCCTAGGTAATGCCTGCCACCCTCTCATCCAGCCAGGGCTTCCAGCCGAGGAGCTCTGCATTCGGGGTCTGCTGTCCACTGGTTGTGACACTGGACAGGTCACACAGCATCTCTCAGCTCTGATTATTCAGTCTAGAAAATGGAGACATTGATACTGAGCCTGCTTATCTCACAGGGTTTGACCACAGTGGTGGTCAAGCTGAAAGTGACAGCATATGTAAAAGCTCTGAGAAGTCTGGAGCATGTGGTGTGTGGGGTATTGGGTGCTGAGCTGGGATCCGTACACGGTGGTGTTCAGCTCTGACACGTAGTAGAGGGCTGAGCTTGGGGACATTTCACTCCTGGGAGGCACAGGCTCTTTAGCTGACAAGTCGGCATCATCGAGTCTAGACCTCAGAGCCATAAAGGATCATAGAGAGACCTTCTTGTCCACCTGTTTCATTTCACAGATGAGATAGCTAGGACCTTGAGAGACTGAAGAATGTGCCTAGGTCGTAGCCAGGAAGTGAGGGCCTTGCACCCTGATCTCTGCATCATTAATATCCACTCCCTTGAATGCTGTCTTCCTTGCCAGATGAACTGGCCCAGAAACTGAAGCCGCTTGGGGAAGAGGAGCGTGCCATCATTTTGGAGCTGAAAAAAAAAGAGTGTGAGAAGCGGGCCCTGGATTTTGACAACCGGATCAACGCCTGGGACATGCGCTACTACATGAACCAGGTGGAGGAGACCCGCTACAACGTGGACCAGAACCTGCTCAAGGAGTACTTCCCTATGCAGGTGGTCACCAAGGGCCTTTTGGGCATATACCAAGAGCTCCTGGGACTGACCTTTGAACTGGAAGAGAATGCCAAGGTGTGGCATGAGGATGTGAAATTGTATTCCGTGAGAGATGTTGACTCAGGCAAAGTGATAGGGAAATTCTACCTGGACCTGTACCCCCGGTGAGTATGACTGGGGATCTCAGGCTCCCTGAAAGACCCTTGGGACAACTGGACTTGGCATGCCTGGAGAGACGTGTCCCTCAGCTTGTTGGGGCTCCAGGGAGGGTGTGGTGGCAGAGGGCAGTTGGAAATGTGTCTTGTGCTGTAGCCCTGCTGGCCCACTAAGCCTCAAGGAGGCAGGGGGGTATTGTGGGAAGGACCTAGGAGAAAGGACATGGGGTGCCAGTTCTAATTCTGCCACTGACTGCCCCTGTGGCCTGGAGCACATCCTTGAGATCTTGGAGTTAGAAGGACCCTAGGGGTCCCACAGTGCAGCTCCCACCGAAGCCCAGATTCTCCTTTTTACAGAGTCCCTGAAGAGTGACGCTCCATCTTCTTCAGGAAGGTCATCATTTCCCTAATGAGGCAGGGGTCTGGTATTTGGGAGGTCTTCCCTCAGTGAACCCAGATTTGCTGCTTTTTGACTTCCACTTATCACTCCTGATTATGCCTTCCCCGCCCAAACAGAACAGCGAGTCCCCTTTCTGTCCGTCAGACACCAGATATCTGATGGCCGTGAGGATATTCCCCCTAACACATCTTCTTCCTTGCAGAACATCCCCAGTTCCTTCCACAGTTCTTCATATGACAGGGTTTTACTCCATCTTGTCTAGCCCCAGGAAAGGATGCTGGGGCTGGGGGGGAGTTATCATGACTTCATTCTGGTGCTAGGTTCCTTTTAAGGCAACTTAAGAGGTCCCATGAGCCTCCATGCCAGCCAGATCACATGGTGGCCGGTAGTGAGCTTGTGGTTCACTAAGACTTCTGGGTCTTTTTTTCCCCAACCTGGATTTCTTATTTAGTAACTTCCCCACTCTGTATATGTTATTATTGTTCAGTCATATTGGATTCTTTGTGTCCCCATGGACCATAATGTCCCAGGATCACACAGCTAAAAAGTGTCTGAGGCCACATTTGAGCTCAGATCTTCCTGATTCCGGGCCCAGCAGTCTGTCCATTGAGCCATCTAGTTGTGCATGGCTTTCTCTTTATCCGTTATTATGTTTGGCTCTTCACCCAACTCTCTCCTTAGGATTTCCTGGTTCTAGGAGTTAGGCATTTTCTCTAGTCCAGTTTACAGATGAGGAAACTGAAGAGTAGAGGGGAACTGACTTGCCCAAGGTCCCAGTGAGAAAAAGAGCTAGGACCAAGAAGCAGACCTGTCTGACTCCTAGTCAGCTGTTGTCTTCACTAGCTGTCACTTCTCTTTGGGTCGTGGGGTGACCAAGCCTTTGAGTGAGATTCCCCCCACCCATGACGCTGCAGCCTGGACCTTGACTCGTTTCCATCTGCTGTTTATAGGGAAGGGAAGTACGGTCATGCAGCCTGCTTTGGCCTACAGCCTGGCTGCCTCCTCAAGGATGGCAGCAGGCAGATCTCCATTGCAGCCATGGTGGCCAACTTCACCAAACCTACACCAGACGCCCCATCCCTGCTGCAGCACGATGAGGTGGAGACATACTTCCACGAGTTTGGCCACGTGATGCACCAGCTCTGTTCCCAGGTAAGGGAGGTGTCCCACGGTAGTGCCTGGGGGGCAGCACAGCAGCCCTGTGACCAAGAGGATTCAAGTCTCAGAGTCAGGGTGAAGGGGGGAGTGACTGGTAGAGACCACAAGCCAGAGGTCAAATGGAGAGTGAATAGGAGAGCCCATCCCCCAGGAGCTGCTGGAAGAGCCTGCAAGGAACAGGCTCTTTAGACCCTGCAGCCACTGACCACCAGGGTTTGGTGGCCCCAGAGCTGAGAAGGGCTTGGAAGTATTGTCACAGTGACACAATAAAACTGAGAATTGAGTCCCCTTGGTCATGGGGCTGTTGTGCCCTTTAGTGAATGGCAAAGTGATGAGGACATAACCTAGCAAGGGCTTCAGTAAAGTCCAGTCAGAAGGGGAAGATGTGGAGATTTCCTTGACCAGAGTAGAAGTCCATGGTCCTTACCTTGTGCACACATTCACAGGCAGAGTTTGCCATGTTCAGTGGGACCCATGTGGAGCGAGACTTTGTAGAAGCACCATCACAGATGCTGGAAAATTGGGTGTGGGAGAAGGAGCCTCTGAAGCGCATGTCCCAACACTACAAGACAGGAGAGCCCATCCCCCAGGAGCTTCTGGAGAAACTCATCAAGTCCCGTCAGGCAAATACAGGTTTGGTCTTCACCCATCCTCTCTGATTTTTCCTTCAATGCCGACTGAATTCTAGATGCGTAACTTTGTAGGGATGAGGCTGTGAAAGGGAATAGACTTTAAAGTTTGTTTAGAAGAGAGACCGTCAGATGTAAACCTCTAAAAAGAGAAGGCACTAAGCCAGCATCAGGGAAATGGGGAGCTGACTCCAAGTCCATCATTTTTTGCCTATAGCACATTGCCCATGATTTCCTCAAAGGGACAGTGTGTGATCCAATAAATAAGTAGAGTTTGAAGTGCCACTTAGATCATCCAAAAGCCAGTGGTAGACTCCGGATTCTTCTTAAGCTAGAGGTGGCACTTGTTGAACTGGGAGTGGCTCCAGGGCAAGCACTCCAGAGGGAATTTTGAAGGTTTTTAAGCTGGCAGTAATGGGGGGAACTCCTAAGGTCATTATGGAGCCACCTGGCAGACCAACAGTTTTTCATGGGCTGTTATTTTCTCCCAAACAGGTCTCTTCAACCTGCGTCAGATTGTCCTCGCCAAGGTAGACCAGGCCCTGCACACACAGACAAAAGCAGATCCAGCTGAGGAGTATTCCCGGCTATGCCAAGAGATCTTAGGGATTCCAGCCACACCAGGTACTAACCCCTGACTGCTGTGGGCTCACTGGTTTTGGGTTCTCCAGCAATTAGTCAGCACTGATATGGGCCACAGAAGGTCCAAAAGAATTTGCAGAAATTCCTGAGTCTTGCTTCTGTAGTCAGGCATGGGTGTCATTCCAAGATGGAGGCATTATCCAGAAATTAAACTGGAGAGGAAGTGGGTGCCTCTGTATTGGAGAGCACAGAAAGGGGTATTGTAGACTTCCGTTTGGGTCAGAGTAGCTGAGCCTAGAGTCCTAGAACCTCAGTGTTAGAGAAGAACTTTAGACCATGGACTATCAGGGCTCTTACTTCAAGTATGGACTGTCAGAGCTAGAAAGGGATTCTAGAGATTGTCTGTAGTCTGAGCACCCCTGTTTTACAGATGAGGAAACTGAGGCCCATAAGGAGAAAAGACATGCTCAGATTCACCTGAGTAGCAGTTGTCAGAGCAGCTCTGCCATCCGTGTCTGCCAGCTCTAGACACAAGCCCTGTAGCCTTCCACTACTGACACTAAAGGTAGCACATGGGCATGGCGTGGAGACTGAGCTGAGCAGGAAAAAAGGCAGGAAAGTGCAAAGCTGTCCCAGAGCAGAGGTTTCCTCTGACTCCTGTCTGCCCAGCTGTGTCCACATGGTCCCTCATGGAGACAGGGCAGCTGGCCCCACTCTCCACACTCTCCCTTGGTGACGTTGTCCGACAGAAGGCTGCGTTGGTTGGGATAGTGGTTTTCATTGAGAGGTGTTGAGGCGTGACAGAAAGAACAGTAGACTGGGAGTAGAGATGACTAGATTTGAATCTAGACAGAAAGGGGTGGGGAACCTGTGGCTTCAAGGCCACATGTGACCCTCCAGGTCCTGAAGTGCAGCCCTTTGAATCTGAATGTCACAGAACAAGTTCCTTTCATAAAAGGATTTGTTCTGTAACACTTGGACTTGGTCAGAAGGCCACACCCAAGAACCAGGAAGGCTGCAGGTTCCCCATCCCTGACTTAGGGAATGGATACATCAATGAGGGGATTCATCAGGCCAAAAGCTTCTCCTGGAGATGAGGCTTGGATGGGCTCTTGAGAGAGTGCTCGATGTTCCAGACTGTCCCACACGCAACACTGGGGACAGGCTCAAGAGGATGTCTTAGAAGTAGGAGTGAGCCTCCAGGCATAGCCGCCTTTCCACACTCTCTCCTTGCCCAGCGAATCGATGGAGCAGTGGAAAGAACACAGGGGTTGGTATCATATGAGACCTGGGTTCATATTCTCCCTCCACTACTTACTGGTTATGTGACTTTGGGACAAGTCACTTACACTCTGGGCCTCATTTCAAGAAAATTCTGAATTCTGTGACCTGATAAAACTGCACCAGAGAAGCAGAACAGTCGAAGCCAATGGTGTGCTTGTAGCCAGACAAACTGTACTATAGGAACATTAGTGCACTAGAGGGAAAGGTAATCTGAGGAATTCAGAGAAACTTGTCCCAAATGAAGCAGTGAAGAAAGCGACCCTGGGAGGGCAGTGCTGGCTGGCGACCTCACGGCCTGGGAAGGCTGCAGAACAGCTTTACACGCATGAGAGCCTTTGAGTCTCGCAGTGTCTCTGAGATAGATGCTGTCTTAATTTATTCTCACTTTATAGATGAAGAAAATAAGGGAGAGAGAGGTTAAGTGACTGTGGTGAGTGGGTCACACCGCTAGTAAGTGTCCAGAGCAAGATTTGAGCCTTGATCCGGGATTCCGCCCACCAGACCACCCTGCTCCTCCTCTTCTTGGCATACATGGTGGCTACAAGTATGTGAATGGGAGCATTAACACAGTGACCAATGTTGGTTCCAGAGCAATTGAAAAAATTGCCAGAGGGGAGTGTCCCTGGAGAGGGACGGGTACAGAGTTAGGGACAGGATTTGACAAGAGGCACTTACTGTCAGTTTCTCTAGCTGTTTTCTTTGTTCTCAGGGTGGGAGGTGAGGTGGGGCTGGCACAAGACCCCAGAAATGACTGTGGTGCCATAAACCAGCATCAGCAAACAAACCAGCACCCAAGGAAGGAGGGAGTGCCTGGTCCAGCGCACCAGCCCTGCTAGTGACCACTAGAGGGCAGCACAGAGCTAGGGAAAGCTTCGGAGCAGCCAGGCTAAATAAAGGTGGGGCCTGTGATCCCTGGCTGGGGAGGGGGGAAAGAGTCAGCCTGGATACCAGTCAGGGAGTGGCAGTGAAATGTGGTACAAAAGCACATGGGCTTAATGCAGACATCAGCTTACTTCTACGACCCATGACCCTTCCTGACCTAGGACAAGTCTCTTCTCTTTGGACCTCAGTAAAGGTCTTCTGTTAAATGAGAACAGCATTGCATTGCACTTAGACCAGCGGTTCTCAGCCTTCCTAATGCCGCGACCCTTTAATACAGCTCCTCATGTTGTGGTGACCTCCAACCATAAAGTTATTTTCGTTGCTACTTCATAACTGTAATTTTGCTACTGTTATAAATCGTCATGTAAATATCTGATATGCAGGATGTATTTTCATTGTTACACATTGAACATAACCCACAGGATGAGAACCGCTGACTTAGACGATCCTTCTCATGATCCAGATTAATTCAATTAAGCATTTACTAAGTGCCTGTTATGGGTCAGGTACTGGTGATACATAGAAACAAAATAGTTCCTGCCCTCAAGAAACTTGCCTTCTGCTGAGGAGAAGAGCATGAATATAGATAAGTGAGCACAAACAAACACAGAGGAGGGTAGGGGGATGGGCACAAACACCTGGGGGAGTTAAGAAGACCCCATAAAAATGGGGAGCATCTTTGGAGCAGGTGTGAAGGAAGCCAGGGCTTCTGGAGCTGGGGATGAGGAAGGAGAAGACTGCAGGTGCCAGGGGAAACCCGTCCACATGAGGCACAGATTGGTGGGTGCAATGGATGCATGGTGGGGAATAATTTAAGCTGGTTTGGGGCCAGGCCTTTAAATGCTCCAAGAGGAGTATTTTCTCCTAGAGGCAGTAAAGCATCACTAAAGGTTTGTACTTAGGAAAAATTAAGTTGGCAGCTGTGTGGAAGCTGAATTAGAGAGAGGAGAGATTAGAGATGAATGAGGAGGTTGTTACATCAGTACAGGTGAGAGGTGGTGAGGTTCTGAAATGGGGGTGGGGTGGGGAGAGCAGGGAATGGTAAGGGAAAGTGAAGTCATTTGACCCTGGGTGACCAGAGGGATGGCGAGGTTCTGAAGAGAATTTGGAAGTTAGGTGGGATGGGTTTAGTGGCAGAAATGATGAATTTTGTTTTAGAAATGTTGCATTTCAAAGACCTATGGAATGTCCACATGGAGATATCCAACAAGGCAGTTGGTAATGGGGGACTAGACAAAGAATAGAAATAACCAATTGCTTATTTATTTTTCATTTAAAAATCTATTTTTTCTCCTTCCTCTCCAATCCCCAGAGAAAGAAAAACAAAACCAATGCTCTCTTTGACTGTCCAAAAAAATGTCTTATTCTGCATCCTAAGTCAATCACCTGTCAGGCAGGAGATGGGGAATATGTTTCACTATAGGTCCTTTGGAATTGTGGTTGGTCAGTTTTTAAATCTTTTAAATCAGTTTTTTTTTGTCTTTACGTTATTGTCCTGGAAAACAAGAGTTTTAAATTATAAATAATCACATGGGGGCGGCTAGGTAGCGCAATGAATAGAGCACCGGCCCTGGAGGCAGGAGGACCTGAGTTCAAATCCGACCTCAGACACTTAACACTTACTAGCCGTGGGACCTTGGGCAAGTCACTTAAACCCCAATTGCCCTGCCCTCCCCCCTCCAAAAAAAAAAGGCAAAAAAATAATCACATGAAAACATGCTCCAATTCACTTATAGTAAGAGAGATAAAATTATAACAACGCTAGGGTTTTACCTTACATCATGACATCTAAAAGATGAGAAACAGTCTACCTTGGCAGTGTTGTAGGGTGATAGACACATTAATGCACTGTTCTGGAGTAATCTGGTTGTTCTGGAAAATAATTTGCAATTATGTAGATACTGGGCATATATCTATACCAGGAAAATCAAAGCCGAACTCAAAAGTCCTTTATACACCAAATATTAATCGCAGTACGCTATGTCTTAGCAAAAGCTTGGAAACCGAGTGGGTGAACATTGATTGGGGTTTGGCTAAACATATGACATGTGATGGGAAGACTTGTATGAACTGGTGCATGCACTGGTGCAGACTGAAATGAGCAGAACCAGGAGAACAATTTATACAGCAATTATGTGTATGAATGTAATGAGGGAACTGGAACACAGGAGAGAGATGAGAGCTTCAAGTGTAGGTTTTGTAGCAATCTACGTTGTGACATTTGAATCCTTGGGAGACGTCAAGGAAGATGTTGAAGGTTCTAAGAGGCAGAGGTAAGGAAGGTGACTTCAGTACAAAAGTCACCATAAGGGAGGACGGCAAAAATAGTGTTGAAGCTACTTCGGACTTCCAGGTTTAGGGGTAAGAAAAGAGAGAGAGGTGAAATGCTTATAGACTTTGCAGAAGAGTTCTACCTGCACGTCCTGAGTGCTTCCAGAATAGCATCAGAAGGTGCTGGACATGCAGAGATTCAAACATGACAGAAAGTGAAAGGGACATTTTAACAGACAGGAAATGACTGATTACTGGGGTGAGAGTCGTTTCCTAATCAGCTCTTTATGTACAGTCTGTTGGCCTGTAAGAGAAAGAAAGATCCAGGTTAATATGAGTCTTCTTCGTCTGGGAGAATGGTTGGTAGAGAGGAGGGATCCAGAGGCACCAGTGGCTTTGATGGCAATGTTGGCATTCTCTGCCATGTTGTCTCCTCCAGTGTGATTCTGGTCTTTGGTACATCAGTCACTTCATTGATGTGAGGATTTCTTAGGGAAGATTTTCTTAATTTAGGCTCTGCGGACAAATTTTATGGCGTCCATAAGTTTGTTTTTTAATATTTTGATAACTTTTAATATTTTGTAATTCATTTAAAAAACACTGTACTGAGAGGGTCCACAGGCTTCAACAAACTGTGAAAGGGGTCCATGGCTTTTCATTGTTAGTGATATGGGGCTGGGTCATAGGAGAGAGATTGGAGATGTATATAAAGCTTTGGAAGTCATCTGTATAGAAAACTTGTTTGAAGTCAGGAGAGCTAATGAGTCATCAACAGTAAGAAGGGGCTTAGGTGTGAAGAGAGAAGAGACAGCGAGGGCTTAGGGAAATCCATGGTTGGGGCAGCGTAGGTCATAGATGATGGTCCAGTACAAAAGCCTGAGAAAGCTGTCAAAGCCACTAGAAGAGTATGTTGGGGGGTGAGGGTGGCAGACAGCAAAGCGCTTGATCAGGGAGGTTGAAACTGAGAAAAGGCCTGTGCATTTCGTCCAAGAGATCATTAGTCTCAATGACCAGTCATGATTTAAGAGAACTGCTGGTGGTGAATGCCAGGCCGAAATGGAAAGGGTGCCTGCAAGGCCGATGTCGTCAGATGTTCCCAGTGCCTTCGTCTGTGCTGCTTAACTCCACTTCATTCTTACAAGGGAGAGTTCTTTTGTGTATTTTTTTGGAAGGGAGAGAATGAGTCGGGAAGTGATAGTGATTTCTAAGAACAAAAAACTTCTTACTTTTTAAAGCTTATTAGTAATCTTGGAGAGAGCTGAGTCCCAAAGCCAGATTGCAGGGGGAGGAGAGGAGGTGGAGGTGATGAGCATAGATGGCCATTCTAGGATCTGAGCGGACACACAGAGGATGACAGCTTGAGGCTATAATGGGGCTGAGTGAACCCTGTATTTAAGGATGTGTTTGTAAGCAACAGGAAAGACCCCAAGAGAGGAGAAAAGGAAAGATTGATGAAAGAGTGAGAGAAAAAAGGAGATGGAAGAGATCTTTCCTGGAAGACATGAGATTAAGGGCACAGATAGAAAAGTTTATGGAGGCAAGGACAAATCCCCTCTGGGAGGAGAGCCAAGGAGAGGACAACGAAGAGCAGTTTTAAAGTGGAGGGAAGGAGCTTGAAACTGTTTTACAGCTTTATCTTATTCTTTTTTTTTTAAGTTATAATTGTTAAGTAATATTTAAGCTTTTTATTCTTCTCAGTCATTTCCTAAGCTTCCCCACCCCCAAGTGAAACCTTCCCTAGCAACCAAAAAAAAAAAAGGTAAACAAACCATGGGGCAGTAGTCTCTTACCCTTCCTGGGTTACCAAGAGGAAGAAAGAATTTCATCATCATCTCTTTGAAACTAAAATTGATCATTCTGATTAATCAGAGTTCATTGATGGCCTCTTTTCTTAATGAAGTAGGAAATGGTGGGGGAGAGAAGGTTCTATAGGAGATTTGAGGGGAGAAGGTTTAGAGCAGCTGCTTTGTGGGGTGCAAGAGAGAGTCAATCAGGTCAGATTGAAAGGATTGTCGTGCAATAGTCAGGGCCCAGTGAAGATTAGAGAACAGAAATGTGTAGCTGATCTGGTGGGCACGAATGATTTGACCTCCTTTGGTGGAATGTTCAGCTGAGATGTTGGGGGGATAACCTAGGGCTGCCCCTCAAGGAAAAGGTGTTCTGTAGGCAGGCCCACAGAAAGAGCTCTCTGCTCTAGCATCACCCTGCGTTTCTGGCCCTGCTCTGTCGTGATCCTTCATGCACTTGGTTTGTCCCAGCCCTGCACTTGTTGTCTGTCACCTTGTCTTTGATTTTTCTGTTCGCATCTCTGCCCCTTTTCTCTATTGTGAGTCGGGTGAGCAGGAAGCATGAATTATTAACTCCACTGGAGTCTGCTCCGCTGCTTGCTGTTGGTGTGGAGGAGACCTCGTGCCTCTGGTGGGTGGCCAGTCTAGCAGTGCTCTGAGAGCCTCCTTAACCCTGCTGGCCCCAGGGTGAGGCTGATGTTGCAGACAGCCCTGAAGCATCTTCCCCAGTGTTCTCTGCACATAGTAGGGATTTGTGGGAATTTCAGATACTTCAGGGAAAGGAGAGAACTTGAGGGCTTCCCCTCACTCTGCATTTGTTCTCTAGGTACTAACATGCCAGCCACTTTTGGTCACCTGGCAGGAGGCTATGACGCCCAGTACTACGGCTATCTCTGGAGTGAAGTTTACTCTATGGACATGTTCCACACACGCTTCAAAATGGAAGGGGTCCTCAATTGTAAGGTAAAACGGCTCATTCATGGGTCTGGTTTCTGCTAATTCTCTTCAGTTCACTTCATCCCATCAACAGGCAGGGAGAAGTAATGTCTCTGGAGAACTCTTGTCTACTGCTCTCTCCTCTCCCTTGTAATGTGCCTCTGAAAGATCCATGTAGGCTCAGCTTTATATAATCCCAAAGAAAAACTCTGAGTACACCTTTTGTTAGCCCAGCTGAGCCTGGGTTTCTTCTCTCAGCAAAGTTTCTTCCACTGCTGGGAGAAATCAGCTTTCCTGGGCAAGGCTACTGTAGGTTCATCCTCCCTCTTGGAGCCCTTCTGATCTAAGGGCCATGGCCAGTGTCTGCCAGATGCAACATGTAGGCAGTGTGGCTACCATCTTCAAGGCTGTGAAGGGCTGTCATGTGACAGAGCAGTTAGCCCTGCCTTTCTTGGCCTAAGGGCACAAAACCAGGAGCAACATGGGACAGTTGTAGGGATGGAGCTGGGCTCTATGTAAAGAAAACCCATCCTAACAATGAGAGTTGTCAGAGTGTCATGGGCTCCCCATTCCTGGGGCTCTTCAAGATGGGGCTTGATGATCACTGCCTGGGAAGAGGGGGGGTGTTGGCCAGGCCAGATCACCCCTGAGGTCCCTTCCAACCATTGAGAATTCGAGAGCATTTTCTACTGTTTGATTTTGGTAAACTTCCCACTCCCCACTTTGATGTCCCTTTCCCTGCCTCCCAGATCTACAGTGACAGCCACTTTGGCCTTCTGCCCAGGTCTGCCTTTCCCCTGCTGGTACCTAGGACTTCAGAGTTCTTTCACTCTCTCCCTCTCCATCCTCCCCACCTCCTTAGAGTGGCCATTCTGTAGGTGTGACTGACCTCCCTGGCTGCTGGTGGCCAGGGCAGACTGGTTATGTCCGGTGATAGGAGAATGACCCTTTTGTCATTCCAGGGAGAGTCACTGCTTGAGTACCAGAAGAAGTCCCTAAGTGGTGTCACTTCAGGTGCTTGTGGCTGGGGGACATTTGTGAAGATCAGAGAACCCTAGACTCCTGGAATCTAGTAGTCTTTGTGGGGTGACCAGAAGAGTTAAACTTCAGTTTCCTCCCCCGTTAGAATTCTCTCACCACCAGCCCAGTTGGGACTCCTTTGTGTTCTTGGGGGTTATGTAACTTGCCCAGGGCCACAGGTGGTGCCCAGTTTCTCTGGGTCTTTTTACTATTCTACAAAATGAATGCTCCTACTATACTTGCAAACTGGGGCTAGACTAGGTGGTCTCTTTAAGATTCCTTCTGGCTTCAGGATCTTTGATTTTGGGGAGCTGAGCTGAAGATTTTCATAGGAGCATCAGAGTAGGAAGGAAACTCAGAGATCATTTAGTTCAGTCCATTCCCAAGGGGGAATCAGGCCTCTAATGAAAGGGATCTTCCCAAGGCATTAGGAAATGTAAGTGTGTGCGGGGGCATGCCCCTCCCCAAACACAGTGTTTCATGCCAGGGCTGAAGAGAGTGGACCATCCACTGCCCGTCTAGATTCCATGCTTCTCAATACAGTCTAGGGTAGGGGAAGTACTTTTCTCATCTCCTGTATCCCAAGTCAGGGGAGAGAAAAGGCTTAGATGTCCTCTATAGCCCACCATCTCTCTGCACAGTGTGTCCCTTGTCCCTCCTGCAGGTTGGCATGGACTATAGGACCTGCATCCTGAAGCCTGGTGGTTCTGTGGATGCTATCAACATGCTGCAGCAGTTCCTCGGCCGGGAGCCCAAGCAAGACGCCTTCCTCCTGAGCAAAGGCCTGAAGGTGTTGGAGAGCAGCTCGCTACCTTCTGCCTGCTGACGGGCCAGGCCAGCCCAGGGCCACAGGAGCTCTTTTGTGCATCTTCTCTCTTCAGGACTGAGCAAGTGTGGACATAAGCTTCTACTGGCCTCCCTGTTGCCTTAAACTCCCAACAGAGAAAGAACAGGGACCTCTCCCAGAGGGGAGGGCGATGAGGAGAAATTTCTGCACCCTGCCCCAAACCCGCCCTGTTTTGCTTTCTACTTTTTAATCTTCCAGCCCCTTTTTAGGGTCTTTGCTCAGTCACATTAAGATGTTTGGAGAGTTCTTGTGTTGGCCATATGGTCTGGTATTTTTTTCCCCTTGTCTATCCCACCCCAGAGTAACCAAAATCAGGTTCTCTACTGAAATTATACCTGTAATCTTTTTTTTTTAAGTGAAGCGAAAGAGGGAGTCCCTCCTTTGCCTCCCTCTCTTCCTCCTCCTACCTTGAAATGATTTAGTCTAACATTGGTTGTTAAGACAGAAATCATGGTTTAGTCTTTTGGGGATGATTTTTTTTCCTGCACTGTTTTGGTGAAAGATGATTAGACCTCAGGGAATTGCCAGCTGGGGTGAGTGTGTTATGTGCGCATGTGTGCAGTAGCTGGTGAGTGAAATGAGTGAGTTGTTATCCAAACTGGAACCAAGGGGCCTTAGAAAGTTCACCATGAGCTTTGTAAAACCTTTCCTCCTGGATTGGGAAGTCCCACAGGAGAGACTGCAGGCCTAGTTCTTGTCAGGGACCCCTCCTGCCCTTAGCCACTCTTCACACCCAATACAAGTACAGAGACTGGAGCACAGCTTTTTGGCTTTCTGTGTTAGCAAGCACCAGGCAGTAAAGGTGAGGGCATGATAGCAGAGACAGTGTGCTCCCAGGAAAAACAGAGGAAAGTGCAGCACCTTTGACTTGGAAGTGGGAGGGAACAGGCTTTAAATTGGTAGGTGTCAGATAAATCAAGGCATGAGTTCTCCAAGCCCAACATACTGCCTATTCCTGTGCCCTCAGTCAGTGGATAAGCATTTATTAAAAGTTCCTAAGACAAACCATGCCCTCAAAGAGCTCACAGTCTAATGGGAAAGACCACTCGGAGAGAACTCTGTTCAGACAAGCTGCAGACAAAGTAAACAGGAGATACTCAATGGGGGAAGCCTTGGAAGTAAGAGGGATTGGGAAGGGCTTGGGGAGAAAGCCAGAAGGCTGAGAAGAGGAAGGAGAGTGTCCCAGGCAAGGGAGACAGCCAGAGAAAAATGCCCAGAACCAGGAGATGGAGGGCTTTGTTTAAGGAACAGCAGCCAACCCACACCAAACCCATTTCCATTAGAAGGCAGTCAGAGCGCCCTCTTCTCTTCCCACTCTCTTCCACCTTGTCTTGCAGCTGGAAAAGCAGAAATCCCAGAGAGGCTGACCTCAGCTTCTCTGGGCCTCACATTGGGGTAGGTGATCTTTAAGGCTCCTCCCCCCCAATCCTAATAGTCAGTAAATCAGTGGCTATTGAATATTCCCATCCAGTATTCTCATTCCTCAAAGCATTCTTAACCCCCTCTGCTTCTCAACATAGCCTCATGAATGCTTATCCTGCTATGGGAAACCCTGGCCTCCAAAATTCTCCTGCCTTTAACTGAACCAATTAATGATGACTAGATTTTAATAATGACCTCAGATCATCATCCTCAGGCACCTCACCTTTGTGAGTCTGATAGCTTTTAGCTGACTACAGTAGCACCCAGGCTTTGGCTTCATTGTTTAAAAAACCAACATCCCCCCTTTCTCTTTGTCCCCCTCCCCCTTACCAAGGAATAGCCAGAGACAGAGACTATTTAATCTTTTGACTTAAATTAAGCCCCCTCTTCTTGATTATGAAGGTCAAGTATGGTCCCTTTCTCTCTTTGCTGTGGGTTTTTCACTCAGTTGCTCGGAGTTCCCATGACTCTTCCAGCCTTTGCTTAAGCATCTCTTTCTTGGTCTCAGTAGACCCCAAGGTAGAAAAAGCTGACAGTGCAGTCAGCCACAGCAAGATCCACCTATAAAATCAAGTGCTGAGCTCTCCAGGTTGGCAGGGAAGGCTCAGAGGAAGGGAGTGGCCTCTCCTCCCATCACCTGCGTTTGGGGGTGGGAGGTGGGGAGTGGGATCCTTGTTCCCTTCTCCCAACTCCTCCCCCTTTCCCTGTCACTCATTCATACCATGCTCCTAAACCAGGGTGGTATGATGTAGAGGCTGTTTTGTACCCAGACCTTGAGACTGTTGTACCTAATTTGCACGGGCCTTTCCTAAAGCTCTTGACCAGGAGGACATATACCCTATTTTCCTTAGCCAGAGCTAGTAAGGGCAGGTCAGAAGGGTCAGTATCTGGTCTCCCTGGTGTCTTCACTATCACAGGGAGGTGAGGTGCTTGCATTTAGATTTTATGGCTCCCACAGCTGAATGTTGTAATGTCTACAATCCTCTGGTCCAAAATACCAAATCCACATGACACTTGTACTGGTGTCAAGAGACGAGATCATCCCTATTCTTTTCTCTGTCCGACTGCCCTCCTTTTATGCCTGCCAGACCCTGATGGACCCTGCAGCGAATGCTACTCAGCCTTCTCAGTCCAAACACAGCTGATTGATCTTTGTCCTACCACATGGCATCAGGAAAGTCTGAAGGCCAGTGGGCCTGGCTTGTGACCTTTGGCCCTACTGTTGGTTTTTGTTATTTTAAAGATATAGATGTCAAAACTCATAAGCAGGGAAGTGAAGAAGCAATCCAAGGACATTGGCTGCTTTTAGAACCCTGCCAGCCAGCTGCCGATGTGCTTGGGAACAGGTGGGAGGGACCGTTTCAGGAGACCATGTGTGTACTGTGCAGAGCTGGGAAAGGTAGCTAGTGTCATGGGAAGACCACTAGGTTTGAATCCTGACTCTATGACCGTGGACAAGTCCCTTCCCCTCCCTGCACCAGTTTTCCTCACCTGCAAAATTATAAGATTGGATTGTATCTTTAAGGGTTGGTCCTTCCACGTCTTAATCTTTGGTCTAATTAAACAGGCAAAGAATGCATTTGTCTGAGCTACAGCTTGGCCCCAGAATTACTGCCGCCTTTGCTAGGAATTCCTCAAGGGAATAACAAAGGCTTGATTTTGGAAGCTGTCCTTGGTGACCTCACCCACCCAAGTGCCCACCCTCTCTGAACTCTTGCTCTACCCCATCTCCTGGCTTGATATGGAAAGGTTCCAGTCCAGTACCCATGTTGCTCATTCCTCAGGAGCTCGTGTCTTAGTGCTTAAGAGATATTTGAATCCCTGCAGCTGAATGTGGCCCCATCTTCCCATGTTCTCTCCACTCACCCTCTTCCCCCAAAGCCCAGGGACCTGGGCCTCTTCACAAAGGGTCATTGGCTGCCTCTACCCGACCTCATTTCTCTTCCACTTCTCTTCTAGCATCTTAAAAGCTTTTTTCCATGCCCTGACGTATATTGCCTGAGTTGAAAGCCCAGCTCAGGTACTCAGCAAAATCCCAAAGGAGAAACACATGCTCAGTGGGGATGGCTTAAAATACCTAAGGCAGGTGTGAGGCTGCTGAGTCAGCATTGGACAGCCTCGGCTCCCCAGAGGCTTCCCTCATGGAGAAAGGATTATCTGCCATCTTATCTCCTTCACCCCAGCCTCTAGACATGGCAGAGCTAGAGATTGCTGGTCTTGTCTCATTCAGGCTCCACTACTACACCAAGTCAGCAAGAGAATGCAGTTACAGATTGTGCCCCTTGCTGCAGGTGCAGCAGCTGCATGGTCAGGAAGCAGGCGCGTGGTACAGTTAGGAATGCCAGGCTGGGAAGGTGCCCAGCTCCTCTCCCTTGTCTCCCTTCCTTTTATTTTTCTCAAAAGAAACTACTGGGAGGAACCCACTTGCCCCTGACTGCCTCATTGTCCCTTGCCAGCCTGGCACTGGGGCTGAATCGACTCTGTCATTCTGGGGTGGGAAAAGGAAGCAGCCCGTAGCCAGGGGCCACAATCCCAGCTGCCCCATGTACCCTCCAGAGCCTCGTGACTGCACCAGCTTTGTGGAGACAGCTAAAATCAACTTGCTGAGAGAGAATGTGGTACTAAGGCCGGTAAAACTTGCCCCTCTATAGACTTCCAGCCTTACCAAAAAGTTCACCTCATTAGTTCAACTCTGCAGATACTAAGGATCTCCTATGCAAGGCATTGTGCTAAGGCTACAGACAATTACCAAACAATCTGCCCTCAAAGAGCTTAAGTTCTACAGGAAGCACTATGGGGTTTAAGGATCTGCCTCTGGGTGTGTACTTGGTCCCTCCCACCTACCACCTTTCTCTTTGGGGTCAAGTGTCGGTCTGCAGCCCAACCTTTCCTTTCCCTCCTCCCCCAAAGAATGGTGCTTTTGAGATTTTTATGGTTCAGGTCAAACTGGCTTGTTTTGGCAAAGTGCTTATTGCTAATAAAAAAAAGTGGTTTCTAAAAGGATCTTTTGGGATAGGAGCAGTGTTTCTTTAAGTTTCAGTCTCTCGCTTTGGCTTACTTTTCCTTCCCACCTCGAAGAGGGTGGGGTGAGCACCCTAAAACGTGAGCCTGGATTCTCTTGTATCCCTCTTTGGGGAAATCAATGAAGAAGGATGGGGAAATACATGGGGAAATTTCCACACCTACTTCCCCTACTCTCAATGCTTTTTTGCAGACTTGTCAGTAAAAAAAAATTTAAGGTACTGTGCCTAAGCACTGAGGATACAGTGAAAGGTAGAAGACAGACCCTGCCCTCAAGGTGCTCACAGTCTAATGGGGGAGACAACTTGCAAACAACCATGTACCGAGAGGATAAATCAGAGATGAAGCCCTGCAGTGTAAAGGGTTGGGGCATGCTCTCCACTTCCAAATAGAGAGTATACATCCTCTCACAGTGTAGAGTGAAGCTTTTTTTTTTTTGACATAGCTAATGAAGGAATTTGTTTTGTTCAACTATACAAGTTTGTAATGGGTTTTGTTTGTTTTGCTTTCTTAATAGGTTGGGGGAAAGGGAAGTGTGAGGGAGAGAATTTGTACCTGAAAATAAAATAATTGAATTTTAAAAGGGATTGGGAAAAGATTCCTGTAGAAGGTAGGATTTTAGGGGGGTGCTAGGAGGGCCAGGAGGCAGAGATGAGGAGGGAGTGCATTCCAGCCTGTAAAAATGCTAGGAGTTGAGAAATAGTGTGTCTTGGTGAAACAGCAAAGAGGCTAAGTGGCCCTGGATTGAAGAAAGAGTATATGACTGGGTGTGAGGCATAAGAAAACTGGAAAAGGGGTAGGGGGGATGGAGGGTCAGGTTATGAAGGGCTTTGAAGACCAAAGAGAAGATTTTATATTTCATCCTGGAGGGGATAAGGAACCAATGGAATTTATTGGGAGACCTGCACTTTAAGAAAATCACTTTGGTGGCTGAATGGAAGACAGAATGGAGTGGGGAGAGACTTGAGGCAGGCAGACCTACCTAAAGCTATTGCAATAGTCCAGGTGTGAGGAGATGAGGCCTTGTACCCAGATGGTGGCAGTGTCAGAGAGAAGGGCGGGCTTATTCAAGAGATATCACCAAGATAAAAGACAACACATTGAATACTGGTAGGTAGGGGAGCAGGGAGAGTGAGTTGAAAATGATAACCTGTCAGGAAGGGACTGACACAGCTTTCCATAAAATTTGCCCATTTGTGCTCCAGCCTCCCCACTGCAGAGGCTAGGTGTCTTGTCTGATTATAGATGGGCCCAGCCCAGCTCCTTAAAATGACTCCTGCCTCTTCCTCATGGAGAGACAAATGGAGCTGTTGACATTTGTCACAGCCCCTGCTATGTGAGAGCTCTGTCAGCTCCTGGGGGAGTCAGGGGAAGGAGTATGGTACTGTGGATAGCCCTAGACTGGAGGCTAGGGCACTTGGCTTTGCCGTGAAGTGACTAGTCTCTAAAATTAATTAGACTAGGTGGTCTCTCAGGACCCTTCCAGCTCTGACATTCTGTGTTCGGAGGCCCTTTTCTATTCTCTACTTTTCACTGCCTTACAAGTGACTTTTTTGAATATACCTCATTGGTTAGTTGGGGGTACATGCTTTAATGGAAAATTTGGACTGTAATCTGGGATTGGATCAGGTTTCTACTTATTATCTATAGACCCTTAAGCAAATCACTTAGCCCCTTCTGACCTGAGTGTTGTCTTCTACAAAATAAAAGGTTTGGACTCCATGACCTCTTAGCTTTACTCTTGGCTCTAAATCTCTTACCACATGACTCCTGTTTGGCCATCCCCAATCCCAGCACCTTATTCATGTCATTCCTCTCCTCACCTCCAGGTGGCAGGCATTAGTCACTTTGGCTTCTTGTAGGTTTCCCCAGTTACTGGGTGTCTGCCTTGATTTGGGGGACATTCAGCTCCAGGAGTCAGGCCAGTCTGGCAGACCATCCCCTGCCTCTTCCCAACACCGTCTGCCTCCGCTGGGGCCCAGGAATAACTAAGAACACGATTCCACGATTCCCTCAGCGTCCTGAGACTCCAGGGGGCCATAATATACCCACAGTTCAATATTAATACCGTGGCTATTCTAAGTGAGCCCAGGGCACCACCGTCTGCTGTCTCCCCTCCATGCCTTCTCTCAGCCCTCAAGCACTCCAGACATGTACTATCGTCTCACAAGCCAGTGCAGCCACATTCTTGGCATGGCTCAGATGTATTGTGTTCATCCCATTCTGGATTTATTGGTCTCCATGAGGTCATCCTGGTGACCCAAGTGCAGTCTCCTCCCTCCCCACCTTTTCACCCCTAGGGAGCAAGAGCAAAGTAGGTTCTACTATTACTGCCTCTGACCCACCTCCTCCCGGGCCAGCCTGTAACAGGAGAACCTGGAGCTTCCCTGGGAAGGGGGGAGACCAACTATGACCCTTCAGGGACTGAGCTTTTCAGCGGGTCCTGTTTTGAGAAAAGAGAATCATTGGCCTCTCGCTGGGAACCAAATCAACAGCCCAGGCCCATTGTAGAGGAGAATCTAAACTTTCCCCTGAATTTGCATGGTAGATTTGGCTTCTGAGAGACTGCGAAAGCATTGGAACTCCATTTGGATCAATAAGGATAGGGGATTGGGTCAGAATTCTGACTGGGGCACTCCGTAGTTTTGTGTCTATTTTTTTTCTTTTGCCTTTTTTTTTTTTTGGAGGGCAGTTGGGGTTAAGTGACTTGCCCAAGGTCACACGGCTAGTTTTTTGTGTTAAGTGTCTGAGGCCGGATTTGAACTCAAGGTACTCCTGACTCCAGGGCCGGTGCTCTATTCACTGCGCCACCTAGCCGCCCCTAGTTTTGTGTCTATTAACCTTTTCAAGCCTCCATCTCTTAGTCTGTAAAATGGGAGATGACACTTGTGTTCTGTTCCCTCAATGAATGAGAAAGGTACTTTGTAAACCTTAAAGCAACATAAAAATGCTTTTTTTTGAGCAAGCTAGGAACCCTTTATGATAAACGTTTATTGAATGGAAATGATCAGAAACAAAAGTGTGGCTAATAATATCTGCCCTGAAGCAGCTTATGATCCACTGGGAAATATCCTACTTGACAGACAAACACATTTGGATGGATAATTTGTTATTTTCTGGTGAAAATTCGCAGATCATCACTTTGCAGTCCTAGCATGCTCTTACCAAGATCTTTTTACACACATTCCCTCTTCAGGGTCTTTACAATAATCCCCAAAGGTGAGTAATACAGGGGTCACTGCCCTCTATGCCTTGGTTTCCCCATCTGTAAATGAAAGGGTTGCAGCCAGTGATTACTTTGAATAGCATACTTTTATTGAGCTACCTAGTTTACAAATGCAATTTATCATCTCCTTTTCCAAGGGGTTATTATACCCATTTTCCAGATGGAGGAAACAAAGTCAGAGAAAAGCTAAGTGACCTTCCCAAGATCACTTGGTAAGTGGAAGAGTCAGGTTGAAGCCTTATTTTGACCTTATTTTGCTACCCCAATGCTCTTGACATAACACCATGATCGCAAAGGGGCTCCCCAGTTCTAAGACTGTTTTATAATGAAAAAAGAGAATCAAGGGTGATGTTCTTCAGACCCCAACACTACAAGTATAGAGACCCTTGAAATGAAAAAAAAAAAAAGTACCTTGGGACCCATCAGTGGTTATCCTGTGAGGAATCACAATGGCAATCTGGTTCCCAGGCAAAATAGATAGAGCTTGTAGAAGGATTTGGAGAAATCTCCAGGTGGTTGGACATAAGCTTTGAGCATAGGTGGTGGGTGGGGGTGGGCTGTTCCTCTATCCTCCTTTCACCAAGTCTGATCACAGCCGTCTCTTGCCTTGGTCTTGGTCTTGGCTCCTTGTTGGGGCTCACAACACGTGCTCTGAAACCCAGATTCCCCAGGAGAACATCTGCTTCATGCTTAGGTGCAGTGGTCCTCTACTTACTACTCGTAAGCACAAGACCAGCATTTCCAGCCTGGTAGGCGCTCAGATCTGGATTCTGCCGGTAAGGGCTTCAAGAGACTGGGCTTCCCTCCATTGTACCCTTTGGTTTTAAGGATGTTTGAGGTCTGCTCCTGCCCCTTTGAACAAGAGGTGAGCCCCTCTAGCCCTAAAACTGGATCGTGTAAGTCAAGGACCAACCTCCTTTTGTCATCTGACCGCAATCAAATTTTTTTTTAACAAGTAGGATTTGGATTTGGGATCAGTCTAGAATGGTCTTGAGACTTTGTCCCCTCCTATTACAAGAATATGATTGCCCTCTGTGGTCCCCTCCCCTCCCCTTGGAGCAGATCATTGGTTCATCTTACAGTGGATTCTAGCTTGAGAAGCCAGTAGAAAGCCTTGGAATCTAGAATCATCCCAGGACTGTCCACAAATATGAGTGGACAGCAACTGAAGGCCCATTAGCAGGGCTAGTGGAAAGTAGGCTACTCTGCTCTCTGCCTTCTGACCAGCTCATGACCTGCATGGGTCACCTTTGAGGCCAGCCCTACCCTACCCTTGTCTAGATCTCAGACAGCTTGGGGCTGCCCAGCTAAGTCAGGAATTCAGGCCCTGACTATTTGGCTATTTCCAGCCCAGACAGATATTAAAAGCCCTGACTTGGCGCGGACAGGACCAGGGCGGGGAAATAAAACCTTTGGAGAAATCCCTGCAGAGCTCTGAGGCTGAGCTCAGACGTCCTGCTTTGGCCCTGACTCCCCTCTCATGAAATGGGTTTTTGAAAAATCCTGCATGGTCCCATTAATATTTCACATCCCCTGACCTCCACAGTATTCCCTCAGCTGGCCTTGCTCCCTGGGCAGCACCAATTCCTGTGGGGAAAATCTGAGGGGAGTGTATATGGACAGGGCTGACAAGTGGGATTTCCTGTTGTAAATTGTTTCCTCCTCCCCACCACCCCCCATATACCACCTATATTAGGATAATAGGCTCTTAGAGCTGGGAAGGAATTTGGAGGTTAGTTAAGAGAGACAGTTTACAGATAGGGAAACTGAGGCTTGGGGAAGGAAAGGGAGTGTCCTAAGGTCACATATGTGAGTAGATGCAGAGAACCATCTTTAGGCTCCAAATCCTGCTCTTTCCCCTGCCCCATCTTACTGCTGAGGTTTCCAAACACTATAAACCCGGATGAGACCAGGCATATCACAAAACCTAAAGTGATCCTGTTAGATCCTCTGGGCTCCTTTGAACCTTGATCACTGAAGTCAGGTCGTAATAGTACCCAACGGTTCAAAGGATTCCAACAACTCTTCTCCCTGTTGCTGTCCCCTGGGTGCATAGTGTGAGGGGACCAGTTCTGGATGAGGAGGTCTCTCCTCCCTGGCCAGCAGTACCTTTTCCCATCTTGTCCCACCCTCCCAAACAGACAACAGGATCCAATCCCAGCTTTCTCTTTTAATGAAAAAGACCATTTAGGAGATACTCAGTCCAGTGTGGTGGGCACCTTGCAAGATACCCTCAGCCCATTTCAGCTTCCACCTTGCCCTTTTGGCCTAGGCCTGCCTACTCCAGGCCAAATCCAGCAGGAATCCACATAATCACCTGTCCCATCATCCCCTCTCCCACACAGAGTATTTAATCAGCCATAAGTTGAAACAGAGGCCCCCTCTGTGCAATATGTATCTAGGATAACATTCCCAACAAATGCAAGTTTGAAGACCTCCAGAGACAGGGTGCCCCCTACCCCCAGGGCAGTCCATGTCTTTGTGGGACAGATTTCTCCTAAATTTTTTTTCCTGCAACTTCCATTTAATGCTCTTAGTTCTGCCCTCCAAGGTTAGGCAGAACAAGTCTGAAGCCATTCTTTTCCACACAACAAACCTCCAGATATTTGGGGAAAAACCCAAATCTTTCCATCTCTCCCATCCCCTCCCCTGACCACATCTTTTCTCTTCTAGACTAATACCCCAAATTCCTTTAGCTAACCTAGTGCGACACAATTTCCAGCCCCTCATCGTGCTGTCTATCCTTCAGATATGTTCCAACTTACCAATGTCCTTCTAAATCCAAACATTGCCCTCTAGATGTCTGACCATGGCAGAGGGCAGCGTATCTCCTGTCTTCTCCCTTCTTACTGCCTTTTTCTCTCTTACACAACCCAAAATTGTGCCAAGCTTTGGGGGCTACAATGTCTGTGTTGCTTCATGCACACCTTGTGGTTCATTAAAACCCCCAGATCCTTTTTGCATGATCTTTCAGGCTACATCTCTCCCATCTTGTTCTTGTATAGTTATTTTTTTTGAACCCAAGAACAGAGTTTGCATGTTAAATTTCGTCTTGGGTTTGGTTTTTTTTAGCCTGGTCTTGGTACCGGGCTGATACTGGTTGTGACCTCATTGGGTCCATGGTGGCCAAAGGAAGCTGCTACAGCACATGCCTTTGCTTCTCCCCTCCTTTTGGCTCTCACTCCAGCCTCAATAACTACTGGTTTTCCTGGATGTTGGGCAGCATAGGGCAGTGGACTGAGAGTGAGAAGCCCTGGGTTCTAGTCCTGGGTCTCCTCGGCTAAGTCCCTTCCCTTCTCTGGGCCCCAGTTAAATGGCCATCTGTTAAATTAAGGGGTTGGCCCAGAAAGTCTCAGAAGCTTCCAGAGAATTCTCTTGAATTTTCCTTACACCTGGCCCACCCCAAACTCTGCCTTCATCCTCTTCTCCAGTGTGCAAGCCACCTCTTTCAATATGTCTAGTTTCTGTTTTTCCCTGAATCCATCAACCCAACCCAACCTGCCCTGACCCTCTGTACCTCCTGTGCCCTTTGCCCCCTTAGTCCCTGAGTCTCTGTATCTCCCTACTTGTAATCTTTCCTCATGCAGCTTTTCTGGCTTCTCATCACTGGGGTTTAGACAGCCACCCTGCAGACCCCCACCTCCTCACCCCGGTACCCCAGAGGATCAAGGAAAGGGCACTAGAAGGTCTGGAGTAGGTGGAGAGTGTAGCAGAGGCACTGATGCAGGGCCTCACTGCAGCCTTGGCACTGCAGGATGCTCAGTGGGTACGAGGTGGCCAGCCGCTCCTGGTCAATGTAGGTAAGCAGAGGTTCTTCTCCAGCCCAATTCAGGAGCAGTTTGGTATGGTCATGGTAGAAGTTGACCTGGCAGAGAAGGGTAGCAAAGGATGGTAACCCTTCCCATTCTGTATCCTGCCCTAGTAACTGGTGCCCAAAGCTGATTCCAAGTGGGTATAGGCACCAGCTGATTGCAGGGACCCCTGCTCACCTCTCCTTTCATCTAGTGCTGCCCCAGGATGATGTCCCAGAGGGACCCTCTCACTGAGCACCCATCTCTTAGAGTGGGAGAGCATTCTGGATAGTAATCTCATGTGATAGATGATGAAACAGTCCCAGCAAGGCCAAGTAACTTGTCTAAGGTCACACAGCTAGTTCCTAGCAGAAAAGACTCCTTGCCCCAGGGTATTTCTACTATTCCCTGACACCTCCTAGTGGTTTGTGTGACCTTGGGGACCCTTGCCCAGGGACAGAGGGCAGCTGTGACCAGGGCTGGGCTCTGCCAGCAGGGAGGGTCCTCCCCTTTCCATCTTTCCTTCTGCTGGGCTCCGTACCTGCATTGTCTGATTGCTGAAGAGGAGGAGCAGGGCCTGGTCTGATTTGAGGAAGTGGTGCAGGGAGAAGCCAGGGCCAGGGTTCAGACTGGGCTGTGTAGGAAGATTCCCGCCCTGTAGGGAGGGTAAGAGCAAGGGAGCCAAGGGCTGGAGAGACAGGAAGGGCACCAGATGCCCCCTCCCCATACCCACTGGATCCAGCCTCACCTCTAACAGCCACCGCTGCATGTAGCGGGTGAAGAGTTGCAGCACTGCCACTTTGGTGGCCAGGGAGTCAGGAATATCCCTCCAGGTAAAGGTCACCACCTCACCCTGAACTGGAGAGTAGCTTATGCACCTGTGGGAGGGGATCCAGAAGTAGATGTAATGCTGACGAGGGGGGAAAGATCTCAGGTTACAAGGCCCCTTCTCAGGGGACAAGCATGGGAGTCAGCAGATGGAGGAGTTGGGGGCTCACCCCACCCCAGATAGACACAAGGGCCAGGGACTTACCCCAGGACTGGCTGGAGAGCGATGTGGGTGCCATCCCGGAGAAGGACCCCAGTGCTGCCATCGGAGAGCTCATAACCAAAGCCGTACTTGTTAGAGTAATCCACCCACTTGGTGGCCCACAGTACCGGCTGCTGCTGCCCCGGGGGGTCCTGCTCCCCTGAACACAGGGAGGACAAGGTGAGCAAGCAGTTCTCCCCTCAGGTAGCATCCCAGGAGCCGGGGCACCAGAGTGAAAGCTTTAGCAGAGAGAAGAGGGAACGGTGCCAAGTCTCCAAAGACTGAGGACCTAGAGCTACTCAGGATGTCAGAAATCATCGCATTTGAACCCTTCATCCTACAGTGGAGGAAGGGGGAGCCCAGTCTGAGTAACCCTAAATGCCTGGGGACCCAAGGCCACACATTAGAGCAACTGTGAAGCCTGAACCTAGACTTAGTCTGTGTCTAGGAAGGGGGATGAGGATGGACACTGGGGGGGCCCTACCTGCTGGCATAAAGTTCAGGCAATTCTGTAGTAGCCTGGTAGCCACCTCAACCCCATCACCTGGGATCCCTGGGAACTCTGGAAAAACAGGAAAGAAAGATAATGAACTCAGGATCTGAGTTCAAATGTAGCACTAGTTGTGAGACCCTAGGCAAGCCACTTCACTCTGATTACCTAAACAAAACAACATGCCGTTGCCAGATCTTGCCCAGATAGGTGTCACAGCGGACACCCTTTGCAATCTCTTCTATTTGTGAGATTCTGAAACAGCTTAGCATCCTCGGGGAGTCTTAGGACCCAGAAGCACCCAAGATTTTCTTCACTACTAGCTACCTCAGCCAAGCACGGTCACACAACCCAGCTGTGGCCTGGGCTCGGCACAGAATTGCATGGAATGGTTTGTAGAGCTGGAAGGAACCCGAAGTTCAGCTAATTTTACAGAGGGAAAGATGGAGATCCTAGAGATCGAGTGACTTGGCCAAAGTCACAAGCCAAGTCAGTGGCGGAGCTGGTACTAGCACCAAGGACTCCTTCCCCCTTACCCAACATCCCTTCCCAAGCCTCTATCCTTCTGGACAAGGCCTTCTTCCACTTCCCTTCAGTCTCTTGCCCTTTCCCCAGGTCTGGGCAATAGGAACTTTCTAGGGGAAAGGAGGGAGGGATCAGTGCCAGCTTACCCTCTGTGCCTGGACGGTGACCCCTAAGGCTTCTCCGTAGGAGTAGGTGGATAGGGGTCTCCAGAGAGGGTACCTGGGGATCAGTTTCTCCCTCAGGAGCTTCAACCTTGTGGGGAGGATGAGAAAGACCCTAAACAATGAATAGGAAGGGAACAGACAAGCAGTTATTAAGCCAGGCACTGTGCTAAGTACTTTACGATTATTATCACATTGGATCAACAACCCTGGGGGGAAGGTGCTGTTAATTATCCCCGTTTTAAAGTTGGGGAAACTGAGGCAGACAGAGGTTAAGTGACTAGCCCAGGGTCACACAGCAAGTAAGTGTCTGAGGCTAGATCTGAACTCAGGTCTTCCTGACTCCAGTTTCAGCATTTTGTGCACTGGGCCACCCAACTGCCCAAGGCCAGTCCTAACAATTTACAAGGTTCTTTCCTTAGGATAATCCTATGAGGCAAAGTCCAGGTGTTATTACCCTCCATTTTTAGGTGAGAAAATTGACATCAGGGAGGTAGTGACTGGCCCATGGTCACACATCAAATTATGACGGAGTCAGGACCAGAACCCAGGTCTCCTAGTTCCTAGGCCTGGGCTCTGCATTTTGTACTATTCCAGACTGAGAAACCCATCCAATCCTCTGAGGGCTAGTTCCCATCCTACTCTCTTTGAAAACCTGCACTGAACTCTCTTCTTCCTCCACTACCCTAGACAAAGATGGACTCTATGCAGAATGGCAGGCCTGGGAGGGCCTTTAGGACACAGAATGTCAGAGCTGGGAGGGCCTTTAGAACCCAGGATGTCAGAGCTGGGAGAGCCCTTAGAACCCAGAGCTGGGAGGGCCCTTAGAACATAACATCAGAGCTAAGAGGGCCCTTGGAACATAGGGTGTCAGAGGTGGAAGAAATCTCACAACAAGAACTGTCAGAGAACAGAAACTAATAGGGCAGGAAGGAAACTTAGGGGTCATCCTCTACCTCCTTGCCTTGCAACTGAGGAATGTGAAGACTGTTAATGGGAAGAGTCACAAGAAAGAAAGGGGAGCAGCTAGGTAGTGCAGTGAATAGAGCACCGGCCCAGGAGTCAGGAGGACCCGAATTCAAATGTAGCCTCAGACACTTGATACTTAACTAGCTGTGTGACCTTCGGCAAGTCACTTAACCCCAATTGCCTTGCCTTCCCCCTCTCAAAAAAAAAAAAAAGAAAGAATAAGGGACAGAAGCACCTTTGGACCATATGTGACCGATTATCACCCCCAGGCAGGACTTCTGGGTCTCTCACCTCAGTGGTTGCCTCCCTGGAAGTCTTCGGGGGGTCCTCTGGGGCTGGGGCTGTTGGCATCTTTGGGACAAATGATCCTGGAAAGCAAGGAGGAGGGAGAAAAGAGGTGATTGAGGGTGGTTTCTCTGGTCTGCCCCTGGCAGCTAGGTACAGAAACTAGCCTTGGGAATGTGGGCTCTTGCCTCTTCTTCCACACCCACACAACTCACGTGGGGCCCGGCGATGGGCCACAGCTAGGAACAGTTGTGTAGCCTTCTGAAACAGTTTGTCCAAGGGCTGGGGAATAGTGAAGATGGGTGCTGTGTGGCAAGACCTTGGAGGCAATTGGTCTGGGGTGAAGCCCTGCAGGGGAAAGAAGGGGTAGAACTATCAGTGAAGTAACAGAATAAAGTCAATGACAGGTAGTGGAAAAATTCCTCAGGAAAGCTAGGTGACACAGTGGATAGAGTATCAGCCCTGGAGCCAGGAGGATCTGAGTTCAAATTTGGCTTCAGACATGTAATTAACTGTGTGACTCTGGGCAAGTCATTTAACCCTGATTGCTTCCAAAAAAAAAATCTCTCCCCACAGAGGGTCAGGAGGACTTGGCTCTGGAGTTAAAGAGGACCCAAGTTCAAATCCTGCCTCAGCCACTTACTACCTGGGTATTACTGAAGTAGGCACTTCCTCACCCTGGGCCCTGGTCTACTGCTCTGTGAAATGGGAGGGTTGGACTAGATGTCCTCTGAGGGCCTCTCTGTCTCCAGTTCTTTGATGCTATGGCCCTTTCCCCTTCTCTGGCCTCAGTCTCCTCATCTGTAAAACCTAGGGATTTAAGTAAACCGTCTCTAACCAACTCTAATCCACTAGCCTCGTGACTAGCCAAGTGACTCCCCTTTGGGTCTCCATGTCCTTCTCTGTAAGAGATGCACATTCATCTCTCCCTTCCAACCACAAGGCTGCCATTTATACTGTCCTTCAGGCAGGTAGCACTTTATACTGACCGCTCCTGTTTGACCTTCGCAGCTCCATGAGGGAGGTAGCACAGCCGTTACTACCACCTTGTGACAGATGAGGGAACTGAGCTGGGAAGGGTGTGACTTGGCCAGAGTCAACTGTCGAGAGCAGAATCTGAACTTGGGGCTCCCCTGATTCCCCTGACTCCAGTCCTTCTCTTTGAGCTTCTGGCATATATCAGGCATTTGATAAATGCTCGGTGTTGACTGATCAAGTGATTAATATGGCACTGTGCTGCCACTCACGAAGGGAAGTGAAAAGGCTTGGGATATTATTGGCCTGAGCCACAAGCAAGAATATGTGGGTCCTTCAGCCCTCCAGGAGGAGGGGGGATCTCATCTGACTGACTGAGCCCACGTTCCAATACCATGGGTGAACCCGTGCCCAGGTGTGATATAGTCCTGACCTGGGTGAAGAAATCATCTTCCAGGACCTGGTCGAGGCTGGGCCGGTCAGCAGGGTTGGGGGCCAGCAAGCGGGCAATGAGCCTTCGAGCATTGGGTGAGAGGTGAGTGGGCACAGGATAGCGGGCATCACGGATGTTCTGATACATTTCAGGCAGTGGACGGGCCTTGAAGGGAGGGAAGCCCGTCAGTGCTGTGTACCTGGGGTGAGGAAGGGGTTCTGATGGAATGAGCCTTCCACGGACCCTGCCCCAAGCCCCCAGCAACCCTGTTTATAGCTGTGCACACACACACCACGTGTGCACAGACATTCAGGCCCATCCCCATACTTTCAGTACTTACATGATACAGCCAAGGGCCCAGATATCCGACCGGAAGGAGTGGCCCTTTCGGGAGACAACCTCTGGGGCCAGGTAGTTGGGGGTCCCACAGAGCCCCCTGGGGAGAAAGACAGAGAGGCACTAACAGCACCCACCCCAGACTGAAGAGTGTCCCATGGGAGCACACACTTGTACATCACACAGAGAGGGACACACACACACACACACACACACACACATATCCTGGCACATGTCCCTCAATCACACATAGAGTAGTGAGTCACACCTAAAGCCACGCTGACAACCCACACTTGCACAAGATCCCAAATGCAATTCCACTGGCACACAAGCCATACAAACACACACGCGTGCGCGCCCACATATACAACCACCCAGACACTGATACACAGTCATATACACTTACCCATGGCAGTGCCCCCCAGGTCCCACTTTTGTAGCTAGTCCCAAGTCGCCAACCTTCACCTCCATGTTCTTAGTAATGAAGAAATTACCTGCAGAAAGAAGGAATCAAGTGTAATGGCATGTGGTGGCATGTGCATGTGTGACATGGCATGTGCATGTGTTACATGCCATGTGCATTATGGTAGTCTGGGTGATGGTGTGTGGGGAAAAGGTGGGGGGAAGGTGCTCACAAGCCACCCAGAATGTCCCTGGCAGCTCTGCCGCTCCCTCCCCTCCTCCTGCCCCTTCACCTCCACGTACTGAGCTTGAGATCTCTGTGAATGATGCCCTGCTGGTGGAGGTAGCGCAGACCGGCTGCAATGCCCCGCAGGTAGTAGCGAACCTCGGGCTCAGTCAGTGTCTTCCGGGCCTTTAGGACATGGGCCAAGGACTGGAAGGAAGGAAAG
>CM053594.1:48342735-48403435 GCA_028646575.1 Pseudocheirus occidentalis
GGGAGCACCGCACCCCGCGCTCACATTTCCCGGGCCTGAGCAGGAGTAGCAGAAATAGCAACGCCTGGGGCGGGGGGGGGGGCGGTGAAGAGGGGAGGATGGAGATGGTAGTCGGGGGTAGGAGAAATGAGACTGGGAGAGGGGAGGAGAGAAAGAGAGGGGAGGAACTATGATGTCTCCCTCCTTCGCCCCGCCCCCGCCCCCCTTCCCTGCCTTCCCGGTGCAGTGGGGATACCCAAGGTCACTGCTCGGCCCGGCAGACTGGGGCTCCGGGTCGCCCGGAGCCCCTACTATGGCTCCGGCCCCTGGGAGCCGAGGCAGCCAGGGAGAATGAGCCCTCACACTGCCCCCGTGCTGCTCCATGTCCCTCTGTTGTCCCCTTTCCACTCCGCCACCCCCAGCTCCAGCTCTTGGGTTCCGGGAGCCCAGAGAGCGAACTCCGAAGGGCAATCCGGCCCCGCCCCTCCCCTCCCCCGCCGAGCCGCTGGGGGAGGGGGTGGTCCCCGGGCTGAAGCTGCTCCCCCACTAGGGGAGACCCCAGTGCCCACAGCTCTGCACCTGCCAGAGCAATCCCCTGCCGCGGAGCCCTGGCCACTGTCCTTTTCCTCCCTCGCTCCCCATATGTTTAACCCTTGAGGTGCCTGGCAGCTCCGCTTAGCAGAGCCAAGAGCCCCACAGTCTCAGGATGAGCTTGGAGGGGTTAATGGGACCTGGGTGGAGTGAAAGGGGTGGGGGCCTAGGAGGACGCGGGGCCCCGAAGGCGCCCCCGCCTCCCTCCTCCCGCCGGCTCGGGGTGGGAGGGGCCGCTGCTGGGGCAGCACCCCACAGTCCGCCAGTCCGGGCGAGGAGAGCTGCTCAGACACTCGGTCCAGGTTAGGGAGAGGTGGCCCGTCCAGCCCCACGCGAGACCGCCCCCTCACGCCCCCCCCCCGCCAGATGCCACCTCCCGCGGGGACCCAAGAGGTTCGGGTTGAACACCCAGCCGGGAAGCTCTGGTAAGTCCCTGGACCGTTCAAGGGTTCCCCCCCACCCACGGAGCGATGGGGTTGGAGACCATTCCCCCTTTCCTTCCCCCAAACTGTGTTAAACCTCGAACCTCCCCAGTCTCCCAAACCCCTTCCAAAGAAGTTCTGGGGAACAGGCTGTGTCCCCATCCTCTCCGTGAAGAAATGGTAGTCTCGGGGAACTTTAAAACTGGGGGTAGGGAGCGGGAAAGGACTTAAGAAGTTAAGATCATGGAGCGATTGAGCTGGAAGGGACTTTAGAACACAGCGTCAGAGCTGAAAGGGTCATTTAGCCTAGCGTCCCCATCCTAAAAGATGGGTAAATTGAGACCCAGAGAGAGTCACACATCTGCCTAGTGGCAGATTCGGGACTAAACCCAGGTCCTCTTAACAATGAACTCCCTCCTCTATAACCAACCCCCTACAATTTTGCTGCGAAGCAGAAAGAGGGGGAGATTAGGCATAGTTAGGGTGGCAGTTCCCTCTGACCTATTTCTTCAGCTGGATCAGGAACCAAGCCTAAGCCCCCCACCTCCTTACTCCTCTTTCCCATCACTCACCTTTTCTCTCTTCCTTCTGAGCCCTTTCTTCCTAAACGATTGAAGCCTCCCCCAGGAGTCAGGCCATCCACTCTCCCCAGATTCTAGACACCCCCTCCATTCCAGGGTAAACTCCCTGCTCCCTAGGGGATATTACCAGTGTTTTCCTTAAGTGGTTCTCAAAAGCACTTTTTAAGCAACTAGCTTTCCTTCCTTTTGGGGGAACTGGGATGGTGGGTTTTCTTCACTTATTCAACTAGAACCAGGAGGTTCTGAGGGATAGGAACTTGGGTCCAGAGGTATGATAAGCCAAGAGAATCTAGGATTTCCTAGGCCAATATCTTCTCACGGAAAGTCAGGCACTCGGCCAGGAGTAGATGAATAATTTCCCTGCCCCTTCCCCCACTTCTGCTCCCAGAGCCTTGCCTCCACTCCCCTGGGGATTCTCTGTGGGTGTTCAAATCGTCATACACCAGCCCAAGTTTATTCCTTCCTTGGCTTCCCCTACCCCACCCCCACCTTGGTCTAGCTTAAGGCTTGGTGGGTTATTTTCCAGAATGATGCTCTTGAAACCTTCTTGGTGTAGTTGGATTCTTCAGAGAATCCAAGGATGTTTGGGCTGGAAATGACCTTATTAAAAGGTCATCTAACCAAAGCCTTTTCTCTCACAGAAGGAGCCATTGAGGCCTGGAGAGTGGAAGCAACTTAGTGTACAGGGAGGTCGGGTCTCCAGAGGACAAAGCCAGAGTTCTTTCCATTGCAGGGCACTGCCTCATTTCTTTGAGATCCTTCTCACAAGGGGCAGCTAGGTGGGGCAGTGAATGGAGCACTGGCCCTGGAGTCAGGAGGACCTGAATTCAAATACGACCTCAGACACTTAACACTTACTAGCTGTGTGACTTTGGGCAAGTCACTTAACCCCAATTGCTCTGCCCTCCCCCCTCCAAAAAGGAAAAAAAAGAGAGAGATGCTTCATACAATCAGCAATTCCATTTCCAATCCCTCAGAGTAGAGACTGAGTCAGTAGGAAATAAGGAGAGAAAGGATATGCCTGGGAACCTTCAGCTGGTCCACCTTGCTGTCTGTGGATCTCTCCTGGAGAGGACAGGCCCTAGTGCCCCTCTGCTCACTGAGTGACTTTGGACAAGTCTCCTTCCATCTCTGGGACTCAGATTTCTCATCTGTCATACGACAGGACTGGACTCTAAGGTTCTTTTCAGTTCTGACATTCCATGTTTCTATGATCCTTTGGTGCCCTTGACAGCTGGGATTGTTTTCTGGTCATGTGGGGGTGTTGTTTGGCTAAGGCAGTGTTGGTGCTTACTGGGTCTGGACATAATTCATTGGGGGAGCATGGATGTACCCCCAGACCTGGTACCAAGATGCCTAAAGTAGTCCAGTGCTCAGTTGGTGCTGCCAAGCTTGGGCAGGCACTGACCACTGACCTCCCCATCCAGTATGTCCACCCCATTTCTGCCTTCTCCACCTAGTTTCCCTACCATCCAAACATTCTCCCCACCAAGAGATTTAGGCAGCTGCTTATTTTCCTGTCAACATCAGATCAGTGACCAGGCCTGTGCTCAGAGATAAGGAGTTAAGGGACATTGGTATATGGGAGCCAGGAGGGGTTGGGGGATGGGGATGGGGGGGGGGGGTCAGAGTCAGGATGAGGGTGTGGCTGATGAGGGCAAGGTGCTGCCCCCTTTCCCAGGGGTGGGTGTGGGTGGCTGTTTGACAGATGAGAAAACAGAAACTCAGAGTAGGAGTCCTTCCTGAGTTTATATAGTCAGAAGTCACAGATTTTTACAGCCATGCTCATACATATTTGATACTCAGGCCAGAGAACAACTGAACTACAAGTCCATCCTGTGTGTGTGTCTATGTGTCTGTGTCTTTGTGTGTGTGTGTGTGTGTGTGTGTGGACCTAATTTGGGGCTCCCCAAAGGCCCAAGTCCATGTGTATCCTGCCTTGAATTCCAGCCTCTTTTCTTTCTCAAGATCCTGCATTTACTGATCTTCCTACATTATGCATCCCTTAGCTGAATAATAATAGTTTGCATTCATATATTACCTTAGGTTTTCAAGATGCTTTACACACATTATGTCATTTGATCCTTACAACAGCCCTTATATAGGAGCCCTGTGAAGTAAGTGCTATTATTGTACCCATTTCACAGATGAGGAAACCCACTCAGAGAGAATAAGTGATTTACCCTGCTAGTAAATATATGAGGTAGAAGTCAAACCCAGGGGTTCCTGACATCAACTCTAGCATCCTGGAGATGGGGGTTAGGGGGAAGGGAAGGGGAAGGGACTTTAATTTTTGTATCAACCAATCAATAAACATTTAATAAGTACCTGCTCCTTGCCAGATATTGGAGATACAAAAAGAGGCAAAAGACAGCACCTGCCCTCAGGGAGCTTACAGTCTAATGAAGGAGCACACATGCAAACAAATCTATACAAAGTAAACTCTATACAGGACAAATAGGAAGTAATGAGCTAGGGAAGGCACTGGAATGAAGAGGGGCTGGGGAAGGCTCCCTGCAGAAGGTGAGACTTAGCTGGGCTTTAAAGGAAGCCAGGGAGGTCAGTGGTCTGAGAGGAAGAGGGAGGGCATTGCAGGCAGAGGGGACAGTCAGAGAGAATACCAGGAGATGGAGGGTCTTGCACGGAGCCTGCGCCATTGTAGGTGCTTAATAAGTATTTGTGGAAATTAACCAGTCCCCAGGGTTCCTAGTGATCTTTACCTTCCAGCCTCAGTTCATAAGATTTATGGCTGGGAATTTAGAGACCATCAAGACTACACCAGTTCCACCCCCCTTCATTTTTCAGATGGGGAAACTGAGTCCAGGAGAGATAGAGTGCCTCTCTCATGGTTTTTCAGGAGCTAGGGTTTGGAAGTAGGTATGATAAACCACTCCAGTATCTCTGCCAAGAAAATTCCAGATGGGGTCACAAAGAGTCAGACATGACTGAAAAACAAATTTAGAAGGTTGCCCAGAGCACTGACAGGCAAGACTTGAACCCACAAGTCAGTGTTATGTAGTGAGAAGAGTGCTGGATTTGGAGTCAATGGACTTTGGTTCTAGCCCTGCCATTTAATTTGGGAGGGGGGGGGTAGGTTAAGTGACTTGCCCAGGGTCACACTGCTAGTAAATGTCTGGGTTCAGATTTGAACTCGGGTCTTCCTGACTCCAAGACTGATGTTCTACCTAACTGTCCCTGCCATTTAATCTTGAAAAATTCAGGTTGAATTAGATGACTTCATCCCTAAATCTGTGAGTCTGACTCAAGGTGGAAAGTAGCCCTCAAAACACTATGCCACCAGGGGTGGCTTGGTGGCTCAGTGAATAGAGCACTGGCCCTGGAGTCAGGAGGACCTGAGTTCCAATCTGGCCTCAAACACTTAACACTTACTAGCCATGTGACTTTGGGCAAGTCACTTAATCTCAATTTCCCTGCCTTCCTCCCTCCAAAAAGCAAAAAAAAAAAAAAAAAAAAACAAACAAACCAAAACCAAAAAGACACTCTGCCCTGTAGCTCCTGATTGATCTCCCAGCCTTGTCTCTTCCCACTTCAACCTCTCTCCTAGCCCAGTTGGTTAAGTGACTTTCCAAAAATACAGGTCTTACCACTCCCGCAATCAATAAATGCCAGTGGCTCCTCATTTTCTTTTGAATTCCTCTGTTCAGTTTTTAAAGCCTCATTCTACCTGCCAGCCTCCCATTCTAGCCTTGTTTTATAGTTTTACTTTGGCTGGTCAGTCAGAGAAGCCTTCTTTGTGATATTTCTCATTTCACCGCTCATCTCCCACCTCCATGCTTTTGCACTGGCTGTTCCCCATCTCTGAAATGCCTACCTTCCTTACCTCTGCCTCTTAGAATCCTTTATTTCCTTCAAAATTTCATCTTATGAATGACTACCAGCAGAAAGCCCTTCTTGACCCCATCCCCCAGCTGCTGGTGCTTTCAACCCCAAATTACCTCATATTTATTTTGCTTATATGTGTGTGTGTGTGTGTGTGTGTGTGTGTGTGTGTGATATTTGTTTTCTCCTCAAATAGAATGTAAGGTTCTTGAGGGTAAGGACTGTTTTATTTTCATCTTTGTGTGCCCAGCACCTGGCCCATGTTAGGCCCTTAGTAAATGCTTGATTGTTGAATAGTTGAAAGGCACCTTAGAACATAGGACCGGGTGAGGACCTTTGAGTGAATCCAGATTTCCCAGAACAAATCCCCTAAATAAAAGGCCTCCAGGTCCAAGGTTCCCTGGGCGTCCCTGATAAGACATTTACTGTCTATTGGGAGGGACCTTAGTCACAGAAGGAAAAATTCAATATTTATCAAGTAATTCCAAGAAATATGTGCCATCCAGGCCAGGAATAGAGTCTCTGACATGGAGGAGCAGCCCAGCTAAGCTCAGAGCAGCTCATCACTGTCATGGCCGTCTGATGAATTTTCCTGACATATCAGTTCTCAAAAATCATCTGCTGCCTTAAAAAGGGGTTTTGGCTCATGCTGGGGGAGGGCATGTACCCAGACAAGGAAAGACAGATCCTAGAAGTCTTTAGGAGGCGCTCAGAGCTAACTGGACGTGGCAAGGTCTTGGAGGATGTTTAGTAGCAGAATCACAAAAGGTCAGAGCTGAAAGGGGCCTCAGAGGGCAATTAGTCCAAAATAAAATTGAATAGGACTCTCATCCAGACAATCATGGCAGACCTCCAGTAATGGGGAACCCCCCCCCCGGAAACTGAGAATTGGAAGGGGGGAAGTGATTCCTCCAAGACCATATAGAGAGTAAGTACCAGATTAGGGGGCAGCCAGGTCATACAGTGGGTAGAGCTCCAAGCCAGGAGTCAGGGAAGACTCATCTTTCTGAGTTCAAATCTGACCTTAGACATGTAATAGCTGTGTGACCCTGGGTAAGTCTCTTAACCCTGATGGCCTCAGTTTCCTCATCTGTAAAATGGGCTGGAGAAGGAAATGGCAAACCAACCCCAAATGGAGTCCCAGAGTAGGACATGAAATGTGGCCACCACCAAAAGAAGCAGGTTAGGAGATGGGGAAAGGGTGGGGAGTGGGGTGAAGTGCTGGACTCAGGAAGACCTGAGTTGGAATCCTCCTTCCCCAGATACTTTCCAACTTTGTAACCCAGGGCAAGTCATTTAACCTCAGTTAAGTCTTTCAGCTTCCGTTTTCTCACTAGTTAAGTTGGGATAATGAATAAATAATAAATAATTCAATTTAAATGACGTTAATTTAAATTGGGCACCTACCTGCCAGGGCTATTGTGAGGACCTGATGAGATAATGTATGTAAGGTCCTTTGCCAATCTTAAAGCCATACATGAATACTAGCTATTATTAAGCTGGGAAGATAAGCCAGATGGAGGATGCTTCTCCCGGCCCCCTGGGGCCCCTAAACTCTGCCCTTTGCTGCCCTTAGGCCCAGGCCTCGACCAGTACTGCTCCTGATCTGGATCTACCTGTGCTGTGGCCTGGAGGGGAGGACCCAGGTAAAGGGAACATGCCTGAGTTGTCCCAGAAGCCCCAGCCACCTCTCTGGTTATAGCTGCCTTCTTCTGGCCTGGTCTTCACCCCTTCCTGGAACTGCTGCCCACCTCCTACCCCCTTGGGGAAAAGTGACAGCAGAGGATGTCCCATCCTGGGCCTTCTTCAGTGCTCCAGGTCTCAGAGGCACTTTCCCTGACCTGAAGCAACATGGGATCGGCCCTTTCCTTCAGTCCTCTCTGTTGCTCCCTGGGATGGATGAAGCTCTTGGATAGTGACCTTGTGGAGCTGTTTGAGGGAAGGGAGAATAGCAGCCCCATCACAGGGAGTAGGATGTGTGTGTGTCACTGAGGGATCCCCCATCCACAGACTCAAGTCTGGTCCAGGCCCCAGAGCTGGGTGGGAGGGCTTTGTGCGTGTGTGTGTGTGTGTGTGTGTGTGTGTGTGTGTGTGCGCGCGCGCGACTTGTTAATGTAGGGGGATTCCAGCCAGAGGTTACAAGCTGGCCTTACTCTGTGTTTATGGGCTCTTTCCAGGCCTTAGAAACTCAGCCCCCGCATCTTTACCCTCTACCCTCCATGGAATTTCGCCCAGGCAGTGGCCCAGGGGAAGAAAGTCAGGGGTGGTCAGGGGCTCTTGCTAGAATCAGCATTTTTAGGGTCTTCTGAGGAGAGAGAGAGAGAGAAAGAGAGAGAGAGAGAGAGAGAGAGAGTGTGTGTGTGTGTGTGTGTGTGTGTGTGTAGGGGGGGGGGAAGGGGGGATCATTTCTCTTCTTTGCAACCCTCCCCCGCCACAGCCTCAGTTTTGCCAGGCCCTGAGGTAATCGCCCCCCTCCTCACCTACCAATATCCATTCCTCTGGACCCCACTTTCTCATATCCCACCAGCCTCTAGGGCCCCTCCCTTGCTCATATTCCCTCCTTGTCCTTCCCCTTTGGAAATTACAACCCCTCCTTTTCTCCTTAGGGTTGAGCCAGCATCCATGGGGGGCTGAAGCTGGTTGAACAGGCCGGGGCCAGATGGCACCCAGCAACCTGGAGTTGCTTCCCAGGAGCTCTGGAAGGTCCCTGGATTTGCTGCCTGCCTCCCCATGGGACAGAGGAAGCAGTTGGGGCTGGGCTGTGTTGACAGAGGGTGGGGTCCCCCCAAAGGGGGACAGGGCCTCTGAGGGCCTTCCTACCTCCTTTCCGGGCTCCATCCCATAAAGGGGCCTAGAGAAAACCCCCTGGGGATGCCTGTAGGCTGGGAGCCAGGACTCCTGGGCCCATCTAACAGCCATCTTCCTCCAAGTAGGGAAGATCTGGGTCCAGTGAGTGGACGTCCTGGGGGACCTGGAGCGGCTGCTCCAGCACTTGCGGGCAGGGGGCTTCAGTGCGCAGCCGGAGATGTGTGCGGTGAGACCCTCTGGATGATGGGGAAGGGAGAGCAGAGGAGGAGTGTACTTCCCGTGGGGGGCCTGGGAGAAGATGGGAGCTTAGGAGATTTGGGGGAGTGTGGGGAGTCAGGTCTCCCCAAGTAGCTCTGAATCTCCTCACTCCACCCTTCCCCAGGGTTTAGGATAAGAAGGTTTAGGTTGGGAAGGGGGGGTCAGGGCAGGCCTGGGCACTGAGCACCCCCACGCCTCATCCCAGGCGCACAGCCCTTTAATCCTGTTGGAATGTGGGGCTAGGTTGGGAGTGGTGTATGCAGGAAGTGGGGGGCGGAGGGTGTTATAAGCCAGGTACTGCTGCTTCTCTCATGACAGCCTTTGACCTCCCCCCCCTCATCTGCCTGCAGGATTTCCCGGGAACATGCCTGTGGGGGAGACTCTCACCAGTATCGCCTATGCAGGCTCCCTGTGAGTCCCCAAAGGCCAGTGTCCCCTCTCTCTCAACGCCTCCAGATATTCCCAATTCCAAGATGCCACCTTATGCCCTCTTCCAGCTAATCCCTGCCCCCTCCAGCTGTTGTTGCCCAGCTACACAGTGAAAAGGGCAGAGGGGCGAGGGCGGGGATGCGCGTGTCAGAAAACCCAGGGTCGGGTCCCAGCTCTGCTTTTAGTCTGTTCTGTGACTTTGGACAGGCAGGACATCTCATTTTCTGCCCTTGATTCTCCTATAAAATGAGAGGTTGTTTGCCGATCTCTGTTGGCTCTGACATTCTGGGTTTTGTAAAGGCTCTCCTAGTCTGTGGTTCTGAATTTGATTCTTTCCCTTTACCCTCTGCAGCCCTATATGCCCCCCACCCCCAGACTCAAGGGACACCAGGCACTCCATCTACTCTCTGTAAGCAAGATTCTGTCCTAATGTTTCTCCTACCCGATTATAGCTCCGTTTTCCAAACATCTCACATTCTCTGTCCCAGCACACCATTTTCTGAAACCATCCCCTTCATCATTTTTTCCCTATTTTTAAAAACTAATTCTACTCTGTTTAACATTCATTCTTCCGCTCCCCACTTAAGAGCATTTTATTTTTTCCAATTACATGTAAAGATAGTTTTCAACATTCACTTTTATAAGATCTTGAGTTCCATGTTTTTCTCCCTCTCCCTCCCCTCTCCCTTCCCCAAGAGGGCAAGTAATCTCACATAAGCTTTTAACATTCATTTTTTAAAATGTCGAGTTCCCGATTCTTGCCTTCTCTTTTACCCCTCCCTCACCTATTGAGAAAGCAAGCAATATGATATCAGTTATGCATGTGAAGTCATGCAAAACCTGCCCTTCTGTCTTTCTTACAGCAGAGCAGTATTTTATCACATTCAGGTCCTATAACTTTCTCAGCCATTCCCCAGCTGATGGGCATCCTGTCAGTTTTCAGTTCTTTAAAGAATACTATTTTCTCAAGATTTCTTTCAGCACTGCCTGCAATCCCTTTTTTTTCCTTCTTCCTTTGATAGATACTCCCTTGAGTCCCTCAAGTGTTATTGGTAAAATTCCTGCCTGCTAGATGTCCCTGATCCCCTCAACTTCCCTTTCCCCGGCTCCTTTCTGAAACACTTTCTTCTCCTAATCCCACAGTGCCAACCTTTCCCCCTTCTCCCCAGCAGCCTCTGATCTTCCAGGCCAAGGGCACTGCCCTTTTTTCCCTGTGATAGAGCCTTCCCTCCCTGCTTTGCTTGACAGGAATGCCCCTCTGGTGCCATGCCCTTCAGGGAGCTGCAGTGTGCCCTCTACAATAACAGACCTGTTCTGGGTGACCAGGCCAGCTACCAGTGGGTACCCTTCTATGGAGGTGAGTGGCTGTGCCTAAGGCTAGGACACTGGTACCTCCTTGCTCCTGAGCCTCAGTGTCCATGCAGCTTAGGGCTACCTAGGTATGGGAGTGGATAACTGAATAATCAGTCAACCAGAACTTTGGACTGGAGACACTGGAAGAAGCTGGGCCTTGCCCTTGGGGAGCTCCAGCCCTCAGGGAGCCCCTGCCCACAGGGAGACTTCAATCTGAGGGGACTTGGGGATATGTCCCCAGTAAGAATTGGAAAAGGAATTTGTGAAGCTGATTCATACTTTGCTTAAGGGGGTGACCTCAGCCTTATTGGTAAGGAAATATGAAATGATGGAACAGACTTATAGAAAGGAAGAAAGAACTTCCTATAAAGGGCATTTGGTAGGATGCAATTAGGGGCTTTCTCCCTACCTTTCATATTCTTCTCTGCCAGCTCCCAACCTGTGTGACCTGAACTGCTTGGCGGAGGGCCACACTTTCTACTATACTTTCGGACGAGTGCTGGATGGGACACCCTGCAGCCCGGACTCTGAGGGGCTTTGTATCAATGGCCGATGCCTTGTGAGAGTCTTCCCAGCTCAATCTGGTCTCTGCCCCCAATGACCAGGGAGCCCTTTCACCCTCAGTACCATCCCCTGCAGGGGGCGGGGAGCTGGAAAACTGTGGACAGCCCAAGCTGTGTCCAGGGATGGGCATGAGGGAGGGTATCTCTGAAATCCCTAGCCCCATGGAGGCAGTGGCATGCCTGAGTCAGGTTGCCCTCACTACCTATGTCTCCTAGACTGCAGGCTGTGATGGAGTCCTGGGCTCCAGGACCCATGAAGACAACTGTGGGCAGTGTGGTGGCAGGAACAGCTCTTGTCTCTTTGTCCAGCGTATCTTCAGTGAGGCCGCCCCACCCTCAGGTGAGTGCCCCCTGAAAGGCTGAATCCTTCCTTTCTGGGCTCCCCTATGACCCCCTTTCTTTCCCTTACCTGGCCCTTCTTGCCCTAGGTTTTACATGGCCCCGAGTTCCCAGACCTTTGTTCGTCCCACCTGTCCCTTCCAGCTTCTGGAACATAGAATGTCAGAGCTGAGGAAAGACCTTTAGGTACAGTGTCTGAGCCAGAAGGACAATTTAGGATTAGAAGGGACTTAACTAGTCTAGCCCCTTTATTTGAGGCCCACAGAGGTAGCCTTATAACAAAGAGAGTCAGAGCTAGGAGAGACCTTCAGACATAGAACAGAAAATTTCAGAGTGAAGGACTCCAAGTTAGAGACTTTAGAACATGGAATGTCAGAGTAGGGGTGGAAGGTATATGTCGGAACTGGAAGGGGCTTGAGAAATGGGATATCCCAGCTGGGAGGGACCTCCAAATTCAGCTCCTTCATTTGATAGAAAGCCCAGCTTGGGGAGAGAGCTCAGAGAGTGACTTAGTGACAGTCGTGACTTGATGCCCAGGGCAAAGCTCTTTCTGCTGCTCTTTGCTCACATGCATATTTCCCAAAGCACACAAAGGTTTGCATGGTCCATGTACCCATACGTGTGTAGACCCACATGGCTGGGACCCTGAATACAAGTATGCTCATGGCTCCTGAGCGAGGGCAGGCAGCAAGGTCAAAACTTTGAAGTTCACTTGCCTTCTCCCCCCACCCCCCACCCCGCTCCATTTTCTACCAGGTCAATCATATGGCTACTGGAATGTGACCCTAATTCCCATTGGTGCTCGGCACATCAGAGTCACTGACCGAAGCCGCAATTATCTGGGTGAGAGCCGGGAGTGCCTCCCACTTCTTAGAGCCTGGGGCTTCCTGGCCCTGCTGGGGTAGAGGGCAAAAAGAAAGTCTGAGGGCTGCCTAGAATGGAGAGGGACTCCCAGGAAGCAGACCCAGTGCAGAGTCTGGCTAAACAACCCCTCTCCCTCCCTCTGGCCTGAACCATCTCTAGTGCCCCTACCAGATGTGGGAAACTGAGGCATGGGGACCTGAACCTGATAAAAGGTTCTGATTTGATTTTTAGAAGATTCCTTAAACTGTTTTACCTCCCCTACCACCCAGCACTAATGGGAAGTGACGGGCGCTATGTATTCAACGGAGACTGGGCCATTGACTGGCCAGGGACCTTCCAGGTGTCTGGGACTCAGGTCCACTATAGCCGCACCAATGACCGTGATGAGAGTCTGTGGGCAGCTGGGCCCACAGGTGAAGACCTCCACTTGCAGGTGATTGCAAATCCAGGGTGAGGGGCAGGGACCAATCCTGGGAGGTTATTTGTGGGCTACTCTTGAATCAGGTGTGGGAAGAATATTATTACCACAAGGTCTAATGAAAGATACTATTATTGTGGGTCAGCAGAAGTATCGTAGGAGGCCATGAGTAATCAAAGAAACAGTCTTAGGTTTGGCATCAGGAGGCCTGTGTTTAATTCCTGCCTCCTCCACTTACTAGCTGTGTGGTCTTTGGAAAATTACTTAAGCCCTCTGTGTTTTAGTTCCCTCATCTGTAAAATGGGAATAATAATTCTACTCCTCCTCTCCCATGCTTGTTGCATTTTCTGTGAGATACTGTCTTGAACTTGAAACCATTTGTTATCTTGAATGCTTGTGTGGGAGCTAGGGGTTTAGTTACCTACCTTTGCCAGAAACCTAGGCAGGAATATATAATATGTAACATAAAACTAGTATTTATTCATTTATTTTTCTTGCCTTTTTTGGAGAAGGAAAGGCAGGGCAATTGGTGTTAAGTGACTTGCTCGAGGTAGCATGGCTAGTAAGTGTTAAGTGTCTGAGGCTGGGTTTGAACTCAGGTCCTCCTGAAAACTAATATTTATTAAGCACTTATTATATGTTAGTCACTGTTTTGAGCTGAGGCTACAAAATAGACAGAAGATAGCCATTTCTCAAGGAGCATATAGTCTAATGGTAGGAGCCTATTCAAATATATTCAAAGACAGCAACCTTTTGGTGGGGCAAGAGAATATGACCATTTAGGGAGATGCTCCATGAGATTGTTTGGGAGCCTAGAGCATAGGGAACCCTGGACCATAGGTTAACTCTGCGCTTCAACTTCCTCATCTATAAAATGGAGATACTTCTACTTTCCTTTCAAATCTTAAAATTCTACTGGTATTTGCTAATTTTGGGGTCTCACAGCCAGAGCCACTGTGAAAGGAAGGCAGGTCGGGGAATCTTATAGCCAGTTGACTGATGGGAGGACTGAGGCTCAGAGAATACTCTGGGTTTGTGCAGCCTGCAAGCTGCACAGGCCTTGTATCTGCTTCTCAGAATTAAAATGGAATTTACAAACCATCTAGCCCCACCCCTTCATTGGACAGATGCGGGAAATGGAAGCCTAGAAAGCTGAAGAGCACACAGTGAAGGAATGGGTTAGGACTTGAACCCAGGATTCAGCTCTGCCTCCTGGGCCCTTAGCACTCTAAATGGTACTGACCTTGAATCAACTAGGAGGAATCCTTGAGATGGGACTGTTCTCTCTTTGTATCATGATTACTGGTTGATTGATTGATTATATTGCTTTTGATTACAGAATGAATGTCTGCCTTATAAGTATTAGGAAAGATGATTTGGGGGCCTGGAAACTGCCTCCAGGGTGGAGAGGCTGGTGCTCGGGACAAGGTATAAATGGGAATCTGAGCCTCTCTGCTCCCCTAGGTTCTCTTCCAAGAGCCCAACCCAGGCATTGAGTTTGAGTTCTGGCTGCCAAGGGATGCCTATTATGCCCTGCAGAGCCACAGGAGTCCTCTAAGGCAGCCACAGACTCGGGAGGTGGAGGTGGAAGTGGGGCCCCAGGAGGCTGCCCCAGCCTGGACTTGGCCAGCCCCCTCCTCTCGAGGATTCTTCCCGCCTCGGGAGCAGCTCATTGAAACAGGTGAGTCTCCCTTTCCCCTGACTGAGAGTAGCGAAGCTCCTCTTTCTTTAATCTCCCTCCCCACAAGCTGGGCTCACCACCCATTTGCTCCCACCCCCAACTGCTTCATTGCCATCCATAGACACCTGCAAATCATGTCCAGGTGCCAAGGGACGGAGCCAGCGTCTGCTTCATTACTGCCGGAGTGACTTTGGTAAGATCTCCCCTTGGTGAGCTCTAAGCCCCAGACTTCCTTTTCCCTCCCCGACAACCATCTCCTCTCACCTTCAGGTTTGGGCCCCTGAATGTATAGATTCCAGAGGCTTTATAGCTGGCACTTTAGACATCCATCAGCTAGTCTGACCCCTTTTATTATCCAGAGGAAGAAAACAAGGTCCTGAAAATACTCTAAGTGCAAGACCCCTGCCCTGGATTCTTTCTATCCTTGTCTCTGTTGCTGACTTGCTGGGTTATCTTGAGCCCTCCGTGTCTCTCTACAAATTAGGGGGTTGGATAAAGTGCTTTCCAAATTGCTGAGTTTACAATTGCTGATATCCACAGTATTCCGGGCCCGGGTCCTGGCAAGGCTCCGTGTGGGTGAGGAGACCCGGTATGATATTCAGGTGCAACACTCTTACAAGAATTGGACCCCACTAGAGCGAAGGGAGTTCCTCTGGGCCCCAGGAGCCTGTCCCTGCCCCCTGCTGGTCCCTCGAGCAGAATATCTGGTGGCTGCCCAGCGACACATCAACTATGAAGGGACTCTGGACCGGCTGCTGCTTCCCCGTGCTGGCTATGCTCGGCCTTGGACTCCCAGAGAAGACATCCGAATCCAGGAAGTGGCCAAGCAGTGTCCCCAGGCCCCACCAGCAGGCTGAGGCTATCTGCTTACCCTCTGGAGAGGGCCACGCCTAGCCCAGTGGACTGCCCGGGAGAGAAGACCAAGCTGGGCCTATTGAGAGGCCCTGGAAAGGGCAGATCCATTCTACAATAATGCTGTCCAGGATGGTAGCGCTCCAGGGAAACTCTTCTGTGTCATGGGCATAGGGGAGCCAGACTTGTTTCCCCATTCTGCCCTAGTGCCCATGGTTGCCCCACCTTCAGGAGGAAGCAGGAACTGTGAGGACCAGGACTGGCCTCTGCTTTGTCCACGACTTCCTTCTGGACCCTGAATTTTTCTCCAACCTTCCAGCCTACAGGGTACCAGATGGAGACTTACGCACAGACACAAACACACACACACACAAACACAGAGCAAGGAGTGGATCTCTTGTCCATCGGCATGTATATATATGACACAACACAGTGACACAATTTGGATATAGCATATAATACAGGTCAAATCACAGGCACAAGATACCCAAATGCAAGCCACACTTAATTTTCAATCACTGGTTTAAGAAACACTCTTTAAGCACATACTATGTACAAGGAAGGGCCTCTGCTGGGGCCAGGGATGCATACACAGACCCTGCCCCTTAGACGTCTACAATCTAATAGGGATAAAGACATTTATATCATTTTGATGAGAGAATGAGATCATGGTAAAGAAGAGAGTAAACCAGGCAAAGTGCCAGAAGTAATTTGAGGAAGAGGTCATCCTGACCCAGGGAATCAGGGAGGGATTCTGGGAGGAGACATCACCTGGCCTACGCCTTTAGTATTTAAACAGACAGAAACTATGAGGAGGAAAGGCCCTCTAGGAATGGAGGACAGGGTGAATTGAGGCAGGGCTGGGAAAGGGCAAGATGAGAGCAGGACACAAGAATGGGGAACCATCCAGATTGACTGGAACAGTCTGACAACTGGAAATGCAGGTCAGAGGCAGGTTGTGGAAGACCATGAATGGGGGCCTTTTGAGCAGTGATATCACAAGACTGGAGCCAAGGAATCCTGCCTTGGTAGTTCTTGGATAGACTGAGATGAGCAGGTGAACCAGGATGATTTGAAAGGGAGTAGAGGGGTAGAGGGAAGATATAACAGCTTTAGGAAACAAGTTAGGTCTAATAATGTAGGATACAGAGAGAACATGTGCCTTCGTAGTACAAATGTTAGTGTGGGGGGGGGGGGAATAGCACCTAACTTGGTGGGTTTTAAAAAAATATTCCCTTTCCTTTGAGTCCCCAACTCTCTCCAGTTCCTCCCCCACCCATTGAGGCAAGCAATGATCCATGTGAAGTCAGAGCACATTAAGTCTTAAGACCTGTTGAAATCCTGCCAGTCCTTTAAAACCCGACTGGTCTGCCAACTTCTCTGGGAAACCTTTGATTCTCCTCCCTTGCCCTCAGCCTTGTCAGTGTCTCATACCTCAGAGACATTTCTCTGGGGGGGGGGGGGGAAGTGATTCACCCTTATGAGGGCACAAGCATCCTTGTCGGCACCTATCATCCCTGGCTGTGCTGTGAGTCCAACAACGGTGGGGACCTTGCCCTGTGTATGTAAACTATCTCCCTGGACACCAACATATGGGGAGGGGGACAAATAGCACTTGGTATCACTGTTAAGTATTTGATTTGGGCTGCCCCCCTGAAAAAGGGTTAGTCTTCTGCTTAGCCCCAGTGGGCAGAAGTTGGAATAGATGAGAGGACTGGACAACCCGGGTTCAGATTCTACCTTTGACACAGACCATGTGATGTCACATAGCCTCTGAGACTCAGGCAACTCTCTGGCATGTATCTATTAAATTAAAATCATATGGGCAGTGTACTTGCTTTGGTGGAAGAAGTTCCCAATGGAACATTTCTCTAACAATTATTAGTATCCCAGGGCAAGCTAGGTGATGCAGTGGATCAAGCCCTGGTTCTGGAGTCAGGAGGACTTGAGTTCAAATGTGGCCTCAGATACTTAACTAGCAGTGTGACCCTGGGCAAGTCACTTAACATCAATTGACTCAAAACCAGAACTAACTGGAATGGTGAATAGAGCTTCCTGTCGCTGGACTTACACAAGCAAAAGTTGGGAGACTCTTGGTTGTTGTCTACAAGAATCCCCTCTGGATTCTTAGGCGTGGCTTGGAATGAATGAACCCTAACACATGTGAACACAGCCTCACACAGGGAAGCAGCATTTATGTAGCAACCAGTGTGTGCCGAGCAATGTGTTAAATGCTCCTTTGATCCTTGCAGGATCCACCCTTGGGAGGTAGGTGCTATTATCACCATTTTACCGTTGAGGAAACCTGAGGCTGCAGTTTGTGACTTTGCCAGGGTCACGCAGCTACTAGGTGCCTGCAGCCAAGTCTGAACTGACTTCAGCTCTCCACTGTATCACCTACAGGGCCTCACATACACTGAATTTTAACCCTGGGTGGGTACACTTGGGAAGGCCTAGATCTTCTGTTCTCCTTCTGAACCTGGCCTATAGCCAGTATTGATTTTTTCCACAATACACTGCTTCTCTCTAGGTTTCCAGCCTGTCCCTTTCCTCCCACACCCTCTTCTCCACCATGGCTCTCTCTCTCTCTCTCTCTTTCTCTCTCTCTCTCTCTCTCATGCAGCTGTCTCTGGGGAGGAGCCCATCCTGCTGCTAGATACGGAGACATTTGGATGCCCTTGTTGACAGGGGAAAGGATGATCTGGCAAAGATTTCCCTGAATGGGGGAGGCTTAGATAACTTTGGAGAGTAATGGTGGAGGAGTCCCTCCGCCCACATTGTTGTATTAGCCACTTAAGAAAAATTGTGATGGAGGGGATTATTAATGTTTGGATTACCCAAGCTCCCCTCCCTTAGCATGGAACAAATTGCCATGCTCTTTCCATAGACGGTCTCTGGGGAGTGGATGAGGTGGGGCCGCAGGCCACGGCCAGGAGCTGCCTCACCAGGCAGGCAGCTGAGGTCACCCCCTGCTCCAGGGCTGGTACTAGAGTCTGTGCTGGCTAACCATAGTGCCCAGAAGCCAAAAGCCCAATGTATACCAAGGGATCACAGCATGTAGCCCATCCCCACACCCTGTCTCTGGAGCCCCGTGCGGTTACCTGCTCCAAGGTCGCTCCCTGGAGGAAAGGCCCCTTCTTCAGAAACAACTTTTCTCAGCCAGTCTAGAAGCTAGGACTAGACCCTAGTACCAAGAGCATTTCAATAAAGCATGTCTGACTCTTGTCTGCCCCAATCATTTCAGCAGCCTCTGAAATGTCCTTTTCTCCCATCCCCTCCAGTGCTGTCTCTGTCATTTCTCAGATGTGTGACAAAAGTACCTCAACTGCAAAAAGGAAGAGTGGACCAGCAGTCAGGAAGACCTCAGTTCAAATCCAACCTCAGATACTGTGTGATTCTGGGCAAATCATTTAACTCTTGATTTCCTAAAAAAAAAAAAAAAAAAAAAAAAAAAAAAAAAAAAAAAAAAAAAAAAAAAAAAAAAAAAAAAAAAAAAAAAAAAAAAAAAAAAAAGAACCCAAACACAACAAACCAACAAAAGTGGAGGCATCTATCCCACAGGTCCATAGCAGGGGCAGAAGGCAGGACTGAGGGTTGGATGGGGCCATGGTACCCTCTAGTGGCCAAATGGAGCAGAACAATTCTTTCCCAGCCCAGGCTTCATCTGCCTTGGGTGATGATCCTTGACGGGCTGAACCAAGCATTTTAAAATACACAATTGTTAGAACTGGGAGGCCTTTTAGAATATGGACCTTGGATTACCTTACTCACACCCATACCCCGTCAAAGACAGGCGAGATCCCTCTAACCATTAACACTCCCCTCATCCCCATTCCCCTGTTCCCCAACAATAACAAATACACCAAAAAAATCTTGGTCAAGCAAGTTTGGCCTGTGTAGGACTTTTTTTTTTTTAAATACGTGGGCAGCTGGAATAGCCAGGACACATCAAGAGTCCTGTGGGAGGCCAGTGGTGGGGATCAGAGGCAGATTGTTACAACAGTCCGAGTGCCAGCAGGGCCCCTTAGCAGGTGCTGGTAGATCCTAAATGGGCAGAGGTCCCCTGTGCCCATCCCACTCCCAGACTGGGGACAGTTCTCTAATGCCCTAAGGCCCAAGAGGATGGAGGTTGGGTGAAGACATACAGCTGGGAGGGGTCAGCTGCTTAGACACGTGCCAGGATTGGGGGCCAGGGTCCCTTGATGCTGAGGGGGATGGGAGGAGGGTGTCCAGTCATTAGAAGCCTCTGGCTCAGGATCTCTTCACTTATTCTTCTGGGAGTGAATCATGCCTGCCTTGGTTGCTGGGGGAGGGGGACACACAGGTGAGACTTTGGGGGAGGGAACAGGCTGTGATGGGGGTGCTAAATAAAGGCTGGGGAAGAGAATGGAGGAAATAGCTATAGAAGGGAAACTAATAGGAAGGGCAGTCTTGGCAGGGAAATGGATTTGTTGGGGCTAGGAAAGGAAGGGAAACCCTGCTTTAGGGTAATGGAGTCAGAAAGGGGAAAAGAGGTCAGAACTCGGGGGAATGGGGAGGAGGTAGCTCAGAAAGGAGAAGCTGCCCCCCCCCATCATACACCAAAGAGGAAAAAAGGCACCTGCCACCCCCCAGCACCAGAACTGGAGACCTTGTCCCAGTAATCCCACCCCCTACCACCACCACCACCGATTAAATGCTCAGAGCAGGAAAAAAGCAGGAAGTGATTTGCCCAAGGACACAAAATGAGTTAGTTGAGACAAGAAGCAGTCCTCCTGATGGCTGGGCCAGGCCCCTTCCTTACTGCACACCACAAGCTTCTTTTCATGAATTCCCTCCACCCCCCATATCCTGGCCATGACACTTTTGGCATGAGGTGGGCAAGGTAAGTTACATACGGAGAATCTGGAGGGAGCTGAGGAGCCACCTGGGAGGTCAGCACCGTCCGACTGTGAGCCAAGACTTGGAGGACTGGATCCCGAGAACGTGACAGAAACAGACAGGTAGAGACAGACAGTAAGGAGGAGCAAGCAGAAGCACAGGCCAGATGGAGCGTCCAAGCAAGAGGCCAAAGGCACTGGGGGAGAAGGAATGGGAAGGGGCTCACCTTCCCGTGTCAGACTGGCTGCTGTGTCTAGGGCTCGTCCACTCAGGTCAGTCACTAGACTGTCCATGGAAGCCTGGTGCCTCAGGAAGATGGGGCGGATCAGGCGATGGTATAGGATCTGGGAGCCATTGCAGGCCACTGGAAGCATGCACCATAGCAAGAAGGCACACTGGACGAGGTAGGGGCAAGGGTTGGTGTGGCCCACACAGAACCTTTCACTGCCACCTACCCCCCCAACCACTCACAAAGGACTCCCTTCGGTCAGAGATTGGATCTTCCCACACCTATCACGGCTAACTTTTAGACCCTACCCATGCCATCCCATGCATCCCTCTACTCTCAGATCAGGAAAAGATCCCCATCTGCCACCACCCAAAATCTCCCGCCATTGGGCCCATTGGTTACCTTTCCTGCATAGTAGAAGGGGAACCAGAAGAGGAAGAGGTCAGAGAAAAACTCGGCCAGGCCGAATATGCTGTATACCACCCAGTAGGTGAGCCAGATGGTGTCGTCATCTTTGTTGGGGCTTTCAATGGCCTTGATGCTGTGGAAAGAGAAAGCAGGAATGGGTGCCCAGGACCCTGGCCCACCATGCAGGCCTGGACTGTGGGACATCAACAAAGTCAGTCAAGGGGGGAAGCAGCATTAGGGTAGAGGGTACTGAGAGGAAGCAGCTGGAGAAGGGTAGTGTCAAAAGGCTCTTGGGGTTTTTCTTTTCCCCTATCTACCATCCATCTCTTCCTCTAAAAGCCTAATTCAATCAACACTCCTAAATTGCAGGAACCCCCCTGGATTATCTGGTATCCAGCCAGCCCTAACCACTCTACTTAGCTCTGCTGTAGGACATACGTGAGTTATAAGGAACAAGTAACTAGCAGCATGAGGACTTCATAGAGACCTAGGTAGGACCCCAAGAGAGCCAACCAGCCAGGGCTGGTCCTCTTTTCTGAGTAGTCTAGAAGATTGGCCAGCCTGCTGTTTTCCTCCCAAAATCCTGGACTCCTTGAGAGCAAGGGCCCCTGTTCTTCCACCTTCCCCCTTTCCCACAGTACCCACTCCAGGGGTGCTGATCTGCGACAGGCAGATCAGTCTTCTGGTTTAAGGGCTCAGATATGCAAGGACCCTCTGGGGGAACTCATGGAGTCTCAATCAGCCTGGACCAGCCAACTCCATTCCCTTGCTTGGCCAAGGGCTAGTCCCTAACAAGGGATCCCACTCACGAGGCATATGCTGGGTAGATGAATCCGATGAGATTGCAGAGCAGGGAGGCCCCATAGCCAAAGATGAGATAGAGGGCCAGGAAAGCAATGGAACCTGCAGGAAAGGAAGAGGAGGGGAGAGGGGAATGGAGGTTAGCAGGGAAGAATGCTTTAGGAAAGCGGCCATTTATAAATAGCTCTATCTCCCCAGCATTCCCAAAACACAAAGCAAGGTAGAAGAACACTGGATTTGAAGTCAGACCCGAGTTCAGAACCCGGCTGTGACTCACTCACTTGGGCAAGGCACTGCCACCCCTCGTAACACCTCCCTTGGCCCTCACTGCCTTATCTTTAAAATGAGAGAATTAGGCTCTAGGAACTTGAAGGATCTGCTCTGACATTTGAAGTTCTAAGGGTCCTACCAGCTCCACCATTGTGTTCTAAGGGCCCTCCAGGCCCCTGACACTGTGTTCTAAAGGCCCTTCCTCCCGGCTCTGATTCTGTCAGTCTTCTGGGTAGTTCCTAAGTTCCATTAATAGAGGCAGTGTCCAAACACATAAACTCTCTACTGATGCTCTCTCATGGTATGTGGGTGTCTTTGGAAGGCCAGGCCAGCTGAAAACAATATCTGGCAGGTTCTTCCAAGTTGAAGAGGTTCCAGGTACAGTCCTGATGACAAACTGAATCTGCCCAAGGACCAAAATACACTTCCTCAGGAGGTTTGGTAGCCTGTGGAATACAACAAAATCACAAAATGGCCCTCCCCAATCCTGTGTGACCACGGCAGAAACTGGAACAGAGGATTCCTTAGAATCAGTTTTTAGACCATCTATAAATATTAGCCTAACTATTGGTGGCCTCAACGAGAGATCCTTGTTCAATGACCAACAGAATCAGAGGGACTGAATCTTATCGGTATCAACATTCTCATCTATTCACCCTGTACAGATCTGACACTTACAATTCTTTGCACACTGCCTCTCCCATTAGAGTGTAAGGTCCTTGAAGGCAAGGATTGTTCCCACTGTTTTCTTTATCTCCAGCCATTAGCACAGTGGCACATAGTAGGCTCTTAATAAATAAATGCTTGTTGACCAACTGACCAGAAGATACAAGGCCACTGTCACTATCTGGAAAGAAGGCTCACAACTTCTTCACGAAGAGACAAATAATGTAGTTTCACTCTGTACTCGAAGGGAGAAATTAAATTTTGAAATTTTTGGGTGAAAAATAATTTTGCAAAGACCGTGAAGAGAAATGCAGTTTAGGGGCCATCTGCTGCAAAGGCCCAGAAAGTCCATGATGAACTTCACAAGGTTCTCAGATGATGCAAAAATGCACACACGTAGTACCTATGTGGTGATTTCAATGTGAAAGCAGGCACAGGAGAAGAGGTCAAAAACTGTCGGTCAGAGAATATGGTTTAGGATTAAGGGGAAAGACTCAGTACTCTTGTACTCAATGTCTTATGAGTCTTTTTTTTTCCCCCTCAAAAAATGGTGCCAATGGGCCCTAGACATGGTGAGCACCACACTCGCTAAATGTTAGCTAGGAAAGGATTGGATACCTATGGAGGAAGCTATCCATGGGTCAGCTAGCTAACTGTCTGTGTGCAGTCAGGTCATCAATGCATGAGAGCAGGCGTCAAAAGAAATACCAGGTGAGAAGAAAGTGAACCAAGACCGATATCACACACGATGTGCAGTCACAACAGCTCCAGCCTGATGTACTAAAGTAAATAAGCTATTGATGGCAGAAATGGGGGACTGCAGAGAGGGTAAGACATCAGGGATTCTGATTATCACACATGCCTTCAGAAGCTTCAGTGGGACAAAGATCTCCTGACCAAAGGGAAAGATAGGGTCACCAAAGATAAGAGGTCTGAACTCCTTTGCAAAATACCCTGGAGGAAGATGATGAGCCACAAGATAGGGAAGGAGAGAAAACAGGTTGGAGGAGAGTTTGGTAGGGAATGAATCATCCCAAAAGGATTTCTAAATAAAACCAGGAGGACAACAAATGAAGGAAAAACGGTACAAATCTCCCAGCGTTTCTCAGTGACCCATCCATCACCAAGAATAGGGGATTTGTGTTCGGTGGTTTTCAGGGGATTGGTTTGTCATTTCCTTCTCCAGCTCATTTTACAGATAAGGAAACTGAGGCAAACAGGATCACATGACTTAAGCAGGATCACAGAACCCATGTCTGAGATCAGATTTGAGCTCAAGAAGGCTATCCATCCACTCTATCCATTGAGTCATTCTGTTCTCTATGCCACAGAGAACCAGACCGGATTTGGATTCAGGGCACCAGTAGGCTACAAGAGAGAAGATGAATTTAGGTGGAGCAGCTAGACCCGATGAAGTTCAGGAGAACTCTACGCTGCAGGTGGCTCAATTTTGAAAGCATCACAGGATCTATTTTGAAGAAATCTGAAAAGAGGTAGATACTAAACTGGGGTTAGATTAGGGGATGGAGAAAATCTGCAGAGGGTATTTTTGCCCCCAAAGGTAAATGAGATGAGATCAGTAAGTACTGACTCTCACACCTGCTTTTCTCCCCAACAGAACGTGAGCTCATTGAGGACTGGGACAGTTTTTTGTTTTGCTTTTCTTTTTATTCCCAGGGCTTAGTGCCATGCCTGACATACATTTAATAATAAGCATTTGATAAATGCTTGTTGCCTTTAAAAAAAAATCTGTATGAGAATAATCTATGAGATAGATTGCACGGCAAGGGTGGCGCGGGTAAAACTTTTTAACAACTGATTCACAAATGCTTTTCTACAGCAGAGAAGACGGCTTCCATCCTCGGGTTTATCATTTGTGGAGTATAAATACCCTGGCTCAGCAATGCAACCTATGGCTTCCACCTCAGCTTCAGCAACAGGAGGGGGGCCTTTCATGCTTGGGATTCCTTGATAAATGCAACTACCCAGATAACTGTCTGATCATCAGGTCTTGCTTGCTGTGTTAGGTTAAGGTTCAGCACCATCAGGCAAGGATTAGATCAGAAAAGAACCAGGTGGGAGAACCATGGGAGAGGCACTTTCTATGGATGGTGAGTCACTGCCATTCCCCCTTCCCCCCCCCCCCCAGCATATGCTCCAGTTGGTTGGTAAGTGAAAGCTAAAGTGCACTCTAGGCTGTCCTCAATGAGGTCCACAGTCATTAAGTAGGGGAGGATGAAACCTAATTTATACAGGAAAAACTAAGTAATCAGAGAATACACCTATTCAGGTAGATAGACAGACCATTCCTACCTTTCCAGTCTTCCTACATTCTATTCTTCTCCAGGAACCAGCCACATATGTCTCACATGGTGTTCCTTGAACTCCATCTCCCACCTCCATACCTTTGCATAGGCTGTTTCCCAGACTTGGCACACTCCCTCCCAACCACCAACTCTTAAAGAGTTTCTGGCTTCCTCTTTCAGGAGGCTTTTTCTGGTCCCTCTAGCTGCTAGCTCCATCCTTTCTAATGTTTCTGTTGCTATTGTGCACAAGTTTCAGTCTTTGGGACCCCATTTGGGGCTCTCGACAAAGGTACTAGAGTGGTTCGCTATTTCCTTCTCCAGCTCATTTTACAGATGAGGCAACTGAGGCAGACAGGGTTAAGTGACTTGCCCAGGGTCACACAGTTAGCAAGTGTCTGAAACTGGGATCTGAAATCAGATCTGCCTAGCTCTAAGGTTACTTTCAATCTACTCCGTATCCTCTAAATTCTAATTTATCGATTATCTTATTAGATGTCCCCTGAGGGCAGGTACTTTTTTTTTTATTCTTAGCACAGGGTCTCAAACAAGGAAATAATAAATGCTTCTTGAATGATTAGGTAGGGATTACAGATGGAACAAGGAACCGGGCCCTAGATTGAATTGGAAAAGGAGAGTAGGGAAGATTCTGATAGTGTTTTTAATGACATTAATATTTGTGTGGCATTTTAAACACATCAGCTCTTTTGATCCTCACAACAGCCCATGAGGTAGATTTTATTGTTATGTCCACTCCACAGATGAGGAAACTGAGGCTCAATCCACTCCTTGCCACCTGCATTTTTGGAGGGAAGTACTCCCAGTACATTCCCAGTGGAATGCAAAAGGTCATTGAGGGTAGGGACTACATTCTGCCTTCCTATCTCCAGTGCAGAATGGAATCTTGGGTCTTTTTCTAATATCATCATTGAACTTTATGTCCAAATGCTGCCAAAAATATAAGTTTTCCATCTCCCATGATCCATTAACCAAAAAAAGAAAAGTCAGACTGAAACGAACATCAGGACATGAAGCAGTTATGACACTGATGAATAGAAAACTGTAATCCCGGATTCCTCAGCTGCAAAGTGGGAATCATAAGAGTGTCTAGTATAACAGGGTCTGATTGTCCTGAGGATCAAAGGGGCTCATGCTTGTAAAGCATTTAGAGTGCAGTGCCTGGCATACAGGAGGCACTTAATAAATGCTGGTTTCCTTCCCCAACAACTACAGAAATAGCCCCTCCTGACTCCAGGACCAGTGTTCTGTCCAGTGCACCCACGTAAACTGTTTACCAAAGAGGCTGGTGCTAGGAGAAAAATCAATCAAGGAGGCTTTCACAAAACCTTTCCACTGCCCAGGCAGAAAAGACCCAATCAATTCACCCCTTCCTCCCACTTTCCTTCTCCCCAGCAGGGTGGCCTTGAGGCCATTAGAAGGAAATTGGAAGGAAAAAAGGCCCCTCAGATCCCCTCCCACACCTTACCCCTTCAGATTAAGATTCTCTTAGCCCCAGGGGAAAGGAAATCTCCATAAATACTAATACCAGAGCTAGTCAAGGGCAGAGGGAGGGGAAAATATGTCTAAACCCTTTAGTCTTTACCAATCACCCTTCTCTAAGCAGAGGTGGCTTCCAGGGTGTAAATCCCAAATCCCACTTAATTCCCGGTCACCTTGGTAAGCAAACCCAGGATGGAAGGGGAGTCTGCAGAGGCTGAAAGAACCAGGAGGGATAGACTCAGCCCTGCTGCTCAGTCACAAAAGAGATTCATAGCCACTCATAGCCATGGTGATGGACCCCAACCCTTTAGCTCCCATATAGGAAGCCAGAAGAGCAGATTTGGGTCCCTCTTTGCCCAGTGATATGGGGTCAGTACATAAGGGCCGTGGCTATATTAAGAAGCCTGGCACCCCATACTGATTACCATTTCAAGGTTATAAGGGGTATCAGAGAATGTTAAAGTTGGGAGAGCCCTTAGAACAAAGTCAGAGCTGAGAAGAGTCCTTAGAATCAATCAGTTATTAAGAAGGGTTAGGATGGGGTGGGCTAGGTGGCACAGTGGCAAAGGGTTTTCAAGAACAGAACTCTGAAAAGCAGAAAGAGAAAATTCCATAAATAATTATTTATCAGGGATCTGCTATGTATGAGGCACTGCTCAATTCTCAATTCCAATGAGAAGGAAAAGGAATAATTTGTCTATAGAGGCTATATGGATGAACTGGGAACTTATTAACCAAACAAGATTTTAAAGACAGGTATAGCAGCTTCTAGGTGGCACAGTGAATAGAGACACCCACCCTGGAGTCAGGAGGACGTGAGTTCAAATCCAGCCTCAGACCCGTAACATGTGTGACCTTGGGCAAGTCACTTAAACCCAATTGCCCTACCTTCCCCCCTCTTAAAAAAAAAAAAGCAAGAAGGATTGGGGAAGGTTTCCTGTAGAAGGTAGGAAGCCAGAGAAGTCATAGGGGAGAGCACGGGAGAGCATTCCAGAATGGGGGGGAGGAGTAGAAAATGCCGGGAGACAGAAATGGAAGGGAAGCAAGCCAATGTCATTGATCAGAGAATTCCATGTACATGGAAAGTTAGGAGGCTAGGTTAGGAAGAGTTTTAAATGTCAACCAATACCATTCTGCATTTGCTCTTGGAAATAATAGGAAGACGCAGGAGTTAATGTGAGTGTGAAGGGAGGAGGAAGAAGGTGTGACATGAACTGGATCACTCACTGCTTTAGGAAAATCACTTTAACTTGAAAGAGAAGGAACTTGAGTGGGGACAGACATGAGGCAGACAGCACAGCACTCTCTCCCAGTTCTCCCTCTCCCTATCTGACTACTTCTGTCTGTCTCTTCCCTTTAACCACAGGTGTCCCTCAAGGTTCTCCCTCTATACATCTTGGTGAGCTCATCAGCTCCCATGGATTTAAGGATGGTCTCTATGCTGATGACTCTTAAATCTGCCTTTCCTGTCCCAGTCTCTCCACTGATCTCCAATCCTACATCTCCAACTGCCTTTCAGACAACTGGATATCCAGGGGACACCTTCAACTCATTATGTCCAGATGGTGGCAGAGCCAGGAGAGAACGGAGCAAATTGGAGAGATGCTGCAGAGGCAAAATCAACAGTCCTTGGCATCAGATTAGATACTGGAGGGGAGCGTGAGGAACAATGAGGAATCCAGGAGCATAATAGGGCAGTGGTTCTCAACCTCCCTAATGCCGGGACCCTTTAATATTCATATGTGGGTGTACCTGCATGTGGGCAGACCCGCCTGGAGATGGATAGAGGAGGTTCCTAAGACCATTAGAAATGTGTTTTCCGATGGTCTTAGGCAACCCCATTTGACCCCCAAAGGGGTTGCGACCCACGGGTTGAGAACCGCTATAATAGGAAAAGTAGGAGAAAGGAGGGTTTAGGGGGAAAGATGATGAGTCCCATCTTAGACATACTAAGGGACACCCATGGTTAGAAGGATGATCTGGAAAGGGAATCTAGCAAAAGACAGAGAAGTGGTCAGATAGGTAGGAGGAAAACCTAGAAATATTAATATAAAGAGGGTAATCAACAATGTCTAAGGCTGTAGAGGTCAAGGAAAATGAGGACTGACCATTGGATTTGGTGGCCACTGGTCACTTTGGGGAGCAGTTTAGGTGGAGCAAGGTTGGAAGCCAGATTGTGAGGGGGAGGAGGCTAGCTGCAAAAGGCAGAAAAGATACAGGACAATAGTTAGCAGGAATGGAAGGATCAAGTGAAGGTTTGAGGATAGGGGAGATGTGGGCTTGTCTGTAGCAGTAGGAAATAAGCCAGTTAGACAGGGAGAAATTGGACCTGGAAGTGGCAATGAGGAGCAGGGAATACCCTAACTACTCTGCCTTGACTAGTGAGCCAAGGAGAAAGGCGCAGTCAGTATTGGAAAGGATGGCCAGGCTGGCAGGGAACCAGGTTTCAGTAAAAGTCAGCAGAGAAAGGAGTGGGAAAGAATAGGATTTAAGAAGAAAGGAAGTTTGTACCTATGGAACAGGAATTCCACTGGGCATAGTGGAGGGGCTGGGTAGGATTAGATTGAAACTGAGGTGGGAGGGTAGATGGGATAGGAAATGAGGCCTTTAGGGTCTGGGAGTGGGGGGAATGGTGTTTAGATAATTATCTACAGGAGTTCAGAGTCACTGGGATGAAGGGTAGACCAGGTATGAGAAAATTCATCACTGAGTGGAATTCACCACTCTGCTACCCTCAAAGGACAGGCCTGGAGATGAGAGACCTAAAATTTGCTTTTTTTTTTTGTTTTTTTTTTTGAGGGGGGAGGGCAGGGCAATTGGGATTAAGTGACTTGCCCAAGGTCACACAGCTAGTAAGTGTTAAGTCTGAGGCTGTATTTGAACTCAGGTTCTCCTGACTCCAGAGCCAATGCTCTAATCACTGTGCCACCTAACCACTTGAGAGACCTAAAATTGAAGGGAGGGTTGGTCTTTGTATTGGACTTTATCCACAGTCCAATTGGGAAACTGGGCTAGCAGCAGGGAGGGAGGGGTTGCCTTGTTCTGGACCAGATGCGAGAGCCTTTAGAATACAAAATGTCGGAGCTGGGTGGATGGGGGTGGGTGGTAGGAAAGAGGAAACATTTTCCTGTTTCTCTTTTTTTTGCCTTTGTACCCCTAGAACATTGCAGTGTCTAGCACGGTAAGCAGTCAGATCAAGAACATATTTAATAAATGCTGGTTCTCATGCTCTTTGCTAGATCCTCACCCAGGGGACACTACCTAACTGTGGGCATCCCCCAAGGCTCTATCCTGGGCCTTCTTCTCTGCTCCCTTTGCACTACTCCACATGGTGATCTCAGCTCCCACAGATTCAATTTTATTATCTCTCTCCTAATCATTCTCAGATCTACCTAGCCAGCCCCAACCTCTCTGCAGACCTCCAATCTCACATCTCCAAATGCCTATTAGTTATCTTGAATCAGAATTTAACACGTCCAAAACTGACCTCATTAGCTCTCTCCCCTTTTTAACGTTTCCTGTTACTGTTGAGGGCAACGCTATCCTCCCAGGTCCCCAGGTTCCCTAACCATTTTACCTTGGTCCCATCTTCAGTTTGTGCCCCTGTCTTGTTTGACCAGGCCATCACCCTCATCTCCTCTGGCCTAGATTACTGCAATGGTCTGCCTCAAGTCTCTTCCTCACAACAAACCATCCTCCCTCCAGTCAGCATCCAAGTGATTCTCCTAAAGCCTAAGTCTGACCACGTCACCCTGTACTGCCCCCCCAATAAATTTCATTGGCTCCCTATCACCCCTGGGACATTTAAATTATTTAATTTTATGTCAATTTCATCTGGAGTTGGGGAGCCACAGGTTCAGATCCAGCCTCAGACACTTAATAGCTGGGCAGGGCATTTAATCTGCCTCTACTTCCTTATCTGTAAAATTGGAATAATATCAGTACCTACCCTCCTAGAGTTAACACAAAACTCAAAGTTCAGAGCCCATAAGGGAACTTCAGATAGGGAACTTAAGTCAGAGAGGGACAGCACTATAAAACAACCTCCCTCCCCCATATGACAAATGGGGAAATGAAAACCCAGAGGGGGCAAGTTCACCACTCCAAGCTCTCAGGTCTGCCACAGGAGCTGGGAGCTGGTCAGACCCCTTCCTCCTCTTCCTCCTCACCCTGCCAGATCTCCCTCAGGCCCTTCCTCAAAGTCTCCAATCCTTCCCACTAAGACTGGGTCTTTTCTTTCAAATTCAGAACTAATGTTCTAAGTGCCAAGAAAAGTCCCAAGTGGGCAGGTCAGGGCCAGGGGACTCTTTGGGCCCCAGTCCAGGACCAGCTGCTCTGCTAGTTTCTTTGTGAAATGAAGGCTAGAAAGGCAGAGAGATATATTATCAGTCAGGGAGGTGGCCAGTGATATTGACTTAGCTAAAACACACCAGAGACAGTCAGTGTCCTTGCCCTCAAAAGACAATAAAACCTTGCTCCAGGGCTTAACAAATATTAATAAACTAAGCTGACGCTTGCATTTCTAACCCGGAATGGTGCATTAAGGGGAGGCTGGCTCAAAGGGAACCAGTTCCCCAGCCCAGAGAGTCTGAAAGACTCATGCCCAGCAAAGAGAATTCTAGAACTCTTAGGACAACAGAAAGGAAGTTCGTCTGGGCAGGGACTGTTTCTAGTTAGGTCTCTGTATCACCAACATAACACGGGGGCACATTTTTCTTGTTGTGTTCAGTTGTTTGACTCTTCTAGGATCCCATAGACCGTCCTATTCCTGAGGTTTTCTAGGCAAAGATACTAGAATGGTTTGCCATTTCCTTCTCCAACAAATCAAGGCAAACAGATTAAGTGACTTGCTTTGGGTCACATAGCTAGTGAGTATCTGAAGCTGGATTTGAATTCAGGTCTTCCTGACTCCAGGCTCAGCACTCTATCCACTGAGCGAGCCATCCAGCTGCCCTCTTCTTAATGAATATTAGTTGAATGTCAAAGCAGAGAGGGATCTTAGAAATTAAAGTAACAGAGTCGGAAAGGTCCTAGAACACAGAATGTCAGGGATGGCAAACTCTTAGAATCCAGCCTTATAATAAAAAATAATAAGAGTTAGCATTTATTTAGCACTTCCAGATTTACAAAGTGTTTTATAAATATTTATTCTCACAACCACCCTGGGAGGTAGATTTTATTATTATCCCCATTTTATGGAACAGGAAACTAAGGTGGACACAGTTTAAGTGACTTGTCTGGAGTCTCATAGCTAGTAATGTCTGAGACCTGACTCAAGGCCCCATCTGGCTGCTACAGGGATTCTTTCAAGTTAGGGTCTATGCACTTATTTTTAAAAAATACTTCGATAATTGTCCAACATAACTGCTTTCTTTGGTAAACCTAGGGTTTTTACCATATATATTTAAAAAATATTATTCTGAGAAGAGATCCATAGGTTTCACTAGACTTTCATTGCCAAAAGGATTCAGAATGGAAAAAATGTTAAGACCCCATCCCCCCTTAGTTCAATTCCTTGATTTTAAGGAAGAGAAGGCCCCACCACTCAACAAACAATTGACTTAATTCAATCTCAGGTATTTGATCTAAATCCTCTCTAGTGTTCAGGGTTAAGTACCCAGTAGCTTTGCTACAAAGACTTTCAGAAGCTATGGCCTGAGGGGTCTGCCCTTTCAGTAGAACTGGGCTCTTCCTAAAGAGATTGGTTCCTTTGCAACTGAAATTTAGGAGTTTGTTCAGTTGCTGAGTACATACCCCTTGGAAGTTTCTGTGAGGGGAAAAGGGGCATGAATTCCTGTCCATAGAGAGCTTCTGGTCCAATGAGGACTATTACTAAGTGCCATGGAAGAGACAAGACTTTCGGTAGAAGGTGGGATTTTAACTAGGCCATGATGGAAGTCAGGAGGCAGGGATGAGGAGGGAGAGCATTCCAGGACCTGAGGACACAGCTGTGAAAATGTCCGAGTCCAGAGGAATCAGAGGCCTCTTCAGCCAACCAGCCAGAGTTGCTGGATCAAACAGTATGTAGGCTTGGATACAGTATAAAGAAGCTGGAAAGGGAGAGTCCCAGGCTATAGCTTTGGATGCCAAAGACAGGAGGGTATATTTTATCCTGGAAGAGACAGATTGCCACTGGAGTTTACTGAGCAGGAAGATGACCTAGTTAGTGAGACCGGTGCTTTAGGAAAAATCACATCAGAAGATAACTTGAGTGGGGAGAGACTTGTAGCAGGCAGGCTGGCCAACCAACAGGTTATTACAATAGTTCAAGGATTGTGGTGATGGGGCCTAAACCAACATGGTGGCAGTGTTAGAGGGGAAATCTATAAGCCTTGGCAACTGATTGGACATGGGAGGGTGAGAGATGGTGAGGAATTAAAGATGACCACCCAAGTTGTAATGGGGGGGGGCCTGGGAGGATGGTGGTGTCTTCAACAAGAATAGGGAAATTTAGAAGGGGGAAGGTTTTGTGGGGCATGGAAAAGATAATGAATTTAGTTCTGGACACACTGAGCATGAGGTACCTATTGGATATTTAGTTCAAGACATCTAATAGGCAGTTGGAGATGTGAGACAGGAAGCCAGCAGAGAGGTTAGGGCTAGCTAAGAAGATCTGAGAATTTACCAGCAAGAGATAATTGAATCCATGGTGGCTGATGAAATCACCAAGGGAAATAGCAAAAAGGGAGAAGAAGGTTCAGGACAGAATGGTGGGGGATAGATATAGCTAACAAATGTGACCTGGATGAAAATCCCAAAAGGAAACGAGGGAGAAATAGTCTTGAGAAGCAGGAGAAGGGTCAGGGGAGATCGGTGTCCTGAAAACCTAGAGAACAGTATCCGAGGCTGGAGAAAGGTCAACAAGCATGGGGATTGAGAAACTGCCGCTGGGTTTGGCAACTAAGAGATCAGTGGGTACTTTGGGAGCAGTTTCAGTGGAATGATAAAATCAGAAACCAGATTGTAAGGGATTAAGAGGACAGTGAGAGAAGCGGCAAGGGAGGCACCTGTTACAGATAGCCTTTTCAAGGAGGATTAGCAGCTGTAAAAGGCAGCAGAGCTATGGGAGCTAGTTTATGGAGAGTGATGATCAAGTGAGGGGTTTTTGAGGTTGGGGGAGACAGGGGCATGGATGCAGGGCATAGGGAAAGAGCCAGGAGACAGGGAGAGATTGAAAATAAGGGAGTGGGGGTGCCGGAGGAGTGCTGGGATCACTTGAGGGGTAGAAAGGTTGGCTTTGATAAGGAGACCGCTACTTCATGTGAGATGGGGGTGAAGAAGAGTGGGGCAGGAGGCATCCGAGTCATAGGAGATAAGGAAGGGAGGAGAGGAAGCGCTCATGTTTTCAGTAAAATATTGGGCAAGAGGGTGGGGGGGAGGGGGGGAGGTTTGGGGAAGGGAGAGGGGGCAGCATCTCCACCAGGTTTGGGAGTACATGTGGGATGGCTACAACTAGCAATGACCTTCCTTGCTAAAATCTTTTAGGATCCAATATGAAAGGCTCTATTTGACTTTTAAAGTCCTTTATCACCCTGCCTCCTCGTATATTTCCCTAGATATATCTCCCATCACACTTTACTCTTCCTTCCACATATTTGATGATTAATTAGCAATACCCAGCTACGGGCAGTGAAGTGGCACAGTGGATTCTTCCTGAGTTCAAATCTGACCTCAGACATTATTAGCTGTGTGACCCTGGGCAAGTCACTTCACCCTGCTTGCCTCAGTTTCCTCATCTGCAAAATGAGTTGGGAGGAGGAAATGGCCAACAGCTCCAGTATCTCTGCCATGAAAGCCCCAAATGAGATCATGAAGAGCTGGGCATGACTGAAATGCCTGGACCACAACAAATAGCTAAATGCAAGCTCCTGATTATCCTCATACTTAGAACACTCTCCCCTATACTTCACCTCTGCCTCCAGGCAGACAGCCCTAGGCCCAAAGCCCAGCCTGGGAGGAAGGGCCGGGGAGTTCAGGGAGTTCAAGGCTCATTTCAAACTCCACCTTCTCCAGGAGGCCTCTCCTGTTCTCCCCCATTGCTGGTGCCCCTCCCTTTGACATTACCTGCCATCTGCCCTGAATGGTGCTTGTATGCACCTTCTCATCTACAGTTCTGCTAGAGTGTGAGCTCCTAAAGGATGGGGATGGTTTTTGCTGTTTCTCAGTATCATCAGTGCCTTGTCCTGGGTCTGGCACCAGGAAAATGTACCAACAAATGCCTCTTGGCTGAATGATTCCACACTCTCCTCATGAGGCAGTGGCCCTGAGTTCTCAAAGACCTTGTCAATAGAGTGCGAGCTAAGGCAGCTTGTATCAAAGCTCAGCGGCTGGCCTGGCCACGGACAGTCGGCTCCCAAAGGCCTCACTGGAGGGAATGACCACTCCCAACAACAAATGATGTAAGTATGAATAGGAGAATGCAAAGGCCAGGGGAATCTAGGAAGGCACAGAAAGAACGCAGGGCTAGGCCTCAGGAGCCCTGGGATGGAATCTACTCCCTCTATGACTCAGCATTCAACACATGTTGATTAACATTTGCCAAGCCCCGTGCTAGGCACTCAGGCTACAAAGGCCTAAAGAATGAAGCAATCCCTCCTCTCAAGAGGCCTGCTTTCTGGTAGAGTATCTAATACATACCTGTTAGTTTTTTCAATGGAAAAAGGGTTGGATTTGAAGTCAGAGGAGCTGGGTTCAAATGCCAGCTCTGCTCTTGGTTACCTGTGTAACTCGCTCACTCTGTGGAAGTTACTTATCTTTCTGCATCTCATTTCCACATGAGGAAAATGAGAGAATTAGATGACCTCTAAGGTGCTTTCCAGTTCTGTCTATTCTGTGCAATGTGGGCAGAAGCTGGTAGGTGGGGGGGGAGGGGAGAAAGAGAGTAAAGGGGGAGGTGATAAAAAGGGGTTATTGGGGGAGTCACTAGGTGGTACAGTAGACAGAACATGGGCCTTGGAGTCAGAAGGACCTGGGTTCAAATCTGCCCTCAGATGCTTAGTAGCATGACCCTAGGCAAGTCACTTAACCCCAACTGCCTCAAAAAATTAAGTGTCATGAAAAGTTTCAGGTCAAAAGTGGTGCTCGAGCTGTGTCTTGAAAGAGGATTCTATGTAACTGAGGAAAGTGAATGCCAAGCACGAGAGACAGTCAGGGCAGAAGGAGAGAAATAAGTAGAAGGCCGTGGAAGGTCAGTTTGGCTGGACTGTAGGATGCAAGAGAGGGATTAATATATAATAAAGTTGGGAAGATAGACTGGAGCCAGGTTGTGAAGGGCTTTAAAAGCTAGAGTGGAACAGATATGGCATCTCAGAGGCAAGAGAGAGCCCCTGGAGTTTATTAAATAGGTCAGATCTGGGCTAAGGAAAATCACTGTCAGCTGTGTGTAGTATGGATTAGAGGGGAGATGGCTTTGGGGCAGGGAGGCAGACTTGGCAGTAAGTCTTTAGGTAAGGGATAAAAAGAATCTGAGCTGTATGAGAAGAGAGAGTGCTGGGATTCCTGATTTGGGGTGGGGCCAAGATGGCAGCATGGCCAAGATGGGATTCCCACTGGATATGTGGGAAGAGCTGAAAGTCAAAGACGCCAATTGAGGTCATGACTCTGGGAGATTGGAGGATGGTGGTATCTGATAGAAAATGGGAAAGAACTGGGTTTGGGAGGAAAGAGAAATGTTTTGGATGGGTTGCATTTGGGGTGTCTATGAGACATTCATTCTGAAATGGCCAATACACAGTTTGTGGGAGTCAATGAGATCACAGAGAATGTATCAAGAGAAAGGAGCTTCAGGACAGAGCCGTGGATGGATACCCACAATTAGTGGACAGGACATGAATAATGATACAGCAAAAAATCTGAGGATTGGTCAGACAAGGAGAACCAGGATGGGGAGCAGCATGACAGAAACCCAAAGAGGCGAGACCAACGGGGGCCACCGATGGGGGTGTGTACCAACGGGGGCCACCGATGGGGGTGTGTACGACAGGTTCAAATGCAGCAAAGGTCAGAAAGGATGAGGGCTGAGAAAAGATGCTCAGATCTGGCAGTTAGAAGATCGTTGCTAACTTTGCACTGACAAGTTTCAGTCAACTGATGAGGCAGTGCAAAGGACTGTGGATAAAGGAGAGACGTGAAGACAAGGAACATGGTTTCTCCTAGGAGTCAGGCTGAGGAAGAGATGAAGGATATAAGTATAGGTCTGAGGAGATGGCAGGGTCTAGGGAAGGTTTTTTGGTTTATTTTTTAAGGACTGGGGAGACAGGTATGCTTAAAGGCTCAGGGAAGGAACAAGAAGATAAGGAGAGACATAAGATTAGAAAAAAGCTGGGGATAATTGAAGGAACAATCTGCTGGAGAAGATGGGAATCAAATACACATGTAGAAAGGTTGACCCAGGCAAAGAGAAGGGCCTTTTTGTCAGAGACTGGAGAAAAAAGAGGTGAGAATGGGGGGGGGGGTGATGTTAAGGAGGGTTTAAATAAAGAAAGGGAAGAGGAAAATCATGGCCAGTGGTCTCCATTTTCTCAGAAATGTAAGAAGCAAGGTCTTGGGCTAAGAGGTTGGTGAAGGGAGTGTTTAGGAGGCTTGAGGAAAGAAGACGTAGTTTCAGACAGCTTCTGTGGGGAGTGAGGTAGTGACTTTCACCTGGCTGCAGAATTGTCCTGGTGATTGCACAGATCACCTCCACTCTGTGGGCTACAGTTTTCTCATCTTTAAGGAGAATAGGTTGACCTCAGTATCTTGGGGTGCTAAAAAGAGTGGCTAGGCTTGGAGTGAATAAGGGCTGGGTTCAAATGCCCCCTCTACCACTTGCTAACCGGGTCACCACAGGTGACCACACTGAGCTTCACTTTCCTTATCTGTGAAATGGGGATGACAATAATAGCATCTGAAAAGCACAAGGCTTCCAAGTGCCTTTACATACTTGTAATATCTCACTTGGGTCCTACAACAACTCAGGTAAGTGGGTGCATTTTATAGAAAGCCCCTCAGAGAGGTGAGCACAGCTGGCCACAATTAGTAAGTATCAGAGGCAGCAGCTGTGCTCCAGCCACTATACTTTGCTCAGCTATTACTATTACCATGGCCATCATTCTCAGCTGAGGGAGTCAGGTAATCATGAATAAGATATTTCACTTTCCTGAGTCTGGGTCTCCTCTGAAAACTGGAGAGATGGTGAGGGGAAGGCATTGGATTATGTTCCATTTAGTTCAACAGCCTGCCCTCATGGGGCTTACACTCTATTAGAGAAAGAAACCTGTAGAGATAAGAAATGTAAGGTAATATGGTTTCTGCTAGGTGGCTGGGTGGTACAGTGGGTAGAGTACTGAGCCTGGAGTCAAGAAGACTCAAGTTCAAATTTGACATTTACTAGCAGTGCATCCCTCCCTGGGCAAGTCACTTAATACCGTCATTCTTGGCTTCCTCATCTGTAAAATGAGCTGGAGAAGGAAATGGTTAACCATTCTTGTTAACCATTTTAAAGATTACAAAATGCTTCCCAGACTTCGATCCTCAGAACAACCCTGCTATTAAAATCTCCATTTTGTATATGAGGGAACTGAGGCAGCCAGAGGTTAAATGACTTGCCCAAGGTCACACAGTTAGTAACTGTTCGGGTATTCTTGACTATAGGTCTCTATTCTCACTCCACCCTGCCATCTACAGAGAAGCTTATTGAGAGCTTTACAAATTTATACTAAGTACCTGAGGCACCAGGAGGAAGGGAATACTGGAAGTGCTCCCAGAAGCTTGCATGAACTGAAATTACCCTTAGCCTGGACCCACAGAATGGGTTGTCAGAGATCAAACTTGAACTCTTTTGGCCCTGCCTCCCAGGCTGAGCTTTGGCCCCTAGAGGCTGTCTGCCAGGGCCCTGCACAAAAGCAGTAGAACCATTCTGTGCTCGGTCCCACGCAGCCAGCCACCTCCTCCCCCTTGCCCTAGAGCAGACCAAGCAACTGGAAGGACCAGAAAAAGATAATCTGGGGATCTCCCTAGAAGAGGGCCCTAACCAGGGAGAGAGCCTGGCCCCCAGGCTTAGCAGACCTATGGGTGCCTGGGCCATACTTTCAACATGGCCTCTCACAATGTGCCTGGCACAGCACTCTCAAAGTCCAAAAGCTGGGCGATATCAAAGGGCAAGATGATGTAATACCCCTCCCCCACCAAGCCCAGATGGGCCCAGCAAACTCCTAGAATCGTCCCAAGAACAGAGAACTAGAGCCGACTGTCTAAAGTCCTGGAACGAGAGCCCTTAGGAGGCTAATCTGCTCCATTAAGGGCCATAGGCTAGTTATCAGTACAGGCCCCACCTCACAGGTCCTCCTTTTCCCGGCCTAAGCTGCTTTAGCCTCAGGCACTGCCGTCCCCTCCCCCCATCTTTCTGGCCTTTGTGTGACTTTGGGCCAGGATTGGTTTTCCCCCTCCATTAACAGAGAGGCAGAGAGGGAACTGGACGATGTTGGCCCTCAGATAGTTCCCCAGTTCTGTGGTTCTGTTGTTCCAAGGTTCCTCTCTGCATCTAACATTCTATTGTTGTGTGATTTGGGGTCCAGCTCCAACTCCTATAAATACAAGGAATCCTCCTCTACCTCCTCCTGGTCCCCTTGGCTGGGCCTGGAATCTGGGGGTGATGCTGGAGCTTTTCCAGCTACCGCTGTAGGATGATAGCAGTAGGACAACCCAGGACATTCCAAGGCAGTTAATTAAAGGTAGTGGAGACAGGAGGCTTGTGAGATAGTGAAGAGAGAACAGGTAATAAAAATCACCAAGGGGAGCAAGAAGCACAACTATTTCCATAAAGAGCCCTACCAGGAGCTAAGAGGTTCGGGTTCTAGTCTTGTCTGAACATCCCGGGGAATTCCCTTTATCTCACTGGGCATTCATTTCTTCATCTGCAATATGGGTAATGAGATGCAGATTTTCGATTTCTGAACGCTCAAGTTCTATCTGGAGGAGGGGACCGGAGGATCTCTAAGCGCTAAGGTTCTATCTGGAGAAGTGGAGCCCGAAGGTCCTTACCTGTAGCCAGGTAGTACTTTTTGACACCGGTGACCTCCTCCAGCTTCCCCAGGATATCCGTGACAATGTTTTTCTGCTCCAGGAACTTCTGGAAGCGCTGCCTCAAGCTACCCATGGCTCCCGGGACCGAGGGAGGAGGAGAGGGGACGGAGGATGACTGGACCCGGGTCTGAGGGGCGACCTCCAGGGCTCCCCCGCTGCTCTGCAGCGGTGCTGGTGGCGTCTCCCTCTCCAGACTCCCAGGACCTCCACTCCTCGGTCCCTCCGTCCCTCCCCTTCCTTCCCTCCCACCTCGTGGTCCTGCAACTGCTGGGGGCGACCTGCATCCGCCCCCTGGATATAGGATTGGACGGGAAATCGAGGCGGGGCCTCGGTCGGCCCGGCCTGCTCCCGCTGACCAATGAGAGCGCGGAACGGACAAAGGAGGCGGGACTTTTCTTCCAACCCCTAGTAGCTCGGAGAATCCACCCACCTGTTAGCTAGTCGAGAGAGAGAAGAGGGGGCGGGGCCTGGGAGAGAACTGGGACTCGTAGGAGACAGGTACGGGAAAGGGTAGGGGAGACCAGGGGGGCAATAGCCTTTATTTCTCCGGCCGTCCCTCAAAACCCACACCTGCCAGGTCTCCTACCTGAGTTAACGTCCCTCCCATACCCAGCTCCACTCAGTCTAGGCTGCTCCCCTCCTCTCCCTTCTCTCTCGTCCTCCTTCCTAACTAGTCCTTGGGCCTCTAAACTCACTTCTCCCACATCTCAAGCAGAATTACCTCCGAGAACCAGTCTCATGCTTTCCCCGCACCCCCACCCCCGGCCATTTTACATTCCAAGTTTTTCCTCCCTCGGAGATCCAGAAAGAAATCCCACTTAGTATTCTGCATACAGTAGGAGCTCAATAAATGTTTGGGAATGCAATGTGATGGTAGTGGAAAGAATCTTGAATTTGGAATCAAAAGACCCAGTTCATTCATTCAACAAATATGAAATGTCTCTACGTATGGACACAGTGCTCAGTCCTGGAGGCCAGGGACACTGAAATAAAAAGTACAAAATTCCTGCCCAGAGAAGCTTGTGTTCTAAAGTAGTAGAAGAGAAATGTACACTTACCAGCTGTGTGACCCTGGGCAAGTCGCTTAACTACCCTCACTTTCAGTTTCTTCATTTGTAAAATTCAGATAATAATAGAACTAGTTTATAGGGTTGTTGTGAAAACCAGATGGGATAATACACACAAAGCTTCTGGCTAACTTTAAAACATTCTGTAGTAAATATTAATTTTATCATCATTATTATAAAAATGATACAAGAAAGGGAGTGGTGCCCTATTCTATCAGGAAGTAAAATTCAATGGGAAGGTTACCGGGAAGAACTGAAAGCTAAAGCTAGCCCTACATTGAAGAGAGGCAAAAATTCTGAGAAGTAGAAATGGGGAGGGAATATATTCCAGTTATGGGGGTGGGGAATGGGAGGTACTTGAGCCAGCCCAGGGAGACAGTAGCTCTTTGGGTTTGGGGAGACAGCAGTACAGTTTAGCTGGAATATGGAGCTCCTAAAGAGGAGTAGTAGAATGTAAAATGAATTTGGAAAGGTAGGTTGAGGGCAGATTGTGGAGAATGAGGAATTTGTATAGGAATTTAACCTATAGGCAATAGTGAGCCACTGAAGGGTTTGGGTTGTTTTGGGGTTTTTTTGTGGGGGGAGACAATGGGGTTAAGTGACCTGCTCAGGGTCACACAGCTAGCAAGTGCTTGTCTGAGGCTGCATTTGAACTCAGGTGCTCCTGACTTCAGGGCCAGTGCTCAATCCACTGAGCTACCTAGTTGCCCCCTGAAGGTTATGTTTAGCAAGGGAGTGAAGTGGTCAAATTTGGATCCTAGATAGATAGATAATGTTGGCTTTGATGTAAAAGTTAAATTGGAGAAGGGAGGGAGGGCATGGAGATCAATTAGGAGGCTAGAACTGATAAATCAATCAATGAATCAAAAGCATTTATTAAACACCTGCTGTGTGCCAAGGACATAAAGACAAAAATAAAAATATGTACAAAATATACACATTATAAATCCAACGTTATGGGGTAGGAGAGGAACCCTAGTTCCAAAGAGGGGAGAGAGTGGATCTAGAAATACCTCAGGTAGGAGGGAGGGCACAACCATACAACCACAAATTAACACGCAAATAAGGCATTTCAGCTGGTCTGAATTAGGGTAGGAGCCATGATGAAGATTGAGATAGAGAAGAAGAATGTACAAGACTTGGCAAATGATTGGATGAAATTATTAAAGTGGGAACGGTCAGATTCCAACTCTGCCTCTGCCTAAAAAATCCCGCAGCTTACCGGAAGCCTTCACATGGCCCTAAATTCTAGTGCCTTCCCTTTGTTGATTATCTCCAGTTTATCCCGAATATTTCTTGTTGGTATGAAGTTGTTTTCATGGTGTGCCCTCCCATTAGATAGGAAGCCTCTAGAGAACAGAGTGTCACCAGCTTTTCTTTATAACGCCAGCGCTTAGCATGCAGTATCTGGCACATGTTTACGGACAGACTGATTGACTAGCAAAGCAGCGTGTCTTGGGACAAGTCAATTCAATGCCCTTTTTCATGCCTCGGTTTGTTCCTCTGTAAAATGGGAGTTTCAGAATTTGCATGGTATACTGTAAAGAACCACAGAGACTCTGAGCAGATGCCGTGGAATGGCTGAATCAACTCAAATCTGAGGAAGCCCGCAACTAGCCTCAGGCCACCCTCTTTGCCACTAATTAAAAGCTAGCTAGAAAGACCTTTTGTGGTTTACGGATCATAATCTAGTGCAGGGGTGGGAAAACTACTTTTATTAAAGGGATTTGTTCCGGGAAGTTTGGATTCCCTCAAAGTGTCGCTCTGGAGAACGTAGAGGACCACCACCCCTGATCTAGTGCAACCCTCTCACTACACAGGAAAAGACAACGGAGGGTCAAAAACGGGGAATGACTGACCCAAAGTCACATAGCGAGACGGGTAAAATCGGAACTCAGATCTGGTTCTCCAGGTTAAGAATGACGATGGGAGAGGAAACGTAGACTTGGGGGAAATAGAGAGGAGAAGGTCCTATCCCATTTGCACTCACCTGGGGCGCCCCCTCCTTCTGGCAGTCCTCCCCCCACTCCCTAGCGTACAGGACTCCATTTTCCCGCCCCACTTCCTGGCTAGTTCGGGGGCCGCACAGCCCCCTGGGAATGAAACCCCCCTGGGGGGGCAGGGGCAAAGGGGTTGCCATGGAGCTGGGAAGCTGCGTCCAGAGGACGGGGGTTGCTTGGATCTGGTGTCCAAGGGGCGGGGCTGCTTCATTCCTGCCGGGGGTGAGGGGGGCGGAATGGGGTGGGGGTGGGAGCATTTAAACACCGCCCCCTGGGGCCCTAGAGACAGTTTGTCGCGAGGGAGGGGCTTCTCCCGGCCCCAGGCTACCATGCCGCTCTGTTGGACCCAGCTGAGGTTCGTTCTGACCCTGGCTCTGACCTTGGTCCTAGTCCTGATCTTAAACCTGGTTCTAGTCTCCATCTCCCTAGAGGGGCCCAGACAGGAATCGGGGACAGACCGGGGTCACCGGGGCCACTTCTTCATCCCCATCTATGTCAGCAGTTGGGCAGTGCTGCTGCCTGAGGGCAGCCAGGAGGCCGAGCGCTTGGCCCGCAAGTTCGGCTTTGTCAACTTGGGGCAGGTAGGACACCCGAGGGGCCTCTCTAGGGCTCTGGGTTCTGCCAAGGGCACGAATGCCATCCTCTTCACTCCCTTCGCTCAGGTGGTAGTTTTCCCAAGCCTTCTTCTGGGACACATCACACTCCACCCCCACCCCCACGCACAGTTTCCTCCCCTTCCCCTACCATTCAGCCCCTGTACTGTCCTCTCCATACACATTCTGATCCTCCCAGGCTACACCCCATCCCCAATACTGGCACAAACTCCTCCGGACACCATTACACTTTCATTCTCAGTAAACAGTTTATTAAGCCATTCAGCTCTGTGCTGGGCCCTAGCTATGCAACAAATGAATTTTTAAAAAAATACCGATTTGGGGGGATAAGATATACTTACTGGGGAGAAAAAAACAATCCCAGAACTCCAATAATTTTGAGAGATAAGATAAAATTGCTCACAAATCAGTGGGATACTAGGAGGCAGCCACTCCGGAGGAGCTGAGTGAGGATGCCTGGGACCCTGCAGCAGAGTGGAGGGGAGCCAACTGGGATTGAAAAAGGGACAGAGAATGCAAAGGCAGGAAGAGAAGGAATATGTTGGGCTTGATTTTGACCAGATAGGATTGAAGTATCCGTAGGACACCCAGGTGGAGTTTGGAGCTCAGGAGAAAAACTTTGCTAGGAACTTGCGTCTTTGCCAAGTTAATACTCCTGTTTATACACTCTGCATTCCAGCTAAACTGGACGGCCAACTCTTCTGCCAAACCCACCGGCTATCTACCATCTTCCTGAGTCTGACTCCATAAGCTCTAACCATTGGCAGCTATGGACGCTTCCATTATCTATTTTTTTGTTTGTTTTCAAACATTGTTATTTTTTAGTGTCTGATAATTCCCCTGTCCCTGTAAATATCTATCTTTTAATGTGCCAGGCACTCAAGTTGCAAATCTTAATATTAACAATGGAGCTGAAAGCTCAAAGGGCCGAGTGTAAGATAAATTTTACAGAGAAGGCAACTGAGGCTCAGACAAGGATGTGGCTTGTCTAATAGGAAACTTGAGACAAGAATTCAAACTCCAGAGCTAGCACTCCTCCCATCTGTAGAGCGGTGAATTGAGAAATCTGTGCCTCCTCCCCCTTGTCCTGGCAAGCTTTGCAACTTTAACCCTACAGATGGTTGAAAATTATTCCTCCATGTGTTGGCATCTACTGAGGCTCCATTCTTAATACCAAGACTTGCAACTTGACTGCCTGATACATTATTAAAAGATAAATATTTATAGGGGCAGGAATTTCCTGGCACTAAAAAATAACAATGTATGAAAGGCAAAAAAAAAAAAAGATAAAGGCAGGCATGGAAGTGGTCCCAGTCACCAATGGATGGTTAGGGTGTATGGGGAGAAGGGAGCCAAAGGTGGAGCCTTCAGGGATGCCTTATGGTTATGGGCAAAAGAAGGCACGGGGAAACAGTACAGGCCTTTCCATGAGGTGATATGGTATGATGTGCAATTTAGCTAGACCTTAGAGTCAGGCCCATCAAGGTACCAGTCATGGCCTTGGTGGGGAGGGCAGCTAGGTAAGCTATCTTTCCATCATTTAAAGACTTCCTCTTGTCTTAGACCTTTTTCTCTTCTATTCACAGAAACCTGACTAACTCTCCCCAATAGGCAATGCACCTCTGGCTACATTCTCTAGGACTGAAAATGACCCTCATGTTCACTGAGCCACTAGGTGGGGAGAGGTCAGCACTGCTACTTGCAGAACCTCCTTCACTCAGGAACCTGAGTTCTTTAATGTTCAGTCCACAAGTTTTTATTAAGTCTTTCAAATTGTTAGCATAGAATAGCTGAGCACATGGTACAAAGAAAGGTATAAACAGTCTCTGCCCTTAAGAAGCTTATATTCTAATGGGAGAGACATCTTGGAAATAAATACATAATAGATTGTTGTTCAGTTTTATCCAACTCTTCATGATCCCATTTGTGGTTTTCTTGGTAAAGATATCAGAGTGGTTGGCCATTTCCTTCTGCAGTTCATTTTATAGATGAGGAACCGAGGCAAATAGGGTTAAGTGACTTGCCCAGGGTCACACAGCCAGCAAGTATCTGAGGCCAGATTTGAACTCAGAAAGATGAGTCTTCCTGACTCCAGGCCCAGCTGCCCCAAGTAGTAGATAAAGTATATACAAATAGATTGAAAAGTGTGTAGGAGGAGGCACTTGAATCTCCTTGAGGAATGCTAAGGATTCTAAGGAGTTGAGGTGAGAAAGGAAGGCCTTCCAGGCAGGGGACACAGCTAGTGCAAAGGTACAAAGAGGAGATGAAGTGTTGGGCATGGGTCTAACCTAGTATCTGGCACATAGTAGGCATTTAATAAAAACTTGTTGATTGATTAGCATTGAATGCTAATTGTAAAGAGGAGTAATATCCCTCCTTCCTTTAATTGCTAAACTCTGTCATCAGTGCCTTCTCTTCCTTTCCTCTCCCTGTTTTCTTAACTTTCTGCAATTTGACATCCAACCTCATCATTAATCTGAAATTGCTGTCACCAGTTACAAATGATCTCTTAACTGATAAATCTAATGAACGTTTTCCTGGTCCTTATCCTTCTTGACCTCTCTTCAGCTTTGGACAGTGCCTCTCACCCTCTTCTGGTAATCCTACTTATCTGACTGCTTTTCTCCATCTCCTTTGATGGATTTTTATCTAGGTCATATTTGATAGAGCACCCCTCACCCCAAGACTGTCTTGGACCTTCTTAGTATCCACCAGTTCCCCCATCCTCCAGGGCTCTCCCAAGCCCTCCCCTTTACTCTAAGTTCACTTTCCTCCCTTCCTAATCTTGACCAAAGAGTTAAGGATTTCTCCCAGTACTCCTGAATCCCTGGATCTTTCCATACTCATAACTTGCCCAACCTTAGCCCTGGATTGCTCCCTCCATCTGCCTCCTCCACTTTTTTGCCCCTTTTTGGAGGGCAGTGACTTGCCCAAGGTCACACAGCTAGTTTTTGTGTTAAGTGTCTGAGGCTGATTTGAACTCAGGTCCTCCTGACTCCAGGGTCATTCACCGAGCCACCTAGCCACTTCTGTGCTGTTGAATGACACTGGAAGAAATCACTCAACCAGAGCTGACTGGGTCCACTAAAAATGTATTTTCTCTATAATCTCATCTAGGCCCTCACTGCTGCCAGGTTAATTCTTGTAGTCTTTCCCTAACTGATTCATTTTTTTAATTCCACAAAGCTGCTCTTCTAAATCTTCTCTATCTCTTCAAGCCTTTAACTCCAGCTCCTCCTTCCCCTCTTAGTAGAGGTCCTTGAAATCTACTACTTAAAATTTTTTTCAGTTGACAATCTATTTTCTTCCACCCCTCCCCCCATGCCTCCCATTCTTTTTTCCTCCCACCGTGGGGGGAAGGGAAAGGGAAGAAGAACAAAAGCCTTTTAACAAATATGTATAGTCTCGGAAAACAAACTTTCACATTGGCCTTGTCAAAAAAAATAGATCTTATTCTGAGTTCATCTCTTCTTCAGGAGGTGGGTAACATTCTTCCTCATCAGCTCTTTAGAATCTGGTTGGTTATAATCACTTAGGATTATTAAGATTCTTTGGTCTTTCAAAGTTGTTTGCCTTTACATTCTTGTCATTATATAAATTATTCTCCTGGTTCTGCTCACTTCACTCTGTATCTGTTTATAGAAGTCTTCCCAGGTTTCTATGAAACCATCCCTTTCATCACTTCTTGTAAGACAATAGCATTCCATTGAATTAATAAACTTGCTGTATTATGCCATAATTTGTTCCCCAATTGATAGGTACATTCTTAGTTTCTAATTCTTTACCACCCCAAAAAGAACTGTTAGAAAATTTTTATACTCCTTTTTTGACTCTGTTTCCTCTTTCTTTGATTCCTCTTAGGGACATAGGCCTAGTAGTGGTATTTCTGAGAACTCATACTTTATTGAGAAAACCCAGGCCGTTTGCCAAGACCTCCCTCTTATCCCCCATTCCACTCCTTAAGGTCATTAGCTCTTCTCCTGTTTTGGCTCAGTCTCTTGCCAGAGGGGTGGTCCTTTTCCTTACTAGGAACAATCCCTCAGTCTATGCCTTGATCCCAGCCCCCCCACACCTCCAGTCCCCATCCCCATCCCCCCCCCTTAGTCAGCTGCCCTTCCAATCATTCCCTCTCTTTCTCTCTGTTCTTCAATCAGTACCTAGGTATTCATGATTTTTTTTTAAGAGGCCATTCTCTGCTTCGTGTCTTACCTACCTTTAATCACTGAGTGGATGATGCCTCAGTCAAACTGAGACCTGTTAAAGACCTTAGCTTGAGAAGGCCAAGGTCTCCCACTGCATCCAGGGCCATCTCCTGTCGTTCTGATCTATATCTTGCCACTGAACCCATGAGTCTGGTTGGTGACTTTGGACAGCCCTCATCAATTAAATCCAATTCACTGGAATGTCAGGGCATCACCTCCCTGAAGTCATGGTCCTTTTTGAGAAAGAAGGACAAACTACAGCAGGGTATTTATGATCTTCTTTCTTTTCAAATGCTCATCTGTGTACATAATTTGTGTGCATATTTCCCACCCCCCACCCCAGTAGAGTGTACCCTTTGAGGACAAAAAGACCATTTCCCATATTTTATTTGTACCCCCAGAGCCTAGCGTAGGCAGTATGACCTGTGGAAAGAAGAATATTGGATTGGGAGATAGAGGGCCTGGGTTTGAATCCTGATTTTGCTCCTTGTGACCTCCAGGACCTTGGGCAAGCCATGACTCTTTGGGCCATGTTCCTCCTCTGTAAAAGGGGGGCTTTGGACTCTGAGCTTACTTCTAGTTCTGACTATGTGGTCTAAGTAGGTATTTAATAAATGCTCATTATTTGGATTGGACGTAATCAGGAGCAAGTCACATAACTTCTCTAATGACTGAGTTTCCCCATCTGTAAAGTAAGTATAACTATAATAGTAGCTGACATATATAGCAATTGAGAGTTTGTTTAATTAAAAATACACACACTTTAAATATACTTTCTTATTTGTTCCTCACAATGGCCCTGGGAAATAAATACTATGGACAGAATAAGACCCATTCTACAGATGGGGAAACTGAGACTTGGGAAAGGGAAATGACTAGTCCAAGCTCATTCAGTTAGGAGGTATCATAGGTTGAATTTGATTCCAGACCTCTGCTCGCTCCAAATTCAGCCCTTCTCACTATAAGATGCTGTTGTTCTATGATACTTTTGCCTTCCTGCTGGGGTTGTGTGCTCTGAAAACCTTCGCATCCTACATATGTGTGAGTAGTTATGAGGAGAATTCAAGGAACACAGTATCTCATAAACCCAAGAGGAGGAGGAGAGAAAATAATGGTCCACAGTATCAAATTTCAGATAGATAGATGAAAGAGGCTGGGGTATAACAAAAAGACCATTGGATTCAGTGGTAATGAGGTCATTAGTGGCCTTGGAGAGACTTGTTTCAATAGAGCAATGGGAAAGGAAGCCAAACTGCCAGGGCTTGAGGCATGAGCCGGTATCAAGGGAGTGGGGGAGGCTGATGAAGAGAGGATGCACACAGCTGTCCCTGGGATCTTCGTAGAGACACATTTGGGATCAGCTCCAGCACAGAGCTGTCTCTGGGGTCCATGTACAGACATATCTGAGATTCAGCTCCACTCTTCTACCCCATGAGTTCCCATCTGGAATTTCTACCTGGATGCCCTGCCGGCCTCCTAGACTCAGCATGTTGAGAATGGGATCCCTCAGAAACCTGCTTCTCCTCCAGACTTCACTATTTCCTCCCAGTCTCCGCAGGCTGGACACCTCAGAGTGGCCTAGGTCTGACTTCATCCCCTAGCATCCTGACAGTTGCTAGGTCCTAGAGATTTTTACTACCAGCTCTTTTCCCTGTTTACATGGCCACCATCTTCCTTCAGGCCTCCCTCACTTCTCCCCCAAACTCTCGTATGTCGTACCTTCCTAAGTGGTCTCTCCTTACCTCCCTCCCCTGGGTCTTCTCTCTTCATCCCACCCTCCCCCAGCTGCCATTCATCCTTTTAATGTATGGGTCCAATGGAGTTGCTCCCCTCCTTCAAAGCCTTCCTCGCTTCCTTGTGGCCCATAAGCTAAAGTGTATACACTTTACTTAGCCTGAAACTCTTTAGACAGATCCACAACTGGCTCCCAGGCTGCCTTTCCAGCTATATTTCATATTACTTTTATTGTACGCTTGATGTTCTAGTCTGAGTGAGCTATTGTCTGGTCTCTGAAGGCCACCGTATTTTTGGAATGAATCCTTTCTCTTCAGATGAGTGTCTATCTACTAGTATATGTAGCATTTCTTCCCTCTCCCTCTCCCAATAGAATGGAAGCCCTTTGAGGACAAAGACTATTTATTTTTTATTCTTTCTTTTCTTTCCAGAACCTAGCACAGCAGCACAGTACAACGGGGGAAAAACCCCAAACATTTGGATCTGGAGATAGAGGAGCAATTATGAGGCCCCATGTTAGGTACTGGGCATGCAAAGGCTACAGTGACATTCTATCAGGACAGAAGTATGCATAAATAAACACATACACAGTAGATAAAAGTAAATTTAAGGTAAATTTGGGGAAGAGGGCACACATTTGGGGGGAGTCTGGAAAGGCTTTATGTAGATGGTATTGACTGAGAAGAGTTTTGCAGGAAACAGGATTCTAAGAGGCAGAGGTGAAGAAGGGAATGCATTCTAGGTATGGAGAAGAGACATTTGAGGCATAGAGAAGGAAGATGGAGTGTGAAGTGTGAGCAAGAGCAAATGCCTTTTGGGGGACCCTAGAGGAGAGAAAGGGGAATAATAGGGAAGACAGCTGGAAAAGTAGGGTGGGGCCAGATTAAAAAGGGCTTTCTCTGTGATTTGAGAGTCAATAGGGAGCCATTGGAAGTTCTAGAGTAAGGGAGTGACATAGACTTGGACTGTAAGAGATGAAGCTGAGGCCATTGCAGTTGTCCAGTATGGTAGAGTCAGAGCAGAATTCAGAGGCTATTCAGTCCAACCCTGACATTTTACAGAGGAGAAAACTGAGTCAGAGGTTAAGTGATTTGCTTTTTATAACTCTTATCTTCCGTAAAGGCTCAAGTCAGCACCTGAGTGACCTTGGGTTAATCTTTTTACCCCTCTGGGCCTGTTTCCTTTTCTGCAAAAATGAGAGGTTTGGACTAAGGCCTCTTCTAGCTTTAGACCAGTGAGTCTATGATCTTCCCTGGAGGCTCCTTCCCTCCCTGGGCTCCCCAGCTTAGTGTTCTCTCAGCCATCCAGTTTCTTAGAGCCTTTGACGGCATCTCTCTTCTGCCCCCCCCCCCATTCTCCATCCCCCAGATCTTGTTTCATACTTACCTGTGTGTGTGTGAGGTATGCCAGTTAGTAAGATGGAAACTTCCTGAAGGCAAAGCCAGGTCGCTTTTTTCTTTGTTTCCCCAGAACCTAGCAAGGGCCTTGAACAGAGTAGCTACTTAATAAATATTTATTGAAGGGATGTGTATGAGTGCATGCATAAACACCCACATACACTGCTCTCCTCATTTCCTACACATATACACGCAGCTCCCTCCTGGACATGTCTGAAGGCCTGTCCATGGCTGGTGTCTTTCCAGAAACACATAATAGCTCTTATTTCATCATTTACATAACAGCATCAGCCCTGTAAGCTCAGAAATAAATACATACATCTGTCCCTCATACACAGCCTTGGCCAGCGGTTTCCTTCCCCAACTTTTTCCTCTCCAACTCAGCCACAGAGAAATGTCAACACACCCACCCCCCACTCTGGGCCCCCACAATATTCCAGGGAGTCAACAGAACTCACTACTATGTGACCAAGCAGAATCCCATTCTGGGTGGGGAAGAGAACCAATGGAAGGAAAGCTCCTGTTGGGCCTTCCCTTGGGAAGTTGGGCCTCTCAGCACCAGTCAGGCTCTAAGAGGTGTGAAGTGATAGTTGTCCAGGGGGTGGGGGTGATGCCAGACTGCCTCTCAATGGCATGGCCATGGTATCCAGGGGCCCCTGGCTCGGTCATCTTCCCTGCAGGTCATCCAGGGTCAGCACTATTACCACTTCCAGCACCGGGGAGTGGCTCCTAGAGCCCTGAGCCAGCACTGGGGCCACAACCTAAGGCTGAAGAAAGACCCTAAGGTGAGTGGGAGGAGGAAGAGGAAGAAAACCCCAGATTCTCTGACCTTGTCATTCTACCTGCTTCCTCTCCTTGGGGGCCGGGGAGGGCAAGTTGGAGGCTCTTGTTTTATACCCTTAAAATTATATCACACAAGGCCTCCGAGATTTGGAGGAAACAGGCCCAAGGTCAATGAGCGAGCAGGGGGACTGGAATCAAATCTCAGTCCTCCCAGCAGTTGGTCATGTAACCTGTTCCTCAAAGGTCCATAGCAATGGAGAGCTTACTTCTTGAGGCCAGTCATTCTACTTTGGACCAGTTTTCATTATTAGGCAGTTTTTTGTTATGTTGAACTTAAATCTGAAGCCAGCAGTGTGCTGGGGCCAGCTCTACCCAGCCCTCTGGAACCAGCTACATTTTCAGTATGAGCATTTCTGTCCCAGAAATCCTCTAACACCGCCAAGCAGGACCTGAGCTGTTGTTCTGTCCAGCGTCTTGACTTGAGACAGTGATGCAAAAATGTTAATAATGCAGATTATTGGGAGCCCAGATTTCCTGCCGATTTGGGACTCTTTCCAAGCTAATAATAACCAATAACATTTATATAGAGCTTTAAGGTTTGTAAAGAGAGAGAGAGAGAGAGAGAGAGAGAGAGAGAGAGAGACAGAGAGAGAGACAGAGAGAGAGACAGAGAGAGAGAGTGTGTGTGTCTCATTTTATCTTCAGGATAACCCTGGAAGGTAGGTGCTATTACTACCCCCATTTTACAGGTGAAAAAACTGAGGCTGAGAAAGGTTAAGTGACTCGTCCAGAGTCATCTAGTTAGTAAATGTCCGAGGCTGGATTTGAACTCAGGACTTTGTGACTTCAAGCCTAACCCTTTATCCACTGTGCCGCCTATGACAGGCCTCTATCCCTATCCATACCGAGACTCAGGGGTTGGCCTCATGAGGCATATGAGTTTCCACTTTCATCCTACTCCATCCCAATAGCTCACTTTGTGGGTTCTTAATTAAAAAATTAATACACATATAGTCATTGATAATGACAACCTAAAAATCTAAAGTAAGACATAAAATCTTACATAAGCTCCCTGACAGTTAACAAGGTAAGAGGTGGTACAGGGTAGTTGCTGATCTTGGAGCCAGAAAGAGCTGGGTTTGGGTTCTGCCTTTGACACTGACTGTCTGAACCACTTAACCTTAGAGCTCTGAGCACGCTCTATGACCCACCTGCATCTTCTTCCTATACTAGTGAAATCAGTGCTCCTGCTGCTATCCTGTTTAACAAGTGCTCCTGCTGCTATCCTGTTTAACCCTCATATATTAACAAGCATCAAATAAGCAAAAATGGTCTTTTTTTTTTCTTCTGTAGCTCCTTACAGGTTTGTCTGAAGTTTTGCTTCCTCTGGTTTTTTCGTTAAAAAACAAAATAAAACAAAAATCCTCCCTTCTTCTCCCCCTCCCCTTTTTCCTATAAGGCTTTCATGTAGTCATTGAAGCAGGTAGGTGGGAGCATAGATAAGAGTGTGGATAAAATTTGGAGTCAGAAAGCCCTGAGTTCAGTTCAAGGACAGCTAGGTGGCACAGCAAATAGAGTGCCTGCCCTGGAGTCAGGAGGACCTGAGTTCAAATCCAACCCTAGACACTTAGTAACCCTGGGCAAGTTATATAATCCCATGTGCCTACACACACACACACACACACACACACACACACACACACACAAATTAAGAAGACCTGAATTCAAATTCTGCCTCAGACACATACTAGCTGTGTGACCTCTGTCAGCCTCATTTCCTCATTAGTTAAATGGGGATAATAATAGCTCTTACTTCCCAGGGTTGTTGTGAGGTTCACCTGGCATATGTGTAAGACACATCTCAGAATTTAAAGCATTATGTAAATGGGATCTGTTATTATTGTAGCCTGGGTGTAGCTGGTTCTGCTTCAGCTGACCTTGATTTGCTTTGTTTCATATTTCTTTGACAATTCATAGTTGTTATGATATTTCATTCCATGATTTTTTGGTCCAGATTCATGATTTCCTCAGTGTTGGGAACTTGGGCCGAAGGCACTCCCTTCACCAGCACAGATTGCAGCTCCTTTCTAACTTACAGTCTCAGAGTTGCCTGGGGTATTGAAAAGGTTAAATCATTGCCCCTCCTCTGGTCCTTCAGCTCATTTCTGTCAGAGGCTAACCTTGAACCCAATGGGTCTTCCTTCCTCTTAAGCTGATCCATTCACCTGTGTTGATATGCTATAATTTATTCAGCCATTTTCTACTTGTTGGAAATAGAAGTTGTCTTCCAGTTTTTTGCTTTTGCAAATAGAACCTTGAATAACATGTATTCCTACATACCCTTAAATACCACCTCCTCCTTAAAGCCTTCCCTGATTTCTCTCTTTCCCCTCTTCCAGTTGACTTTGAGGTGCAATTCCTCATCTCATTACCTGTGCCCCTGTCTTATGTGGACAAGCTTTGCTAGCCTAGTCCTAGGTGGGATCTTATCAAACCATGTAGGCCTGGAGCTTCTTAGTGCCAAAACTAAGCCTCATTTGCCTTAGTCTTCCTCCTGAGGCAGCCAGGTGGTGCAGTGGATAGAGTCAGGAAGATTCTTCTTCCTGAGTTCAAATCTGGCCTCAGACACTTACTAGTCGTGTGATCCTGGGTAAGTCACTTCACCCTGTTTGCCTCAGCTTCCTCATCTGTCAAATGAACTAGAGAAGGAAATGGCAGGCCACTCCTGTATCTTTGCCAAGAAAACCCCAAATGAGGTCACAAAGAGTTGGACATGACTGAACCAACTGAACAACAAAATAGTTCAAAGAAAGGAAGTCTGGAACCTCTGAGATGCCCAGTGTCTCTGAGTGGGGAAGACAGGGCTGATGTTCTTTTAGGTCCGCTGGTTTGAGCAGCAAACACTGAAGCGCCGGGTGAAGAGAGAGAATTTTGTGCTACCCACAGACCCCTGGTTCTCCAAACAGTGGTATTTGGTAAGAAGGGTGGGAATTGGGGGTATGGGGAATTCCAGAGGCCCTGGATAAGGAGTGAGGAGCAAGGCTTCCCTTAAGCCATAGTTTCCACTGTTGGGAGTTTGGGGCCCCCAGGTGGGGAAAGTCCCTGCAGAGATCTTCTGAGACTCCCCTTCTAGAACAAGCAAGTCCACCCTGACCTGAACATCCTGGAGGCTTGGAAAAAAGGTTACACAGGCCAGGGGGTTGTGGTATCCATCCTGGATGACGGCATAGAGAAGGACCATCCCGATCTGCAGGCTAACTATGTAAGTGCAGGGGCCTGGGGGTTGTGGGAAGGGGGAGGGAGTCCTAGGGGGGACACAAGGGGCTGGGGGAGTTGGGATTCTTAGACCCCCCTCACCCCAAGAACAACCAAAGTGGAAGAGAACCTTCACACATAGCAAGGACTCAACCAAGAGAGGAATGGGATAGTAAAAACACAGGATTGAGAATCAGAACCTGGGTCTGAATTCAGGCTCTTCCACTTACTAGCTGTGTGATCTTGGGAAAGTCACTTCCCTTCGATGGCCTTAATTTCTGTCTATAAAATTAGAGTATTGAAGCATATACTCCAGTGAAACCAATCTAGCTGCTGTTCCACCTCCCATCAGAATCCTTCCTTATCACCAGATCCTGGGAACCTTCGCTCCCTCCAAGGCACAACTCCTGCAGGAGCCCCTTGGAGGTTGTTTGTGTTCTCTCAGGTTCCCCCAAATTATTTTGTATTTATTTATTGGGGTACATGTTGTTTCTCCCCAGTGTAATGGAAGCTCCTTAAAGGCAGGGTCTGTTTCACTTTTGTCCTTGTAGCCTCAGCACCCAACACAGTGCTTGGCACAGAGTTCACAATAAAAAATTCTTGTTAAATGGAAGTGAATTTGATGGACTAAAGGCCCCTAAACCTATGATTCTGTGATTTCGGTTCAGATCCCATTACTTTTGCTCAGTAGCCACGGACCTTAGAGAAATCAGCCCATACCTGGTCAAGAACCCTTTCATCACCCCCCTACAAATGGTCATTTAAGCCTTCACTTGAAGATCTCAAGTGATCATCGGACCCATGATCTCCCAAGGCCCACCATTCCACTTTGGGATGGCACTCATTGTTAGGGATTTCAAGTCCCAACTCTGCTACTGACTACCCATGTGATCTTGGCAAGTTACTTTCAGTTTACCCATTTATAAAGTGGGGGTGGAGTGGACCAGATAAATGACCCCTAAGTACTATAATCCTTTGATCCAGGACCAGTTGGCCAGTTATGACTTCAACGACAATGACCCTGACCCACAGCCACGGTACACTCCCATGAATGAGAATAGGTGAGTTCCTTACTTGGATGCTAGTGAAGAAGAGTAGGTGGATCCCTTCCTTAGAGCTTCAATGGTGGGGAGGGATGGACCATCTCACCAAGCCACTTTTTCTCCCTCTCCCCAGGCATGGGACCCGTTGTGCAGGAGAAGTTGCGGCTGTAGCCAACAATGGGATCTGTGGCATGGGTGTGGCCTACAAGGCCAAGATTGGAGGTAGGAACCCCATGAGGACTGGCAGGAGTACCTGGAAAAGCAGCACAAGGGTGGCGGGCATCCCTGTTTCAGAAGTGATTTCCAACCAGAGGTTGAACTAGAATCCCTTGAAGGGCCCTTCCTGCTACGAATTTGTTTCTGGTGGATGATCATGAGATTAGTGCCCCAGTCTTTCTCTAGAAGAAAGGCACTGGCATCCATTCCAGAGTCCTGCTCTCTGTCACAAGGCAGGGAACTGGCATTGAGTCTCAGTGTATCAGAGAGCATTCCCCAGGTTCTGGTGCCCATGGATAGGAATCACTGTCTGAGTAGTAGACTGGTGTTGGTTCTAAAAGCTAGTGATAAAGATAATAAGTGGAGGACAGGGATGGGAGGGGCCTTAGAACATAAGGTGTCAGCTGGGAGAACCCTTTAGAATACATACTGTCAGAGCTGGGAGGGAGGATCTTTAGAACACAGGGTGTCAAGGCTGGGAGGGCAGGTCCTAGAATCCAGAATGTCAGAGTCAGGGGGCCCTAGAAATAACTGAAATGTAGAGAAGGGGAAATTACTTATTAATGAATTATGAAGCTTAAAAGGCCTCTCAAAAGGTATCCAGTTCCAGTCAAGCAGCAATCCCTGTTCCCAATATTCTTGACCTAAAGACCTGTTCCTTGACCATTGCTGGGTTTTTTAATGACCATTGGAGATCTTCCTCCTCACACATTCCTCTCTTGCTCCTAGTTCTACTCCTGGGGCCCCTTCTTTGTTATCCCACATGACCACTTTTAGATATTTGGAGACCTCATAATTTCCTCCTTACCTCTCTGGATCTCAGCTGGAAGGGACTTGAAGTCATCTTGTCCAAACACAGCCCGAAACATTAATGCCCACTACAGAATCCCTGGTGGGATCTCCTTCCTTCTAGTCCCAGTAAACTCCCACCTTTTACAGGAAACCTTTCCCATTCCCCCCTTAATTCTAGTGCTTTCCCTCTCTTGATTATCTCCTACTTATCCTGAATATCTCTCTTTTGTATTTAATTGTTTGTACTTGTACCCTTCTTGAGGGCAGGTATTGTCTTTTGCCTTTCTCTGTATCCCCAACACTCAACACAGTGGTTGGTACATAGTAGATACTTAACTCAATAAATACTTGGAATCCTCCCTTATCACCGGGCTGCTCTGTTATAGGACTAGTCTTCTCTACCCTCCAGGAAGGTCATTATTGGGATAACCTCATCCTCATCCTCCCATAAGATCCCATCTTCATCCTCTATCCCTCTGATTGGAAAGTGGGGCTCCATTTAAGGAGGGAGCTCAGTCCAGACATCTCCCCCATTCCTCCTGGCTGCTCTGCTCTGAGACTTCTCTGTCTTCTTCATTGTGTCCCCCTGTCAGGTACCTCCCCTCACCATCCTCACCCTAGTCTTTCAGCTTCTTATGTGTCATCTCCCCTCCCCCATTAGACTGTAAGCTTCCTAAGGGCAGGGACTGTTTTTCATGTGTATCCCCAGTGCTTAGCATAGTGCCTAGCTCATAGTAGACAATTAATAAATATTTATTGACTGCTGACTATTACACACCCAACAAGTGATCATCCAGCTTTTGCTTGAAGACTTCCCAGAAGGGCCTTTTCCTAAACCTTCTTTTCCCTTTGGTTTCTTCAAACCATCCTTGTGTGACAATGTACAATACATGAGCTCTTCCTCCATCTTAGTCCCTTTCTTCTAGACCAGTGGTTCTCAACCTTCCTAATGCCACGACCCTTTGATACAGTTCCTCATGTTGCGGTGACCCCCAACCATAAAATTATTTTCGTTGCTACTTCGTAACTGTAATTTTGCTACTGTTATGAATTTATCTGGTATGCAGGATGTATTTTCATTGTTACAAATTGAACTTAACCCACAGGTTGAGAACCGCTGTTCTAGACATACTCCCACTTCAAACTCAGTACTTTAGACATCTTCCTGTCTGTCTATGGCTCCACCATCTTCCCAGTCTCCCAGGTGCATCAGTAGCTCTCCTTGCTTCTTCACCTCTTGTACTCATCAAACCCATGAATGTGCTAGATTCAGTCCTGCCTCCAGGGATTCCATTCATACAGTTCTCTGGCATCGGAAATACTGCCCATGCCCCTGACTTTTCATGTTTTCCTGCCCATTAAAGCTCAGCTTCTAAATCACCTGCACCAGGAAGCCTGCCCTCACCAGTCTGGCCTGTGCTGATACTGTCTCCATAACCTTCTCTAGACAGGACCACATGGTTCTGAATTCTTGCCACCTGTGCCTCTAGTCTTCCCAACTTCTTCAGTGGCATCCTTATCCTTAGCTGAGACAGGGATAAACTTCATTTACTGGAAAGAGCCTAGACTCTGGGAGGCAAGAGAGCTGGGCTCTAATTCCAGTTCTGCTGCCAATTCCTGGAGTGATCTGAGGCAAATCCCTTCACTGACCTGAGCCTCAGTTTCTCCATCTCTAAGGGGCTGAGCTAGGTGATCTAGAGCAAAATAAGTAAAGCTCCTCTTAATTTTGATTCCCTACATGCTAAAGTCTTTTTCAGTTCTGATGTTCTGTGTTCTAAGGGCCCTTCCAGCTCTGTCAATATTCTGTGGATACACTAAGGTCCTTCACAATAGTATTAGCTTTGGAGTGTTAAGGAGCTGGGTTTGGAGCTAGTGCTTCTGCTTCTTGTGTGACTTTAGGTAAGTCATTTAACCACTGGGCCTCTATTCCTTATTTATAAAGGGAGGAAGGGAGCTTGACTAAATGGGTGATCTAAGCTGCATGGGCATTTCTAGCTCAGATAGTCCATGTTGCTGATTCTGAGGCCCCTCCCAGCTCTGATGGTCTAGATCAGTGGTTCTCAAAGGGTACACCAAGAAACACCAGAGTTTTAACTCTCCATGCCCCAAACTGTACAGGATTTACACTAAAAAACCCATGTGCATTTCAGTTTTCCTAACTCTTCCAGGATGTGCCCAGATTCTTCTCAGCAGAAAATGTTCGTGTCAGCAGCAAACACTGAGAAGTTCTGTTCCAAGTCCCAGGATTTTTTCCCAGTTCTAATGTTCTGCATTCTAGAGGCCCTTGCCACTCTAGGAGTCCAGGCTGTTGTGGTGGGTGGGGGGGGAGGCAGAGTCCTGCAGGCACCTGGGTCTTGGATACAAATCCAGGCCAGGAGTGGGTATGGAGAAAGCCTTGTAAAGTGGGTGGGAAGCCCCAGTCCCCACCACCCCTACATCTCTACTCTCATCCCCAGGTGTGAGAATGCTGGATGGCTCCATCACTGACATTATAGAGGCCCAGTCCCTGAGCCTTCAGCCCCAGCACATCCATATCTACAGTGCCAGCTGGGGTCCTGAGGACGATGGGCGCACAGTGGACGGCCCTGGCGTGCTCACTCAAGAGGCCTTCTCCCAGGGAGTCAGCACTGTGAGTGTGAGCTATGGGTATGGGTCCTGGGGATGCTTTTCCATCACCCCTACCTCCATATACACCCAAAGCCAAGCCTTCCATTTGGAGTTCAGAACCTGTCCTAATCTATAACTAAACCCAGACCCAGAGGAAAGGTCAGATTCCATTCAGCAAACATTTACTTGAAACTTACTAGCTGCAAGGGCCAGTAGGGGGAGATGACAATGATGATGATGATGATGATGATGATGATGATGATGATGATGATGATGATGATGGCTTTTTAAAAAAAAATTTAACTAGATTTTTGCTGATATCTTTTGTTCTTATATCTCCTAAATGTCTGCCGTGTCTCTCTCCCTCCTTCCATCCAAAGAGCCATCCTTTAAAAGAATAAGAGGAAGAAGAGAACAAAAATTTAGAAAAGGTGGTCTAAAAATCTGACCACACAGGTGATGTTCTCAACCCATAGGAAACCCCCCCCCCCCCACTGTTTCTGCAGAGGACTAAGGGAAGGGGTCTTCTCACAGATGATGGTGATTCTTTCAAAAACTCACATTTCTATCATTCTTCAAGGTTGGCAAAATGCTTTCTTCCCAGTAGCCTTGTGGGGAATGCCCCCATTTTACGAGTAAGGGCTCAGAGAGAGTAACTTGTTTAGGACCACCCAACTATGCTACAGCAGATACTCTGCCCAGCTGTATGGCCTGCTAGGCACCCATCCTTACTCTGGACCTCACAGCCTGGCAGTCGGACCTTGAAATCACATTTCCGGCTATTGACAGACGGCAGGACAAAAGCAGAAGGAATGCCTGATTCAGAGTCAAGAGACTTGCCTTTGAGTTCTGGCCCCCAAGGTCGTTCAGTCTCAATCATTTTCCTTGGAGATGCAGAGCATTATAAAGTGAGGAGAGCTGACGCTGGGGGCCAAGTCCTGTCTCAGCTATTTACAAGTAACGAGACATTGAACACATTCTCCTTCTGAGCCTCAGTTTCCTTATCTGCAGAGTGGGGATAATGCCGCCCTTCCTACCTTATAGTACTGTGGAAGCAAAAGCACTTTGTAAACTTTTATAAAGCACTTGAGAAATAAGGGAAGTTATCCTAACATCTTTCATATTTGTTAGACCTCTTTACAGTTTAGGGGCAGCATGGAAAAGGGCTGGATGTGGAGTCAGAGGACCTGAGTTCAAATCCCATTACTATCTGAGTGGCCCTTGGGCAAGTAACTTCAGCTCCCCTCAGTCTCATTGTCTGTAAAAAGTATGGGGGACGGGGTTGGGTGAGACGGCCACTCAGGTCCCTTCCAGCTTCAAGTCTGGGAAGTTCTGCATCACCCATGGCTACATATTGCCTTCTCAGCCACAGTCGCATCTGGTCCTCATCACCCTCCTTGTGAGGGAGGTGGCACAAGTACTCATGTGGCAGAGTACACCCTGGACCTGGATCCTGTGGGCCCGAGTTTGAGTCTTGCCTCTACCAACTTGCTAGCTGTGGGACTTTAGGTAAATCAATTCAAGAAGTATTTAATAAGTTCAACAACCTTAACAAGAAGCAGCTAGGTGAGTCAGTGGACAGAGTGCTGGAGATGGGCCTGGAGTCAGGAAGGTCTGACTTCAAATTTGGCCTCAGACACTTACTAGTTGTGTGACCCTGGGCAAGTCATTTAACTTCCATTTGTCTTAATCCACTGGAGTATCTTTGCCAAGAAAACCCCATGGGCTCTTGATTGCACATGTATAATCTATATCAAATTGCTTGCCCTCTTAGGGAAGGGGTAGGGAGAGAGAGAATTTGAAACACAAAGTTAAAAATTATTTTTACATGCAATTGGGGAGAAAAAGTAATATAAAATCCTAAGGGAAGGAAGGAAGGAAGGAAGGAAGGAAGGAAGGAAGGAAGGAAGGAA